>CM069528.1:71769061-72969061 GCA_035773235.1 Eospalax fontanierii | reverse complement strand
GTTTTCTAAACAATAGGTAGGCTTCGATTAATCACAGTATTTTGTGCTTGTTTGTGCTATTCTATGTCAATAGTGTCCAAAAGGGAAAAATCCTTTCCTGATAAGATAAAGACCCACTTTTCCTTCCCCATTTCATGCTGGATGTATGGTTTCAATAAAGAAAGAACAAGGCCTTTGTTAAAGAATATCTTTCCAGGAGAAGTCTGAAGAAACCAGTTCTCAGAAAAGTTTGGTTCCCATTCTTGTTAGAATTGTATGCAGTATCAGGCTGACTTTATTTAGAAATCACTGAAATGTGGTTTTGCAACCCTGCATCAGATAATTATTGATTCTCCTGTAATGTTGAATTTCACTATATCTAGCATGACTTTCATAACTTCCTTCTGACTGAGAAGCTTGGGCTCCTTTGTTTTGGAAAGCATATTGCTAATGCTTATCTCCACACACAGCCCAGTCCCAGGCGTCATGTAGATAACTTTGAGAGCTGAGACAGGAAGACAGGCTGTTGTTTAAATCCTCCTTCCAGTTCTGACAGTCTACCCTTGTTGCACACTAAAACTTTTTTCTTTCTTTTTACATTTATTTAAGAAAGTGTGTGTGTTTGTGTGTGTGTGTGTGTGTGTGTGTGTGTGTGTGTGTGTGTGTATTCATGCCATGGTCCAGTGTAGTAGTCAGAGGACAACTTTCAGAGTCAATTCTCTCCTTCCACTATGTGGATTATGGGGATCAAATTCAAGTCTAGTGGCAGATACCCTTTACCCACTGGTTCACATTTAAGGTTTTAACATTTCCAGGTTAATGAAATTTTGAGATGAGTGACGATTATATTTTGCTCAGAAATAATACAAATATACATGGACATATACCACCTATATATAATGATTTTGGATATAATTTTGAGGATTCATCAAATCTGATTTACCAGATTGTAAGTTCCTCTGCATATAGAAAATGTATTGCATTTTTCAAAACTTAGCACAATATAGTTCAGTAAATATTACTGGAAAAAGAAGAACTAAATTCAAATGCTTAATGAGTGCATTTCCCAAATTTGTATTCCACGCAATGCTTAGCACAGTGTCTTGGCCATAATAGTAATTTAATAAATATTTGTTGAATTGAATTGAATCCTGCTTTCTTTGTATCTCAGAGAAACGCCAATTACAGTGATATAGTTAGAAGGGGCTAAATAAATATTTAGAATGACTCTTTCAACACTTCATCTTATTGTTTTAACATTCTACAGACTAGAATCCACTAAATTAAGTATATTAGTGTTAATAGATACACTCTTAATCTTTTTTCATGAAATGTTTAAATTTTAAAGCATTTGGTTTATAAAGAAACAAAGTAGATCTCATTCTCCCTTTTATAAATGTCACTACATTCTATTTTGGGAATACTGTGAGTAAGGGCCAGGTCTGAGAATTCTAAAATGAAGCATTTCTACCAGTGAAGTGAAGGTATAAGGCACCTTTTACTTCCACAATCAACCCAAATGTCTTACCACTTGAAACAGATACTCTTCTGCTTGGGTAGCATTCCTGCTCTTAGCAGTTTTTGGAATAATGAAAAACCCTCTTCATAATGACAGAAGTTTGAGCCTTAAAAATAAAATAAATAATTAAAAAGGAGAAGGAAGAGCTGACTGATTGGAACGACACCAAATTTTTATTTTCAATGGCATTTGTAGCTGCTAGAATGACACAATTTATGTCAGTTCTCGAACTCTAGGTAATCAAACACAAATTGTAATTGACCAAATTAGAGTCAGAAAACTATAATTAATTTGATAAAAGAGATGGAAAATTTTCAAACATAGTATTGAGTTATAAAACAGGGAACCAGTTAGCCCAGAAAATAGTTGTAAACAGATAAAATGACAATAAGAAATTAACTTTCTCTTCAAAGAAAGCATAGACAAGATAATAGCATGAAACATTAAAAGAAAAAGATTCAATTAGCAAGGAAAGGGAAGAGGAGAGGAATCCAAGTGGGATTCTCTGGGAAAGAAATGAAGGTAATGAGAGTTTAAACCATAATCTATAAATAGCCCTTTAGTTTATAAATCCTTCAGGTGATGGATAGACTACAAGGTGAGCCTCCCTTATCTTTTATACAGTTTCATGGAAGACACTTTTAAAGGCAATCTGAAAGCATAAGCACAAAGTACTAGGTCTGAAAAATGACTTGGATTTTTCTCTTCAAAATTGATGAGGAGAGCATCTGAGAACTTTGCACAAATTGTCAGAAGGGTACAGGAGAGAGTGAAAATTCTTAGTAGACTATGAAATAATTCAGAAAAGTATGCGCTGCTTCATCAAAGTCATCGATAGGTGTGACAGTTTTTAATTACCGTCCCCTAGTGAACCTGCCTCCAAATCACACAGACCACCATTGTACCTGGCAGCACTCCTCACAAATGTGTCAGTTCTTATGATCTGCTTCTGTCCTCTCACCAGGGTGCTCTCACTTTCTACTATGTGAGACACAACTGGTGGAAGGGGATGGGTGATGGCAAAGTGGAGGGATCCAGAGGCCAGAAAGTTTGCAAATCGTTCTTTGGTGCATTGTTTTCTGTGTGTGTTCTCAAGATTCGCTTTTCGCATTTTGAAACACTCAATTCAAAATAGCAGCCTTCGAAACATATCCTCTCATATCCAACACTGCTTTCCAATTTTCTTTTGATTCCTTAGATGACAAACAATTAGCAAATGTAATTGTCATAATAATTGCACATTTCTAGTATATTCATTCTTATTGGACATTATGTTTTGTAAAGGTAGACATATCTTGAAAAGAGAAATTAAGGTAAATCTTGACACACATGGACTAAGGATAGACTGCACACACCAATTCTTAGAACACCCTTCCTATCAGTCAGGAGAACCACAGTACTCAAGAGAAGCTCTCAACCAGGGTTCAAGGAGCCTTCTATACAGATTTCCCAGTCAAACAGGAATTAAGAACATTTAAAAATTTGTATGTTTATGTGTCCTTCCCGCCTCCTGTTCCTCCTGCTCCTCTTCCATCTTTTATTCCTCTTCTTTTTCATTGTTTATTAACTTATTTTCCTTTGTTGTGTATGAGCACTTTCCCTGCATATATATAGGTGCATCTGTGTCACGCAATGCCTATGAAGGCAACTTCCTCGAACTGGAGTTACGTATAGTTGTTAGCCATCATGTGGGTGCTAGGAACAAAACACTGGTCCTTTGGAAGAGTAGCCAGTGCTATTAACTTCAAACCCATCTCTCTAGCGCTTGTTTTGTGTTTAAAAGGTAAGTATTCATATCTTTCTATGGTTACTTACCTTGAGAATCACTGTCTTCTTTCTAGCTAAAATGATTATGGAGATTATTACTCCTTGGTAATCTAATCTAAATGTACTCATTATTCGAGATTCATACTTCAATTTAATCGTAGCTCCATCTATTCACAGTTGACTCCAGTGCCATTTTGGTCATTTTTTTTTTTTTACTTTATTTTGTCTTTTTGAGATAAGGTTTCTCTGTAGCCACAGTTGGCCTGGAACATTCTATGTAGACCAGCTGGCTTCCATCTCAGAGACCTGCCTGTCTTTGTCTCCCAAGTGCTGGGATTAAAGACATGCACTGCAATACCAGGCTTTTACTTTTAAATTTTATACATATTCTATATAGAAGGGTTCATCTATGATTCATTCCAATGATTCATCCAGTCCTTGTGATTTCCCTTTAATATCTCTCTCAAAGTCACTACGTTCTTTCTATTCCTATTTCTTGGTTCTGCTACAGGGTCTGACCATTTCTTCCCTAGGATTTGTTCTATAAATATCGCATGGTGTTTGTCTTTCAAATCCATTTTACATATGCTTCTATACTTTTCATTCTTAAGTGAAAATCTCATCACCCATTCTCTTTAGTGAAGTTTTCTGATACATCATTATAAATTCATTTAAGTTCTAGCCATTGCATATTATATGATTTTTATCTCTTGCAATGTATTGCATATGGTAAGTACATATATATCTAATACATATGTGTTTAAACAGCTCTTAATAGCCAAGTTTGCATTATGATTATGAAAGACAACAAAATTTAATACCATTTGTTGATGTTAGTTTAATTTTTAAAATTTTAAAACACAGTACAAAGACCCTCCTTATTCATAAATACCTGCACATTTGCACACAACATGAATATCTCCTTAGGATACTTTCTGTGATCCAGTCCCAGAGGATGCATTAAAATCAGATTAGATAGCATTCATACTTACAGAAGGGTGCATTAAAGGAATGTAACTCTGTAATTTAAACAAGCTCTTTTATTATTTTTAAATATTTTACTGTATTTTTGTGCATTTCATATGATAGAGTTTAATCTAATTTAGGCCCCCTTCTCCATTTGTGCACGCTATAACTCCCCAACTGGATTTCATGCAATCTGTCACATATGTTAAGTCTTTGTACCCAGATGTCCCTTGATGCAAGTTCATCCACCCGGAGTCTAGTCACTCTATCTAGAGTCACTCCCTTAAAGATCTACCCTCCCTCACACAACAGTAAGAACTTTCCAAGAGTTTCTTGGCTAGGGTTTGGGCCCGCTGCACATTTTTCTCACTCTATACTGGGTTTTTGTCTATTTGTGCGTGCTTTCACTGTTTTTGTACATTCATATGAACAATTTCCCAGTGTTGGGAAAGCTGCTTTTTTCCTTATGTTCATGCACCAACCCTGGCCCTTGCAATCTTTCCACCCCTTTCTCTGCAGTGGTCCCTGAGTCATGGTGGGTGAGGTGAGGTTTTGATGTAGGAGTCCTATGTATCAACAATCACTCTTCAGTCTCTTATTCGCTAAAACTTAGCCAGTTGTGGCCTTCTGTATGCATCACATTTTGTTGTATGCGGAAGCTTTGCTGGAAAAATTTGAGATTTGTATTCTAGATAGAGAGATTAGTATTCTCTCTACTCCTTGTTCCACTATGTTCCATGAGCCTTAGGTACAGAAGTTCCACTCTAGATGAGTTACTTAGGGCTGGGCTTGTCTCAGACATATCTTCTCTGTGTGTGACCAGTTATAGAACTCTCTAATAGCCAACTCTATTCAAAACAATGAGAATCATGCTTCCACTTGCTCTGGAGAGTGAAATTATCTTTGATATGTGGAGAGTCAGCATGCTTTCCCTGTCTTCCATTGAAAGACACCACTCTCTTCTAAGCTGCCTTAAGTCACCCGCTTTTCGATTCCAGTGAAGACAATATTTTTGTCTTTCAAATTTGTTGTCTGCATGAATGTCTTTGAAAAAAATGTCTGAAACAAAGGGCAGTCAGTATATTACTTTTGAGTACAAGTATCAATGTAAGACCCTTGGATCGTTTCTCTCAATCATTTTGTTTCTAAGCTACTGTGGCTTTTAGAAAATCTTCCATGGAGTACACATTACCATCAGCTACCCTACTGATCACAGGAACAGAATCTGGGAACACTTCCTTTTATCTTAGTCCTGGCACCAATCAACCACCACAGCCTATCTTAAAACCAGGTGTCATTCTCCTTAAGACTTTATTTTGACCTTTCTACTAAGCTTAAGGAATTAATCCATGTATCTTGATACATGGATGAAATCTAGGGCAAATTCTGCCATCTCAGATAATCCTGCTCAGTGGAGTCATTAATCATTTCAGCTGGGATCAGGTATAAATTTCATGCCATGTTTTGTAGTTAGATAATTTCCATCACAGGATGGACACTAAATATAAATGATGAAGCAAGTATCTCTGGGGACAATTTCCTCTGGCAGCCTAGAGTGCCCTCATTTTTTAGAGAGCCCAATAGCTGCCTAATGGTGAAATGTTCTGTTGATAGTATTTATTTAAACACTCAGCGTCTTCTATTGACTATATCTTAGAAGAAAATTACTGTAATTAGAGGAAGGATGTAAAGTAATGTTGGCTTTAATATAAGCACATAGACTAGGGATATACATGGCCTCTGTGGGAAATGAGTTATTATTGTTGTGCCCTGCTAATGGCACCTACATCAACTGGATGCACAGTTTTGCACTAAAATGTGAAACAAAATCTTCCTATAGGGAGTTGCAATTAGCATTCCTAATGTCTCAATTCACCTCTCAGACAATTCACTCAGTCTACCCTGTTCCACAACACTAGAAGAATAGTATTTGCCCATGGAATGACTTGGAGTTGCAAGGATAAACTACACCAAGATTGACATATTTTGAGGGGAAAATCAAGCAACCATGATCTGCCCTCCTAACAGACTTATCAGTAAAGTTCCAGGGAAGAATAATCAAACTGTGGCTACCAGACCTTTCTGTAAGGTCATTCACACCAACACTAATTTATATGTAAGGTTCGCTGTACCACAATTTTGAAAACATGAATTACTTGTGGCCAGGAATGGTCAGATTTCCAAATTATCAAAATTTGTCTAGAGAGGGAGTTCCCTCTTCTTTGGCTCATGTCCTTATCCATGCATATATGGTACAATGGATGTTGATCTACTTCTGTAGGAAATCATATTCTATAACTCAACTGTTTTATTGAAGTGTGTGGAATCAAAGAAGACTGTAGTAATATGATGCCATATTACAACTATACCTAAATAAAGACAGCCTGACCAACTCGATTAAAACCAAGAGTGGTACCCTAATATCTTTCAGAGCTCTTCTGTAACGGTGTTATGCAACAAAGGAAGGCCTCACTCTCTTTATTGAAATTGTACAACCAGCATCACATAGAAAAAAGAGAAACCTGTCTTCTTCGAAAATTACATCCCTTTCTGACCTCCTACTGAATTGAGCTGCATGCATAATCGTGAGCAAATGCTCAATTTTAAAAAAACATTTTATTTATTATTTTTATTTTATGTCTATGAGTGTATTGCCTACATGTATGTAAATGTATCTGTGTTGTGCAATGCCCATGGAGTTCAGAAGAGGGTGTCAGATACTGGAAATGGAATAACAAACAGTTGTTAGCCACAATGTGGGTGCTGGCAACTGAACCTGTGTTCTCTTCAAGAGCAATCAGTGAGCTTAACTGCTAAGCCATCTCTCCACCCTAATGTTATCAATTTAATCCCACCAGTTGTTTACTGCATAAAGGGAATAATCATTACTTTGAATGAATTCTGCTGCTTGCAAAACACACACATATTCAGTATACACAACACATACACACACATAAACACACACACATATACACAAAACAAACAGAAGTCATGGGTAAGGGAGGGTAATAAAGGAATAAAGCTCTGTGTTTAGCCTACAAGAGGAGTCCAAGGACTAGTAAGCTTGTTTACATTACAGACAAGCTGAGATAATGTTGAATTATCTCAAAATATAACATTAAATTTTGGTTATGAGGTTAGATAATGTCATTCTCCAAATTCCTCCTTGCTTCTTTTTTATAAAAGAAGCATATCTATACACCTATGTTCTGGGTAACTTTAAATGTCAACTGGACACATCTGACTAGTAGGAACCCCAGCTGAGAAATTGTCTTGATTATATTGACCTGTGGTCATGGTTGTGGGGTATTTTCTCAACTGCTGAGTGATGTGCAAGGGCACAACCCACTGTGGGTGGTGCCACCCTTAGGCAGACTGTCCTGTGCTGTATAAGAAAGCACTGGCCAGGGATGCAAGCCAGTAAGCCCTATCCTCCATGGTCTGTGATCTAGATTTCTGGCCCTGAGGCACTGCCTTGGCTTCCCTTGATAATGAACTGTGCTTGTAAGTCAAATAAACTCTTTCTTATCCAAATTGGTTTTGATCAGTGCTTTTATCACAGCAATTGAAAAGAAATTAGAACAGAAATTGGTACCGGAAGTGAGGTATTGGTATGACAGACCTGACCCAGGTGCTTTGGGGAGGGTTGTGGAAAGTTTTGGAGCTTTAGAGTGGAAAAGCCATAGAAGTATTTTAGAGCTTAGTAAGTTGTTCTGTGAGAACTTGGAAAATAATGCTAAAACAGTTCTAGGCAATGGAGGCTCAGCTTGTGAAGTTTCAAGAAAAGCAAAGACTGAGTTATTTGTATGATATTTGAATTGAGAATTTGTGATTTCTGATCAGCTGGGGCTGAAGGATCAGAAGAGACCAGAACCACTGAAGTAAAACCTTTGCTTCACTAGAAAAATAAGTGCTGGTGCCAGTAGGTCTGAAAAATGAGCTGAGTAACAAGACACCAGCATCATTGATGTGAAATCTTCTGAGAAACATTTCCTCAAGGTCGATACTCAGAAGTTGTGCTCCAGATAACTGGGAATGGGGAGGCACCATCTCAAGCTGAGAATTTGGTTATGTGTTAGAGTCTCCTACATAGTACTGGATTTGAAGGGATGAAGGAGTCACAGAGAGCAGTTCAGTTTTGGCACCCTGAAAGTGCAGCCTCAGTCACAGTGAAAACCTCCAGGATTGAAAGTATCATGGAGAAAGTCTGAAGCTTTTACCCTGAGACACCAGGAGAGCCCACTGGAAAAGGTGTAGTCAGTTTCAGTAGACACCACAGCATATTGGAGATGCCAGGGCAATGGAAAAACTACCAAAGACAATGACGGGTGTGGAGTGGAGCTGGCCTGAGCCTAAGATACAAGCTGTATGTGCCATGCTTTTTATAGGAGCCTACAGTTGAAAGATTTTTAAGAGACTTTGGACTTTTAGAATATTTGGATTTTTAAGGACTTTGGAATTTAAAAAGTGTATTTATTTATTACTTTTATTTTATGTATATGAGTGTAATGCCTGCATGTGTATAAGTGCACCCATATCAAGCAATGCCTGTCGAGTTAGAAGAGGGCATCATATTACCCTAGGTTGTTAACCACCATCCGGGTTCTGGGAATCGAAACCGAAACCAAGTCCTCTGCAAGAGCAACCAGTGCTCTTAAATGCTGAACCATCTCTCTAGTCCCAAGGACCATGGAACTTTTTAAGTTGTACTGTTTTATGTTGTGATATTAATATTAACATATCTTGGGGAGAAGAAATGGGAAGTTTGTGATTTAATAGCAATGTGTTTGTGTGTCAAGTTGACAAGTGATTAATTGTGCTGAATAGCTTTGATTGTCAACTTGACTGACTTGGTTAGAGGGAAGCTCACTTGAGGAATTATCTCCGTTAAATTATCCTGTGGCCGTGATTGTGGGGCATTTTCTTGATTACTGAGAGATATGGGAAGTCCTAGCCAACTATGGGCACCACTTCATCTGGGCATCTGTATATGAAAGCAGCCTAAGTATGAACCAGGGAAGCAAGCCAGTAAATAGCTATCTTCCATGGTCTGTACTCCAGATCCCTGCCCTGAGCTCCTGCTCTGGACTTCCCTTGATGATGAACTGTGCTTATAAGTGAAATAAACTCTTTCTTCCCCAAGCTGGTTTTGGTCAGTGCTTCTATCAAACATTGTAATATAAGGCATTCCTAGAAAAGTCATTCCTGCAGGAGGTGAGAAATGTAGTCAGAAAGCTTTTGAAATCAATGTTTAATGGGACTTTTAGTACTCAACAAATCCAGGTGACTGTGAATTATAATATCTATGGGAGATAACTGTATTACTACTTCTTTCATTGCCACTATAAAATACCTGTCAAAAATCAGCTCAAGAGAGGAAGGGTTTTATTTTGTTCTCGGTTTGAGTAGATCTAGTTCATGGTAGCAAGAAAAGGATGTATATAGGAGCATCTCACAGCTGCGGCAGTGGGAATATGAGACTGTTAGTTATATCACTTCTAAAGTCAGGAAATTGAGCTGGAACTGAAGTCACTCTAAACCGTCTAACCTCACCTTGGGTGACTGGACTTGTCAATGGTGGGAAGGCAAGTAAGAGATGTAGCATTGAAAAGGGAGACAAATGTTGGATGTAGCAAAACTGTTAACAACAACAACAAAAAGCTCAAAGACATGTCCTATGCAGTAGAGCTTTCCTCCCTCCCAAAGATACAGATGAGTCACCTTTTGATAACTGGTATCCATGGTGACCTCTCCTGAAGGAAAATAGATACCCTTGCTTTTTCCTTAGCCTCTGATGAGGTGAGTTCATTGTCCTGTGGGATATAATGATGGATCCATATACTGATCGATGCTTAGGGAAAGAGTTAGCAAGAACGAGGGTACTATTCATTTATCCATTTGTGGTTTGATTTTTCAGAACTTGCCTCATAACAAACTTAAGTTCCTCAATAACATATAGTAAAATCAAATATCAATTACTTACTATAGAATTTAATTGATATATTTATGTCTGATTACTATGCACATTTCTCAAAAGTCCCTAATATTTCCTCTTCCAATATTTATATTGTTGTCAATATCCTTTGCTTATTACAAAATTCTATAGACTATAAAAATTCTCTACCTGGGTAAGTTAACCTGAAACAGATTATGCAGTAGGAATAGAACTTCTTTGTCCAAAGAATTTTGTTACTTATGGCATGAAAATCAGCATATGTTATTCTTGGTTTGTGAACCCTAGTTTTAACAGGGTGAAACAACCACATACACTGTATGTTGTGTTCCCAGAAGAAAAGCCTAGAATTGGGAATCCAGTTTCTTATACTGGACATGTATAATTAGAACCTAGAAGGAGACATTATCCTTATTTTGTCAGACAGTAAGCAAATCTGCTTCTTCCTCTGGAGAAATATGCCACCTCTGGATTCATGATATGTGTTTTCCATATAATCATTCTTAAAGATATAATGTGGAACAAAGGACTTTGCTCAGAAGACACATAGAAATGTGAAGGATGCATGGTGATGTCTCTCCTCACTTTTCTTTATGGGTATTGCATCACAATCCAGGTTCCAAGTGCCTGCTTCCCAGATTTAGGATTATGTGTTACTGTTTGAAACTGAAATGACCCATCCTCAAACTTATATTTTACATGGTTGGGCCCCAGTTTGTGGAGGTATCTTAAAGTTATAGAACCTTTAGAACCTGGAGCCTGACTGGTGGACATGGATAAATAGGGTCTAAATTTGAAGGTTATACCTGTGCCTAAGTCCATACTGTTCTCTGACTTGTGAAGCCAGTCTGCCCTGCCTTCTCTATCATGATGGACTAAAATCCATTTGAAATTGTGAACCCAAATAAACTTTCCTCTAAGTTGCTTCCATCACATATACAGTCACAGCAATGTAAAAGTGACCCTGTATTAACAAGGTACCATAACAAGGTAACATTGTACCATAATCAACCTAATACATGAATAATTTCCTTTTAGGATTCTATTCTTTTAGGGCATATATGTTACTTCAAATATCATAGCAGTTGGGTCTGGAGAGATGGCTCAGAGATTAGGAGCACTTTTGCAGAGGACCCTGATTTGGTTCCAAGCACCCATGTAGCAATTAACAATCCTCTGTAACTGCTGTTCCAAAGGATGATACGCCCTCTTCTAACCTCCTCCAGCATTGCATGAGACTGGTGCACCTATATACATTTAGGTAAAACATTCATACATATAAAATACATTAATTAATTAATAGATAAATAAATCATGGCAACATACATAGTACTGTGCAGTATGAATCCTTTTACACTTTTTCTGTTTACTTCCTTCTTTTACATTTTTCATAGAACATATTGCTTAATTCATAGATTGTATTCTTTAAAATATAAGTGCTGTCTCAATAGATAAAATAGATTTCAAATTGTTTTATTAAGCACTACACTTAATATTTTACAGGGGTATCTCACCCTTTGACACTGCAATATAAAGTCATCTGCAGAAAGGACAGCTGCATCCATAGCCATCATGGGCACATGCTTCCAGGCTGCAGGTTGGATAGCCCTGCTCTGAATATGGTAGGAAATTTTAAAAAGATATTCTGAACAGCAATTGGAAAACTAAATCCCCAAAGGCCTATAGTCAATGATTGGAAAAAGGTGTTAAGATTATGAATGAATGAAGATTTACAGCTTGGGAGGCTGAAGAGATGGCTCAGCAATTAAGAGCATCAAGTGCTCTTGCAGAGGACCTGGGTCTGAATCCCAACACCAACATGGCAGCTAGAACCATCCATAACTCCAGTTTCAGGAGATTCCATCATCCTCTTCTGACTTCCATTGACACTGCATGAAATGGGTGCACTCACATGTGTGTAGGTGATACACTAATACACATAAAAATAATAGATAAAATATTTTAAAAGATTTATAGCTTGCACAAGATTCATTATTTCTATTTTCGCTAATTATAGTACAAGTGAAGAGTGACAAATCTGCTTTATATCCTTTTAACCTGATTACATTTTTAAGGAGGAGATAGGATTTCAATCCAGTAATTCTGCGATGCATTTTTCAGGCCCTTAACTAACAAGATTCAGTCAGGTCCTATGTAAGACATATCTCTATATTACTATATCTTTATATATAATATTGCTATTATATATAAAGAGATATGCATATGCAAAGGAAAGATTGGAAACCTGGCTTTTGTGAAAGATCAACGTAAATGTTAGGATCTCTGTAGAAGAACATAATTCATTTTGCTGAGGTAGATTTAAATAAAAGGTATACTTTACAGTGGGAAATGTAAGTAGTACACAATAAATGAAAAGCTGCCAATCACAGTCACAAAAAGTATTCTTTATAAATAAGGAACTTACAGCAAGTTTCTTCTCTCACTTCTTAAAGATGTATTTTTATTGTAATGTAGAGAAATAAATAGTATTATAATCCATTTGCCTTTTGTCAAATTAGTGGAATATAGGTTGCTATGATTATGAAACACAAAGCTCCGAAAATCTTTGTGTAGTTGCTTATATGAAGTGTTACTGTTTCCATCGTGATCTTAGAAATATTTGGAGAAACCTGATCAAGTGGCCTTGGTCTATAATCCCAGAAGAGGATTGTAAGGAGGCTGAAGCCAAGGCACATTGTTTTTAGCATGCTTATTTGTTTGATTTTTTTTGTTTGTTTGAGACAAGGTCTCCCTGTAGCCCCAGCTGGCTTAGAAATTGCTTTGTAGACCATGCGGATTCACTCCCATAGAAATCTGTCTGCCTCTACCTTCAAAGCGCTGGGATTAAAGGCATTTACCAGCACACCTGGCTACACGCTTATGTTTTATAGGATATCCTGGGCTACATGTTGAGCTCCAAGTCAGCCTTGGCTATAGACTAAGAAATATTTAGATAGCATCTTCTTAATGGTGAAAAACTTTTTAGCATTTTCTCACAATGAGATGAAAGAGACTATATTTTAGGCCATATAATCTTGTTTTCCAGAAAGCAAGAGACATACCAGGTAAGACTTACAATATGTCCTTTAAAGAAATACCAACAGAAACTTTTACTATTTAGTTCTATTTCAGTTTCTACAGTGCTTTAGTGAGCACTCATTTTCTAGCTCCCTGTCAATGATGGGGGAAACTGTGAATGGAATTCTTAAATACAAATCTACACCAAGACCAGCATTCACTTTGCTGAGAA
Organism: Eospalax fontanierii; assembly: GCA_035773235.1. Taxonomy (NCBI): domain Eukaryota; kingdom Metazoa; phylum Chordata; class Mammalia; order Rodentia; family Spalacidae; genus Eospalax; species Eospalax fontanierii. The sequence goes on along the minus strand of CM069528.1, from coordinate 72,955,627 downwards.
ATCCCTGGATTATTTCAGGATTTACCTCAGTGCCACAGAGAAAACTATTCAAGTGTGTGTCTCTAGATTGCACAGGTGATACCATCTGTCACTCTTTTCATGTGGGTTTTGCTTTCTTTGGCATTAATTGTTCTCTCTTTCCCAGGAGTCTTCTGGCAAGAGAGCAGTAGTCAAGGCAAGCTGAGAACTAGAGAGTCATCCACTTGTTTGTGAATGCTCTCACCTGGCTTTCTATAAAGGACTAATAGCAAGAAGAGGTGGCATGGGTTTGTTAATAATTAATAGTACCCAGTGAAAATGAAGCTCTTCTGTCATAGGTGAGGTTATGGTACAATAGAGGTCATGGGCTCTGTAAGCATGGGTGGTATTTGCATATGTCAGAACAGATGTGTATGGAACAGCACAAACACTTCACAGCTGCTGCTGTTTACTCCCATGCTAACACCCCGAAGTACAGGAGTCCTGTGTTAATTGCCCAGTTACATCCTGACTGTTGATGTGTTTTCCACAGAGCTTTTTGTAAGTGCATGGCTGCAAATAAACTGCTAATGACTTTGTATATTCCAGCTACCCTTTTAGGGAAGTCTACCACATACACACAGATTAATGATTCATCTGTTTAGCAATGTGTCTTGTGACTAGGTTTGCATAGAAGCAGTGTCAATTAAGTAGCAATTATCTGCAAAGTGGAAAAAAAGAGGAAAATATAAATAAGTAATGATTCTGATGGTAAAATCTCTGAGAACAACTGGAATTGAACTCTGAGGCAAGGGCACTGGCTAGTGAACAGTTTTTCCTTTTCTTATACCTGAAACCAATAAAGTACCTATGAAAACCAAAACAAGATCAATCATTAAAATTCATATATGATTTTTTTAAATCTGCTTTTAAAGGTCTACACTATTTTGAATAGGTTAAAATACAAGGAGAGAAAAAAGCTTTAAACAACTTCTAAAAGGTTCCAGACTCAAAAATAAACCAGATCCTGCATCTGTCCCTTCTATGAAAGGACCGTACTAAAATACATTAGATTTTCTTTATGTCTTTACAACAGAGGTGTCAGAGTGTCTCAATTTATCTCCCTAGATTAATCAAACAAAGCTCTTGGTCAGTACCTTGCAAGATTCACTTGAAAAACTATCCATTTTTGTGGCTACTCAAAAAAATAATAATGATAAAAGGAACCTGGTGTACTTGGGGATATTAAATTTTCCAAGTTGGTAGCTTTCATAAGTGCATTCATAAACTATTTTCATGTACTTTATCTTGGCTTATAATAGCAACATAAAGTCTTTATATGGTCTCCCTCCAAGTAATACACATAGAGACAAACCCCACCTCATCCATTCAGGGCAGTAAGAAAACAAAGACTGGAGATAGTGGCTTGGCCCTTGTCAGTCAAGATAATTTTAATCTCACTCTTCTGTCATTTGCAACAGGCTGGGCTATAGTAATCCATCTCCTTCCCCTTATAGTTTTTACAGTTATCACATTTTCCAAAACTTAAATTATGTTCTTTTCATCATATATGTAGAAAGAATATTAGATATGTGATTTGTACTAGCTTGATTAAGATTAGATAGCTGTGTCAAAGAGCTGCAATGAAACAGAAGTTTACACAACAGAACAATGCCTTTTGCTATAGTGCTTCACTCCAATGTGACCCTTCTGGCTTCACAATTGCCCAGCTCCCTGTGGTAAATTAGGAGACCCATAGTTAAAGTTTCTTCAGGTGCTATCAGGGTATATTTTGTTCCTTTGGATCTGCCAAGACATTGGCGTTGAGCACCTACAACCCCCAGTCTATTGCCAGCCAACTGACTAAGTAGGATTCCAGAGGCAGGTCATTGTTCCTGGTGTAAGACTCCTCTAGAGGGAAATTTGGTTAAGGATGCTCCCTTGGCTTAGCTGAAACTTCTCAGAGATGCTCTGCTGTTTGCAGCTCAGCTTGCGCATTACTCTTCAGTTGCAGGGGCTGCCTTTGCTTTGTCGTTCCGGGGTCTCCCTGCCTCCTCACTCCTTCATATTTCTTAGGTATGTCTCCCTCCTGGTGTTCTCTGTAGGCTCGGGTTTACTCACTTGCATTGTCTTCCTCTGAAAGAAGCCAACAAAATAACTGCAAGTACTCATTCCCTTCAGTCGGTAACTGGGCAGTCAAATAACATGGGTACAAATAGGAGACATAGAGGCTGTGCATGATCTCACATTATGTGAGATTATAACTTTTTGTCAGTAAGTTTAGGTCATTTGAAATAGCTGCTAAATAAACTACTGATTTTTTTTTCTACTGCTGTTTGTTTTCAGTACTTTGCAAATTTCTTGAGTATGGATCAGGGATAATGAGTCTGTTTATTTTTTGTAATATTAATAACTTATTTTATTCTCTGTCTCATAATTTCCTTCCTTATATTATGGGTCTACTAGATCTTTATTCAGTGGTTTCCCAACTTCAGCATCAACAAGGGTTTTCTGTGTGACAGTTTTCAACATTCCATTACTTATTCCAGAGGGTTAGTATTTGGCTGGAGTTTGCATTTTCAATAAGCTCAGAAGACGATACTTTCACCTATTATTCAGATGCACAGAGTGTTAGGGCTTGAACTGTGAAAACACTTCAGACTTTGAGCTGACTTTTCACTATGGTAGATCATTAATATTCTTAGATTCAGCTTTAATCTGTATTTTGACTTTTTGTTTGTTTATTTCTAAAAGTTAAATCTGGCTAAGTACCTTACTTTCTTGTTTTCCCTTTAAGACTCTGCCTATTATTACAGTTAGGTCATAAAGTCATTCACTTCCAAGTATGATATTAACTTCACCAATAACTCTTCAGGGATGTTTATCCTGGAATGGTAGAAGTTAGCTTTTTGAACTGAAATAGAGCTGAATAGCTTCCACTTATCTTTGAGTGCCCGTCTCACTAGAGTATCAGCACTAGGCTTATAGAGCTGGGTAAGGAGCCCCTGATTCCTATTACAGCTGGAGTTATAGGCAGAAATACTATAGATAGACTCTTAGGGTAAATGGATTCACAACAGTGTAGCAGAACAGCTCGAATGAAATAAATTTGTAAGTGTGCCCTCAACTCAGCACAACTTTTAGCTTGGTTCTCTTGCAGGACCAATTTCCTTTAAAATGAGTAAGAAAGTTGTATTTCTCTTTTCAATGGCATTACTGATTTCTATTTTAAGCTGAGTTTTTCCTGAAACTGGAGATGAATCAAGACTTTAAGAGGTTATGATCAGAGAAGAAATGAAAGAAAAGAGGCATGTTGGGAAAAGGTTCAGGTATTCATTTGTTTAATGTGTGTTCTCTTTCTGAAAGCAAATATTTATTTTCCCCTTAGTAAGAACTTAAAACTCTCTATTGAACAAAACATCTTAAATGGTATACTACTAAAGAAAATATATATAAAAAAACTAAACCCTAAATCTCTTTAGAATTATATGAGTACCGTGAGTTTTTATATTCATGATGATTAAATGAGGACGGTTTTCTTGTATTTAACAGAAGTGAAATGCTCATATCCCTGGAGCAATAGCATCAAAAAAAAGTTAGGAAAACTCATAATTTTACACTAAAATAAACATAGGCATTATGGTTTAAAATGTAAACGTTCTGTGTTTTAATTAGCAAGACACATGATTCTTGAAAAACACCATAAATAAAAATGCCTCTTTAGACTAATACCTCATTCCTTTCAGTGCTCTGTCTTCTTTCTCAGTGATTCTGGGCAAGGTGGTGGGAAAGTTTAGGAAGTACTGTAGCTGGTTGTGACATATGTGGTTAGGTATTTCCTGTAAAGAACACAAACGTGCCCACTTTATTATTCTAGCTCCTGCCCTTGAATTCCTCAGCTCAGCTTGCAACATATGGAGTTGAAAGCTATATGAAAATCATGTGTTTTAGTTGTGCTACCAAGGATATGCAGCAGGATGTTAAATCTGAACTATTTCTGATTCTGTTTTGGCTAAAGCCCCAAGACAATATTTGCCAACTATTCACTACTCTAAAGTTAGACCACCTAGTAGAATTTGCAAAGAAATACAGGATGCAGAGAAAGAACCCATAATGTCCCTTTCCTGCTTCAGGTAACATACTACACCAGGTCAACTGGGGCCAGAGGGGCATTATAATTATAGAGGAAGTTTGAGATTACTTGGACAGGAAATTTTAATTGTTGAAATGAGACTTTCTCCTTGTGACTTGGTATAAACAAAGGAATTTTTATATTATTATTATTATTATTATTATTATGAGCAACAACAAAAAAAATCATGGGATTTCCTATCCATCTCATCTGAGTGAATCTGAATGGGCAGTGGTTAAAAAAAAATGAACCATATACTTAAGACTGGGATTTGAATAAGAAAGTAAAAAGGGACATAAAAATATAGTTACAGGTATATATTTTACTTTTTTTTTCTTCTTTTATGGCTTAAGAGGCTGTGATGTTTATATTGGTGGACCTTAGGTTTCCCCTAAAAGAGCTTTGCTTTGCACTCTGCGGTTCTACAACATATTGGGCACCTAGGTTTGTTACATGCCTTGGCATTTTGTTCATTTAATGTTGCTGTTGTTATTCACTTTTGTCTATATCCCATGTGCTTTAAAATAGTTTAATGACATCACATGTCATCTTTTATACTGGTTATATTGTCCCATTTGGTGATACTTGGTGAAACTTTCTGATTTCATATGAAATATCTGATAATTTCCAGAAACACTTAAAGCTAAACACAGAAGAAAATATTATATTTCAAGAAATATAAGTAGTTAAAGGACTTCTACACACAAAAGAGGGAGAAAGACTGACTTGATCCTGTAAGCACAGGTAAGAAAAATTAACATGAGAGAAATGGACGAATGAAGGAAAATGTCAAGGAACCTATCACATCCTCCATGGGAAACTGTATCACCAATACTAACAGGAGAATAAAAAAAGAAAAACAACTAATGTTACAGGAACTGTTAGCATTCTTTAGTACCAGTTCTTACTTTCCCCCTTGCTATGATAAATGCCCTGACAGAGTCAACTTAGGGGAAAAGGGTTTGTTTCGATTAACAGTCTTAAAGCGAATGTCTAGCATGGTACAAGTCCTGGCAGTTGAAACTTGATGCATTTGTCATAGCATCCACAATCAGGAAGCAGAGAATGATGAATGCTTGCTTCTCCCAGACTAGATAGGTGGATTTCTTAGTGATGTGTTACTACTTCTACCAAAGTCCTATTGTTCTGAACTAAACCAATCATACACGTATAATGATAAAGTATCATTTTCCTGTATATATAGGAAATGAAAATTATAGAATATGATAACACAAAAGACTTGTGTTTGTCATCATAATGGGAAAGAGATCTATTTAGATTCTCCTCTTGGTGTCTCATCCTTTCTGCTTTGTAAATAAGACTTTTGGTAATCTGGCCTATCTATCTTCAGCTTCAGGTCTCTTTTTCTCCCATATCTCATGCATGCCCCACTGGGCAGGATAATGTCCCCCTAGGCTCTGAGTATTTGGAGATTTTACTTCCAGTTGGTGGTGCTGTTTGGGGAAATTTTAGGAAGTGTGGCCTAGCTGAAGGAAGCATGTCACTGGGGACCAACTTTGAGAGTTCTGAAATCCCGTCAATTTTTCCAGTCTTTCTCTGCCTCCTGTGCCTGCTTGATGATGTGATTGCTCAGGTTTCTTCTCTGCCCACATCTGACGCCAAGCCTCCTCCACCATTCTGAACTCTAATCCTTGGAACCGTAACACAAATAAACTTTCCTTCTATAAATTCCCTCAGTCACGGTTTTTTATCACAGCAACAGAAAAATAACAAACACAGAAGTTGGTAATGGAAGAGTGGGTGGAGTGTTGCTGTAAAGAACCTGACCACGTGGGGTTTTGAAGGAATATGGAAGACTGGGAGAGTTTGGACTAGAAAAGTGATTGAATACTATAAACAGAGTTTAACAGGCCATTCTAATAGAAGCCTGGAAGAGAGTACTGCTGAGAACCAGGTAGTTTCAAGGGTAAATAAGAATTTAAACAGAAACTGGGATGCTTTGACAGCATCTGGCTGCCATCTGCCCACAGCCTCAGAGCTTGCTTAGGCTAAACTGAAAAGCAATAGACTAATATCTTAGGTGGAGGAAATTTCCAGACAACCTAATGTAGAAATGGTAGTGCAGCTATTAATGGTGAATATAATACAGGTTTATAGTGAAAAGAGCAAGTGGGGCAGAAAGTTTGTATTGAAAAACAGCATTAGGGAGCTTAATGGAGCCAAGAAATGTGCTGAAGAAGAGTCTCTCTTAGAGAAGGAGATAAAGCAATTAAAGACAGCCCTATGGAAAGAGTACCTCCAGGACAAGACTATACCCAGATTAGCCTTCAGTTTGTGGAAGGAAAATGCCAGAGAAGCTTTCTACTCCGAGAAAACCAAAGCATAGAAAAGCTGCTGAGATGGATGAAACAGGCCAGGCTCCATCTCAGCGTGGCAGTTGAACTTGGCAGTATTGTTCATGTAGAGATGACTGTAGAGGCCTGTTGGTGCACTATCTGGTGTGAGGAGGCATTTCTTTAAGTCACCCAAGGGGAAGTAATGTGACTGGTAATAATAACAGAGGAAAAAGGGACTGGGGAAATTTGGTGATAAGGAGACAGATTGTAGCACAATCCCTTTAGGGCTCCATGTTGGCTGGAGCCCAACAGAAATGCCAGCAGGACATGAAGTGCTTCATGGAACTCCAGCAGCAACACAATCAAACCCTAAGTGCTGAAGAACAGATCTGAGCAAAGAGAAGCAGAATAAATGGGTATAGGAGGACAGTCTGAGAGTTGGTATTGAGGAATACACTTTGCTAGAGAGACTAATCTAATTTCAGAAGCAAATCAGAGACTTGAGTAGTTTGCCTCTAGCATGAATTTCAAATGGACACAAACAGTCTTTCCTTTAAACATCATGACCACTAGACATAACATGATTTATTCCTATACTTGCAGAAACTAACCGAGCCCCGTTTGACATTTTAGAAGGTAAATCTAAGTGAACCTCACTGATGGACATTTTTTCAGAGGAGACAGTCACCCATCTCCTTGATACTGCTGTAAATTCAGAATATTAGGTTAGAATGGAGTGGTAAGACATGCTTTCTCTCAAACTCTTGAGACTGTTTCTAGTAGAATGAGAGTTCATTCAGAGAGTGGAGAGTCGAAGAGCAGGGCCACTCAGGCTCACCTGTGGTAGGGATGATGATGTTCCTTAGTCATCTGGGGACTCTGTCTCAGTAAATATCCCCCTGATCATCCAGGAAAGAGACTTCAAACAAAGAACATAAATTGGGGATTTCTTTTGAATGATTAGATGCATGTTTAAAGAGGTTCAATAGAAAAATTAATTGTAGTGATGATGCATTAGATAAGGATTGAAAATCTGAGTGAACAAAGAGACCATTAAGATAGAAATGTAAAAGTCATGCAAGAAGGAGAAGAGCAAGTGAATTTTAATGAAATCTGCCTTGTTATTTTATAGCCTGCTCTTGCAGTGTCCATTTCAGACTTATATAGACTATACTGACGGATAGTTTCTTATTTATCATTGCAATGAGAAGAGCAAACTCTAACAGAAAGACTACACTATTGTCAAAAATATAAAGAAAACAAGTGAAATGAATAAGTATGCAGGAGATTAAGACGAGAAAAGATAGAACGAGGGGTATTTGTAGCTACCAGAAAGAAACATGAGTGACTCTGGCTGGCTTTGCCTGTGGTGTCTGACAGAAGCATGAGGTTCAATGTAGTTAACAACTACAAGCAATAATAACTGGTTCCACCAGACTGGGGTGGACAGAGAGGCACACTCTTTCCTCTGGAGTCCTCGTCAAAGCTGAAGGATAATGGACCTGCAAGCTCTACTTCCTGCCACTAGAAAAGACCACCTTTCTTGGGAAAAAGGACAACAATTACAGTAATGTTAATGGCACACTAGTGCTGTTCCTAAGGGTTAAGTACTTTGCTCTTCATTAGTTATACATGATCTTATTTACTTGTTAAACCAAAAATAGATATTTTTAAATCAAAAGTAGATATTATTACTGTTATGCCTATTCATTTTGTAAATCTTTTGTATTTTTCATGCAGAACATCCCAATCTTTATACCCCCTTTTCCCACTGGTACCATGTATCATGAATTCTCTCACGGTGAGGACCAGCATTCAGCCCCAACCCACCCCCTGGTTTGAACCAATTGAGTGAATGGAGAATGCTCTTCAATTAGAGAAAACAGTTTATTTCAGGTTACTTACAAAGGATTCAGACCCAGGGACAGAGACAGAGATTTCATATGGCAGAACCTTCATTTTGATCATAAGTCTCCTGGACCTCTGGAACACACACCCAAGAATGGAACCCTGGCGCTGTGCCCGCCTCTCTCCTTCCCATCCTTCCATGAGTTTCCGCTAGACTTCCCCACTTAAGTCATTGGTTAGTTGGATGTCAATCACATTTGGAAGCCTATCTCTCAAAGCAGAGAGGAAACTATACCTATTCAACATACCATGCTAAACATCCCTCTTCCCCACTGGGATTCATGCACCCTGTCATTTGTGTTAATGTCTATTAAGTCAAGTTAGTGTCCCCAGATGTTCCTTAGTGCAAGTACATTCACTGAGGTTAATCAGCCTATGTAGAGTCCCTCCCTTTAAGAAAATGCACTTTTCTTACCTAACAGTAATAGCTTTCAATAATTGTTTGACTGAGAAAGGGGCCTGCTGTCCATTTCCACAGTTCTGTGCTTGGTTTCTGTCTACTTGAGTTTGTATGGATCTTGTGCATGCTGACATCATTTCTGTAGGTTCATATAAGCAGGATCCTAGGAGCCAATAGGATTCTATTCCCTATGGTCATGCACCTCCACCCTTGTTCTTACAGTCTCTCCTCCTCCTCTTCTGAAATGGTCCCTGAGCCTAGGGTGGGTGAAGTTAATATAGGAGTCCTGTCCTGGGACCCACACGCTGCAGACTCTTATTCTGTATGCTTTGGTCATTTGTGTCCTTTTGTGCTCATGGTCCTCTGTTGCATGAGGGAGCTTCATTGATGAGAGTTGAGAAATGTATTAGGATTCTCTCTGTCCCTTGTTCCACTATGTCCCATGAGCCTTAGGTGTAGCAGGTGCATTGCAGATGTGTCACTTAGGCTTGAACAGATCACAGACAATCTCTGTGTATGTATTTCCAGTTATGGAACAATAATAATATCCATCTGTTGCAAAAGAAGTTTCTTTGATGAGTGGTGACTGGGATACTTGTCTGTAAATATAAGGATCTGTAAGAAATTGCATTTGTCTAAAGATGTGGCATCCTTGCTGTTTTCTCTAAGACTTCTACAGCCACATGAATTTGGTTATGTTTACCATACCACACATCAATTTCCTCCAGTTAAGTAGACTTTAATTTCAGTTTGGTAGCTATTGATTACCCACAAGATAAAAGTGCCACTACTGCCCCAATATACTTTGCTGAGCCCTTCATTGTTGTGGTTATTAGGTCTTAAGATGGGTTGGACCATTGACTGAATCCTTCCCTTAGCATGCATAGTTCTCTCAAAAATTATGAGAGCTAGCTTTTAGAGAAGGAGTTGGAGGGTGGCTTCCAGGTCAGTTCCAGCTCCAATGCTCCCAATTCTGAGTTTGAAATATGTCCTGTCTTCAGCAAGAGGGTCTTATCTTCAAATTCTGGGAGGCAATCAGGGATGTGCCAACGGATGGCCTGTGAAATTTTGGGAGTCTCTTGAACTATCCTGGCCCACAACTTAAAGGACAACTTCTCCCGTGAGGCACGGTTTTACATTATGCCTGTTTTAAAAATTATAGACGTTTAACTTAGAAAATTAAAGTGGACTGGTAAAAATCACAGAGGTGTAAGTAGAAAACCAGGTTGATCTCTCAGATATTTATGATATGAACTGTTCATTTTGCACAGAATTACAAGGTTAAGGGACTGGGGAGGTGGCCTAGTGGATTAGGGGCACCTAATGCCAATATGATGACCTGAGTTTGATTCCTGGAATCTGTGTGAAGAAAGAAAAGAACCAACTTCCACAGATTGTCCTCTGTCTCTATCTCTGTCTGTCTGTCTGTCTCTCTCTCTCACACACACAGAAACAAATGCAAATACATTCATATGCAAATAAATGTAAAACATTTAAAAAGAAGTGCTAGGTCAATAATCATTTTGGTTATCACAGTCACTGCTGCCTTCATCCACATATCCATTGATGGGCACCTAGGCTGATTTTATGTCTTCATTCTTGTGAATTGTGTTGCAACATGGAAGTATAGTCTGCTTGGAATGATCTTGTTTAGTTTTATTATTTTTAAAATATGTGGTGATACTACAATTACATAAAGGTTTTGTTAACTTCTTTAATCACAGTTTACCTTCAACTGATATTATGCCTCTTTGTGTATAGTATAGAAGCTTTATAGTTATATGCCTGCTTCTATCCCAGCCATATTCTTTTGTTATTTATTTTTACATGTTTTATAATTCATAAAATATTGTTATTATATTTGTCTAACAAGTAGCATTTAAAAGAGATTTAAATAAAAAGAAAATTTCTATTGTAAGTTTTAGCCTAATATTTCCATTTGAAAACCTAGTAACAATACAGATTATGAGTATACTCATAAAATATATTCTAAGTGCTGAAGTGAACCATTGGGAACTTTGAAGCCTACTGACCATCTATGAACCCTGTTTCTCAAAGCAGTGTTTTATATGGGCTGAAATGGTCATTGGTCATAACCTGATTTTATTTTCAATCGTATTCATGAAGCCTTATGGGAACTCACATTGTGATATAATCATATAATCTATATTATGCAATCAGTAATAATGACTGTGGAGATTATGGAGCATAAACATCACAATGAAATACTATTATGTGACAAAACAAGATACAAAATTTTATACCCATCGAGACCATAACCAATGGTATAGATATGCTTTCTGTATAATGTTTATAGTAATAATTCTGGAATATCTAAAGAAAAGTGATATGGAAAGTGAACAATTCCCTTTCCTCTCTTCATGAACCATCTGTTCCATCCAGGCTGACTTGTCCATCTTGTCTTCTCTGTCTTCAGACTAATTCATTAGTGTCTCTTGAAGGTCATCTAATGACCATGAGGTGGCTAAGCATTTCCCACTTCATATCTGTCTCACTCTTCTTGATCTAACATAAAGTCAAACATTTCCCAGAATAAATGATCTCTCTACCTGCCTTTCTGCTTCCATAGGCCAGGACTGGGACAGATTTTCTGACTGCAAGAAAGTTTTCCAGATAAGCATTTGGTATTTTCAGCCTATGCTTTTATTTTGTTTAGCAAGAAAGGAAGATTCTTCAAGCACACAAGTCTTTGGCACAAAAACACACACATATTCTAGAGAAACATTAATCAAAACATTGCACATAGCAGCTTATGAATGATTTGGACCATGTTTCTCATTTGCTCCAAATTTTCAGAAGTCTGATCATAATGATTATAACTTCATGGTTTATTTAATTTAAGAATTATCTTACTTTGTGCTCATTATTATAATCCAGAACTACTCAAATTATTTTTCCTTCCTTAAAATAATGAAATCTGACTGTCTCCTTTTGAAAAATCTAGTGCTCTTGAAATCACTATCACTTTGTCTTTACATTAGAACATTTGAATCATTTCACTGTTAACTGCCAATTATTTTCCTTCCTTAATTTTATGACAGATAATGATGCATATAATTTGTCATAAGATTATGACACTATCACCGAATAAATCTTTTTTCATCCATTATTTTACTTTTATATTTTTATGAGAAAATTGCATATAGTGATTTGATTTTTAAATTCCCATTTCAGGATTAATAAATGGTACTTTAAAAAAAGAACAAATAAGTAGATACTATAATACCATTTACTGTGCTTAATTGAATAAAGACAAATTAAGAAAAACTTCTTGTCAAAACTTTGTCTGCTAGGGTTCAGTAGTTAGGAGCACTGGCTGCTCTTGCACAGGACCTTGGTTGGATTCTCAGTATCCACATGGAGGCAAACAACCATCTGTAATTCCAGTTGCAGGGAATCTGATTCTCTTTTCTGGCCTACACAGACAATACACCCAGACAGTACACATATAGGTAGGCAAAACACTCAGACACACAAAATAAAAATAAATTAATATTTTATTTTCCACTGAAACAGTTGAGTGAAAATTCTCTTCATTTTTGGAATAGTTATAGAGTTTTTCCTCAGCCATATGGCTGGAGCCATTACACTGCAGAGATGCAAGTCAATGCAGGTACTTTCATTTATTTCTTTTTATAAGTAGAGAGCATCCATTTCTTAGAAAGGATGGCAGACAAGCCAAAAAAATAAAAATAAAAATAAAAAGAGTGGGCCAAATGTCAATAGATGAATGGTTTTCATTTCTTACCCAATAGTTCCACTGTCTCATTCTCTTTACCTCTTCTAAATCAAGCAATCACATACTTGTAATTTTACCTTTAGGAAGATACAGTTTCAGTTTATTCTTTACATGTTACAATCACGGGTAAGGGGTAAGATAATGTTAAGAGAAAATTGCATTGTAATTCAAAGGCATTGTAATTCAAGTTAATTTTTACTACTTACAGTGAAGATGGGATGAGAAAGAACCAATATAAATAAAAATGCCAGTGGTCAAATGTTGCCCCAAGCTCCTCCCATTCTCTCTCTCTCTCTCTCTCTCTCTCTCTCTCTCTCTCTCTCTCAAAAGCTCATTATATCCTCCAAGCTGATCTAGAACTCATGATTCCCTTTCTCAGTTTCTAACCTCTGCTGGAATTACAAGATAAAGAATCAGCGGCAGCTGTTTTTTGTTTTTGTTTTTTGTTTTTCCTTACTGGGGATCAATCCCAGGACCTCACTCTTGGCAGGCAAAATCTCTACCATTGTGCTACTTACAGATTTTGTTATTTTTTTTTCCATGTATTCTTTTACTGACAAAGTATGCATGGAAAAAAGCTTATACAGGTAATTTGAGAAATGCATGAGATGAAATTCATTATTAGAATTAAGATTCTCAGCTAACAGTAAGTAACCATGCAACTACCTCTCATATTTCTGAGAAAAATAAGACCATAAAATAAGCCTGCATGTTAAGTCCTTTTGCAAATCTTAGTGTGGTTGGTTTAGAGCGATACTAAATCTTCTATCCAAACATCTTGTTGAGTATCTATTCAAAAGTACTTTTGTAAAGTGGATAGTGAAATCGTGTGAAGACATAGAACATCTCCACATCTTGCAAAGTAAAATCCAGCATACAAGGGTTTAATTTGTATTATTTGCAAGTGAATTCCATCAAAATCAGAAAAAAATTTAAAAAATGAGAATCTTTTTAAACATCGATCCCGAGGCAATACATGACTAGCAAAACCTATTACAAGACAATTTCCAAATAAATTGTATTTACAAGTAATAAAGCACTGCTAGTGTATCACTCTTGAACTTCATATTTCATTTCACAGTAACATATAGTTTGCCTTAATTTCTCTATACACTCACATTAGAGAATCTATGCTTCCCTGGGATTGACATCCTAATAGGCATAGAAATAGTAGTTAAAAGAAATTAACACACTAGCAATCCCTTCTTCACTCCAGATCTTAGTCTATATCAGAGATGATACCGGGCGTTTATATTCCATGTTAAGTAGGATGCAGTGAGCAATCTCAACAATCTTAGCCTATGTAAGTAGGACAGGCATGCAAATAACACGCATATATGTTCATTATTTATTTCTAGCACATTAAGAATTTTACAGGAATAAGTACACTGCAGTAATAGTAGTAGCTATAGTAGCGCTTTACCATGAGTGCCACTATGTACAGAATAGGGGATTTGGAGGTTTCTTTCTTTCTTTCTTTCTTTCTTTCTTTCTTTCTTTCTTTCTTTCTTTCTTTCATTTCTTGTTCTTGGAAGTTCAATCGGACACCTTCACAAACAGGTAAACTTTGAAAAGAGAACAAGAAATCACCAGGCAAAGAATGGAGGCACTACCAATCCCTTCCTTAAAGGGATGCATGTTTTCTATTTAAGAAAGTTTAAATCTTATAATTTCTTTAAGAAAATTATAAAATGTATTAGGAACAATAAAACGATACTGAATATATTTTCTTGTTGACCAGGATACCACGGGCATTTTAAATTTAGATATATGACAGGGAGGTGTTGCATATCTGTGACAAGATTAATTTTTGCTCTGTCAGATCTGACCTGCCGCTACAGCTATTTTAAGCTCTAGAAAAAAAAAAGAACAGTTAAGGTTGCCAAATATGAGCTGCCATCTAGCGGTCACTGGAAGTTAAGGCAAATATTGAAAAGTATCTTATTTCTTTTACGTATGTGCAAATATTTGTGCACATGTACCATGGTGGAATATTTATCTTATTCCAAATAAAATAATAAATTATTATCAAAATTCAAATACTTAAAAAGTATTTTAAAAGTTGCATTCAAATAAGTAAAAAGTATTGTTATTTGTGTTGAAAATTTTACTTTTCAACTTTGGACCAAGAGATTTCCTTACTTGATTTTACTATGGAATTTTATCTATCTACACATTGTAAATAAAATGGGTTTTAAAAAGATGTTGTTTTCCAGAAGACTTAAATTGATATTTTATTTTTCTTCTCTAAATTAGAGTTATTTATTGAGGTTGTCCTTCCAATAAAGGGTCAACTGGCATTATTTAAGTGATATTAATAATTGCTAAAGCTAACAATATTGAATGTAAAATATGGGCAATTTTGGATTTATATGAGATCTATTAGAATTCATGAGAATTCTTAGCATTTTGCAATTCTTAAAGAGGACAAATTTATACCTACATGGGAATAAGCAAAAAAATCAAGTTCTTTTATAAGGAATTCTGTTTCTAAAACGTGTTAAAAGGGAGAGAAGGAAAAGTTACAGAAATGCGTCTTTTAATAAACATAGTAATTTTGTGATGTGCTATTTGATATTGATATTACGATAATGAACATCTATAATGAAACTAAAACTCATCATACTAAATCAAAGTAAAACTGAAAACCATGAGCATCATAATCCCATCTTAGCACCTAAGATTTACATATACCTTCTGTATGATTTTGACATATTGATATTTTGTTATTTAGGTAACATTCTCTTTAGAAGTTTCTACATCAGGTTCATGGTTAAGCAAAACTGCATTCACTTTCTCTAATGTGGCCCAGAAGGCCATCATTGCTTTGTAGCAAGACGGGTGAGCATAAAATAAATGAAGTACTTAGATCTTACCGTATACCACTTGTTAGATAATGATTATATGTAATATGCTTGGCCAAAAGTTACACTGCCAGTCAACAAAGACTTGTGTATCCACCATGCGCATGAATCTAGGGATTTTTCTTTGACGATACAAACAGTGTTGGTACCATCAAGAAGATAGAATTTTAGGAGTAACGTTAAGAGATATTTGATTTATAAATAAAAATCATCTACAAAAGTTTCAGTTAGAAAAAATATATTCCTAGTAGATTAGAGAATGGGGGAGTCTCATTCACTCTGCTTTCTCTTCTTCTAGCTGTAGGCTGAATCAGAGAACAGAGGAAAGTTTGTTTGATTGTTTGCATTTGTCCTGTCTCTAATTTTAGCTTCTTAATATTGAGGTCAGGGAACCATGGTTATGTTGAAAGAGCACAAACATTCCCCTTTACTGAACATGTGACTAAAGTGCTCTGTTGGCCAGGTGGCTATCCTTGGGTGCCACTGGGAAGCACTGGAGGGGAAGTGCCTCACCCTGGCCTGCTTCCAGGGCATGGGCATAAGTCTCACCTGCTCAAATGCAGTCTTGTCCAACTCCTCTCCAATTATAGAATATGACTCTAACTCTGGAAGTGTGCCTCATGGCATTTTGTGTTGCTAAAATCTTAGTGAGATGCTTCAAGGTCTGTTTTCTCTGACTGTATTCATTTAATTAAAAGAAATGCATGAATCTGTACCATATCAAATAGTGGCTATTTGTGTATAAGATGTGGAACAAAGTAGCTGCTAATTTTAGAGTGCAATGGAGGTCTAATTAGAATAGCAAAAGTAGAAAATTAAAAGTGGTAGGTCAGTATTACGGTAGACGTTAGTATATATAATTCGTGAAATCTTTGCCTAACATATGACCTTTGCACTGTGGTCCCCAACATTCTTAATCCCTTATAATATTCAACATAGTCCAGGTAATAAATAATGAATAAATAATATAGTTCTAAGTTGTTGACCCATCAGCTCTTTTCCAGATTGAAAATATAAAATATTCAGGGTCTGGCAAACATTGGTTAAAGTATATTTTTGAATTCAGTGAAACATTTAAAGTATGCCACAAGTTTATTGGTAGCTGGTTATTTGAAATATAGTTATTTCTGTGGCTCTCACTTCAGGTAGTTTAAAATTATTTATAGAGTACATACTTTTGTTGTAAACTATCATTCCTTTACTAAAGAAGTGATTAAATATTAACACTTCGAAATTATACACTTTTGAAGTTATGTCTAAAACATGTTTTCAGAACTAGAGAGACCAGTCAGTACTTAAGAGCACTGGTTGCTCTTCCAGAGGACCAGGGTTTGATTCCCAACACCTACATGGTGCTTAACAACTGTTGGTAACTCCAGTTCCAGGGGAATCTGACATCCTCTTCCGACCTCCAAAGACACTGCACAACAGCGATGCACTTACTTAGGTGCAGAAAATATACTCATACACATAAAAGAAAGATAACAAATAAGATATTAAAAAAAACATTTTGAGTTCCCTACAGAAAGTCATTCTTTATATACAAGAATACATTAGTATTACAGAATGGATGTTAAACAATAATTTATCCATGTGCTTCCATTATATTTGCATACCTTTCATTATAATTTTTAGCACAATTGCTTTTCTAATAAGAAAAGATGTCATGGTGAGGATAATATTCCATTGAATCAGGAACACCATCCCTCAAACTTTGCATGATTTTGCACTTAGAATTCTAAATTGCACCCAGCTAACAGTATAAATAGTAATATAACTTTTAGTTGGAATAAATCTTGGCTTTGCTAATTTATCTTTGAGGTTTTTAATGATGAACACAAAGGAGATCTGATACAGATGGGACTGACTTATGAAAGTTTTTCTGGTAAAGTATTTATATTTCTATTCTCAGCATTAATAGGTAAAAATAATAGCACTGAAAAGTAAGAGTAAAATTACCAGAAGTATTTAGGGGAAGTGGAAAACAAATGCTGGGAAGTGAAAAGGAAGTGCCATGGAATCATTTATCATTAAAAACAATATACTGTAATTTAATGAAAATAACTACTGAAAGAGAAAAGTGCACATACAACATTAAATAAAGGAGTAGCAGCTCAAGAAAGACAAGCGGTATTGAGCAAAGACTCTTCAGAGAACCCCAGTTTTACTGTCCTTTCATCTTTCTTTTTATGGGATGTTAGGCAGCTAGCCAACATTAGTAGACTTGCAGTCATTGGGGATGAACTCCTTCCTCATAATCACCTTTGACCCCCACCTCACATTTTCCATATGAAGAGGTGACGGTGTTAGGCTCTGTTGAGACCCTTTAAGAGAAAGTTTATTTTGTCCTGGTCATAATAGTAGAATCTGGCCCCTGGGGGAAAACATGACATTCTGATCTGCCGCAAAGATCAGAACACTGCATATCATTATTATCCCCTCACTCAACAGTTAATCGGGGGTAGAGAGATTCTTCAGCAGTTAAGGGCACTGGATGGATGCTCTTACAGAGGACCTGGGTTCAGTTCGCAGCACCCACAAGATGGCTAATAACTATCTGTAACTCCAGTTCCAAAAGATCTGATGCTCTCTGTCTCTCTCTCTCTGACCTCTAGGAGCATTGCGTGACAGGGGGCGCACTTAAATACATGCAGGCATTACACTCGTACACATAAAATTAAAAAAAAAAAAAAGGTTGGTTCAACTGGGCCTGTCAATCACCTATTCAGAAGACTAATCCCCAGGAAAGCTGATTCACCTGAAGATATGCCAAGGAGATCAGGGTGATAATTATCCCCTTGTTCTGGATATCTTTGGTGGTCAATTTGATACACACCTCAACTGAGGAATTAATTGTCTTCATTGGAGTGACCGAAGGCCATGTCTATGGGACATATCTGTACGGTGTTTTCCTGATTGTTGAGTGACTGGGTGGACCCAGCACACTGTGGGTGGTGCTACTCCTGGGCAGGTGACCCTGTATTGTATAAGAAAGCTGGCTGAGCACAGACCAGAGGAACAGGACAGTAAACAGTGTTTCCTCTGTAGTCTGTGCTCCAGAATTCTGCTAAGAGTTTCTGCTTGATTTCCCTTGATTATGGACTGTGCTCATGCCAAATAAACCCTTACCTCCCCAAAGTTGATTTTCATCAATGTTTTTATCACAGAAACAGAAAGAATCTAGAACAGCCTTCAATAGAATAACGTACATACACATCTCAGGATCCTCTCTCTTAGGGCAGTTGTTTGCAGATCATCACTGTGAAGGTCAGACGACTTTTCTGAGTTCTAACTCGAAAATGTAACTTTTTCTTTTGCCCTTTCTACCTCTTTAGATTCTGATCAAACTACTAAGCTTGCCTGCTGAGACACTCTGGGCTTTTCATTGCTTTCTCTGAAGTTCTGTATCACTTTCTGCAACAGCTTACACACTACCATGGTGGACTACTATTGCTGACAAAGCATGACTCCCTCTCTTACTCTTCTCCATCTCCTTCTCTGCACCTGCCTTGATATACAGCTTGTCCGCTCTGTGATTTTTTTTTTCTCCAAAACTCTAAGTGAGTCTGTTTTTTTTTCTAAAACAAAATACCCGATGTTGGGTAATTAAGTTAAAACAGCTTTCTTGGTTCACTGTTCTCCAGGTTTCAGAGCATTGAGTAGCTTAAGTTTTCTTCTGTTAAATGTCTCACTATGGCTAGACCATGTGCAAGAGAGACATTCTATTGGCAGATAGGAAAGCAGAGGGCTATACAGGGTCAGGTACAGGTTTTCATAGTTTTTCTACAGGATGATTGAGTTAAGGTTCCTTGAGGACTGTCTTAATCTCTTCTGATCCAACAACCCCCTCCAAACACACCCTGTGACTTAAGGACCATCTATTGTGCCCCAGCCTCCAAAAGGTTTTACAACCTCTTACATGAACACACTGAAGATCAATGTTTAGTCTCTTGGAAGGATGAACCATATCTAATCTGTAACAAACTAATACTATCATTATTTAGTGTAATATATTACTTAGGAATACTCAACTTGATTTCAGAATAAACAGCTAAGAAAGTCATAAGATTCTGCCTTTAAGGCATAGCGTAGTGGTAGTAATGAAACAAAATAGAATATTATGCATGTTAAAGTTTTCTGGTTTAGGAATTACAGGCATATACGGTATGTTAGGAACACCTGGGATGGTCAGGTCAGAGACAGCATCTTTAGTGGTTTCATTTTGCTCTGATTCCCACTCCATACCTAGGAAAATTCTACAAACTAAAAAGAGTCTAGTTCTACATTTAATTTCATCTGAAAATCAACTATTTACCAGAAGACTTACCAAGTGATATCTGATATTTTTATCTATAGTTAGTTACAAAACAAAAACAAAGATGCTAGTATGAGAGGAAGAAAGTAACGTTTAATAATACCTTCCTCCTCAGACTTCAAGGACCTCTTCAGAGTCTACAAGCTTGAAGATCTCATGCACTTTTGACCACATTAAGTATTTACTCAGCAAAATCCCCCACTAGGAACTGGGTCTGAGATTTAGTGTTTCCCACGGTCACCTTGGAGTCCCTTTCAGGTTCACGGATATGTCCCATTTTCTCCCCATTTGTTGTAATTTGTTGCATTTCTAATTTTACTAATTTAACTCTTCTCATTTTCTCAGGTGATCTAGCTGAGCTTTAATCTCTTTTTATACTTACATAATGTACAATGATTAGATCAAGAAGAAGTAGAAAGACTAAGGAGACAAATGACAGATTAAAAAAAAAATGAACTTAAAAACCCCTCAATCAAGAAAAGCCAAGAATAAGATGGTTTCATTCCTGATTTCTGCTAAAGAAAATGTTGGTACAAAATCTCCTTAAAATTCTACAGTAAGTGGAAGTAGAGGGAGGCCTGCTAAACTCGAGAGAGTGCTTAACAAGACTGGATAAATCACCACCAAAGAAAGCTAGAAGCTAATAACTCTGAAGAGCATAAGTGCAAAAATTCCCATTGAAATGCTTACAAACTAAGTAGAGTAACACCAGGAAGGTTATC
This sequence comes from Eospalax fontanierii, assembly GCA_035773235.1. Classification (NCBI taxonomy): domain Eukaryota; kingdom Metazoa; phylum Chordata; class Mammalia; order Rodentia; family Spalacidae; genus Eospalax; species Eospalax fontanierii. Next base: position 72,935,271 of record CM069528.1, on the reverse strand, counting down.
CGTCATGATCAGTTGAGATTTGCCCTTGAGATGCAAGTTTGACTTACCTTAGGCAGATCAAACAGTGTGATGTGCCACATTTGGAAAATAAAAGATAAAAATCAGTTGGACCTATAAAAAATAAATAAATAAATTTAATAAAGTTCATTACCCTTTCATAAAATATGAACTAACACAAATAAATATATTTTGAATAATAGATGTCCTTTATGACAACCAGAAAGAAGAACATTTTCCATCAGTTTCTAATATAAAGTAATAACGCCAACTCTTTCCATTTCTCTTCAACATATTCTGAAAATACTAAGTTGAACAAGAAGTTAAATTTATTTTCTTCAAATGATGTCATCTTAAATGTGGAACATCCCAAGAACTCTACACATCCCTACTCTCCCTTCCACAAATCACTACCCTTATAAGAACTAATAGATTAATTCAGTAAATTCAGACACTACAAAATCAATATAACAAGATTAGTTGCATTATTTTAATATCAGAGATGACTTTCTTGATAAAAAAATTTAAAAACTTCTTTGTCATAACATTAAACCAAAAATGTTCCTAGGCATGCATTTAGCCAAGGATGTGAGAGATCAACACAGAGACTTTGCAGATCAATGGGAGTCAATGACTGATGAAGATATGTATCAGTGACATAGTAGTCTGTGTTCATGGGTTAGAAAAGTAGTAGTTTGTCTAGATAGCCATATTACCCAAGATTAACTTATCGATTCAATGAAACCCCTCTCCAGATTTTAATGATGATTTTGTTGTGTTTTATTAATATATTTGTTCTTTGACAATTTCACACTCATGTGTGACACGTTCTGGTTTACTATCTCCCCTGGCTTATTTTCCTCCTTTCCTTTCCATTCCTCCTCATTTTATACAAATCTATTTCCTGTATTTATGACTTTTTGATGTATTTTATGTCAGGCATAGCTCAACTCGGGGCATCTGTGTGACCATGTGTTTGAATTATTCATTAGAGTGATGTGTGTTTTTGTGCTATAACAAGAAAAATCCTAAAATTCATTTGAAAACACAAAAGAGAGTGAACATCTAAAGCATCGTGATAAAGGAAAAGTTAAAGATATCAATTCTCGGATTTCAAACTACATTATAAAGTTATCAGAATCAAAATAGCAGAGCACTGGTATAGAAGTCGACACAGAGACAAGCTGAGTAGTGAAACAGATCGTAGAGCCCAGAAGTAAGCTCAAGCATACATAATCAACTAATTTTCCCCATAGGCATCAAGAAAACACAGTGGGAAGAGATTATTTCTGGTGAATGATGGTGGGAAAACTTAGTTGTTAAACTGAAAGAAATTAAATAGGATAATATATGTATATGTGTATATATTTTACATACTTGGAAAAAATATATATATTCCATGTATATAGAAAGTCAGGTTACTCAAAAAGTGAAAAGTAGTTTATCAACCCCTTTTTTGTGTGTATGCCTAAAAGTAAAGAATCAGCACCTTGTAGAAATATCTTGCTTCCTACACTCATTGCAATATTTTTCATAATAGCACAAAGATACAGATTCAACCTAAGTGTCTGTCAGTAGATTAACAAATATAGCAAATGCAACATATAAATAAATATGTTTATATACTAAATCAAATATTATCCAGCCCTGAAAAATGAGATCCTGCCACCACAACATAGATTAAGGTTTCTATTGTGTTAAGTGAAAAAAGTCAGAGAGAGAAAGACAAATACTGCATGGTTGGTAGAATCTAAGGCAATACAACGTACAGAACAGAGTGGTGCAGGGTTCATCAGGGGAGTGCCTAGAGAAGAGGGAGACATAAAAGAAAGACTACAAAATTATCGTGTGTAAGACTAAGGATTTAATTCACAACATGTGACCATAGTTAAAACCACCATGTTTTAGACTACAAATAAGATGAAAATGTAGATTTTATTTACTTTTGCTATAAACAAAAAGTCATCTATAGGAGTTGATAATGATGTTAGTTTGGTTGAATATGTTAAATATTTTGTTATGCATGAATATACTGAAGCATATTGAACATGCAAACTTTCCCTTATCTGCACCTTTGGGTTGTGTGGTTCCTGTTATCTACCCTACAGTCAGCTTTAGTTCTAAAATATTCAATGCAACATTACAAAATCACAAAATTCATGTTCCAAAGTTGCACAGTATTCTGAATAACCTGTTGAACTCTCTTGGTCATACCCCACCTTGCCCAGTGTGACTCTTTCCTTGGTTTAATATATGCTCACTGTATATGCTGCCCAATTCTAAGTCACTCTGGAGTCAGGTAGGTTGTCAGTTTAAACAATATTGGAGTCCTTATACATAGAACTTTGTAGATTATATAATTTCAGGTAACCCCCTGGCAGTCTTAAAAACATCTTTTCAGGGTAAGTAAAAACTATTATATATCTTAAAAATAATAAGACTTTATTATAGTTGTCATAGTAGCCTAAAGAAATCCTCTCATACAAACAAATGCACTATTATGGGACTATATTTTTTTCCTTGAGATAGGATTTTGAGTTCAAGATAGCTATCTTGAATTCATGATAATCCTGAATTGTAAATAGGGTCCACAATTAAGTTAAACTGTTGATGACAATTCTTTTCAGCAACTTGCATAGGCCCTTCTAGCATTAAGATGACTGGCCAGCAGGGCGGAATCTTCTACCCAGATCCAGCTTGATTGCACTATGTCCTGCATTCAAAGTTCATAGCTCTTTAGAAATAGGGTCTTTTTTTTATTTCTGGTGGGTTGTACTCTGGAACCTCACGACATGTGCACAAGACAGGGCCCATTAACATCCTGCCGTAGAAAATGGAGAGACTCATAGAACTGTATCCTTTCCTGAATACTTATATGCAGTTGATACTTGGTCTGAGGGAGATTTCTCCAGTGGTGTAACCGCTTGTAAGGAGCTCATGCTCCCATAAAAAACTCCCACTCATCCTCCTATAAACAGCCTCAATTAAACTCATTTGGATCACATATAAAAGACAAGAAAGCACATGGGGGTCTGGCTGGGAACAGACACAGCTTTAGTAGGAGTGGAAATATACCATAGAACATAGCTGATACAATTCGACATGGATGAAAATGTCATAATGAAGTATTTGCCTGTGCCCATCACTTGAGCAAAAATGGGCACGTACACTTGCGCACATAGATGCACACATGTGCATACATCACAGACTTAGATACACGCAAACATTCATGCAAATTACTTTGAATAGCTAACATTACTAAATATGACACAATATAGAAGAAGGTTTATTGCTATATTTTTCCATCACTTTCAGGAATAAACCTGTTTGCTGCTAAAAATATTTGTGGTATTCCTTGTTAATAGCTCATTGTTTTTCTTCATTGAAGAAAAAGACCCAATGCACTAAAAATAGCCTATGTTTGTGCAAAGAGAAAATAAGGCATATTAAAAATATTTCCATCACTAAAAGTGGAAGGATAGTAAATGTGGATAATGGAGGGAGAAAATATGATATAATTATCTAATATACATCTATGAAAATGGCACATGAAATCATTTGTTTCATTCAATTAACATATTTCAATGAAGAAATTTTAAAAATATTTTATTATTTTTATTTTAAGTGTATTGTCTGCACGCATGTAAATGCACCCGTGTTGTGCAATGCCTGAGGAGAGAAAAAATGGTGTCATATCTCCTGGAACTGGAGTTATGAACAGTTTTTACTTACCATGTGGAACCTGGGAATTGAACCAGGGTCCTTTGCATGAGCAGCCAGTGCTCTTAATCACTGAACCATTTCTCCAGTCGCCTAAATAAAAATTTTAAATAAATTCACAGAATAAATTTGAAAATAATTTGTTGAATTACATTATTAAGTGCATTGAGGATAATATTCCACAAATGTGATTGGAATTTAAAATGTTACCTCCTTGACAATGGACTCAAAACGTTCCTATTAGTAGTGTGTTTTGACTCTATATTTAGTATCTTCTCTGAAATATGTAAAAATATGTATTTTGTAACTTAATGTTATCTCTTAGAATCCAAGGAGAATAAATATGGGCTATTATTTTTAGAATACTATGTTATTCAACAATATTATAGTGGGTATGATGGCTTTTAAAAACATACTGAAGTTACTTTAGCCTTCATATTTATGGTTATTTCGTGTTTCTGTTACTTAAAAGAGAAGTTTGTGCATCCATGGTTGTTGTTGATAAGAGATGGAAGCAACGTAAATGTTCCTCAAATGACAAGTAGATAATGAAAATGTGGTACATTTACACAATGGAGCTTTACTCAACAGTAAAGAAAGATGACATCGTGAAATTTGCGGGGAAATGGATGGTACTAGAAACTATTATGCTAGGTAAAGTAACACAGACTCAGAAAAACAAACACATATGTTATCTCTTATTTGTGGATCCTGGCACTCACCTTATATGTGAGTATGTATACTGATGTAACTGCAGGAACCGGGAAAATGGAAAGGAACCAGGGAGGTAAAGGGAAAGAACCTGAGAAAGAAGAGGAGAGAGATGTTACTAAAGAGAAATAGATAAAAGGGGGCATTAAAATGTAGCACAGGAATTATGGGAATAAAGGGAAAGAAGGAGCTCAAGACTGGTGGGGCCACAGGAGACTGGTATTATCAATGGAGAAATGGGGAAACTGGGGAAACTTATAAATGGGGTGGCATGGAGAAAAGTTAGATAAAGAGAGAGAGAAAAGAAAAGAGATAATTATCTAGTCTAAAACATCAGAGGGAATCGTATTAATCTAAAAATCTAAAGACAAATTTCACGTACAGTATCTCTATGTAAGCCAATGTGCATAGCTGAAGGCTACATGGCAAGAAGCAGAGCCAGACAGGAGAAACCTTTTTTAGAGTTCTTGACCAGGGACTCCCAAAATTACAGAGGCTATTGCCACAGCACTTGATTGCATCCCAGAACTTGAAGGAGAGACACTGTCGTTGAACACAGGACATACTTCAGAGACTGGATTTGCAGCAATGAAACTGGAACTGACCTAAAGTCACTTTCTTTGAAGGCTAGCTCTCATAGCACTGGAGATCACTATGCAAGCGGTCAAGGGAGAACAATAATCAATGGCCTAACACCAACTTCTTGATCAAATAACCACATCAATGACTGGCACAGTAAACTATATTGGAGCAGTAGTGGCACTTTTTTCTTGGGGCCATTCAACATCAGAACCAATCAACTAACTGGTCTTAGAGCCCACTCAGTGGGAGGAAATTCATATGTGATATTGTAATCATAGCCAAATACACATGGCTGAATAGAGTATAGATCTTAGAGAAATCCCCAAGGTGGTCACATCCCTAGGTTAATGTAACTTCTTACTAATTGCAAAATATTTATCCTTATATCTACAGTCAAGTATCCCAGAAACCACTAATCCAAGAAGCTTCTGTTTTACCAGAGAGAGACTACTACAGAGTACCACAGTTGGTACACAGATTTTTGTCTGTGCATTGCACATGCCTAAGTAGCACACCTAAAATACAACTTCTCCACCCAAGTCTCATGCAACAAGAACAAGGGGTAAAGAGGATACTAATGAATCTCTCAGCTCACATTAACGAAACTCCCTCATTCAACAGAAGGCCAGTAACACAAAAGGTCACACATGTCTAAAGAATGGAGATTAGTAATCTGCAGAGTGTGGGTCCCCGGACAGGATTCCTGTATTAGGTTTCACTCACCCAAGGCTCAGGGGCCATTGCAGGAGAAGGGGTAGAAAGATTGTAAGAGCCAGTGAGGAGGTGTGTGACCATATGGAAACAGACTCCTACAAGCTCATGGGACCCTGCTCATATGAACCTACAGAAGTGGTATCAGTATGCTCAAGGCTCATCTAAACTCAAGCATACAAAACCATACTTAGAACTGGAGAAATGAAGAGCAGACCCCAATCTTTGCTGAAGAACTATTGACAACTGATTACTGTTGGATGAGGATGAGCTAATCTTGCTAAAGGGATGGACTCCAGATAGGCTGACTAGACCTCAGTGGATGAACCTACATGAGGAACATTTGGGGACACTAACTTGACACAACAGACCTTAACACAGATGAAAGAATGTATGGATTCCACTTGGAAGCTATGTGGGAGTGCCAGTGGGGAAGGGGGTAAAAGATGACTAAGATTGACTGAGATATTATTTGTGAAATGTACAGTGAAGCAATAAAAGAGAGACCTTAATGGCTGTGGTCAAATGACCCATATCTTCAAAGGTGGTTTCTTCTGGAATGATAGCATAGTGTCCAATACCTAGCTAGTAATATACCACTTCAAATACTGAAATACTTTTCATGTTGGAAGTGAGGGCACTGTAACTGCAAGGATCTCATCAGTGGAAGGAGATAGGGAACATGGTAACTTCTGTCCAAAGCTGAAATCTCTCGCAAGAATGCATGTGTTATCACTCATCCCATCGTCGTAGCTTCTCTTCATTTTTCTCTCTTTCTCCCTCCCTTTTTCCTTCCCTTTGCCTTTCTATGGTATCAAAACATAGTACTTTGTGTTTTAGATTTAAAAGAGTATTTAAACATAATTACCTCACTGGTTTTGCTCTTCATAGACTGTCTTAGATGATGAGTTTACAGTATGTTATTTCAATGACAGATAATTAAAAAGTAATAATTCTCCCAATTTAAAAAAAAAAGATTAGACATACCCCTCATCACTTCTTAGAACATTTTATTTTGCAAGCTCATATTTTAAAATGACTTCTCTGCCTCTTTGAGACGTATCTAAATCATTTAAAAAGTCTCTTGCCAGTTTTACAATCCAGAAATGTATTTCTCCAAGGCTTGGGAAGAATCTTTTTGACACGTAAGCATCAAAGAAGACAGTAAACTTCTTTCTCAGAGGTTCTGTGGGAGGGTGGGAACTAACTGGAGAGTGTCTCACTCCAAGTTCAGTCCTCCCTCCAGTCATAAAGATATGTTTGTTTTAACTTCATATGAATCCAATTACTGGGAAAAGTTATAATAAATATGTGTGATACATGCTGCTGTCATGTCTTCTTAAAGACGGTTATTTAGAATGGGAAGTATATCTGCTTCATTGTGTAACTGGAGAGATTTCCTTCGGTCTTTGCCGTCTTTCGGATGTGTCCTGAGTTGGGTTCCCCATTCAGTGTTAGTGCTAATGCAATAAAAACTTCCATCCTTTCTCTCCTGCTTTTATGAGGATTTCTAAGTTCAGAAGGTTTTACTTTTATTTGTATTTCCCCAATAATATCCAATTATTTTCCAAATATAGTTTTTAATATGAGATATATGTGTGACTTTAAAATATTCTCTTCGTAGATCTACTGAGTTAGACTTTCTTCATGTGTGTGTGGGGGGGTAATAAGAATCTCTCTGTGCATGTGTGCTTCTATGCGCATAATGGTGACTCAGTAACTCCTGCTTTGTATTTTGGCCCTTTAGCAATGCCCACCAGAAAAAAAAAATCTACATATTCTCTCTTAGAAATTCATTCAAATATCTTGCTTTTTATTCACATTTGGCTACTTGATGCAAATTTTAACTCTTTTTCTTTCATTAGCATACTGTTGAACAAACTATATTACAAACTGAATTTCCAAACTTTATACCAGGAATCCTTATCATTCGGTTGCACCTAATTTGTTCATATTAAATTACCATAAGAAAGCAAAGATATTTACTTGAGCCATTTTATTAATCTGTTTTTTTGTGAAAAGTGATAGAGCTATAAAGTATTTTCAGCTTTCTGCTATTATAAAATATTTATTCCTGTATTAATATAATTTCATATTTATGATCTAGCCATTACACTCAACCCAGGGAAGGTAAATTTACCTGGTATAGTAAACTATATTTGGAATATGAATAATAAGAAAATATTTTATTGATTTAAATATTCAAAATAATTAAAAAATTTCAGTTACCAAATAGTGTCAGATTTCAAATGTGTTTCTCAGTTTTCCAAGAAATTCAAATGAATGCATTTATCAGTACTGGACTGACTGCTTAATGATATGTACTTCTTAATATGCCTTTTTTAAAAAAATGTAAATGTAAAAGGAAGATTAAAGAGTCATAATCAGTTATTGATTGAAAGCAAAACACATTCTATAATTGTCACTTTCTCTCTAAGTTTGTGGGTCAAATTTATCAGAATTACTCATTGTTGAAATACTGCCTTAGGCTTCTGTTCTTGGACTTTATGTTTTTCAATTATTAAATCCCTAGTTCATTTAGATAAAATACTCATTATTGAATCTGTGTTGGTGTGTGGGTGTGTCAATGTTTTATAAACTGTGCTTGCTTGTGCAACTTCCTTAAGAATCTCCAAACACAGTATTACCATGTGGAACATTATCTAATTAACACTCAAGGCCTGACAGTCTAGGAGGTTATCAGCAGATAATCATAGCCCCGAGGTGCTGGGAGACATTGGGTGCAGTTAAGTGTCTCTAATTCCCCAAGGGTATGATTAGCTCATGATAACAATGCTTCCTTGAGTTGTTCCATTTCTTTCATAAAAGTCTTTATTGTGGAAAAATGTTTATTTTTATGCAGTAGGAGGATGGAACTGACAGCTGGAGCCTGGGAATGAATAGATTCACTTCTAACTTATGGTACAGGCCATGACAAAGTTTCTCATTTAGAATGCTTCCCAGGCAATCTAGACATTTTGAGCTCTTCAGAAATTTTGCAGTGATGCTTATCTTCAATACTGTATATGTTTAAAATTATATTTATAATTTAATATTGTGAATTTTATAAAATTGGAAAATGATGTATTACAGACTATATGTAGATACATCTGGTAAATGGACCCGTGATTAAGTGCTGAAAATTTGTTTTATTCAGCTTTTCATTGCCATAACAAATACATGAAATAACCTACTTTAAAAGGGGATAAAGGTTGATTATGGCTCATGGTTTTGGCAGTCTCATTCCATGGTAGATTAGTCCTATTGCTTAGAGCCTGATGATGATGTATGAATTTCAAAACCTCAGTCACAAGGGCTGAAAAACAAAGGAGGGAAGGAAGACACCTGGGTGCCATAGTCTTGTCCATGAACACATCTGCTCTGCAATGGCCTGAAGATATCCCAGTAGTCCTCATCTATTACACATTCCACAATTTCAAAGTTGTAACAGTCCAGGGATCAAGCTTTTACCACATGGGAGTCTTGGGTAAATTCAACATCCAAACAAAAGCAAAATTATTTTGTATCATTTGAACAATAAAATGAATTATCTCTAGCCTATAATTAATACAGGATGATCTTATATTCCCTTCTTCCTAAAACAGTTGTCTGGTATGACGGTGTTATCTGTACTTTTAGACAGTGCCTTTTTTTTCTGTTGTTTTGAAATTATTTCGAACTTCAATCAGCAGTGACTTCAATGTGATCTGATTTATTAATAGAGAAAATGAAAAGAAGACCCTTTGATGATGATGCATAAATTAGAATAGTTGGTATTCGCCTAGGAAAGAATTGTCCTGTAACAATGATGGTGATGTTAGAGTTTTTCTTATCTTGTCATTTCCTTACTTTGGGAAAATATATTACATTTATTTATTTATATGAGTATATGTTGCTGGGAGTGTGTGTGTGTGTGTGTGTTTGTGTCTGTCTGTACAGAAGCATGTACGTGTGGAGGTTAGAATACAACTTGTAAAAGTTAGTTCTCTCCCTCCAGGGAGAGAGGCTCTTGGGGATCAATCTCAAATCATTAGACTAGATGCCAGATGCCTTTCCCCACTGAGACATCTAGCCATTCCCTCACTTCCTTTTTGGTTGATAAATTTATGTTTCAAGAAAGTGGTGCTCTCATATCTGTGGTCAGTTACAGACCAATGTGACATACCATGGACACATTCCAAGCGATGTGCTCTATGAACTGACTTAATCTCTCATCTTTGGTCCCTTTTAGAATGAATGGGTATGATGCCAAAACCTTAACTTACAACTCTCAAGTACCAGAAGGATAATAGTCATCGGCTTCCTCAAAAAGTAAAAAATGTGAATCTAAGTTTAGTTATTATTAATAGTAAGGATGGACTCTCCAAGAACCTTATTAATGCCTGTGTTGAAACTTCCTCTCTTTCCTGAGACACAGGATCAAGCCCCACAGGCATATTTGTGTGGGACCCAGTTTTATTTACATTGATTCTATGTCTATCCTAAAGTGAGCAGTGACATCTGTTAACTATTTAAATGCCTTCTGAGATTTGGGGTAATGGACGTCTACAATGTGGTACTTCAATTTTTAAAATGATTTAGTTCTCGGTGAAATTGCTATTTGAACTTTGTTGGTAAAATAAAATTCATGAAACAGCTTGAAAACAAAGGTTGAGTTGGGGAAGATAAATGAATGTGAAATTGTGAAACAGATGTCCGAAAGCTTTATACCTCTCTTTGCTGCTTCTCTGCCTCCCCATTGCCGAGAGTTAATTTAACATTCACATATTAATATCTCCTCCCTCATGTTAAACAGAATAAAATGTGAACTCACTGTGCTTGGAAAGCCTGTAAGGCAAGTTTCCTTACAGCATCTTAGATCTTTAGTATCTATCCACAATGTTCTAAGCCCTTTTAGCCCTCTCTTACTCAAGAAGTCCCACAATTTCTTCAAAACTTTGCAAATACTATTATGTTTAATTAAAATATTCTTTCCTGAGACCCGCACCTGGTTACATTCTCTCATAGTTACAGCTTCAACTGAAGTATCACTACCCTAAAGAGGCCTTCCTTCTCCATCTTGTCAGAGGAGCATCTCATTTACATTTTAAAACTGCAGTTTTGTAATTTTCAAATATTGATGTAATATTTGTGGGATGCATGGTTGTAATTTCATAATATTATAGTTTGAACGAGATATCTCTATCTTCTTCCCCATAAATCTTGTGTGGTCTTCATTTAGTACACAGGGGTGGTTGTTTATGATTGTGCTTCCTATATCAATTGAATAACTAGCTCATTGATAAGTTCAAAACTGGGCAAGCTATTAGGAGGTTGGGTCTACTTGGAAAACTGGCTTACTAACTACAAACCTTTACAGAATATAACATATTCATTCCCCCTCTTCTTCTTTTTTGTCCTCTCTTTTCCAGTGTCCTCCATTCTCTCTCTTAAGTCCTTCCCTCTCATGGACCAATGCATGTCTCAACTCTTTGCAGAAGCTAAAAACATTGATTACATAGAAGTAAACAGCTGCTCAGAGGTCAATAGAGGCTACAAAATTGGGAGGGAGAGAAGATAGCAAGAGCATAGATGGTGGACCCCAAAACGTAGAACAGATATAACTTGTGCTCTAATAGATCAGATATAACTTGTGCTCTAGAAAAATGATGATGAGCATTATCAGAAATCTCCAAAAAATTCCCCATAATGTTTCATTGTCTTCAATTGGGTCTCATATAATATTTACCTTTCTAAGTCATGGTCCCATCTTCTCTATTCTTTCTTGGCTGTATAAAGTAAACAATTCTCCATCATGCCCTTCCACCACGATGTTTCTATGTTACTATTATTCTGCTTTGCACAGACCAAAATGCAACAGAGTCAGCCTATTACAGACTGAAATCTCTGAAACAGTGATCCAAAAGAAATCTTTTTAAATAAATAATTTTCCGTAGCCATTTTGTCATAGTGACAAAAGCTATTACACATCATGCATTCATTATGCATTCTCCAAACCTTGATAGGTTCATTTACAGTGTTTTGACTTTTTATTTTTGTTAGCAGAGTAGACTGCTAAATGAATTCTTTAAGGGTACCAAATGCATGGCTTGGGCTGCTATGATATATCAGAATAGCTGTGACATTTTCCATAGTTTCTGAACTAACTTTTATATCTCAAAGTCATTATTAGTAAGAAGAAATTTAGGTGCCAAGAGGCTTAACACTTGAAATATAAACAGGATGTGAAGGCTGATAAACTAAATTAGAACTGAAAGAAGTATATATATTTAAAGTAAATGTAATTCAATTACATAAAAGAAACTAAAGCCAACAAGAAGCCTCAGGTGGTAAAAGTCCTTGTCCTATAAGTCTGATGATCTGAGTTTGATCCCTGGAATCCAAGGTGGAAGGGGAAAACTGACTCCCACAAGTGGACTTTTGACTTCCACATGCATGATATGGCACATTAAAACAAACAGAAATATATACAACAAGAAGAAAATTAAGAAAAGGAAACTAAACATTGAAATTGAAATATAGGTAAACATATACAATAAATGGCATTAAAAAGGCATGGAAAGCCATGTAAGAGTGCATTTTTATATAATATTCCCTCCCTTCAAAGAGTTCTGTGCTTCATTTGTCCACACCAGAATATGATACTTAGAATTACTAATTAAGCCTTGTAGCTTTGTAAAATGATGATAGTGAGGAGCTACATAGATGGTTCAGCAGTTAAGAGCTCTAGCTACTCTTGCAGAGGGCCCAGGTTCAATTTCCAGCACCCACATGGTGGCTAACAATGTCCTTAACTCAAGTTCCAAGAGAATCCAATGTCCTCTTCTAATCTCAGCAGGATTTGCACGGCAGGAATGCACTTACACACATGCAAGCAATGCATTCATACACATAAAGATGATAAAACACGTTTTTAAAAATGATAACAGTGGCTTATAATTACTACATATTTAACACGTGGCAGCCTTTGTTTTCTAGGATTTTGTACACATTGACTCAACCTGAACTTATTCCAAGAAGAGGAAATTGTAACAAAAACATAGACTTTAGTGCTATAAGGGGACCTGGGAAAATTTGGATCATCAAGCAGTCTGGCTTCAAAACCTAACCAAGTCTTGTGAAATAAACACTGATTTGTAAACAAAATCTTTAAAAGGGCATTTTCTCAGCTAATGCTATACAACATGAATGTATCTCTGAATATGTTCTACTTTCACTTCTCAGGCCATATTCAGCCAAATGTTTCTCTGGATGCAGTCAATCTTAGTGAGAGTATCTGCTGAATTTGGGTTACTTTTAAGCAGTGGAAAAATATGGTTGTTGGGGGTCCCAGCACTCAGGGCCAGCCCCAGGGGGACCGAAGGATTTCCACCGTCGGGGAGGGGGTGAGTAGGTGCAGAATCAAGACTCAGACTCTGAGAGTTGAACCAAAAGCCAGCAGTGGTGGTCTGCTGCAAATTCATTTATTCGAGAAAGAGCAGAAAGTCTTATAGGTCTTGTTAGCCAATAGCCTGATGGGCTGGGGTCCTTACCACAGCCAATTGAAGTTTGTTCCCAGATGGATCAGGTTCCCTTCAGGTGCTGGGCAGAAACTGGCTTCACAACCAACTGGTGTGGAGCACCACACCCACAAGAGCCATTCTTTCATTCTTCCTGGCAGGTGGTCCAGCTAGGCCCACCCTGCATTATGCCCAAAAATGGTCATTTTTGACGACATCCTTAATTGACTTAAAAAAAAAAACTCATAGAGCACCAATTTAGTATAGTGGACGTGTCTAATTAACACAGTAGAAATTATTCTGGCACTCTAGAAAACCCTTTTTATACTTTTCAAGGCCCAGTTACCATTAATATCTATTTAGTTCAGAAAATTATCTTCACTGCACTTGGATCTTCAGCTGGTTTGTTTTTTTGTTTGGGGGTTTTTGTTCTTGTTGTTGTTTTGTTTTGTTTTGGTTAAGAAAAGGCAAGTATATAGTTATGGTTTGTATATCCATAAGTCTATATCACAAAAATGTATGTTTTCTTGGAAACTAAATTCAATTGTTTATATAAAAAGGGCTGAATTCATGATATAATAAGTATAGAATATCAATTCTTTGTTATTCTCTTTCAAATACTGTACTCCAAATCTAATCACGACGAAACAGCAGAGAAACGTAAGGGTCATTATACCTAATACTAGACTTCTATTCTTCAACAGTATCTACATCATGAAAAAGAAGGAAATATAAAGTCTTTATCTAGTATCATATCCAATGCTAAATTCTCAGTTTTGATAAGTACACCTTGACAAGAGAGAAGACTGGCTGGTGGCCACATCATAATATTTAGGTAGCATTCCTACAAATAAAGGTTTTTGTTTGTTTGTTTGGTTTTTCTCAATCATAATGATGGAATAATGGAGTAGATATGTAAACAAATGAGTAAACCTATCCCTACCATCTCACTCTACAAAATGGAAGGCTTGACATGGTCTATATTTGAAGACTAGAAATCACTTCTGTTGATTTGACTCATACACAAAGGTAGGTATTGATGGAGCATCAATCACTGTGGCTAAGCTTATTCTTTGTCATCCTATGGTCAAAAGTGAGTTATTGATCGCTTTATACACTTGGATCCAACAATCCATTAGCATTCCTTTTTATTGCTTACTTAGCTCAATGTGGTCAAATACGATTTTGATGCTTCATTCTAATGGTTGATTTAGAATCTCATTAATATGACCTACACAGGAGTAATACTGAAGTGAAGGCTTGCCTTTCTGCTTCATTCAACAACACACCAAAAAAAAATGACAATATACTAAATTTATCTTAAATTCTCCCCAGTCTCACTCCCATTTCATCCATATTTTTATTATTTGTATAAGGGCTATTTGGCAACAATAAACTAAGAATAGTTAATTTTCAGTTTTGATGTTATTACTCATTTTTCATGTGTTTACTGTTTTCTTATAACACTTAAGAATAAATACAGGCCCTGCCTAATCACTTAATAGCTAAAATCAATCAAGCAAAAATATGCTAAACATTTATTTTAAGGGAATAATGGTTTAATTTCCAGTCTCATCAAATTCTCATTTCTGAAGCACTGTCACTGAGAGACTCTTGTATTATCATTAAGTGACCGTTTTTAGTTCATGGTTAGTCACAATTTGCATCTCTTTTCTAAAAATGGTGTAAAATAATGTGCAAATGCTCTAATGCATTCCTAAGAAAAATATTTTCTTTTAATGACTCCTAATGAACCCTTGTACTAGGCAGGGTGTGAAAAGTTGCCAAGATGTGTAATACAATTAGGATGACAAAAAGCATGAGTTTTAAAAAGCCATTTCATTTGTGTAATGTGTGTGAAAATCCAGAATAAGTCCTAAGGGAAAAATTAATTTTAATAAGCTTTTCTTCTTGCTTAAAGACTATGTAAATTGAAGGCACAAAGAATGGTGAATTAATGGATCAGGAATAATATAAGAGTTTGAAACTGTGGAAAAATTTATTTCAGATTCAACCTGTTAACTTGGACTTGAACTTGGGTCTTTAATAGAACAACCGTATTGTGATCCCTAGAGCCACAGTACTAAGTAAACCACAAAGAGCAAAATCACATTTAATTCCCGTTGCTATATGTTTATTTGCTAGTTGAGATTACTGTTTATGCTGTTATATCTGAAGCCAATTTTTGAAAATTTTATCTTCATAGGTTAAACAATATTCACATTTCACTGAGTCTGTGTTACTTCGTCTAGTACAACAGTTTCTAGTTCCATCAAGTTACATGCAAATTTCATAATTTCTTCTTTCTTGACGACTGAGTAGAGCTCCATTTGTAAATGTACTAAGTGAAGTAACAGAGTCTCAGAAAAGCAGATGACATATGTTTTCTCTCACATGAGGATCTTGGCACCAAATACTAATATATCCCGATATAACCACAGGAGCCAGGAAAATGGAAGAGAACCATAGAAGTATAGGGAAATAAGGAGCCTGAGAGAGAGGGATAGTAGGAGACAGGTGTTACCAAGGTAGAAAAGAGGGAATGGGGGTATTTAAGTGGGAGTAGAGAGGAAAAGGGGAGGGGTAGACAAGGAAACATGGGAATAAAAGGGATGAAGGAACTCAAGAGATGGGGACTCATAGGAGACAGGCGTTATCAAGGGGGAAATGGGGAAACGGGGTACTATAACTAAGGAGGGAGGGAGGGCTGGATGGGGAGAAAGAGGAGAGACAGATAATATTTAGCTGGCATGAAAAGCCTAAGGTAAGGCTATTAGTTCAAAGTCTACTGAAAAATACAATATCTGAACATGAATGCCTTTGTATATTGGAAGACTGTATAAAAAGAAACACAGGACAGGAGAAACCTCCCTTTGGGTCATTGTTCGTAGAGACTCTTAAAATTACCTTAAAGTCACAGCCCCTGATTATCTCCCAGGACTTGAAGGTAAGATTTCTCTG
This sequence comes from Eospalax fontanierii, assembly GCA_035773235.1. NCBI lineage: Eukaryota > Metazoa > Chordata > Mammalia > Rodentia > Spalacidae > Eospalax > Eospalax fontanierii. Next base: position 72,919,090 of record CM069528.1, on the reverse strand, counting down.
GAGACAGGCTATATACAGCACTTGAAGCAGTGTTGCTGGAGCTGACCTGGAAGTCTTCTCCTTGAAGTCTATCTTTGAGGACAATATACAACCTTCTAAGGGAGAAAATCAATCAGTGGTCCAACCCCATCTTTAAAGCCTAATAACCACAACATGGACTGGCACAGCAAACCATATTGGTGTAGTAGTGACACTTTTATCTTGGGAATAATCAACAGCTTCCTACCTGAGCTTAAAGCCTGCTCAATGGGAGGCCACTCATGTGTGGCACTGTAAACATAGCCAAATGCACATGGCTGGAGAGGTCGTAGATTTTAGGGAAAACTCTTAGTCTGTGGCATCCTTAGAAGAATGCAATGACTCACTACACACCAAATACAGATTCTTGTATTTACAGACAAGCATGCCAATTAACAGTCATCAGAGAAGTTTCATTTGCAACAGAGACTATTAAAGAGTTCCACAACTTGTCACATACAGAGAATAAGTGTCTGTGAGATGCCCAACCTTAAGTAACCCATCTACAATAGAACCTATACATCTAAGACTCATAGAACATAGTGGAACAAGGAGTAGAGAATATTGATGCCTCTCTAAACTCTCATCGTCGAAGCTTCCTCATGCAACTGAGGGAGATGAACACAAAAGGACACAAATGCCCAAAGCGTAGAGAATAAGAGTCTGCTGAGTGGGAATGTCTGGACAGTACTCCTATATTAAACTTCACCCACTCAGGGCTCAGGGACCATTGTGGAAAAAGGGCCAGAAAGATCGTAATAGCCAGAGGAGGAGGTTTATGACCATGAGGAAAAAGAGTCTTAGAGGCTCCTAGACCTTGCTCATATGAATTTACAGGTATGTGGACAGCATGCACAATACCCATGCAAACTCAGTCAGAAGGAAAAAACCAGCATAGAACTAGTGAAATGAGCAGGAGTCCACAGCTATGGTGAGGAACCATTGGCAGCTGATCATTGCTTGGAAGTTGATCTTTGTTAAGGGATTGATGCTAGAAAGGCTGAACTGGCTCATGGATGAACTCACACTGCGGGACATCTGAGTGCACAGTCTTGACTCTATAGGCCGGGACAACTATGGCAAAATGCACGGCATCCTATGGGTGGGCTATGGGAGGTACACAAAGGGAAGAGGGAACTCAATATGATTAAGATATATTATATAAAATCTATAAAAATCAGTAATAATCAATGTTAATTTAACAACGAAAAGGAAAATAAATGAAACTATGAGACCAACACATTTGTATAATAATGGAGTTCAAACAAGAATGATTTTTCCCTCAAGGAGAGGTGTCTAGAAGAAACTGAGTTAGGTGTGAACATACAAAAGTTGGAGATTACAGTAATAAAATAAGTCAGACAATACACAATGCTTACATGAAGACATGCTTTCAAGTTCAGTGAAAAAGTAAATATTTATATCTGTCCCAACCAGGCGTGGTAGTACCTGCCTTTAATCTCAGCACAGAAACAAAAGGATCTCTGTGAGATCGAAGCCACCAAATTATCAGCTTTGTATTAATAAGATCAGGGGAATGATCAAAAATAATGAAAGTAGAGGTAGATCTGGGAACAGTGGAGGAATTTGATCAAAGAGGGGAGTGAATTTGATCAAAACACAACGTACAAAATTCTCAAAGGCATAATAAAAATGTAACCTAGTACCTGTACCTGACACGTGTAGCCTTTGCCTTTCTGGGATATCAGTGAGTATTATTTTATCTTTTTAAATAAAATTTGGGCGCTGGGGGAATACCTCAGTGGTTAAGAGCACAGGCTGCTGTAACAGAGGACCTGAGTTCAGTTCCTAGTACCCACATGGAGGCTAACAACCTCCATGCAGTTCCAGGGGATCTGATGCCCTCCTCTAGCCTCCACAGGCATTGAGTGACACCACGATGCACTTAAATGCATGCAGGCAAAACACTCATACATTTAAAATAATAATAAATAAATAAAAAGGGAAATGATCACATTTTAAGAGAACATGTTAATTAAATAAATCAGTATATTCCATGGGAATTAATGACCTATTTGCATGTGAAGTTTATTGATAAAAATCCAGGAAGTAAGGCTAAAGATATGGTTGTTTATCAAAAGCATGTCTAACATACTCAGTATAATTACAAACAACTCTCTCTCTCCTTCTCTCTCTCTCTCTCTCTCACACACACACACACATACATATACACACCCACATATACACACAATCCCAGAAGTTGCACCACCTCTCATAAAATGGCTATTCAAAATACAGAACATAACTAAGAAGAAATTTTCATGTGATTTTAAATAGGTGAAAACCAAGATATACTCCAGCATCACATCTGAAAAGTTCTACATGAATATTTCCGTAATATTTGTTTTAACTGTGTATTATTTATCCAACCACTTTCTTCTTTTTGTTTTTTTCTACATTAACCTTCAAAGGAATCAAATGACTGGTAAAATTTTCACAATAAATCAGTGGATGTGAAGAAATTTAAACAAAACAAAAAGAGCATCACCACAGTGTCACAGGTGTCTGTGAGAGAGTGAGAGAATAGACTCATTATATAATCATTTTGCTGTATCCCCGACTCTGCTCTAGAAACATCTAGACTTTGATCAGGTCACTTGCTATCAATTTCCTCCATTCTAAATGTAGGATAATTACAAATCATCCCCTCTCATTGCTTTACTTTGTGATTACATAGCAAACTAAGGCACAGAGTTAAAACTGCTTTTGTAGTTACTGTGAAATGGTTACGTTTCAATACCATAATGCTATATAGTGAAAAGATCACCATGACATTCCATACAGAGGAAGGAAGGCCAAGTGCTGCAGGGCTTCAGCCTGAGTGCAAGTGTGCGCTACCCTAGGGGCAGGTACTGGGAGTGGGGCAATGCCTAGAGTGTGGCATGAAGATGCCCGATGGAGCTCTCCTATTGTCTGCTTCTTGATCCAGAGCTAATTGCATAAATGTGCTCATATTTTGAAAACTCATTGAACTGTATACTTCTAATTGCCAAACTTTTCAGTGTACATGCTAAATACTTCTGTAAGATTGATAGATAGACCTCCCAACTATCTACTCATCTTACAAGCTTTGTTTTCCTTTTTATTTCTTTCCCTACTCTTTTAGCACTTTATCATTAATTCTCTCACCACCGTCCAAAATCTATATAATCAATACTGAATATTTTATTTGTTTCATTAACTTCTATGCTACCAGTACCTGGGAGGGAGGCTGTCTGTAATAAAATATGCAAACATATTTATAAATCTAAAAATAAATGACAATTTCCTGAGTGAGTGAATGATGATATAAAGAAAATGAGAAAACTAGAAAGTGTATATTAATTAAGATTTTAAAATGATTATAAATAGCCGCTTAATATTTTCTCATCCATTAGCATAAAAGAATTTTCAATGTGACAGATGTAGACACTGCATATACATAGTATCCCTCAATCTCCATTTAAGATCAAGATTTAATACTTATGAGTTGCACAGTTTTCTTAAGAGTAATATTTGCTGTTGAGTCTTATATTGTAGACTGTAGCCACACAGGATGTGGTGCTTTTGATCAGAAAATTGGGTTGTAAGGTTGGGAAATAAACAGAAGAATAGAACATTAGGATGAGATACCTTCAAAGATCTATAATATGACCAAAGCTTCTTGTTTAATGAAATTACTGAAACATCCAAATCATCACCAGGCCTAAATTTCCCAATCATTTTGTGTTTTAATTTTGAAATTCTTATGACTACAACCTCCTAAATGTGAATGTCTAGATAATGAGATCACAGAATAAAGCCCAGATAAAGATGAGGCAGGGATGAGTTAAGATACCCAGAGTGTAGGATGGATAGCAAAAATAAGGTAGATGCACATAGAAGAAAAAAATTATCATCTTAGTAAGGTGAACAGTAGGAATTTCTCTGTTCTGACTTGCATTCTTGTTAAGAAATTACTTACTGAAGAATTTCCACACTAATTAGTGTTAATATTTAAACAATGTCTAATATGCAAGGCAAATTTACTGAGGACATAAAGTAGAATATTTTACTAATAACTTTGAAAAGATAATGAACATTATCAAAATTTAATCCATTTTATAACTTAAATCAGCAAACAATAGTATTTATGAAGTATACCCTGGCAGTTCTGTAGCATTTATGAAGTACACTTAGCATAACAGTTTCTAGGTCCATTCATTTAACTACAAATGTCATGATTTCATCTTTCTTTATTTACAACTCAGTAGAACTCCATTGTATAAATGTACCACATTTTCATTATCCACTTGTCAGAAGAGGGACACTTAGGTTGCTTCCATCCCTTGATACTGTGAAAAAAGCAGCACCAAACATAGATGTACAAGTATCTCTACAGTAGGATGAGTCATTTGGGTATATACCAAAGAGAGGTATAACTGGGTCAAATGGTAGGTTCATTGTTAGTTTTTAAGAGTTCTCCACACTGCTTTCCATAAGGGTTGCATGACTTTACAAACCCACCAGCATTGGATGAGCATTCCTCTTTCCCCACATCCTCTCCAGCTTTTGGTATCATTTGTTCTCTTGATCTTAGCCAGTCTAACTGGGGTAACATGAAATCTTAAAGTGGTTTTAACTCACATTTCCCTAATTATTAACTCTGTTGAGCACTTTTTATTATGTTTATCAATCTTATTTATTTCTTCTTTTGAGTACTATCTGCTCAGACCCTTAGCCCATTTTTTAATTGTGTCATTTGTTTTCTTGATTCTTTTTTGAGTTCTTTATATCTTCTAGATGTTAAACCTCTTTCAAATGTGTCACAGTGAAGATTTTCTCCCATTCTCTGGTCTTTCTCCTCACTCCCTTGGTCATTTCTTTTGCTGTATAGAAGCATTTTTGTTTAATGAGGTCCCACTTGTTGATTACTGATCTTAATTCTGGAGCTACTGCTTTCTGATTTAGAAGTCCTTTCCTAATTTTTAGGTTACTGACAAAGTTTTCTTCTAACAGTTTCAGACTTTCAGGTTTCACAATGAGGTCTTTGATCCATTTGGAATTGGCTTTTGTACAAGGTGGAAGATAAGGATCTAGTTTCATTCTTCTATAGATGGAGATTCAGTTTTGCCAACATCATTTGTTGAAGATGCTGTCTTTCCTCCAGCTAGTGTTCTTGGCACCTCTGTCAAATATCACGTGGTTGAAATTATATGTATTCATGCTTGGGTGTTCAATTATATTTCCTTGGTCTCCAGATCTATTTTTGTGCCAGCACCATGTTGTTTTATTTTCTGGTTGTTACTTTACTTAGTTTTGATATTAGAATGGCTTCATAGAAGGAATTTGGGAGTTCTTCCTCCAATCTTTTAAAATTATTTAAGCAGCAGTGGATATAGATCTTTGAATGTCTGTGAGAATACTTCTGTGAATCCCTCTGGACCTGTGACATTTTTGGTAAGAAAATTTTGTATTGCTGTTTGAATTTCCTTATATGTTACAGGTCTGTTTAAGATGTTTATCTCTTCTTGATTTAGCTTTGATGATTCCCATGAATTTAGAGATGCATCCTTTTTTATGGTTTTCAAATTTAATAGTATATGGGTCTTTAAAGTATTCCCTTTTACTGTTCTGGATCTTTTTGTTGTCTGTTGTGATGTTTCCACTTTCATATCTGATTTCGTTGATTTGGAGTTGCTCTTTCTTTCTTTTGATTAACTGGGGCAAGTGTGTGTCTATATTGTTTATCTTGTCAAAAAATGAGCTCTTGGACTCATTGATTTTTTTGTACTATTTTATTTGTTTCTATTTCATTAATTTCTGCTATGATTTTTGGTATTTTTCTTATCTGTTGTGCTTGCGTTTCATTTGTTGTTGGCTTTTAAGGTTCTTGAGTTGCTATGTTAAATCATTTATCTGTGCTCTTTCTGATTTTTTTAATGTAGGCACTTAGATTTATAAATGTCTATCTTAGGCTGTTTTTGACGTGTTCCAGAGGTTTTGTTGAGTTGTGTTGTCCTTTTTGTTTATTTCCAGAAATACTTTCATTTCTTTCTTAATTTCTCTTTTAACCCATTCATCATTCAGGGCTGTGCTGTTTAGTCTCCATGAGTTCATGAAATTACCAGGGCTTCTGCCAGTGTTGATTTTAACCTTTATTGCATTGTTGGCTGACAGAATGAAAGAAATTATTTTAATTTCTTTTTGTATTTGTTGAAGTTTGTTTGGTGCCCCAGTATGTGGCCTATTTTGGAGACAATTTCATGGTGTGCTGAATAGAATGTGTACTTTTTGTTGCTTGAGTGGACTATTCAGTAGATGTCTGTTAGGTTCATTTGAAGTACGGTATTGTTTAATAATTCAAATGTCTCTCTGTTTATTATCTGTCTGGTTGAACTCTGTACTGGAGGCAGTAGAATACTGAAGTCCTCTCCTGATAGTGAGTTGGGATTAATCTGTGTCTTAAAGGCCTATAGTTTGTTTTTATGAAGTTAGGTACACCAGAGTTTGGTGTATGTATGTTCATAATTGTAATATCCTTTTGGTTAATTGTCCTTGGATGAGAATGAAGTGACCCTCTCTATCTCTTCTGATTAGTTTTAGTCTATTTTGTTAGATATTAGAATGGTAACTCCTGGTTGTTTCTTAGTGCCATTTGTTTGGAATATTGTTTTTTTCTATTCTTTCACCTTAAGGTGATGCTTGTCTTTGAAGGTGAGATGGGTTTCTGGAAGACAGCAAAAGGATGGATTTTGTTTTTTTTATCTGTTCAACTAGCTTGTGTCCTTTGACTGGAGAGTTCATTCCATTGATATTTAAAGTTCTTATTGAAAGATGTTTATTGATTCATGTCATTTAAATTCTTTTGGCAACTTTGGTCTGACTTTGTGGTTCCTCAGTTATTTCTTCATTTAGTTTCTTTCTGTTGCCCCTTGGGTATAGTTGTTCCTTTCTTCAGCTCTTAGTATTGCTTCAAGTATTCTCTGAAAGGCTGGTTTTCTACTCATGAATTCTTTGAGTATATTTGTGTTTTGGGATATTTTTCTTTCCCTTTGAATATAATAGACATTTTTGCTGGGTAAAACATTCTAGGAGGGCATCTATGGTCATTTAGGATTGGAGATACCTTGGTCCATGCTCTTCTGGCTTTCAAAGTTTACATTGAAAAGTCAACTGTAATTCTGATGGGTTTTCCTTTATATGTGACTTGTTTTTCTTTTTGAATTTGTTCAGAATTCTCTTTGTTTTGTACACTTGAGGTTTTTACTATAATATACCATGGGGAGTTTCTTTTCTAGTCCTGTCTATTTGGTGGTCTATGTGTTTCTTGTGTTTGTATGGACATCTTTCCCTTAATTTGGGGAAATTTTCCTCTGCAATCTGATTGAAGATCGGCTCAATACTATTATCATGAGAGTCTTCCCTTAACTTGTTCTTCTCCTAATTTGTTTTATTCATTGCATTCCACATTTTCTACTCATTCAATTCCTGTGTTTTTTAATATCTGTCATAATCTTTGCTTATCTGCCCAATTCTTAAAGTTTTATCATGTTGTCCTGAAGTTTTGTTTTCCATTTCATTTATTCTTTTGGTGAGGTTTTCTCCAATCATTTCAAATTGGTTTTTTGAATTTCATTTTCATCTTCATTTGAGTTTTTTATTGTTGTTAATATTCTCTTTTGTGATTTCAGTGAGAAGTTTATCCCTACCTTCTTTTAGTTCTTTGACTTTGTGTGTGTGTGTGTATATGTATGTTATTTAAATTCACTGATTCTTTGATCATGTTTATGATTGTTCTTTTAAACTCTGTGTCCTGTGTTATTTCTATGCAGTTCTCCTTGTAGAACACTTCTTTCTATAAGACTGGTGATATTTGGTGGACATGTATTATTTGGGTTTTCATACTATTATTTTTTGTTATGATCTTGGCATGTAGATTTCTTTTGTTATTTATAAGTCTGATGTGAGACTAAGATCTTCCTTTGTTCAGTTGAAGTCTTATTCTGTTTGCGTACTTGATGTAACTTGGCTGTTTTCTTATTGGGTATGAAAAGCTGGTTGGTCAAGGATTCAGGTTTTCTCTTTTGATTTTATATTGGAGGGACCAGCTGTAGTCCAGCTGCTCCAGAGTTCCCTCAGAGGCCGAGATTATGCAAGATCAGATGCTCCTCTTAAGTTTTGCATTCCTGCATCCAGCAGGCAAAACACAGTTTGGGAAAATTGCTAGGCTGAGGCGAACTTCAGGTTTTCTCAGTCAGTCTGTAAAGGTCTGGGCTCCATTAAAGAAGGTTGCCTTCAGAAATCCAAGGCAGGTTGGTGGACAGGATAGGCAAAGTAGCTGTGTGGTCACAACAATGCAAAAGCAAATGGGAGGTGAGGACAGCCTGTGAATGTGCTAACAAACTACTGAAAAAATTGAGTTTGTCTGAGTACATGATTCAGGATGCAGTGACTGGGTTAGGACTAAGAGATTAGTCTCAGGATCTGGATTGCTGAGAGGAGCTTCATGTACATTCTTATATCAATGAATGATTTGCAAGAAATGTGTGAGTTACCAAAATTCACTAAGAAGGACTTCTGGTTCCTAGTTATGCATATTCTTACGTGCTCATATGCTTAGAAGTTACAGACTTAAATGTGATATGCTAAACATTCTGCAAAACAAATTTTCTTCGATCTAAAAAATAAATGATATGCAAGACAAATGTCTTACTGTAGGATTAGAGAGATGTGCAGGTGAATATGAGAAATCAGGATTACTAGAGCAGAATTCTATGAGCATAAACCACCAAAGAAAGCAGTGAGGGTAGGAATGCCTGGGTTTTATTTGAGTGCTCAGAATGGGCAAGCTAGCTGTTCTGATTCAGGAGACCTGGTCAGAGAGGAGGTACCCACAGATATGTATACTTTACCCCCAAAAGCTCAACTGAATTCCTCACAGTAAATTATCAGAAAAAAAGTTCCGTTCTGATTTAGTAAGGGGCGTTAAAAAGTAACCATTTTGAAATATATCAGAGTGTTCTTTCTTTAGCAACACCGATTCTCAAGATAAACTGGGAATATGCTATCCATCTTGACCCGAGGAAAGGGAGTACCTAATGATGCTCATGATTGTCATTTTACTCCAGTGGAAAGGAAATGAAAACCATCTGGTAGGTTCACAATTCAGAGGTACAGGCTCATTAAGGCTGACGCCTGACCACACTACTAGACAATATTCTCACTGTGTATTAGTTTCTTTTCTGAATAATGTAAAAAAAAATATCTGACAAGAGCTACCTAAGGAAGAAAAGGTTTATTTTGGTGTGTAGAGAAACCAGCCTGTTATGGCAAAGAAGGTATATGCATTATTTTCATCTCCATTGTTGTAATAAAATGCTCTGTGCAATAGCAACTTAGGGGTGAGAAGGCTTTATTTGACTTACAACTCCAGGTTACAGTCCATTATTGTGGGTAAGTCAAGGCAGGAACTTAGAGCATCACATCCTCAGTCAAGAGCAGAGAGAGAATGAATGCACGAATCCTTGCTTGCCTGTTATCCTGCATGCTAGATTTTTCACTCTTTTTAAAAGCTTTAACCAGTTTTATTTAAGAATTTCCAATAATGACAACTCTTATAAAAGCATCCAAGCACAGGACACTGAACTGTAGTAAACATTAACTACACAATAAGAGAGACGAAAATCATGACTGTTCAGGAGTAGGGGTAGATGTCATCCAAATGTATTGTACACATACAGGAACTTCTCAAATAATTAAAAAAAATTTAAAGTAATATTTTTCCAGTATACAATGGCACACAATAAATATCCCATTCTAAAAGGAAAGAACAGAGATAAAATAATTTAAGATCTGGTCACAGCAAGATGGAAATTGAACAGAAACAATAACAGCAGCAGCCATTTAATCCGCAAATTCCTGAAGATCTATCTGGCATCTGGGGTGTATGATGGCGTTATCCGGGGTCCAGCAGGATTGGACAGTTCACTGTTCCAGCTCTGCCACCGACCCACAGGTAGCATCTTTGTTTAACTCAGCTCTAAGATTACACATTTCTTCAGCAGACACCACAGAGTCCTGCCATCACCAGCATCATGGAATCTCCATTACAGCTTAGACTTGACCTTCACAGGTTCATGCAGTACTCTTTTAGAGCTTACTTTTAGGGAATCTCACCCAATCATGTATTTCCTGGCCTCGGTGGATTTCTGGGACCTAAGTGAAAGTCTCCACAACCCTGTATCTCTTGCAGTTTGTGTAGATAATGTTAACACTTCCTACTGCTATCTAGAGAGACAGTCAGAATACTTCTATCACAACTGTAGTGGCTTCTGTGTACCTTGGCAGCTGAATCGATGAAAACAGGATCCTAGACGTTTTCATCAAGGAACCATTTCAGTGGGAATCTCAGATCCAGAAAAATATCCTGAGACAAGTCAGAAGAAATAACATTATCTTGAGGAGAAGCAATGATGAGATCGACAACTGACTTCTTAAAAAATGTGCCACTCAGAAGAGAGCAAAATGAAATATTTCGAATGTTGAGACAAAAACTAGCAACATATATCTAGGTGGTAAAATTTGTCTTTCTAAGATGAACGAGAACAAAGACTCTTTAACAAACGTTGAGATAACTTATTGCCAGTAGATTTGCTTTGAAAGAAATGTTAAAAAGGAATTCTTCAGTTAGAAGAAAAATGGCATAGTTCAGAAATTTGAGTCTATATAAAAAAGCAAGAATATCAGAAAGAAATAAAACTAAAATAAAAGAAAACCTTTTCACTTATAATTGATCTATCGTATACTAATTTGTTTAAACAAATACAGATACTCCACCATTTGTAAATGCACTTAATACCCTTAACTGCAAGCCCTAGTTAAAAATAAAACACATACCTGATATACCAAAAAGCAAGAAAAGGATAGAATCATAAAATGCTGAAGAAAAGAAAAAAACAACAAAACAGGAGAAAAGAATGAAGTCAGCAAATATAAATAGTAACAATATATTATATAATAATCCAAGTATATCCATAGTTACCTTGAACATAATAATTCAAGTATACCAATTAAGAGATGTATTACATCTAAAAACTAAATATAGAAGTCAAGTACTATGTAAAAAAACAAACAAAAAAGCAGACCGGCATGGTGGTACATGCCTTTAACCCCAGAACTTGGGAGGCAGAGGCAGGCCAATCTCTCTGAGTTCAAGGATAAACTGCTCTAAATAACCAGTTCTAGGCAAACTGGGACTACGGGGAAACCCTGTTTCAAAAAAGACAAAAATAAATAAATAAATGTACCAAAAGTAGCTGCTGTTGGTTGATTTTTAATAAAAATTCTCATACTATGTTGTGCAGGTGAATTAGTAAAAAATTGTGAGGGGTCATGACATTCTCTTTTCTTCTTGTGCAAGGATGACTGTAATGATGGGCTCTAAATATCATGACTTCCTTCAATCCTATTTGTCCCTCAGAGACTGAATTTTACCATCAACATATGAAGTCAAAGGTCAAGTTTATGCCAGATGTGGTGGTATACACCTTAATCCCAGCACTGGGCAGGCAGGGGCAGGCAGGTATCTGAGTTGATGGCCTGCTTAGTGTGCATAGAGTAGAGTTCCAAGCCAGCTGGGGCTACAGAGAGACCTTGTATCAAAACAAGCAAACAAAGATCAAGTTTCCAACCTATGAACTTTAGGGTACACATTCAAAATCATAGCAGCCTCAGAGCCACTTCAACCATAAATCCAAAATGCTGCACAGATGCACCATAAAGTAAAATAAAAATAACACAGATATTATCAACTGGTGAATTGCAAATAGTATTAGAATTATGAACAAAGAATTATGATATATCCATTAAAGTCATGTTTTTAAGAAGCTGCATATGTTTCGAAAAATGTAAGTGAAAAAATATTGCAAACTATACACTAAACATTTTAGTAGTTCATAAAGTAGTAGAACTACTTTATGGCAAAACAACAAACAAGCAAGCAGGTAAACAAACATTTTTTAGATCTTTATTAGAGATGCTAAAACACACAATGGAGAAAAAAGCAATTTTGTCAATAAATGATGCTGGTAACACTGGAAATCTACATATAAAAAAGGAAGCTCAGTCCCTTACTTAGTACAAATATCAAAGCAATAACTTAAGATTAACATATAAACGATGAATCTACAGGATGAAAACATCAGGTACTATGGTTGAAACTGAAAAATGTCTGCATGAGGACATACTGTGGAGTATTTTTGAATGCTCTAGTCTTTAGGAGCTGGGGCCTCCCTAAGAAGTAAACCAGTAGGATTGGACTGTTCATATTTTACCCACACCCGACATCAGTCATTGTTCAACATTTTGTCTGCTCCCATGTGAACACCAGGCGCCCTCTCTCCTTTAGTTACGTCTTCCCCACTAAGATTGTACTGAGTTTTTCAAACTGTGACCCGAAATAAACGTTTCCTGCCCTAAGTTGCTTCTCTCAGGTATTTTGCCACAGAAAACAAAGACACAAACAAAACCCTAAACTTGCATACATTGGCAAGGAGTTTGTTTGTTTGTTTTAACCTGACCTTAAAAACATAGGAACCAAAAGCAAACACAGAAAAACAGCAGTACATGAAACGAAAATGTTTCTACACAGCAAAGGATACAGTTTTGACCCCAGCATCTGCATAGTAGCCAAAATGTTTCCACACCTCTAGTTCCAGGGGAATCCAAAGCCCTCTTCTAAACCCTAAGGGCATTGCGTGACATGGGTGCACTTACATACATGCAGACAATATACTCATACACATAAAATAAAAATAATCAAAATAAAATATTAAAAATATGCAACATGGGATGCATCTCTGTGGCACAATGTTCACTGAGTATATGAAGATTCTGGGGTCACTAATCAACACCTAAAATAATAAACCATCTTAAGAGATACAAAAAAGTTTTGGTGAAATTCATGCATGCATCTTTCCTGGTATAGAAATAAACTCAATAAATTAAGATTGAAAGGGAACTCAACCTTATTGAGATGATCTAGAAAAAAAAAAACAGCAAATATGAAACATAATGGTTAAATATAAGAATCAACAGAAGGAAATAAAGATTGCCCATTATGCCACCACCATTCCCCGGCTAGCTACCTTCTGAATATTTAAATATGAGACAGAAAATAAAAAGTCAATATTCTGATAGGAGAAAATTGTAGTTATTTCAAAGGATGGATTAAATTAATTATCATTGGAAAACTCAATAGTAGACCCATCACATGGAAGAAACAGCTCTGAGGCACTCCCAGTTCAATGCAAAAAGGACAGTGTACTCAACAAATTAGTTTATTGTGCTGTAACATATAAAATATCAAGTGCAGATAGAACACATATGCATAAAATAGTATCAAACACTTATTTTTTGTATAACATGTGTTAGGCACCACATTAAGCATTTTACATGACCACGCATTCAATACCCTTAACAGATCTTTGAGGTAAAACACTATTAATGCCATTGGAAGATAGATTCAAAATTGTACTTAATGGCACTTGTGATTATTTTAAGACAAAGCACAATTGTCTAGGCTCATCACAGCAGCTCCACCTTATTGGAGTAATGTAGTTCATTCATGTGCTACATTTGCCCTCAATAGTGTGGATACATCTGGCCTCCGAGAAAGAACTAAAGCTGATGATGTCAAACTGCTTTTCTCAATTCTGTTGAGACTTTTCTTATTCAGAGAGCTTTCAGGATAGGGGGACTATTTTTAGATAACCTAATCCAACCAGGTCACTTGTCAGTTTACAGATAAGGAAATTGAAATCCAGTAAATTCAGGGATTATCCAAATTCCCAGGTAGGCAATAGTAGAGGTAAAATTGCACCCCAAGCTGACCAAGTCCACTGGAAGCAATGTTTACTGTAATTCATTTTGGTTTATGGTCTGAATTATGAATGTTCATGAGCACAAATCTAGAAAATAAAAGGATTCAGAAATCCTTAAAGGAAATGAATTTGTTTACCTCTTGTTAAGTATTTAAAGTAGATATTTACTTGATATTTTAAAGATTTACTTCATGAATGTATTATGTTAGCCTGGTAATAGACTAGTGCTAAGACAATAGGGAGGGCTATGGCTATGGCCAGCATTCTAGAATGTAAGTAAAAGCCATGGGCATGCACTTTAAAGCAAAGGCAATATATAGTTCCACTATTAGACACAGATCGCTTACACAGACTATCTGATAGATCATTCAAGCAATATCATCTTCAACCAAGAGACAATTTCTATGTAAATTAATTTTAAAAATATACTAAGATGTATATACATCCAGATATGTATATCTGTGTCTATATATTTGTCTCTATTTATTTTCCTTTCTGAGAGATACCAATTTTAGAAAAACAAAAACTTGAACAAAGATGAAGATAGATACTGAGAGCAATGTAGGTCCTTTTTGGAAGTCTTAACAGCTATTATTTTTAGCAAGGGTGTTGCAGAGACCTCCATACTAGTAGGTCAAAGCAACCAGCAAGGGAGATGTGAAGTTGCCTTGCTCTCATCTGCCCTACATTACAGTTAACCACACCTCACAAGAGAAAACATCTCTTAATAGGATTGTTTCCCATAAATTAAAACATTTCTCAGATGAATGTTGGTCTGTGTTTGTTGCATCAATAAACTATTTTTCACATGTGCATCAGGCATGTAGACATGCATTAAACTCAGTTAAATGTCATGATCATTTGACATTTCCAGTAGTTTCAATTTATGAAATTTTCTAAGGATGATACCTAATAGACACAACTCAATAATTTAGGAAATGCTCTAGCTTGCACTTTGACTGTAGAGCTTAATCTTTTGGTATTTAAATAATGAAAATTATTTAATGTCCATTAATTAACTTCTAACATCAAAAACTCTTATTTAAGTATCTTCCAGCTGCATGTCAAATTTCTTTAGGCAAACATGTAAGTACAAATTCATATAGGCCAATCAATGGGTAACTAAAACAAAACTGAAACAAAACAAATACCAAAGGTTAGAGTTACTAAAGTCTTGGGAAAAAATGATCTTTTAGGAAGTATATGTAATTTACTTGGAAAAAACTGAAGGCTGGAATTCAGTTTCCTTTTGATCGTTATAAATTGGGTAAAAACTGGTCTGTCATTGCTGATAATTGAGGTCAGATAGGGGATAACAGTGTTAGAGAAAACACATTTGGGTCAGAGTGTATCAGATGGTGAGAAGATAAACATGAAATGTGCAAACCAGCCTATAATGAAAGCCTGGAGGAGAAAAAATTCAATGATCTAAATAATAAGCATTTACAAATGAGTGGAGCAGTTTAAGAATTGATTAGGGAATGGCAAATGATGAACATCTAAAAACAGGTGATAGATTGTCAGATTATTAGCAATAGATACAATCAATTGCATATAATTTTCCTGAATTAAAAGTGGAAAAATAGCAAAGAGGTTGGCCAAGAGTATTCAACTATGAAACATTGAAATTGAATTTCCTAATTAAATTATTTTCATTCTTCTTTTCCTGTGAGAAAGCATGAACATTAAAAATAAAATGACCATTCATGAAGGAAAGTAAAAAACAAACTGAAAAATTAAAATATCAACTGAGTACCTGAAAAGTGAAATATCAACTGAATTCTGAAAACTAAATCTATGACCCAGGATTGCAAGAAAGTCATTCATCATGTTGGCTCTATTCTAATAGTTATATCCCTGAGATAAAATGTTAAGGTCACCATTTGATATAGAAGAAATTGGAAACCATCAGCTAGAGCAAATGTTCAGGAGGTCAGTGCACATCAGTTAAATATCTTTAACAACTGTGTGCATATCTGCACGTAGGCGATGTGATAGCACCTCTTTGAGGTTATAGTAATAAAGAGTCAAGTGAAAGGTATTTCAGAATGTATAATGCCTGCTCATTTATAAGGAATCTCATCTGTTCTTAGCTATGTTTTTCCTGCTTATTTGTTTTAAGTGATTTTTAAAGGATGTAGACTTTATCTGGCTCAAATAATTTCTTACATGTTATTGAGTCAAACCGATTTCCCAAACTGTGCTGTTTTAGAAATGGGTCAGGCTCTAGTAGGGTGTCTGGAGTATAAACCCTGTTTATCATGCAATCGATTTGGTTTGTAAGTACACATGTATGTTTGTTCCTATAGCAAAACTTACATATAGATGGATTTTGAGATTTTAGAAACTTAATGGGTTCAAATAGATCTCATTAAAAGTTTCAATTTATTTAATCTTGTTTATAAAGTTCACCATTCATAATGCAGGGAGTTTTAACTCAATGCTTTTCAGCAATGTTGAACAAAGTGATGCTTAGTGCTGAGAGGTTCTGGATAGGGTTACAGAGATGCAAACAAGCATGAAAAGAGAAGTGCTTCTGTTAAGATGCTTACCACTTCCAGAGGAAGGAGGATGAGGCAAAAGAAACATCCATGCAATCACATTTTAATATTTGGCTTTCTAATAATGTTTTACGAACTTTATTATTTTCTAGGGATTTTTGTTGGTTTTCATTAAATAATTTTTGGTGGTATAAAAATGAAGCATTTAAGCAAATATAGTTACACTTTTCTTGGCCCAGAGGAAATTATATAGGAAATTCAAAATAGTAACTAATAATGAATAAGAACTATATACATGTTGCAGCAGAATTGTCTTTGTTCTTATATGACCCTCCCATACCTACCTCAATAATGATGAAACAGCAAATAATAAGACCATATCGTAATATTCCACCCTGAAGATGAAGACTGTCCAACTCTCTCAATTTGTTTTACTCCTCTCCATTCAACATTTAACAAGCATAAATCAAATGATAAAACACTAGAAAGAACGAAGTTACTTAAGGGAAACATCTCTTTAACACCTCAGCAGATTGAGCCGCAGTTGTTCATTTAAGCATTCCCCAAGATGACCGGACTGCACGGGTGGATTGCACCAATATGGGTCCTGTATTCCTGAAGCTTAAGTCCTATGTAAAGGAATGGACACTGCATGGATAATCAAAAAATAAGCTATAATGGTCCAGAAAGATAGCTTATGACTTTAAATAGGGTGGTGAGGAAAAGCCTTTGTAAATGGAGATATTTAACTAATGAAAGATACGGAGGTAGGATTTTAAAGGTCTTGTAGTTCAAAGATTTCTGGAAAGAGAGCATTTTAGGTAATGGAAGAGCGAGGTCTAAAGTTCTGAGAGAGAACTGTGAAGAAGGATAGTTGTTATATGGATTTAGCCACAGGGGAAGAGGAAAGAAATCTACATGAGTTAAAGTGTATGGAAAGACTAATGAAGCTACACACTAGGAAATAAATATTAAAATAGAAAGGGAATGGTGGCACATGCTTTTAATTCAAGCGCTCTGAAGGCAGAGGCAAGCAGATCCCTGTGAGTTTCAGACCATTTTGGTTTACATATCATATTCTAAGCCAACCATGGCTACATAGTTGAGACACTGTCTCAAAACAAAGACAACAAATAAAACAGATAAAAATAGCCATGGCAGTTTGGGGGTGTGTGGATATTTCACATTATAATCACAACAGAAGAGAAAAAAATAATGTAAGCATTAAAGATTAGGAAGAGAGAAATGGAAACAATAAAGTGTGAGTAGATTCCCAGTACAGGAATGTATTAAAGTATCATTCTGCACCCTAATAATAAGTACGATTAATATATGTTCATAAAACGCAAAAAGATTGAAATAGAAGAATTCAGAGACATGGCCTCAGAAATTATTCCCCAGAAGAGTTCCTCAAGATGGCCCACTAAGCTATCTGCAAAGTTTATTTAATGATTGTACTGTACTCAATTCATGTATGAAAATGTCACAAAGACAACTATTGTTTTGTATAATTAAAGTAGTCTAATAAATAAATTTTAAAACAGTCAAAACATATACTAAAAGGAAAAAAATTAAATGAGAAAATAGAAAGTATTCAAGGGTTAAGAAAACACACATTAAAATGCTTGCTTGGCCAGCATTCTAATTGTCTTATTTTTCATAGGTATTGTGCCCATGGGAGTTTATTGATGTCCTATTTCAAGCTGACTTTAGAAACAGAGTAATTTGTTATATATTTAGAAATTAGGTGAATTAGAGAATTGGGCCAGAACAGAATAATACAAATGACTTACCAATGTGAAACCAGAATAAAAAGAAACAGAGAGGGACTGAGTGACAAATTAAGATCATAACTTTCAGTCTCCATTCCCAGTCCCTTTTGTACTAAGAGTGTATTTCTGCTGTATGTGCGTGAGTTTGTGTGTGTGTGTGTGTATGCGTGTGTGTGTGTGTGTGTTTTATTGGAAGATATAAAACTTAATTGCCATTTAGAGATTAAATATTGAAATTGTGAAATCTTATTATAGAGTAGGCTTTGGGGTTGATGGGGGTAGAACTAACATAAATAAATTTATGTCAAATTAAAATATCTCCAAAAATGAACTTTTGGAAAGAGCTTCAGAAAGAACTAATTCTGCTAATTTCTGTTTTGGGCAAAGGTTTCAGTTAATTTTTTTAATCTAAGTTTGTTTAAGCAAATAATATAAAAAATACCAAACTTTACATATCCATGAGCTCCCAAGTGATGTTTTGACACATGTATGCTTTGTATGCTGTTTAAGTCAAGGTAAGCATTTTTATGTGCTCTAATAAGAGTAAATGCAACTGAAATCTCTGGACAGTATATTTCAAAGGAAATCTTTCATACTCCTGGGAAGGTTTACAAGAGAATTATATGCAGTTAAGACACCCATGAGTCTCTCAAAGCTGTTAGGGAGTGTGCCTATGCTCATTGGCAGTGGGATATTCTACAGAGCATGCAACCATGCTGCTGACTGCACAGGTTTCAGAGATAAAATGGAATGTGTGGACAGTTAGGCGCTGACTCCAGCTAAATTGGTTAATGACTAGAATCATCTAAATGGGGTAGCAAGCTGAAAGACTCATAATCTCCCACCATGCGCAGATTTTAATTAAATAATTATAATGCCCTTGTTGTAATTATTTATCAGTAACTGTGCTCCTGAGTATTGCCTCTTTCGCCTTCATCTGTTCTGTCAGCTCAGCTGAACAATGAAACGTGCACTTGGCAAGCACAAGGGAATATGGATGATTCTTATTCACAGCAATATAACACTTGAAGAATTAGGACATCGAGACAGTACCCCAGGCTTTTAATTTATAACTTTGTACACTGAGAGGAACTTTCCTCAACTGTGGTAAGATATGACAAGACCTGATATACAGTTTATGCTCTAATGATGAGATACTAGAATCTCAGAGAATTTTCAAGAATATGACTAGAAGGTATAGTTTCCAGTTACTAACTGTTAGATCCCTCAAAGAATAACATCTAAAAAATGGTATTTTCAGGCCAGTGTGATTACTCAGTACATAAAGACAAATGCTGCCAAGTCTGACAGTCTGAGTTCAATCTCTGGGAGTGATATGGTAGAAAGACAGAGTTGACTCTTGCAAGTTGTCCCCTGAATTCTGCAAGCACACCTTGTCATGTGTGAGTACACACACACACACACACACACACACACACACACATGCAAATAAATGTAATAAAAATTTTAAAGATGTCATTTTCTGTTTTGACTATGAAATTTAGCCTATCTAATAATATATATATTAAATATTAATAGTAAGTGGTATAAGAAATGCAGAATGTCAAAATGACAAAGCAATAACATTTACTTTCATCTGAGATGATTTGGCAGAGTTGAATTTGAGTAAAAATGGAATCAGGGAGGAAAATGGAGTGAACTTTAGAAGACCAGTTGCTTGGCTTTCCTTTAAATTTCCAATAAACCTTGACTTTATTCGTTTCATCTGTAATTTTTAAACAAAGGAAGGGACTTTAATTGTAATAAGCTAAAATTTACTTTAGTAAAGGGAAGCACTGTGCATCTGAGTGGGATTTGTGTAGTACTTCTACGATGCACCCATCTATCAACCCCTCCCAAACTTCCCAACCCTAATTCATTCTCATCGCATTGTCCTATAATGAATTAGGGGTCAAACAGAGTTTAAGTGAATCTTCTAAGAGGCTTTGCGTCTGGTGTGGAGTCTGGTGTGAAAATACCTCACAAGCTAAAACAACCTGAGCTAATAAATTTGAAAAAAATAATTAACGTAAATAGAGTTGCCTACAGAAGTTTTGTAGCTTTACATCTGAATGGTCAACATTAAATCTTACTGCATAGATTTTAAAGTCAGTCTGAGTTCTAAGGTTACAAGAAACTGAGGAGTCACAGAGAAAGTTCTGGAGTTTTATTTTTCTGCATATAATTGGTGGGAATCTACAGAGAAGTTGCATACAGGAACGATGCATCTTCATTAATTCTCCCAGGAGTATTGTGTATTTTCTGTGTAGTCTTGTTTATCTTATGTTACGGTTTTGCCTATCTTTTCTTTTTTGAGGCACACGGGTGTTCAGGTCTTCTGGCATCTCTTAGAATGTTATTTTCTGTGTTATGCCCTTTGATCATTGCCAAAATCAGTTTCCTTTATTAGTGTTGGTCTACTTCTGACCTCAAAATTCTGTTCCATTCACTCATCTATCTTTCTTTCCTAACACCACACTGTTTTGACTGTAGCTCGAGAGTAAGTCTTAAGTTTCAACTATATCACTCTAAGTTCTCCTTACATAGTGAGGAGGCACAAATCAGAATCTTTTCCCTCTTCACATAAAATTCAGAATCAACTTTTCATAACTGGAGAATCCCATATGGATGTGACTCTTGCCAAATCTTCACATCAGGTTGCTAAAATTTGATGCAGCTACACTATTGAAACTTCCTGTGCATAAACATACAGGATTGCTTCATTTAATCATTTTAATTTTTTCTTTCATTAAAATTTTGTAGCTTTCTTTACATAGATTTTGTATGCATTTGATAGATTTAGGTCTAAGTATTTCATTTCTAAGGGGATAATATAGTGTTGTGGTTTTAGTTTAAAATGTATGTGTTCTTTACTTGTGTATTGAGAAAGCAGCATTTTTTTTCTTTTAAAAATATTTTATGTATTATTACTTTTTAAATATTTGAGTGTATTGCCTGCATGGATGTAAGTGCCTGAGGGTTGTGCAATGCTTGCAGAGGTCAGAAGAGGGCATTGGAGTCCCCTGAAACTGGAGTTATGGATGACTAGGTGGTGCTGAGAACCAAACGATGGTCCTGTCCTCTAAACCACTGAGGCATCCGTCCAGACCCCCAGTTTTTCTATATTAGCATTGGCCTTTTTGCTAATAATTTCATTTTACTATTTATAGAAAAGGAGCTATTTTTACAAGAATAGAAATAAGTAGTCTGAACAGAAAAGTATATATTTTAAGACTTTGGAAACAAGTCTTAAACAGAGCACAGTTAGGCATGAGCTGTGTAATCATTAACAATTTAAAAATCCGCATCAATCTTAGGTTTACAAAAGACTCAAATTTAAATTTTGACAGTTTTGTTTATGTATACAATGCACTGTGAACGTGTTCACTCTTCTTCTCTCGTACCCTCTTCTACTCCTGAGGGCCCTTCCTCCCCACCAGTCTCCGTCCAATTTTCATGTCTTATTTTTATGTGCAGGCGGCTGAGGTTTCCGTGTGCTTCGGAATCTCACCAGTCATATCACATTCAGTGCAGTTATGTGTTCCGGAATCTCACCAGTCACGTCATAGACTTTCCTAGCATTCTTCCCCATCCTCCAGCTCTTACAGTCTTTCCCTTTTCTATGACTTATCTCTAGGCTCAGAAAGAATCTGAATTGCAGTTTTTAAAAACTGGGCACAGACCGCACATGTTTTCTTTTTCTATGTCAGTGTTATTAAATTATATATTTCACCACTTTTCTTGGTAAACTGTCACATTTATTTGCATAAATATACTCAAAGTGGCATTTTAGATGTATCTCACAAAGGTGTCACATTTATATTATTATTCAGTAAAAATTTTCCTAACTTCGAATGCAATTTCTTTTTTATTCAGCAACACACAAAAATTATACCTTGACAACCACCTTTTTATTGTTTCTGATTGTTTTGTTTTTAAAGTTCTAACTGTACTTCATTATATAATTTTATTTTTAGTATGTTAGAGTCTATGTGGTTCAGATTAAGGCAAAATTTTATTAACTTATTCTTATGCTCTCAAAAACCATGCTTTAGCTATATTCAGCATTTCCTACATGTTCATCAGATTCAAGCTACTATGTTTAATCATGTAGACATTCACTTAGTGACGATGTTAGAATGTGTCTTCATTTGACTATGAACTTTCTTTGAAGTATTTATTAAGCTGGTTCCCAGCACCCAGAGATGCTAAATTCTCCATCTTTATGGCCCACATCTTCTCTAACTACTTAGACCAACCCCATATTTTTTAAACTACTGTCAAATATCTACAGTTACAGAATTTTCACTGTTTTCATAGTAGTAGAAAGGCCAAGAAACAAGTTTTCCTAATTTTTAGTAACTTCTTGCTTTAAAATCTTTTTCTCATATTAATATACCTATCCTAATCTTCTCATGTACGGTGTTCATACAGCATGTCTGTTCAAGTCTTCTTTTGATGCTATAGCTAATGTATCAACAAAAGGCATTCATTTCTCACTTCTTTAGATCCCTGAGGGGCAGATCAAGGTGCTACTCCCCTTGTCTTTGTCATAAAGAACCACCTTAAATATAACTGCAATAGGAATTAAATTTTAACAGGGGCTTTGAAAGGGACACACATTCAAAAGCTAACAATACCTTTCTTCATCTTGTGATTTTTAAACTTCTTCATTCTTTTGTTTAGAGTAGTTCCTTTTTTGAAAAATCTTTTAATTCATTTTTATTTTATGTGTATGAATATATTGCCTGAGTGTAAGTCCACCTGTGTTGTACAATGTTCACTGACGTCAAAGACAGTGCTTGAGCCCCTGGAACTGGAATTACAGATATTTGTTATCCATCTCATCCATGCTGAGAGCCGAATTTGGGTCCTGTGCAAGAGCAGCCAGTGCTCCTAAGTATTGAGCCATCTCTCAAGCCCCTAGAGCAAATTTCATAAAATAGTTTTATTGAGATTTTATTTCCCATCTGCACCCCACCTTCACTGAATTTCATGCAGTATGTCATATATGTTAAGGCCTATATGGTCAAACATTTGTACCCAGATGTTCCTTGGTGCAAGTTTATCCACTGGAGTCTAATTAGCCTATCTAGTGTCACTCCCTTAAAGATCTACTCTCCCTCACTCAACAGTAATCAGTTCCAATAGTTGAAGAGTTGTTCAATTAGGGTTGGGGCCTTCTGCCCATTTCTTGAGTTCTATACTAGGTTTTTGTCTGCTTGATTTGTCATGGGTCTGGTACATGCTGTCAACATTTTTTCAAGTTCATATGTGCAAGTTTGCAGAGGCCTGAAAGCCTCTGTTTCCTTACGTTCATGCATTAACCCTAAGTGGTACAATCTTTCTGCCCCCTTTTCTACAATGGTCCCTAACCCATGAGTGGGTGTGTTTCAGTATAGGAGTCCTATCCATACACAAGCACTCTGCAGTCTCCTATTCTTTAAAACTTTGCCAGTTGTGGTCCTCTGTGTGCATCACACTCTGTTGTAAGAGGAAATTTCACTGGTGAAAGTTGAGGAATGTATTAGTGTTCTCTTCACCCCCCATTTTTCTAAGTTCTATAAGGCTTTGGTGTTGAGGTTCCACTGTTGATGTGTTACTTATGACTAAATATCTCTCAGAAATATATTCTCTGTGTGTGATTAGTTGTGGAACTCTGTAATAGCCTCCATCTATTGAGAAAAAGAAGCTTCTTTGATGAATGGTATATGATATACTTGTCTCTTAATATAACGATCCATATTTAGCATACAGTAAGAAATTTCATTTGTCTAGAGATATATCAGATATAGTGTTTTCTCTGGACCTATGACCTCTCCAACCAGGTATATTTAGCTATATTTACAGTGGTTCTCATGAGTTCTTTCCCATTGAGTGGGCTTTAACTCCAAATAGATAGCTGTTGGTTACCTCGTAGATAAAAGTGGTATTACTGCACAATAGAGAAAATTTTATGTACCAATTGTTGTGGTTATTAGGCTTTAAAGATGGGGTCATGGCATTGACTGATTTTCCCCTTTAGCAGCTTGCATAGTGTCCCCCAAAATTACGAGAACTGAGCTTCTGGGAGAAGGCACCCAGGTCTGTTCCAGTTCCATTGCTCCAAGTCCTGTGTCCAAAGTATGTCCTGTTCTCAGCAATAGGGTCTTACTTCAAGTTCTGGAAGGTAATCAAGGGCTGTAGCAATAGCCTGCGTTATTTTGGGAGTCTCTTAGACTACCTTGAACAACAACTTGAAGGGAGATTTCTCCAGTCTGGAAATGTGTTCCTTGTTATATCTGCAATTTCAATTTCCTGAAGTGTGAAATAGTTGATATTCTACTAATAATTACCTGTGTGATACAAACACTAATTGAACTATATAATAGAGTCTTGCTTATTATATGTTATTTGATAATTATTATTTTAAAGGATAAAATATGATAGAATATTTCCAAGGCAGATATTTATTGAAATTTAGTTAAAATTTCATTTTCTGGCACGTCTGGTTGACTTCTAATTATGTCCAGGTTGGATGTTTTTCTGAGTGATGACTTATTTTTTGAGAGCCTCAGGCTTTGAAAAAATATTCATTATTTTTCTGTCTCTTATTTTCAGGTCATCTAGATCCCAAGTGCTTTGCTGTTCAAAACGTATTATAATTTTGATATCTGCAGTTAAATTGGGTTAGTTAATGAACACTGTCACAGATTTCCTTCCTTATACATGGCATCGATTTCTCTCTGATTAGACTTAATTTTGCAGGATATTGTCTAAGATGTAAGTTGAACAGTACAAACACATGATTAAAGTTAATACCTGTGATGTAGGTATTGTTGATATTCTTAAAAATTGGACTTTTAAAAATAATAAAACATTTCTTTTTGTATATATTTTATTGCATCATCATTTCATACAATACATCTTGATTATATTTAGACCCCCAGTCCAATTCACACCCTCCCATAGCCCGCCCAAAGAATTTTATGCATTCTGTAATATAAGCTAAGACCTATTCAGTTAAACTTTTTTACCCAGATGAGCCATGGTGCAAGTTCACTCACTGGTGTCTAGACAGCCTGTCTAGAATCACTTCCTTAAAGAAGATCAACTCTCTTTGCCAGCTGCCAATAGTTCATTGGTTAAGGTTAGAGGTGGGGCTGCTGCCCATATTCTCAGTTTCATGCTGGGCTTTTGTCTGATTGAGTTTGCATGGGTCTTGTGCATGTTGTCACCATTGTTGAACATTCTTATGAGCAAATTCCCAGAAGCGTGGAAGACTCTGTTTCCTTATGTTTATATACCAGCCATGGCTCTTACAATCTTTCTGCCCTCACTTCCAAAGTGGTCCCTGAGCCATGGGTTGGTGAGGCTGAATATAGGAGTCCTATCCAGAGACATACATCCTTCAGTTTCTTATTTTCTACACCAGGATCAGTTGTGGCTTTCTGAGTGAATCGCAGCAGATGTCTGATTTAGAAAATTCTTTCCTGTACCTATATCTTGTAAGATATTGCTGATGTTTTCTGTTAACACTGAGAATTTTAAGCTTCATATTGAGGTTTTTGATTCATTTGGAGGTGAGTTTTGTAAAAGGTCATAGGTATGGGTCCACTTCATTCTTCTACATGTGGAAATTCAACTTTGTTAGCACGATTTGTTGAAGATGCTGTCTTTCCTCCAGTGTGTGTTCTTGGCACCTTTGTCAAATATCAGGTGGCTGAAATTACGTGCCCTCATGATTGGGTCTTCTATTTTGTTCCACTGATCTATAAATTTATTTCTGTGCCAGTTCTATGCTGTTTTATGACTGTAGCTTTGTAATGTAGTTTGAGATCTGATATGGTAATCCCCCCTGCCACACACACACCAGCCTTGCTCTTTTTTGCTCTGGATGGCTTTGGCTATCCAGGGTCTTTGTGTTTGTATATGAATTTTAGGATGATTTCTCTAACTCTGTGAAGAATGCCAAAGAAAATTTGAATGGGATTGCATTGAATCTGTAAATTCTTTTGGTTACATGATCATTTTCACTGTATTGATTCTACCAATCCATGAACATAGGAAGTTTTTCTACCTCTTTGTGTTTTCCTTAATCTCTTTCTTCAAAGATTTAAACTTTTTACTGAATATATCTTTAATGATTTTGTTGAGGTTTATTCCTACATATTTTATTCTTTTTCAGGCTATTGTGGATAGAAGTTTTTTCCAAAAACACACTCTCTCTCTCTCTCTCTCTCTCTCTCTCTCTCTCTCTCTCTCTCTCTTCTCTCTCTCTTTCTTCTCTCTGATGGCTGGTTATTTGTATATAGAAAGGCTATTGATTTTTTAGATTGATTTTATAACCTTCCACTTTGCTGATGATGAAATTTTTAAGATCTTTTGTGTAGGTTTTATTCTAGAGATGCAGGGATGGTTCAATTTATGTAAGTCAATAAATATAATAAATCATATAAATGGGCTTAAAGACTAAAATCACATTATCATTTCAATAGACACACACACACACACACACACAAAAAAAAAAAAAAAAAACCTTTGACTAAATCCATGAATTCATGATAAAAGTCCTAGAGGGAGTTGGGCTGTAGGGAATACACCTCAGCATACTTAAGATGATATAAAACAAACCCACCGCTAACATCATTCTAAATGAAAAAAAAAAAAACCTTGAAACATTCCCATTAAATCAGGAACCAAACAAGGCTGTCAGCTATCCCTACTCCTTTATAAGATAGTGCTTCAAACTGTAGCTAGAGTAACAAGACAGGAGAAGGATAGTAAAGGGTACTAAATTGAAAATAAGAAGTCAAATTATTCTTATTTTCAGATGATATTATAAATAATAGATTCCAAAATTTCCACTAGAAAACTTCTAGACATTCGTTGTTTTAATTTTCTTTAATGTATTAAATCTATTTAAGAGAAATGAATAATACACAGTGGTAAGTAATTTTACCATGATTTGAATTAACACGTTTATAATTCAATCAATCATCTTGGGCATGAGGGTTTTGACACAATAGCACAAAAAGCACTCTAGCCTTTCACATCTTGTTTTGAATTTTGAGCACCATGAATTCAAAATATACAAACAAGCAAAATGATCTTATTTTTATCAAATTTTGCTTGTTATAATAACTATATGCATTTACTATTTGTTAGCTGCAAGGTGCTGGTTTAATTCATATGTTGGGTAACGATCAACTGAAGATACTGAGCATATGAATCTTCTCAATTTTATCATACCTTCTTTAGATTATATCATGACTATTAGAACTGTAAAAACATTTTAATCTTTCCACACATTTCTTGAGAACATTAAATTTTTTTCTTCTATTTTATAATGTTGCCCAAATGTGTATAAGAACTCCAGAACTTATTTTCTTATCTCATTATAATTTAATATGGCTGAACAAGTTGTTCCCATTCTATCATCCTTATGCTCTCCTAGTCTGTGGTAATTACTATGGTAACTGACATGAGTTTCTGTTTGTGAGTATACAAATGGGTGAGATCATACAGTATCTCTCTACTATGTCTGGCTTATTTCATTTAACATAGCATTCTTTCTTTCATTCATGTTGTCAAAATGACAAGATCTTATTTTTGGTGGCTGACTAGAATTGGATTCTATATATTAATCACATTTTCTTTATCTAGTCATCATTTGAAGAATACAAAGACAGTTTCTACTTCTTTGCTATGATAAATAATGGTGTTATAATTACCATGAGAGTATAAAAAATGTCTCTTGACCTTCTGGTTTCAATTATTTTCAATTATATACCTAGTGGGATTGCAGGGTAGTTTTATTCTTAATTTTAGAGAAGGCATTCTTCTTTGCCCTGTGCCTATACTAATTTAATTTGTGAAGGCTTCTTGGTTTTTCACATCCTCACAAGCACATTTTGATTTTTTGTTTTTGATGATGGTCATTTTTAATAGGAATTAACGTCACCTCATTATAGTTTTGATTTTCGTTTCCTTGATGATTTATGATGCTGGACATTTTGCATATGCCTGCTGGAGTTTCAATGTCTTCTCCTGAGAACTGTCTTCAAAAATCTGTATTCCATTTTTAGATTATTTGTTTTATTTCAATATCATAGTGAGTTTTTCATGTATTGTGTATATTAATCCTTTGCCAGACTCTTTGTAAGTATTTGTATTAATTCTTACCATTTCTATGCAGAGGCTTCTTAGTTTGTTATAATACATCATCTACTTGTGCTTTGTGGGAAAAAAGTTATTCTTAGAAGTATAATATTAGAGGCTGCATTATGTACAATGTTTTCTTTAGGTTCATCTGCATGTTAAAACAGTCTATGGAGATAAAGAAGTTAATTTTTACAATAGGAGCAAATTCAATAAATATGTAGTTGAAATCTAAGTAAGGGCAGAGGAGCTAGCATAACTTTACTTTTAAAAACAGTAATTCTTATATGATATAATAAGTGTACTTTACATATCAAGATAGAGCTTAACATTCCTAACTGCCAGAAAATTTCCTACAGGAAAACACATTTAGTAAAGCCTTTCAAATGTATGTTGCAGCACCATCTAGCAAATTCCTAGTGTATTAACAGCACAAACATTTTGAGTTGTTTTCTAGTAGCAATACTTTTTGTAGAATATATTTAGTAATGGAAAATTACAGGTTATTTTATGAAGCAGGAGAACATACTTCAAGGTAAGTCACAAGAAATATATTCTACATTTTTTTCTGTTCTCATTATTCTATATCCCTGTGTATTAACAGAAAGTCTGTATGCTTTTTTTTCTTTCTAAACAAAACTCCTTGAATAGCATTTTAACATGTACAAATATTTGTTATTTCTATTTGTTTATTATTTGTTTATGGACAAAATAAACTTAGACTTATTTCTCATATCTGGCCAATGTGGTTAAATGGAAACTTAATAAATCAACTTTTGATTTTATTACTACATTTTAATTAGTTAGTTTTCAAAGTTTTTAGATAGATCTTACTATATAGCTCAAGGAGGCCTCAAATTCATGTGCCTTCTGCCTCTGCTTCTCAAGTGCTAGGATTACAGGCATTTGCCACCATGCCTGGCAACTTCTTATTTTATAGCACTATTTCTGATGGCAGGGTACACAGCTTATTAAATGGAAGAGAGGAGTGTGTGTAGGAAAACATGAGTTTGGAGATAAACCAACTTACTATTTTTATGACTCTAGGCAAATTATATAACTTCCCTGAATCTTAGCTTCCTGAGCCACAACCTGTCAGCCATGATAATAATAACATTATTAGGGTTATTAAGAAAATTTTCTTTGTATCAAATATGCATCAATACATTTTTATAATGTATTTTCACTAGTTTTTCTATTTGACAAGTAAATATGTTTTTAAAAGTAAGCTAAAATTGTAACTTTTTAAATACTCACTTGGTTGAATTTGTCTTCACTCATTTTGTCTTATTTCTGACAAAAGTTAACCCATTTTGCATTCCAAGAGTCTGGCATAATTAATAATAAAAGTAATTTCTGCCACTTCAGAAAATTGCTTTCTATTTTGAAAAAGCAACTGTATTAATGGAATTTTCAATTTTTTCAAAAGTCTAACAATTATATCTAGAACAAATCACACTGAGAAGAAAGAAATAAGGCTAATTTCAATAGAACATGCTGAAAATACCCAGATGAATTTAATGAACCTGAATTGCCTGGTTTTTAGAAACGAACTAGCTTTATTCAATTAAGAGATTTCTGCCAAAGAAAATGTACAAATAAACAAAAACAATTTTTGTTTTTAAAAATTCAGAACCAGTTCTTATTGTCTGGATTGCAAACTGATTTGAGGTTTGGGACATGGTTGGGTCACAAGAGTCGTAATGTCAACCTGTCAACTATCACATTTCTCAAACACAGCATCCGGTTACTCTGGACACGGAATGGCCTGTTGGATCCTGACAGCTCTGTCACTGCCAGAAATCTTATAATAGCTGAAGGACTCAAACAGTAACCTTTTCATCTAGCACCTAAAAAGACTGCCTGAAACCCAAAGCCGGGGAAATACCAAAAGAGGTTTAACAAGGGTCCAAAATATAGCATAACTCTGATTTTATTTTTTAAACGACTTTAGACATCTTTCTTTAAAAAATGAGGGTGGGGGTAGCTGTACCAAGAAGACTGTTTACAGACACTGATCACCGTGAAAACACGGGTGATTAAAACACCACGCCAACTGTTTTGCTATCTGCATTAGTATTGAAGTAAAGCCACTCTGATGCAGAGGAATGGAAGGGGCTGGGCTTTTGGACTGTGCTATTTAAAAGAGACAGAAAGAAATTAGCAGTAAAGGTTTTTCAGAAAAGGTTAGCCTCTTGAGTATAACTAAGTGGCCTCTGAGAACAGACAGTGGCATTTCAGTACTTGAACAACCATGCTTTGTTGGGTTATTTCAGGCATTACAAGTAATGTGTTGTTTAGTTGTACCCGTGTACACCATTAAATGCATCACAGTGTGGCATGGATTCAGCAAGTTTTGGTCATAACATTCCAGCTGGAGAATATCAGGGTGGGGAGGGAGAATCCGTTTTCAATTTCTGTTTAATGTTCTGGGGAAAATCATCTGTAGTCAAGTCTGTGACTCTCCTTATCTTCAAAATGGTACAACTACTATTCCATACATGGATGCTAAATTGGAATTTTCAATAACATAGTTTCAACTCTTACTCGGTTTGCACATTCTTTTCTTACTCTTCATTGGCGCATATACTTTTTAGTGTGTTTCTTTTACTCATAATTAACCTTAACACTGGACTGACATTTTCAGGGTTTACTGGAGCAACAAAAGCATCCTTGTAGGCAAGAACTGTACACACAGCACGAATGTGTTGCTCATTGTTTTTCTGCACATTTTGTGGTTGTGAAAACCTCATTGTGAAAGGCCTATTGTGAGAATTTCTGTGGCCCATGAAAAAGTGCTGCATTTTCCAGTTTTGGTGTTAAAATAATTTTCATTTGCTTTGTTATCCCAATCATTAAAATCACCCCAGAGGACTCCTATTTGTCTATTGAGCATGTCTACTAAAAACTGCTCCATATTTAACTGCTGCTAGATCACCCCATGGCTTGAGAATTCTTTTAATCTCTTTTCCATTTATAACTGTACTGTTTGACCTTTTTCAGCAAGGTGTCTTGTATATAAAATGTCAGAGAGAGGATTACAGACATGGGACAAAGATATAGTTTAATTAAAAAAGGTCCTGTGAGATTGAAAAAGGTTACTGGCCTAGATCACAAATATTTAATGCCAGATGACTATTTATGAAGCCAAGAGAAAAAAAAACATAAAAGAAAGAGAAAAGAATTACTGTCCATTTATAATTGACCAATGATTACTTTTGCAACAATTAGTTATGCTTTTGATTAAAACTCTTATTTGGTACTAATGAGAAATTAAAACATGTAAGCTCTACATTTTATAAGATAACAATTAATTCAAGTTTCCTATAAGTGAGACTATATAAGTACAGACTTGGCTACTTTTAATGTCAAAGTCTGAATATTTAAAACATCGACTTATTGCTCAGAAGCCACTTATCTACAGCTATGTATACACTAAGTCAAATGTATCCATGCAACAAGTGTTTATTCACCTGTCTATCGTTCCACTCAATCTCATATGTATGTCCATACAAACAAGACAAAATAGACAACAATTAAGTTATTTAATCACATATTCAGCATGGACATTAGGTATTTAGAAGGGATGGCCAGATAATGACAGGTGACACTGTTATGGAAAAACAATCTGCCAAAATTATGTGGTCGGTGGACAGAGCTATACACACATGCAGGAACACACACGGGTGCAAACATATTTGCCAACATTTGGTGGAAACTGAAAGATGTTTTAGCAATTAGTATTCCAGTATGGAGAGCCTTTAATCGACTGCTGGTACATGGGGACATTAGACAATACCACAAAAGTGTAGTATTGCACTTAAATTCTAGAACTACTCTCTAATAAAAAAATAGTGCAATTTTACTTTAAGGAAACTCTTCTCAAACTAAATCTCTGAAAGTTAAAAGTTTTCTGGCATCAAAAAACCTATCTGAGCATTAAGGCAGTTTTGGGAAACAGTCTGCCACCTTGAGATAAGTTTGCTGAGACCTCTTACATTCTGATTGGTGTCTACTACATGCTGGCTCCTCTGAGGAAGTTTGCTCTATGGACTTACAAACACCAGGTTTGGTTATGATATATAATTACAAAATTAAAATTTCAAGTACTTAGATAAAAATTCCATAACTATTAATCTATCTACACCTAGATATATCAGTCATTCAAAAGTTTCAGTCATGGAAGCACTAGCCACTCCAGTCATAAGAAAACTAAAATAATAATTTCAATAAATCTGATCTCTTCAGTAGAAATACTTCCATAAAGAACTCACTCAGGGTAAACAGGATAAAAGGGTGATTCACTTTTATATTCATATTGTAACTGGATGTATATTTAATTTATGGGTCAGTACTATGCACCTGGCCCTATGTTAAATTCTGGGGATATATATATATATATATACATATATATATATATATATATATATATATGTATCCCTATATGTGTATATATGTATACATATATAATCAGAGACCTAAAACTGTACAGAATGTGAGGGAATGACATATGTCCAGTCATTTTACTAGGAAATATATAGTTACTAATCCAGACAACTGATATAAAATAAAAACACTCTAAGAAACTTTTCTAAAAATGTACCTGGAGAGATGACTCAGCAGTTAAGAGCCCTGGCTGCTCTTGCAGAATTCCTGGGTTTGATTTCCAGCACCCACATAGTGGTCAACAACCACCTGCAATTCCAATTCCAAGGGATCCCATACCATCCTATGATCTCCATGGGCATGACATGACATAGGTGCATTTACATATGTGCAGGCAAAACACTCATGCACATAAAATAAAGTCATAAATAAAATATTTTTAAATGTACCTTGTGCAGATAATGGTTTTGTTAGTTACTTTGTTTATGTGATGAAATAGCTGACAAGAAGCAGCTTAAAGGTTTTATTTGGCTCTCCATTTGAGGGTATAGGTCCACCATGCAGAGATATAATAGCAGCATCAACAGGAGGCAGCTGGTTACAAGGCACCCACAGTCAGAAAACAGAAAGAAACGAATGCTGGTACTCAGTGTGCTTGTTCCTATTTAATCAGTCCGGGACCACAGACCATATAATGATGTGCCCACATTTAGATTAGGTCTTTCAAATTCAATTAACTGGGTCTAGACACTCCCTCACAGACATGACCAGAGGTGAGGCTAGGGGCTGTCAAGTTGACTATATTAGCCATCACAGTCGGTCACTAAGATGAGAAGTGCAGGAGACTTTTAAGCTGAGAATCACTGCCATGCCTAAACCTACAAAGGAAGCAGCTTGGGTACCTGACAATTTCAGAATCCCAAATCTTCTGTAAAACAGTAGTCCTTCTGCCCAGAAGAATGAAATTATCATGATAAAAGTTAGAAGGGTCAACATCCAGGAGATTTCTTCCCCTTCTCCCAAATCTGTATGTGGCAACTGACCTAAAATGTCACAAAGAAAGGGTTTAAAATACATAAAAACATAAGAATAAAGAATATCATATTACATAAAATAGCCTTCTACACGGATGTATGACACATGTGTATGGACCATATATCTGTAATATATATGTATATATTATATATCTATATTATATACTGTATATATTATATATAGTATATTTTGTATATGTCATATATATCATATTGTGTATAAATTAAATAGTTGACTCTTGTGATGTAGGCTTTAATAAGTCCCATTATCTACACAAGGCTGGTCAAGTGGGTTGGAAACAGAAGGAAGTCAAGTTTCTGTCTGGTGTTGGAAAGCATATTGGAGATAGAATTCCGCTTCAGAAGACCATGGTCATTTCTCTGAAGGGTTCCAACTGGTTAGATGGGGCCTATCCATATTATGATGGGTAGTCTATTGCTGAAAGTTTACTGGTTTAAATGTTGATCATATCTAAGAAATAATCTTCAGCAACACATTGACTAATATTTAATAACACAGCTGTGCACCTGAGCATAGCCAAATTGACAGTATACTAATACTCAACATACAATTAGGTATCTCGGCATAGTGAAACTGATATATATATACACATATATAGTTGACAATTACAATGAACTAATATTGAATATTGAGAACTATGAAAGATAAAGACCACCTGAAAGATGGTCTAGAAGTGGATCACTATTCATAGCTAAATTGAAAGTCTGTCAGATTGAAAAGAAAAACACTAAATATTATAATGAAGTGGAATACATGCCCAGATCAAGAAATACAGTTAACTCCACAACTATTCAGTTATTGTGAAACTGGAAAAGAAAACATACATTAAAATCTTTCAAAAGAAAAGACAAATCTACTATAGAAAGACAATTAGAATGAGAACAAGTTGTCCATTATTCTTAAAGACTTCCACAAGCTGGGCATGGTAGCCCACAGCAGCAATCTCAGCATTTCAGCTGCTGAGACAGAAGGTTCATAAGTTCAAGATTAGCCTGAGCTAAAAAGGGAGACCCTATCACAACAAACACCATGAAAATATCTGGCCCAAAGCCATGGGAGGATGTTTTCAAAGCCTCAGAGACATGAGAAAACACATAGGCTTTTCTACTTAGCTCTGTAACCGATAAAGAATGAAAATGATGTCATTTCTTCAAGATCTGATAAGTGTGAGATTTTTTCTGAAAAGACATATCAAACAACATAATTTAGGACAATGAAAACAATAGTCTGTCTGGAGAAAGAATTAAAATATGTGTAGCAGTTATCCCTAAAGAGAATTTAAACAATTTGTAAAAACAAAACAAAAAATAAAACTTGGAATGTAAAATAAAATTATCTTGTTGTTTAAGTGTTTTACAAATATCTAAAATATTAGACAACTGTCATAAAACAGGGGAAGGATTTCTTAAACATTACTCTAATATTTTTAAAACAACAAGTATTTATTTTTGAGCTTGAAATATCAAGAATAGGTTTTAAAGATCAAAACAACTGCTAAAAATAATAAAAATAAAATATGTTAAAACTTGCATAATTATTGAAATGTAAATAGATTAATAAGTACAGATCTTCGGGGTGGATTTGTCTTTTAACTTTGATTCATGAGAGCAGCTGTACATCAAACTACAAGGTAAAAATAAAAGCAATGGGATGTCAAAAGATATACTGGGAAATATTAAGCAATTGAAAGCATCCAGGCTTAAGAAAGCCTCCAGAAGCTGTCTTGGAGTTTCATCCTTTTCCTAATCAAATTTATATCATCACTTGGATAGATTTGCTCTTGAACAATATGATGTTATTTGATGTCTTTTATTATTTTAAGTTTCTTTTCCTTTGTATTGTCTTGTGGATTAAAAGGACTATTGTATATCACTTAGTTTGGAAAACAGAACCTATTATGTGTAACTAAAACTTAAAGGAAAAATCCTAGTAGAGAGGTTTCTTTCTCTTCCTTCCCCTTCCCCTTCCTCTTCCCCTTCCTCTTCCTCTCCATCTCCCCCTTCATTCCCCTTCCCTTCCCCTCTTCTTTTCTTGACATAGAGAAATAATTCATATATGTGAGATAAACTGTTAATTCATTTTGCTAGTATGCCCAGGGACTTCTGACTGCAATTCAGGTGATCTACCACTAGATGGCAAAATGCTTATTTGGAAAGCCCAAACAATACAATATATGAAGCAAGTAGCCAAGAAGGCACATGACTAAATATAGAAAGATGACCATAAAATTGAATAGCTAAATAGATAATGTATATATGGCAGACAGATAATTTACCTGTCAATGGAAAAAAACATGAATTCAATATGTAGTTGTCCAGAGATAAGACTAAGTACAGAATTTAAGATAGTCTAATTAAATGCTATTGTATTGATGAGTGTAGGTTTTCTTTTATCTTTGCTACATTATATGCATTATTTTAGATAAACCATGTGATAAATCAGGTATTCCATGTTTTATAAGTGGAGAATTGAGTTCTGTGATAATTTTCCTGTTCTGTAATACCACAGTTTTATTTGAGGCAATGTATACAAGGAATTAAACTTCTGCAGGGATCTGATGAAATTTATGTTTTCTCTTAAAAGTTGTTTCTGTTAGGTATGACTGGAACCTCCAACCCCATCACCCCAGCAGTTCCAACCTAGACTCTCAGGTGCCTCTGAGATCTGAGAGATCTGAGAAAAGAACTGACTTTTGAATAGATAAGGTCCCCAACCTAGGATTCACAAAAGGCTGTAAAAAAGGACTTTTCCTGGCCAGAAGTTTACCTTAAACATCAATCAGATGTCCTGGCAATCCCAACCCCCTCCCCTAAAAGCCAGGAGGGGGCTGAGGGCTTTTTAAAGGCTTTGAGGCTTTGAGGATGGGACTTGGGACTTGGGACTTGGACTTTTGGGCTGAGCTCCTTCTCCGGGGGAGTTAGCCTCTTGCACTCTCCCGGAGAGAGCTCCTCCATCCAGATCTGGAGCCAGGCACACCAGCCCAGTTCCCAGAACCCTGGCCCCAAGATGGGGGTGAGGAGGCTAGCCTCCCCCATCTCTTCTGGAAGCTAGCCCCCCACGGGGGCTAGCATTTCTCCACTTGCACTTGTGAGTGGGGAGAAGCTAGTCCCTTCTGGTCTTCTCTTAATAAACCGGGTCCTGTTAGCTCTTGTCTCGTGTCTGCTGCGTCTCTGTAACCCAGAACCTTACAGTTTCATTTATCTTAAAATGTATTTTTATTTCTACTTTATACGTCTGATTGTTATACTTCCTTGTACATAAGTGCACTCATATCATGCAAAGCTGGAAGAGGTCAGAAGAGAGCATCGGAGTTACCAACGGTTTTTAGCCATTATGTGAGTATTGAGGTTGGGACCTCAGTGTTCTACAAAAACAATCAGTGCTCTTAATTGCCGAGCCATCTCTCCAGCCCCTTCATTTATCTTTTTTATAAATTCCTTTGTTTGTTAATTACAGAGAGTTGGCATCCACAGGCAAGATTAATTTTATGCTATGTGGCTTCTGAGATCTGTTTATCTCTGAGTCTGTTTAAAGAAACTCTGAGACCCTGGTAGTTTGGTGACTACTGCTCTGAGGAGAACATATAGTTTTCAGGGACCAATGGAAGCCTCCCATGATTCCCCCTTCTTCCAGCATTAATTTAGTCACTAAGGCTCTGCATATGGATGCTTTTGCCTCTTCCATTTCTAACACAATTACTTTCACTGCATGTCACCCTAGACGAGTCACATGATTCCACTAAATATCTGCTTAGGATCACTAAAATTTACCTCTCTGTTATGTGAGAATTAACCGTGAATATTGGAAGAGCACCTACATCAGGGGCATAGATTGGTACTCTTTGGTAGAACAATCCCAACGAACCAGATTAGGGCCAAAAATGTTGCTATCAAACAACGTCTGTGGAGTTACTCAGCTTGCTCTCATAAAAGCTAAAAAATGAGAAAAAAGGAACCATCGCTATGAGCTTTGATTTTAAGAATTTCATATATAAGGACAGTGTATTTATATCATTTCCATCCCTCCCTTTCCCCTCCAAATCCTCCCTTTCTCCCTTCTCTCCCACACCCTCTCAGATTCTTGACCTCTTCTTTTATACTTATTATTGTTATATGCAGGCGATTTAGCATACATGCTGGAAAAAATGCTCATACCCATTAATTATAAAGTAAACAATATTTTAAAAAGTTTTCTTGGTATCACAGCTTAGGATATAAATGCCTTGTGGTTTCTAAGAATCAAATATAGTGGGCTGAGGATATCAGCTAATTGAAAGAATTTATTTGGCATATATCTCCCGGGTCACAGTTCATCACTTAGGGAACCCAAGGTAAGAACTCAGGGCAGGAACCTGGAGGCAGGACCTGAAGCTCAGGCCATGGAGGAATGCTGTTTACTGGCTTGCTACACTGGCCCATCCTCAGACTGCTTTCTTATACAATACAGAATGACCTGCCCAGCGGGCACTGCCCACATCACTCAACGATCAAGAAGATGCCTCACAGACATGGCCACAGGCCAGTCCAATAAAGGAAATTCCCCCGATAAGGTTCCTCCTACCTAGGTGTTTCAAGTTGACAACTAAAGTTATCCAGCACAGTGGCCATGTTTAGGTATCTGTAGGCCCCAGCTAAGATTAGCTAACAAGAGCTGAATAATATTCCACTGATAAATGTACCACACCTTCATTATTCATTTTTCAGCTGATGGACATCTAGGTTGTTTCCAGTTTCTAGCTATTATGAAAAGGGTAGCAATGAATGTGGTAAACAGGCATTTTATAGTAAGGTAGAGAGTCTTTGCGATATATGCCCAACAGTGGTATGCCTAGATCAAATGACAGATCGATTTCTAGTTCTCAGGAAATCTCCATACTGATTTCCACAGTGGCTGCACCAGTTTTCACGCCCACCAGCAGTGAATGAGTTCTCCTTTCACCACATCTCACCAGCATTTGTTCTTGTTTGTTTGTTTGTTTTGGGATCTTTGCAATTCTGAAAGGGGTAAGATGAAATCTTGAGGAGGTCTTAATTTGCGTTTTCCCGATGGCTATTGAACATTTTAAAGGTATTTCTCAACCATTTGTGTTTCATCTGTAGAGAACTCACTGTGTAGATCTTTGGCCCATTTTTTGACTGATTTTTTTTTCAGTTTTTTGACTTCTTTGTACAGACTAGATACTAAACCTCTGTCAGAGATATAGATGTAAATTCTTTTTTTC
Organism: Eospalax fontanierii; assembly: GCA_035773235.1. NCBI lineage: Eukaryota > Metazoa > Chordata > Mammalia > Rodentia > Spalacidae > Eospalax > Eospalax fontanierii. Next base: position 72,880,134 of record CM069528.1, on the reverse strand, counting down.
CTAGTCTGTAGGTTTCCTCTTCACTTGAATGGAGCTGGAAAGAATCATCCTGAATAAGGTCACACAGACTGCGACAAATATCGCATGTTCTCTCTCATAGTTGGATGCTAGCTTTGAAATCTTAGCTATGCATTTTACAGATACGCACTACTATAAAAGCTTCTTAAAATACATACATGTACATTATAAAAATAGATTAAAAGGAGCTATCCTATAACAGGAGTTATCCTACAACAAGGGCACAATGTCTTTTCGAGACATCATAGTCTAATGAAAAAAAGAATCCTCAATGCCAGAAGTGAACTCCGTCTCTAGAAGTTTCTGACTAGAAGTCCCATAGACCCTCAAACAATACTGGCCATTGCACGTGCCCTCGCTTACCCACCAGAACTGGTAAGATCTTGTTGCTGAAGATATTAACATACATGAACTGTAAAGCAATAAAAGAGAAATCAAGCTGGTGCCGACTTCAGAGCCTTATCTCTACTGGATAGAACCCCCAGTGCTGGAAGGTGCTGTGCAAGCCACCAGAGGGGAAAATGATCATCATCCTTTCATAACTGTGAATCCTGTGAACTACAGCAATAACTGGCATGGCAAGATATGCCCACTAGCACAATATTGGCACAAATATTATGGAAGAAACTAATCACTCTTTTTGATTTAAGATCTGATTCCTAGGGTGGTGCTAGAACCTAACAGTGATATCAGACTTCAGAACCTGAGGCTAGACAGGTCGTAGGACATAGGGGAGAATCTAATACTGGTTTCCTACTAAATAGTTGTATTTAAAGGAATGTTTTGTTTTGTTTTGTATTTTGAGATAGGGTCTCCTTGTAGCCACAGCTAGCCTGAAACTTGCTATTAGACCAGGATGGCCTTGAACTCACAGAGATCTGTCTGCCTCTGCCTCCCAAGTTTTGCAATCAAAGGCGTGTGACACCGCATCAGGCTATATTTAACTGATTCTTAATGACTTCTTGTTATATCCATATATTGATGCATGTAGCAACTCTCACCCGAGAAGTTTCCCTATGCAACTGATGGTGATTAACACAGGAACTGCACCTAGTCAAAGTGCAGAGAACAAGAGGCTGCAGAATGCTTATCCCTGAATAGGACACCAATATCAAACTTCTATCCCCACTCTCAAGCCTCAAGGATCATCGTGGAAGAGGAAGAAAAAAGATGGAATGACCACAAGGAAATAAAATTTTCAAGACAACTGGTTAGTTATTTGAGTTTATTCACAGCAATGGTGACGGCATGCTCAGACCAGAAAAAAATCCCAGCATAGGTATGAGAAACCTGGTAACAAGCTCCAGTCCCACCTAAGGAAATTTTGGCAATCAATGGCACTGGGAAAGGGAAAGACCATCTCTTTTAAGCATGGGATGCTTGGTAACTTAAACCATGCTCCAGTGGATGGACTCACACTGAAGGACATTTGGGGGTACAAATTAGATTCTGTAGGACTTATTATATATAATATTAATATTATATATTTATAATATATAATGGATTACATTAAATTGAGTGAAGACTGTGAAGATGGGAGGGGATCTAAGCACTATCAAATTTTATTGTATGAAAATTGCAAAACTTCAATAAAAATATATATTCAAAAGTAATATATAAGTGGAAAATAAGATAACTTGACCAAATTGGGAGGTATATAAAAGTTTGTCAAATAAGATAAGACTGCTGAGTTATGCTTGAGTTTCTGATAATGGATAATATTTTAGTTTCATGGAACATTCCTGTAGTAAGCATTATATTCATATGAAAGTCATATTCTACTGAGTATTCTATATTTTGATTGGCAGCTGTAGGGATGTGATATTAAGAAGGAGATGTTCACAGTGCAGAAGACACAATGACAATATACTCAGAATAGATATAGTGAGAACATTGTGTCATCTTTCCATATTTGATTCATACTAATATAATACTATATTTTAATAATGCTCAGAACTCATAAACTAAAATTCAATTCTAACCTGTTTGAGTAACGATAGAATGTGTGGTGTCAGCTTGGGTGTTTGGCCACACTTCAGCTTCTGATATCAGTAGTCTGTTCCTACTGGATGCCTCAGTGCCTTCCCACCCTCTAAATCTCTCGTGAACACAGCTCTTAGACGTACCATTTAGGGCTCTGCTCTTTCTGGCCCCTACTGGGGTATAGCTCTGACTTCTCTAATCACTGTAGTCCTCATTCTTTCCCTTACTTAGAGGTGATTAGGAAAACCTCTACTTGGCAGGTACCCACTGAATGGTGACGAGGTTTTGTGATACCATAAATTCCCAATGTTGAAATAAATGCAAGATGTAAGGGAAGGAGGACTGTGAGGTTCTCATGACTCATTAAACAAAAAGCAATAAATGGTTGGTACCTGACATAAGAGTCAGGTTAAAGAAAATGAACACAGCAGTTCATGAAATTGTGGATTCTTGGGAAATCAGAGTACTACAGCCTGAAATTCTGCATTGAGAGACTCTGAGGGCAAAGTGTGAGACATTAACAAAAGCAATCAGGAACTCTGGAGAATTCCTAGCCAAGTGAAAGTGAGAAAGTACACACACAGGGACACACATGGCATAGGAATCAGAAAATAAGGGGCTGGAGAGGTGGCTTAGCAGTTAAGAATACTGACTGCTCTGAAGAAGGCCTGGATTTGAATCTCAGCACCCACATGGTGATTAACAGCCACCTGTAACTCCAATTCCAGGGGATCCAATGCCCTATTCTGACCTTCTCAGGTACTGCATGACATGGGTGTATTTATATACACCCAGGCAATACACTCATACACATAAAAGCTTAAAATAATAGATTAAAAAAAATTAAAACATTTAAAAATAAGACAAGAGTGGATGGTGCTGAGCTACACTTCCGTCCACGATGATCCTTGATGTAGCGATGGAAGTGTTTAGACCTGTCTCATAGAACACTGTTTTCTGATAGGCTCAATCAAGCAAAACTATTTCTAAACTGGTTTTAGAAAATATTACAGAGTATGTTTTCAACTTTAGGGCTTATAATATTATTCTTTAACACTTGAAGATCTTTGAGGATTTCTAAGGGGTTTCTTAAAAAGGCATCGGACTTGATTTATCCTAGCATTTATTAGATGTATTTGATTGTTTGTCTATTTCTGAGTTTTATGTCTAGTTGTCTCAAAGCTAGTATGTTGAAAAACACATGCTGGGGATATGTGTATGGACTCTGGGTAAACTCTGTGAGGATCACAATTCTGCAGTTATGAAGAAGACTGCCAGGAAGTGTTTCAGAGGAACACATGTGGCACTTGAGAAAAAGTAAGCTGACTTTTCTATGTGTCTCTTAATTTTTTTTCTTTTATTTTTATTATATGTATATAGGTGTTTTGTCTGCATGTATATAAATGCAGAGAGAGACCAAAAGAAGCAGAAGGTTGAAGCAGCTGTCCACATCATCTCCACTGTCAGAAAACAGCAATGCACATATACAATAGAGCTCAGCTTGATTTTCCAATTTACACAGCTCAGGTCCCGTACACAATTATGATGGGTCCGGTAACATCTGTTAATGTTCAAGACAATCTCCCATATGCATAGCCAGAAGTCCATGTCTCAGAAGGTTCTAGATTCTGTCATATTGACAAAGAAACCACCACACCAGTCAAGCCTTGATTTTAGCTTGTTTTGAAAATAGTCATTCTAATGGGTATGAAACACTGTCTTGCAATGGCTTTAGCTTAATTTTCCTAATTCTCAGTAATGTTAGCTGTGAGGACAAGGCCTAAGAAAAACCACAAAATATCCCTCGTTCCACCTGGACTATTACAGGTCTCAGGCTCTGTGGACAAAGAGAGACAGGCCCAGGCACGTTAGGCAAGCCTGGAAACAACAGGACCTAATAAGGTATAAACAAAAGTCTGCAATGTACTTAGGTAATGGCCAGCACATTCCTCTGCCCTAAAGTGACCCTCACCAATGAGAGACCCCCATGCTCCATTCAACCCATTTCTGGTGTTCATAACCATCCAATTTAAAGACATGTTTGGCGTGCTCGGGCTTTTGTGACCAACCTGGGGGGAACGCGGCAAATCCCCCTCCTCCCTTTGTCTAAAACCTATAAGGAGCCCCTCCTACCTCTCCTGGTGGCCACTCACCCTCCTCCCACTGCGTTGGTGCATTGGGTTGTGGACAAAGCTGCTTGAGCAGTTGCAGCAGGTTTGGCTTCCCTGGTGGTCTTTTGAGAGGACACTGTGATCTGGGCACAGCATTAGCCATCTTACTTGGACATTCATTTAAAATCTTTGGAGAAATACTATTCAAATCTTTTTTTCACTTGAAAATCAGAGATATGGTTTTTGTTATTCAGTTGTAGTGTTTGTAAATATTCTGCATATTAACCTCATTCTTCTATTCTGTGAGTTGCCTTTTTTTTTTTTTTTTGCTTTGTTTTGCTTTTTGAAACAGGGTCTTCATTTAGCCCCAGCTAGACTGGAACTTGCTATGTAGACCACATGGGTATCAATCTCACAGAAATTCTCCTGTCCCTGGCTCTGGAGTGCTAAGATTAAAGGCATGTGTCGCTAAACCTGGCTCCCTTATGCGTTTAATGTTATTCATTGATACACAAAATTTCAAATTTTATGAAGTCAAATTTATTTAGTTTTTCTACTATCTAAGCTTTTAAATTCATAGCCAAAAGGAAATAAAAATCATTGTTAAATTCAATGTCATGAGCTTTTATAATACATTTTTTGTAAGAGATTTTAGTTTTCAATTTTACATTTAAGCATTTGATTAACTTTGAATTTAAAAAATCTGTAATGGAGAGTTGCAATGTCATCTTTTTGCAGATGATAACCAGTTTTCCCAGCACTGGTTTCTCAATTGAAAGCACTTTCCTTTCCCAGAACTCACTTTTAAGAATTAGAATATCAAGAAAAACAAACCAAGTGATTTAAAACAGACTAATTTTCATTTTTGTGTATGAATGTTTTGCATTCATGAATGTAAATGCTCCCATGTCATGCACTGCCCACAAAGGCCAGAAATGTCACGAGATTCCCTGGAGCTGGAGTTACAGATGGTTGTTAGTCATCATGGGGGTGCTGGGAATCGAACTTGGCTCTTCTAGAAGAGCAACCAGTACTCTTAACTGTTGAGCCATCTCTTCAGTTCCCAAGAAAGAGTAGTTTTTGAGTGTGATAAACTAACTTATTGACTGTAACATGAAAACCTATTTGAAATTGATTCATTAAGTCAGAAAAAATTGTATATGCATAAATCACATTTGTATATATGAAATATTAACAATCATATATAATTTAAGACAATGATAATTGTATACTGAATATGATACTCAAAATTATAATGTTCTTAAAAGTATGGGTAATATATTACATGCATTTTCTAAAGTTTATATTGGTTATTTCATACTCAGATGAATAAGCTCTTATCTTATATTCTTCCATTAAGCTTTTCTATCATATTCATTCTATTAACATTTCAAGGTCAGTTAGAATAGATTTATTGCTGTAACTGCTGTACATTGAAACTCCTACTATTACATAATTTACAAAAGTGCATTATTAGTGAGTTATACTCCCTCTTGAGGGCAATAATGAAGATTCTGAGGATCATAAGCTTAAGAGATAGATAATTCCTCCAGGTAAAAAAGTACCATAGTTATCTCTATGCTGATACTATTTACCTCTATCAGAAGCTGTTAAAAGCCACTGGTCAAAAACTGAGATTGCTTCAAATATGAGCATTGGAAAAGTAAGATTAATTAATGAAATTACCACCTTAGATAGTTATATATCCATTTCATTCAGGATATAAAGCTTCAGCTAAACTTATTATCAGATTTTTCTCCTCACAGATTCTAGTCTTTGAATGTTCTCAGAACTTTGTTCTTACATAGTAAAATGATTTCTCTGATGGTTTAAAAGTAAAATCCCATTATCATTAAGGACATTTAAAAAATGCATCACAAGCATTTTGCTTCCTTTCTATGCTTCTTGGTCCTATTGTATTTGAACAGAGATTGAAAAAAAGTCATGAGATAAAATCATATATCCTACTTCAGCTACCTAGATTTTAAAATATACATCAAATAACCTCATATACAGAATTACAAATTTTAGCCTAATACAATCCACTTGTATTTATATTTTTATAGAAATAATATTCTAAGCAGTTAATACAATAGTTGGATTTGCAGATAGAGGCCTGAAATACCAACACTCTGTATGGTAAGGCAGGAGGATCATGATTTCAAGTAAATCTGGCTTATAAAGGAAATTTCAGGCCAACTGGGTCTATATAGTGAGAACCTAACTGGAATAAAAAAAAGGCAAGGGCAAAGAAACAAAACAAAACAACCGAAATAAAACCATTTAACACAAAGTTTACATATTCAGTCTAGAGAGCTTGGAAACGTACATGTATTTGGAAGTATCTAACTCCTCAGTTATATGATCAGGAACCAGAAAGATGAAGAAGTTCATCCACTCATTTTAAAACATGATATACTATAAAAAAACAACTTCAAATTATATCAGTCTAATTAGAGATAAAACTTACCGGCCAAAACAGTCTTCATGGGTCAGGATTGACTGCATTTTGATATTTGGAATTCTATTGTACTGAGGAAATAAGCAAATAAGAAACTCTCTACTATATGCAACTATTTATAATGCAGAATTTCTATATTCCAAAAAAGTGATTTACTAACTTCAAACATTGATTCTAACTTTTCTTTTAAAAAATTAAGTCTACAAAGCCAAAGCCATATCCTACTATTTTGTTTCTTTTGCTAATGCTAGGATTCATTAGGATTTTCAATAATATAGGCTTTGGGGCTTGTTCATCTGCTCTAGATGTATAATGCCTGGAGATTCTACCAGTTCTTCAGCAAGGATGACCTGTATATCGTTATCATCTACCATCTTCACATGATCAGCAGGAATGGTCAAACATAGCAGTTTCTTTACATTGAACTTGGTTGTAGACCTCACCCTCACTTCATCAATGTTTTCATTGTGTGTCAGATGATAAGGAACTTGCCAGCCTTATTTAGGACTGAGCCCATGGTTCAATGGATCTTCTTGATCAGATATTTGAAAGCCAATATCATACTTCCTGGCCAGCTTCTTGACCAACTTCTGGTTCTTGATGAGCTTCTTCAGGACCTTGATGTCCATATGGAAGATATCCACAGTCCTGACCTCATTACAATGCTGCTGATCTCCCAGGATGAAGAAAACTTTGGACGGAGACTGCGTTTAAGCCTGATGTTGTTGTAGATGTGTTTGTCTTTCTTAGGGTAATAGTTCATCAGGCTTGTCTCAAGTTCCTTTTCCAGAAATTTACCACTGTGCTATCTCTGGTTCCCATACAGGACTTCCCACACTACCTACTACAGGGTCCTGCAAGACACTTTGGTGCTCAAGGCTGCATGGGCCATGAAAAGTTAAAATAATATTCTTTATACTCTAAATTTTTAAGAAAAAATGGAAACACAATATTGACCTAGATAAGACTCAAAAATATTTTGTTACCTCTCTTGGATTAAAAATAATATTACAAACTATTGTCATTCCTCTTGATTGTCCACACACACGCAACTAGACAATAATTCCCTGTTTCTACAGCCAAGACACACATTGGTTGTAAGATATAGAGAAGGCAAGCTGGAATTGAGTTGTAAGCTGGCTCCTGCTAGCTAGCTTTCATAGTGTCAGAAGGTACTATATGGGCTGCTGGGGAAGATAAGGCCTGAATGATGTTATAAAGTTGTGAACCCTGAAAACTATGATGCTTAGCTCTCAGACAAGATGTGCCCACTGATAAAACAGTGGTGTGACTTTTATGGGGGTAATCAACTGCTTTGGAATTGGATTTGAAGGCCATCTCCAGGCAGGGGAATAGGTGTCTTGTATGCTAAAGTGGGTGAAAAACTTGTGGCTGGGAGAGGTCATAAGCCATAGGACTGAACTAACTATTGTTAGGCTAAACTGACATGGCACTAAGTTATGTTCTAAATATCTATGTTTATGCACATAGACAAGGGCTACTCTCATGCTTAATCAGAAAAGATCTTTAAAGTGAACAGTAGTGAATGTGCAGACTTATAGTGACTCAAAATAGTTAGAATAAGTGATAACTGAGTGTTCATCCCTGAATAGTACATTTGTACCACCTCCTCCTAGACCAGGGAACACTGTAGAAAAGGAAGTAAAGAAAAAAATAACTGGAAGATAAGGAGAAGGGCTGCAAAATGCCATCTTCTGGGCAGGAAACAGTCATTGCAAATAAGATCTAGCATCAGTGGTTGACTGCACTGGAAATTCAGAAGACTGGGCCTGAGAGTCATGAATCTGGGAGGGGGTCCTCAACCCTCCCTGCCAAACTATTACCAACTGATGAATTCTGAAGATGGAACGATTGCTGCTTTCAGTTGTATACTAAACAGACCCCAATGGATGATTCCAACCAGTGGATAAAATCAGTGGGTCACAAAGCAGAACCCAAAGGCATGAGAGTGAAATGGAAACGTGTGGGGAGGGTTGAGAAGGGGTGACAGAGATCGGAGGGAGTGTTGAATGAGAGTATACCCAATGCACTGTACACATGAATGAAACTTCCAAAGAATTTAATAAAAAGGTAATATTAAATAAATCAGATACCTAACTAAATTAACTCAGGTACAGTGATTAAAAGACACAATACATAAGTACAGATTATAAAATTATGATCATCACTCTATTAAAATATTTCTAAAGAATAGGATGAAGCAAATTTGCAATTGATACTGAGTTCAGAATTAGCTGTTTTCAGAGGGCTAAAATGCACTGGAAAGGCAATTTCACACAATAAAATAATGGGTTAAGGACTTTCCCACATAGTAAATGTACTAAGTGAAGTCTGATAAGTATAGTAAATGTTTACTACAAAAGATTTATAACCCGAAGAAATAAGGTAAATATGGTCAGAGTTTGTCAAACAATAGTTTTATGATATGCAACAATACACCTAAATATAATTTTGCATCTGATTTTGGTTTATTTATATTGTTTGTTTCTGTTGGGATCTTAAGATATAGATATAGATATAGATAGATATTGAAAGTTTAAGGCAATAGATAAGCAATGTAATGTCATAATATTAAAAGGACAGCATTATCTATTTTGATTTTACGTAACCAAGAAACACAGCAGCATGGTTTATACCAGTAAGATTTAATGAACAAATATATATTGAATGAGCATTACTCAGACTCAAAGCAGTGCTTCTTTTCTATCACTGTTCTGTAGATTTCAGTTTGTTGATTTAGAAATCAACATGTATTTTTAATACTGGCTATTTCAGTAACTACGTACGTTTAAAAGCAATGAGCCTACCTCCGTTTTTTCTGCTTTCCTCCCTACTTTCTCTTAAATCTTAAGCTTCACAAACACTGTCATTTGGAAAATGATCCTCATAATTTTGTTTCTACTAATTGGTTGTTTGCGCTGTGTCTCTGCGGTCTGTTTTCCTTTTGGACTTGACACAGCATGCTGTGTGATAACCTTGAAGTGGTAAGAGTGCGTGAAACTAAGAGAGGCAAGTAACACTTTCAGTTTGACTTTCTGTTACTGTGATAAGCACCATGACCAAAAGCAATCTGGGGAGGAAAGGGTCTGTTTTAGCTTATACCTTATAGCCATCATCCAAGGAAGCCAAGGCAGGAACCTGGGAACAGGAACTGAAGCAAAGGCCACAGAGGAATACTGCTTATTGGCTTGTTCCCTGGTTTGCTCAGCCCTTCCTTATAGCGCCCAGACACATCTACCTAGGGATGGCACCGCCCACGTTGTGCTGGACGCTTCCACATCAACAAGAGAATACCTCACAGATGTGGCCACAGGCCAGTTCAATGGAGGAGATTCCTAACTGAGGTTCCCTCTTCTCTTCTCGGGAGACTCCAGTCTGTGTCAAGTTCATAAAAACTAAAGAGCACACCCATTATCTTGATTTTCTGTTTTTTGGTCACTCATCTTTAATTGGCCCAGTAATACAGGTGTGTTAAATTTGAATATGCCTCAGTAAGATTTTTAGATACAGGGCTGAGCATATTGGTTGAAAAATATCTAGACAAAAAATAGGAGGAAAATAGAAGAAATTGCAAAGATTCATTCATTATTTATTATTTTTATTACTCTTTTCTTCTTTTATCATTCTTTAGGTAACAGCCTACTTCTCAGCCCAGAGGTACCAGCCAAGGAAATCTTGGAATGGTAGACACACAAAATAAGTCTCCTTTTATACCAAGGTCATATAAACCAAATACAATATAGACAATATGAGATGTGGATCGTGAACACTGTAGTTTTCATAAATTTTGCCTCATGAAATTCCATCTATTTACATTTTCAAAAGTCATTAACAGTAAATTTTACCTCTGCCTCCCAAGACTTAGAGATCACTGCAAAAGAGGCAGAAAGAACGTAAGAGATAGGGGCGTGGACCACATCTGGTCACTATCTTACATGAACTCACAGCAGTGATGATGGAATGCACAGATCTTATGCAAAAACAAATTCAAACCAGATAAACACTAGTACAGAAACGGGGAAGTCTATAAGAAATTACACCCAACTGAAGGGAATTTTGGCAATTGATGCCTGCTGGGAGGAGGAGAGACAGTGTCTTACAGGGATGGGATTTTTGGGGAGCCCAGTGGATGAACTCATATTGAAGGACATTTGGGGACAGAAATCAGACTCTATAGACTGTGTTATATATTAGAGAGCTCATTAAATTGTGCAGGGGCACTGGGAGGAGGTGCAGAGAGGGGAGGGGATCTAAATACTATCAAATTTTATTGTATGAAAATCACAAAAATTCAGGGCTGGAGAGATGCCTCAGCAGTTAAGAGCACCAGCTATTCTTGCAGAAGACCTGGGTTTGAATTCCAGCACCCATGTGGCAGCTTCTGACCTCTGTAGGCATTGCAGAGAACGGGTGCACTTGCATACATGGAGGCAATACATGTAGACACATAAAATTTTAAAAATGAGATATTAAAAAAGAAAATCACAAAAATTCAATAACATGAAATAAAAGAATATACAATGTGTAATCAAGATCTTAAAGTCAGTTATATCTGTTTAAAATATCTCCACATTTCTTTCTTAATTTCATTTTACCATTCAGTCAATTTTATTACATATCTTTCCTGCAGAAACATTCTCAAGGCTATTTTATAACTTTACTAACATCCATGTGCTCCTTATAAATGACACTCATATATCATATTTTCATGCATAATATGTACCATAGAAGAGTAAATTTTGACCATGTCTGAAAGAGTAAATAAGAAAATAACCCTTTATTCTAAGTGGGAAATCTAATGTGCATTCAAAATAAAAGGAGAAAACTGAATATGAGGAAAGTAAACATTGCCAATTCTGACTTTACACTATTACTATAAGATATGGAAAATGTTTATATTTATCTTAAAGGCCAAACAAGAGAGATGCTTAATCATTTAAAGCTATTCTTTATATATTTACTCATTAATTCTATAAGATTTAAATATAAACTTTGTAATGTAAAACTATTGCTTAGTTTATTTTTTGATGCTATTATCATACACCACACATTCCTGAGGTGCAATTTTTGAGAAGTATAGAATTTTTCCTGAAATTATAGTATATATGCTATGAAGAGTTCTCTCCTCCAGAGGGCAGTGCAGTACAAACTCAGAGGCCTTAGGATGCACAAAAATCTTACATTCTTATTTAATTCTAATGGATAAGACAACATGTGAAAATGTCCAAGGTTTCCCAAAATGCTAGAACTTTTGGCTGCAAGACAGTATTACCAGCCATTCAATTATTCTGAACATGTGTCAATCAAATCAGTTTCCTGATTAGAGATATTTTAAAGTATAAATGCTAACACTCCTTGATGAGCTGGACATAACAGCAAGAGAATTCTTATAAGAATATAGTTGACAAAATGGTTCTGTGACTGTAAAACATTGCTTCAGTTGGTATGAATTTCTTACAGAAAAAATATGCTAGTATGTTCTTCTACATGAAAGTTGTCAAAAGACTTTATAGCTATATTTTCCTTGCATAAAGCTCTTCAGAAACCTTTTCCAAACTAGAAGTTATATTTACATATAGAAAATTATAAATGCAAATGTTTGGATAGTTTTTGCATAATTTCTTAATTTGTTGCCCTGCACTAATGCTGGGCTATTTACTAACATCAAAAGATATTTGAAACTCACACTGGGCAGGCCACGTCAGGACATGTATTAGCAAGTCATATCATGCTAAAGTACTAAAATACTTGCAAGCCATTTTCTGTACTTTATTTCATTAAGCTTTGTAGTTGCCATTACTATTACCACTTCTCTATTTTATAGGCAAGAGAATGGAGTCAGAAGACAGAACAGCATCTTCATGTTTCTCCACTGTTTGGTAGAATCAGAAAGGAATTCTGTGTCTTCATAATGCCAAGATTTTAATGATCATATTATGTCATCTCCTAATTTTCCTGTATATGGTATTATTTTAGTTACTTTTCTGTTGCTTTGATAAAATGCTCTGACCAATGAAATGTATAAAAAGAAGAGTTTGAATTCACAGTTCCAGGGGAATTAGAGCCCATTGTGACGGGGAGGCATGGTGGAGGAGGTAAGCAGAACAAGAGCAGAGAGCAGAGGCTCACATCTTCAAGCAGGCACAGGAAGCAGAGAGAAAGCTTAAGAACTCTATAATCCTGTCCCCAGTGACATGCTTCCTCCAGCATAGCCACATTTTCTAAGATCTCCCAAAATAGCAACACCAAGGACAAAATGTCCAAACACTTGGAGCCTATGAGGGCTGTTCTCATTCAAGACACCACAAGTATTGTTTTATGAGCAACATTATGATGAAGCTAGTTGTGATGAGTCCAATTTATAAGCTTTAATGAATGTATGGAAGTGACTGATTCACATATACTGTACAAACTCATGTTGAGATGGACATGTATGCGACAATTGTTCTCAAGTCACTGATTCAGATCACTACATCCAAAGACCCCTTTAGAAAGGTAATTTCTTGTGCTTCAAATCTGACCTACTTATTTAGAAACTGGGAGTGAGGACTTCTTGTCTATTTGTGGCTTAACAAGCACTCAGATGATTTTTATATACACGAAGTTCAGAAATCACCAGTGTATGCCTAGTGGTCAGGCCTCAGAGTGAACAGACCTTAATGGTGAATCCACCACTTTTATGTGTGAGACAGTTAGAAAATATGTGTGTGTGTGTGTGTGTGTATGTGTGTGTGTGTTTATAGACATTCACATGCTATGGTGCAGTTATGAAGAGCAGAAGAAAACTTTGCGGAGTAAGGGAGTAAGTTCTCTCTCCTGTTATCAGTCAAACTCAGGTCATCAGGCTTAGCATCTAGTCACTTTATGTCACTAGCACAGCCATCACGTTGACCCCACCTCTTTTCATTTTGATACAGGGTCTCTCACCAGCCTAGAACTTACTAAGTAGGCTAGGCTAACTATCCAGTGAGCACCACCCAGAAATCTGTCCATATCTATCTCCTCCTCGGGGCTGGGATTATATGTGCATACCACCATAATGATTTTTTTAAATAAGAGTTTTGAGGGTCAAGCTCAGGTCTTTCTGCTTAAAAGGCAGATACTTTAGTAACTAAATTGTCTCTCAGCACTGAGCAAGTGTTGTAATATCTTAGTATTTCAGTTTCTTCATTTGTAAAAAGGAGTTAATGATAGTCAGCACATGTACTTACGGTGAATGTTGTATTAGGTGAATAATACAAAGAATAAGTGTCCTGCTCATGGAGGAGACTCTGTAAATGTTGTGCTATATCTTGAAAAGTAAAATGTATGCCTTAATTCCTTCTACTTATGCACCAAATCAAATAACTAATTCATGTTTGCAGTCAAGAACGTGACTGCGACAATTTCTAGGCCATCGTATGTCTTCCCTGTTGTCCACATCTGGTGAGTCCCGTGCCGAATACTGCATGTGGCCAGTTCAAACCATGCAGCAGGAGTCTTTGTCCTATCCCCACAAGGCCCCAAGCACCAGGAAAACGGAAATGGTGTCTCTCCTACTTGTTCTCTAGCTAATTCCTGTCTGTTGTTCTAGTCTCTTGCTGTCTTCAGGAATTCTCACCATTAGGGCAATAGATCCCTTCATATCCTGATTGTGTCTGTAAACTGCTCAGCAGCATTGGTCCCAAGAGCTGAATAAAACTCTTGATAGCTGTCAATCCCATCTCATTTGGAACAGCCGAAAAACTAGGTTTGAAGTCTGTTTAGACAGTGTGTGCTCCCAAACTCATTCGCATGCAAAGCAGACAGTTCACCTAGCAATGTAGAAATTAAACTTTGTTGTTTTTATCCAGTTTTTCCAAAAAAACTATACAGAATTAAATTTGTAAGACTGATATCTTCTACGGTGAACCTGATTTGGAAAATCCTGATAGGACTGATAGGACACCATTTTCCCAGTAACCCCTTGGTAGGCTGCAAACACTCCATGAGTCACTTCTGTTTCCAGAAGACTAATTTTTGAAGGGCTTTAGCAATGTGTGATGATCCAGAGAACCATAGTGTGAAAGTTCTGCTGAAGAGCTTTGAATTCGAATAGAACACAATTTGAAACAGCCAAACTATAGAGGAGACAGAAAAGGCAGGCATTAAATAATGAAAAAGGAATAAAGTTAATTAAATCTAGAATTTTGGAAACTTAATCATAAATAACCAGCTTCCCTTACATATAGATGGCATTAAATTAAAAGGGAGGAGTGGTCTGGGGTTGCAGTTTGGTGGTACAGCATGTGTATAGATGGCATGCATGAGAACTTGAGTTCAATGTCCAGCAGCACAATTCAGTCAGTTAATCAGTCAATCAAGCAAGCAAGCAAGCATATGCATATTGTGGAATATTATTCAGCAACAGAAAGAAGTAAATCTTGTCATATGTCATAAAATGGTTGAACTTCTAGGACATTAATCTAACTAAAATAAGCCAGCCACAAAAAGAATAAATCCCACGTGATTCTGTTTTATATTAAGTATCTGAAAGAGTCAAAGACAGAAAATCCAATAGTAAACACATGCTTGCCAAGGACTAGGAAGAAGGAAAGAAAAATTTACGTTGCATAGGTAAGGTGAAATGTTCTCAGATATGATGTATAGCATGCTTCCTACAGTTTAAGTTGCTGTTTTATAGACATCATTTTTAAAAATTTAATGTGTGTGAGTGTCATGCCATGTCTGCATGTATGTCATTGCACCCATGTCATGCAGTGCCCACGGAGGACAGAGGAGAGCATCAGATCCCCTGGAATTGGAGTTATGGAATGATACTGGCTGCCATGTGGGTGCTGGAATTTGAACTGGGATCTTTTGCATGAACAATCCGTGTTCTTAACTGCTAAGTCATATCTCCAGCCCCCATACATTTTTAAGGTGGTTTTACAATGTTTTTATATATTTAAAAATATTTTACTTATTAATTTTATTTTCTGTGCCTGAAGAGGGCTTTGGATTCCCCCAGATTTGAATTACTGATGGTTGAGAGCTCCCATGTGTGTGCTGGGAATCAAATCTGGGTCCCTTGCAAGAGCAGCCAGTGCTCTTAACTGCTGAGCCACCTCTCCAGCCCCCACCATGTTATTTTTAAAAAGACATTTTAAGGGTGACATAAAGCCAATGCAGTTCTTAAACTTTTCTAGAATTTTTATTCAAATCAACCAACTATAAAAAGATAACTATTTATAGCTGAGGAAAATTTGAGAGTTATTATATAATAAATCTTATTACTTTGGCTGTTTGTGAGAATGCTGTTGTTTCATTTTTAAAGTTTTAAATTTTGTATTTATTTATTAGTTTTATGGTTATGCGTGTGGGCCTGTGTGAATTTATGTGCAGCACATGCCTGTGGGTGCCCATGGAATCCAGTAAGGTGTTGGTTCAGAGGGACATGGATTTACAGATGTTTGTGAGCCACTCACTATGTATGTGCTGAGAACTGAAGAAGCATCCTTTGCAAGAACAGTAAGTGATCTTACCAGTTGAACCATCTCTTTAGCCCTGTTGTTATAGTTAAGTAAACAAATAAACAAACATATGACAACATCCTTTTGTTAGGAGCTGGAGAAATGGCTCAGCTAGTAAGGTGGTTTGACACCAAAACTGATTACTCGAGTTTGATCTCTGGAACCCACATGATGGAAGGAGAGGGCTGAATCTTGAAAGTTGTCTTCTGACATCTGCACAAAGACTGGGACATTTGAGTGACACTCTCCAAATAAGTAAAAAGGTAATAACATTTCCTAAAAGTCTACTTGTTAAAGATTTATAGTGAAATACTTATCAGCTAAAAAAGTTTTTGCAGTCTTTTTGTTAGATATTTGTAGCAAAGTATTTATTAGTGCAACAATAAAATAGTGATATATGATTTAAAACATATACTTACCTTAGTACACAAGGCACTGGGACTGACCTTGTCACATAGCTTTGGTGATAGCAAATTAATACTTTTATTGTTGTTGTTTGTTGTTGTTAGTCACACAGTTTGGGACTCATGATAGGAATGACTATTGGGTCTGAAGTTAGAAACCACTATTGCCATAGGCAACCTGTCCCTACTCTGGAAGAGAGGGAAAAAAAAATGATAGCATGCAAAGCCATCTGCTTAGGCCCCAAGCTGTTTACCTGGCTGTTGATACTGCTGTCAGAAAAGCATTTGGCTATTCCCACCCTGGCATGAGGGTCACCGCGATGCACCTGCTATCAGTGACCCCGGGGTTATTTATCTTCTGCGGCTGATCTTATTTTAGCTCATATCTGCTTGAGTCTTAGAGAATTCAGCTGTCCACCAGACAACCAGTCCTTCTGGGAGGCATTTCCTTTTCTGTGTCCCAAGTCCAACTCTTGTGTTTGCCAATTCAGGACTGAGAGTAAAATTGTTGATTTGCATGTTATTCATAAATGATCCAGCCAGGTTTTATACTGTGCTTGCTGATGTGTATCAGCATTTTCCCCTCTCTCAACCTGACTCCAAGGGACTGAAACTGACTGCAGTTGATGAGAACAAGATTTTATTACTGCTGTGACAGTTCAAGTTTTTTGTTTGGGAATCAAATGAACACTGATTTTTTTTTTTTGTCCAAAGTAATGTTGCATTAAATTTAATTCTATTCTTTACTTATCTTATCAAAATCAGTATCAGTATAGTCCTTAGTCCTGTCCTCTTGCCTTTTGACTAATTTAATTCCCTGTTACTGTATTGAGTTCTTCATGCTAAGTTTGGTATTAGATATAAAGGAACATAAATATCATTATGACTTCCACTCTCACTTGAGAGGCTTGTAATTAATCTTGATGTTAGGTTGGCGATGGGAACACGGTAGACAACAGCCACATAAACAAATAAATATAGTGGAATTTATGTCAATCCTAGAAATGGCTCAGTTAGCATATGAATAAATAGCACTTAGAAGTATACTATTAAGGACTTTTCTAGCTCATGAGGGAGGGTCAAAGGACACATGTCCCATTGTTTCAGAAGGCTTATGTCGCCTCATAAGTACATTTGAAGACAAACTGAAAATTGTGGTGTACAATATGGCAACCACAGATCACATGACCATTTCAATTTAATTACATTAAGCTTACATAATAAAAGGATCAGTTCCTCATAGATATTAACCAGGTTTGAAGTTATTTCAGTCTAGTGGCTACTGGAGTGGATATCAAATGACATCTCTGTCACTTTAGAATGTTGTACTAGACAGGACTAATTTCCAATGCCAAGGGTCTATAACAATTCCTGTAGTCATTAGTATGTACCAAGACCATTAAGTATAATTCTGTAAATTTTGTATAAATGTTAATTCATATTAAAAAATATGGGATGGGGTTAGAAATTCTGCATATCTGATAAACTAAAATTCATCAACTTTGAGCAGAACAAGTCTATATTATTTTATTTACATTAAAGATAAAGTACTGGGTTAAAAGGATTTACCCTGCTTAAAAGAGTAATTTTTTTTTCTTTTTTGAAAATATTTTTATTGAATTAAGGATTTCATACAACATATTTTGGTTATATTCAAACCTACTCTGGCCTCTCCATCCTCACCCTACACAGTACCTCTCAACATTATATCCTCTTATTATATTTTTTATCAAATTAGATCAAATTTAGATCCCTTTATATCTGCACCCCTCTCTTTTACCTTCCACTCAATTTAATGTAAATATATACATATATATACACATATTAATGCATATATATATATATATATTCCATAGAGTCAGGTTTGTGTCTCCAAATGCCCTTTGGTGTGGGTTCATCCACTGGAGTATGGTCAACCTATTAAGAATCTCATCCTTCAAGGAGGCTGATTCTTCCCCTTTCAGCAGTCATTGCTTGATAATACTTCTTCAGGTAAGATTGTGATTTCTTTACCACGTCCCCCAATCTAAGCTGTGATTTTTCTTTTGTCTGACTTGAGCTTAGTTAGAACCTGTGCATGCTGTCACCATTGCTGTACATTCATGTGAAGGCTCTGCCTTTTATACTGCAGACAGAGGAGGCCTCTGTTATTTGCAGATTCTAGTCTTTGGAGGACTGATTCTCCTGAATGGCCTTCCTAGATCCCCTAAGGGCCGACAGAGGTCCTCACTCCACACACGGTCCTAAGTTTCCAGGCCTTGATGTTCGACCTCTCCCATTACTGGGCACCAAGAGGTTTTCTGTTATCTTTCTACAACTCATCTACAGCCCCTGTATGCTTTCAGCTATACTGTAATTGGACTTCTGGAGATAAAAATCACAGTCTGGAAAGTTAACGAAAAAGAAAGAAATAGATAGTACTGTAATAACCAAACACAGAATCCTCAAACTAGAAATATAAAAATATGTAATTACATCTTAGTATATAAATTCAAAATTCTATATGTCTGCTATAATTTTGGAATATTGTTTACTGACAAAACTGCACCACGAACCTTCAACAATGATATGAAGTTGTCACTGTTCCTATAGTGTGAGTTTACCACTCAGTCCATCTCCAAATTCTCCAACCAACACAATGTCTTAATGACAGCTGCCATTTCCTGCCTCATTAAATTCAAAGGGGAGTTACCATCCCCTGTGAGCTCAGAACATTCATTTTCTCAGAACGGATCAGGCATCGTGTCAGTTTTGTCTGTAGTGTTTCAATTCTGACGTGGTTATCTGGAATGTTTATAATTGCATTTTCATGTTGTACATTGCTTATCACTGCATCCCCTAATCTTATGCAAGTAGAAACAGCACATATCCACAAAAGGAAGAGAAAAACAAAAGCAGAACAAATAGGTTCTTTTTATCTGCCTTTTTCTATGGAAATAGACATTAACTCTTCCAAAAATCTCTTAGACACCTTCCAGTTTTCCTAAATCTGTGACTTAATGACCCAAAAATATCAATTAGTAACTCATACAATATATGGCCAATAACACAATAGTTTTACTAATCATAGTTTAACGGAGAACTCCAAAAATCATTTTGTGTCTGGTTGGAGAACAATTTTCTGATTTTCCTGAAAAATACTTAAGATTAGAGAAAATATCCTGTTGATTCCCCTTTTATCACCTCTAAATTCTTAAAATAACCCACCAGAATTCTGTAGTTCTGTATGTAATAAAAGGATTATGGTTTCAAACTTCTTATATTAGAAGAGTTTGAAATTTAAGATTTTCTAATGATACAAACTTGGTGTTTAATGCAATGTCAACACAAAATTATAAAATTTGTACAAAACATTATGATCATACTCTCAAATTTTTTAAAATTATATATATATATCAAATTATTATACTTTATTTCTTATTAGCTAAATAAAAAGTCCTCCATTTAAACATTGTAATTTCCTATTTCATACACATATGAGTATGCCTTTATGTGCATACATGTACATGTGTGCTCACATATGTGTATAGGCCAGAAATCCACACTGAGTGTCTTCTGTCACTCTCCACCTTATTTTTGGAGGCAAAAGCTCTCACCCCAGTGTTCACCAATTTTGGGTAAACTGGCTCTGGCTGGTCAACAAGGCCCATATGTATCCTGCTGCCTCCACCTGCTGAGCACTGACATTACCTGCATGTACTGCTGCACCTGGCCTTTACCTGAGTTCTGAAAATGAAAAAATCAGGTCCTCGTGACTTGTTTCTTAAGTGATACTACTGAGCTATCTCTCTAGTCACTAAATAGTGTCATTTCAAACACTGAGAGTAGTACTTAGTTTAAATTATACATTGACTTTCAGAATTTATAAAATATTTTATTTTCTTCTTTGGTTACTCACTCCTAATATGTTTTAATTTAGCTGCATCCTACTGATATGCCATTTGTTCTGAAGCACTCAGAAATGTAATTATTCTTCATGCTCTTTGGCTTTGCTTTTGTACATAAGGTAGCCTGAAAAAGGCAGCGTGATTTAGAGATTTAGAGCCTCTCAAGTTCTCCTTTTCTAGAAATGTGCTGAGTCAATTCACTAAAAAGACATCAAGTTCATTGTCAGAATTGGCTAGTACAAAGGAAAAAAAAAACTGTAAATACTGACACAAGACTAGGAAATGTGAGTTGTTTAAACGTGGTAGTTAGGTGTAAGCAGTCTATTTTTATTACACCAGGCCAATGTAGGCATCATCAGATAACAAAGGAAATAAAACACAAAATTCTTTATCTGAATGTTCTGCTTCATAATCACTAAAGAGATTGCTTAACTTATTCATCATTTTACTTGAGTACCACTTACTAAGGTGGGCACTTGATTTGAAAATTCTTAAAATAATAATAATAACATTTTAGAAGCATAATCAGAGGTTCTGTAGTATTAGATGTTCTGTTTAAAACTATTAAGTTAATGGAAAACCCAAAATGATTTCTTGTGGCTCCAGCTCAGGTGCACCACATTTCTTTTGACACCTACAGGTCTATCTTAGTAATAATCAGAGTGTTGCTGCTTATTTATAGTTCTTTGAACATCTTGTTCTGAATCTAAGTCTCGTGCCGAGTGAGCTCAAGGAATGTCATTTTCCATTGACACATACCAATAGAGTTTTCCTTATTTAAAGGGTAATAAATGTATAAACTATGTTAAAGCAGAACTTAAAATTACATGTCAATCAATCAAATACCTTTTTTTTTATTAGTTTGGAATATTATGGCAACCAAACAAATTAGTGGAGGAGCTGGGATTAGATTCCTCTGCACCTAAAGGTCTGTGCCTTTGTGGAAGTGTCTGTTAAGCCCTTACTTGACCCCACCCTGTGAATAACTTCCATGCACTCTTCTCCATTCTTTTGTTTTTTCAACAATGTACTCCATTATCTTTTAGAAATTATCATTAGGATTTGATAATTCACAGAGTCATCAATAGGTCTGGGTTTACTTGATGCCTCTCCTAAGAACAAGAGCTCACATGTGAGCTACACGTGTGAGGAACACGTAGTAGACCTTGGTCTATACTATCGGGGGTCTCAACACTCGGGGCCAGCCGGAAGGGACGAAGGGGAACTCCACCCTGGGAGGAGGGGGCTAGTAGAGGGAGAGTTAAGACACAAACTCTGGGAGTTGGACAGGAAGCAGGCCAAGCGTGTGAAACTACAAACTCGTTTATTGAATAGATGCAAAAGCTCTTATAGGTCTGGATAGCCAATGACCTTATGGGGTGGGGTCCCAAATACAGCCAATAGTAACTTTGTCCCCAGGTGGGCAGGTTCTTTCCAGTGCTAGGCAGAAGCTGGTCTCAGGAGTAGCCAGAGCAGAACGCCATACCCACAGGAGCCATTCCTCTATTCCTCCTAGCAGGTGGCCTGTCTAGGCCCATCCTGCATTGTGCCCAACATATACCTTTGTATGCATTACTTCCAGTTGCTTTCTTTTAGCTTTTCTTATGTACCTCAATAGTTTCCCTGATCCATTTGGACTTTGTTTCTCCAAAGTAATGTTAGTTATACAATAGTGTTCATATATCCATGACTCTCTTGCTTTTCTCTGAATATACTAAAATGTTAATGCTTATAATGCATTTGTAACATAAAAGTATTTACATTTAACTTACCTGTGATAATTTGCATGCAAATACTATCCCTTATAATCTGGAGATTATAGTCCTTTCAATTTATTCTTGCAAACAAATTCTAATCAATTTGTATAAGAATTGAGCTTTACAAATAAAAAAAGGAGAAAAGGAATGTTTAAATTTCTTCTACACAGACACAAACTTTTCTTTGAACTTTTTACTGACTGAACTTGTTTCCCACAGGTGCTTTGTACTTTGCACTGTTAAGGTACACATTATTACTTGGAGTTTTGTGGGGACAGTGAAAGAAGAGGAAGAATAAAAGACCAACATGAAGACCACAGAATCCAACAGTGACAAAACCAGGAATATCCACCATTTGTGGGAATGGAGGTCATAAACCCGAACACATGAACATCTTTCCAGCTCCTGAGGAGCAATTAAGTAAGAAAACAAGAATTAAGTCATTACCTTGGAAGTGGAAGTCAGTCTCTGAAATTCTATCTTGTTTTTGATTCTCATCTATGATGACAATATTTACACATACTAGACACATTAGATAGACATGTGTAACAGGACAGTCAGGAGTCAGTTTTGTATCTCTCCTATGTCATGTGATACACTGAGTTATCTCAGTATCTATTCCAGATGATGATTTGTATACATGGGACATCTCAGTGTTTTCAACAATGACAAAGGACTTGCAGAACGTGCTAGAAAATATGTGCACTAAAGACTAGAGTAGGGATTTTAAACCATCATTGTGGTCTCAAATGTATGTAATACTTAGTTCTAAATAGAGGAAAATAAATGTAATCAAAATATGATCTTTGCATATACTTATTTAGTAAGAATTGAAAATTAAGTGGTGGACTAAGTTCTTTCAAAAAAATTTGCCTCAATTTCTCCCATTCATGTTTAAACAGAAGTATAATTTTAATCAGTGCTTTGCATATATTTAATTAGCTCAGTCTTCCTTAATTATTTAATTAGTTGATGTTCCCATTAGTCTTCTTCTTTTTAAAACTTTAAAAATTCTTTTTATTTTATTTTATGGATATGAATACATTGCCTATTTGTATGTAAGTGTACCCTGGAGATGTCAAAACGGGGCACCAGGTCCCCTAGAATACAAATGGTTTAGTCACCATGCAGGTGGGAATTGAACCCAGGTCCTTTGCAAAAGCAGCGAGTGTTCTTACTCACTGAACCATCTAAAGGATAATGTCAAACGAAGGACATATGGAGGGCTAGAATGGTCACAATTTACAGCATGTAATTTAATGTGACAAGTTGATATTTTATTTATTATAATGAAACTATTTAGGGGAGAATGGCAACTCACATTTTAGAAACAGACATATAGCCATAAATAAAATACTAAAATAATCACAAATGAACAGAAGTACAATGAATAAATCCCAAACCTTGCAGACTTGGAAGAGGGTTTCGTCGACCCTCTTTTGCCACGAAAACTCCCACTTGCCCATCTTGTGTGACATCCTATTTTATTGCTCTCTCTAGGTGCTGTACTTCTCTCATCTGAGGAATTTATTTGTTCACATTTCAAAATTATGGAGGTAATACATGTCCATTCGGGAATGGAATCATGCCAACACTGTCAACCAGAAATAATTCTGACACCATAAGCATAATATTGGTAACTATTTCTGATTACAAAAGCTGCCAACCCCTGGGTGGTACATGCCTTTGACCCCCAGCATTCAGAAGGCAGAGGCATGCAAATCTTTATGAGATCAAAGCCAGCCTTGTCCACATACTATTTCCAGGCTAGCTGGGGCTACAGGGAGAACCTGTCTCTAAAATCCAAAATAAATGAATAAACAAATAAATAATTACAAAAAAGAAAGAAAGAAAGAACCAGCAACTCTATCATTTTAACCTGTTAATGTAATCTGAGGAACAATTGTGAGCTCTGTTTATTGTATAAAATCATTTATATATTATATGGCAACTGGGGGAGGAGGAGAGGAGAGTCTGGTGTGGAAACAATAAAGATATATTGTTTATATGTAAGAAAATGGCAAGCATATATAAAATGTACTTTACCAAAAAATAAATTAAAAAACACTTTTTAAGAGTAATATTAATATACTGAAAGCAAATCTAAGTCAAAAATAGAACAGTCTGAAAATAAGCTGTATCACCATGTTTTTATTAACAAAACCAAGATATTAATGTCTCTGAATCAGATATTAATGACTCTGATTTTAATAAAATCAAGACATCAATGATTCAAGGCAGACTTGAAATGCAGACACTTTGTACCTGTGCTTTAGATCCACTGTTTCCCTCAGCATTCATGTGTTGAAACATAGGAGTGACGATGATGGTATTAACAGGTAAGAACTGTAAAATGTGATTGGGCTACAGAATGGCTTCCTCATGAACGCATGAAGGACATGGTAAAGGAGGCTTCATGCAGCCATTGGCTCCCTTGTACGCCATGTTCTTCCAAGCAGGGAGAAACACCAAATTTCTCTGTCCCAAAGAGGCAGCACTTCGAGATTATCCAACCTGAACACTTCACTTTGGATCTCCTCCCCTTCAGAATTGTGAGAAATAAATATTCTTTGTAAATGACTCCATGCCATATGTTTGGTTGAGGCAACACGGGATATGACACTTAGTGAGTTTATTTCTTATATTTCATTTCTGTGTACACTGAGCCGTTGATATCTCCCAGTTTCTGGATATAGCCAAACATGGATTGAGAAGATTCTAAAAATAATGGTGTCTATAGTGAATCTGTGCAAATGTTTCTCCTATTCTTATTCCCTAAAGAGTAGAATATCTCTACCACATGACTTTTGCATTGTACAATATAGTATACGTAATCTCTAAATGAGAAGGATTTAGGAAAATATAAACACAGGCAAATACTAGATAATTGCTTATGCAATTTGTACTTTTATGAATTTTGGTATTTATGGGGGAATGTAAAACCAATCCTTTGAAGACACCAAGGGATGACTCTGCATGTTAGAATGATATGCAGTACAAATATCTCTGTGTGTTTAGGAAAATGTAAAAGAGCTCTTTCCTTAAGCATGAAATTAAAAAGTAGATAATAAGAAAGCAGTCCATGATCATTTAATTTGCAGTAGTTTCCCCTTCTTTCTGGCATATAAAATAATGGTTTATCTTAAAATGATGGCATCCTGAACTCTAGGAAAGGAAGTACATCTATGGACTACAGGAAATCCTTAAATGCTTTATCAGTAAGCACTGATTGTTGTTCTGTTTTCTTATTCCTTTCTTTTTCTTTCTTCTTCCCTTCTTTCCATCCTTCCTTCCCTCCTTTTTAAACTTCCTTCCTTCCTGAGACTGGGATTCACAATGTGGACTCACAGAGATCCTCTCACCCCTGTCTCCTAATGCTAGGATTAAAGAACTGTGCCATCACATATTCTGTATCTTTCCAATCATGATATGTTTCCCATGCATGACAAGGCCCATCCTCAAGGTCTGTGCCTTTCTTGTCTTATGGGAACAAAAAACAAGAATGACTTGATATTAAGAAACTATTGGATTCTTAAGCATGGCAGGAAAATATAGTGCAAAAATATGAAATTTAAATTGAAATATTAGACAGCATTGTAATTAGAGTCCTTTTCTCCTCTCCAAAGAGATCCTTTCTAGGTCTTTCCTTGATCTTGTCTCACTTGATTGTTGCAGGAAATTGTTTTTCTCCTGATGAAGGGGGCACTCAGTTAATACTGAAATCACATTGATGTGTAAAAACTTTGCCAAGACTCTCAGAAAAAAAGATGGCTTCCACATTATTATGAGAAATACTATATTTCTGTATTGTCTTAGATTTAGTTACCTTTTCATGCTTAAAATATTTATAAAATGATTCTATGAAATCTCAATGTAAGGGATTATATTCTAAGGTTTAATACTCTTTCTAATAATATTAAACAAAATGACAAGAAACTAATTTAAAATGTTTTTCTCATATAAAAAAGGAAATACAAAACCTATAAATTTTCAGAGATCACCCTGTTATTTTGAACTTTGATGTTATATTCACACTTAAATCTTGATGACACAAATAAAATGAGATGTGGACAACTTCTGAAGTTATAAAAGAATGATACAGACTTACACTTAAGAATTTGGGAGAGAGAGAGACATGAACAGCAATTCTAATGCCAAAGTCTCCAGAAAAAAACAAAGTAGAGACAGGCAAAGTCACCTGTTGCTCAGGGGTGATCTACAGGCACAGCAAGTAAAAAGTAAACTCCAATCGAATTACTATAGTAGTTCACTGTCTATTATGCACCAAACTGTTGAGAGCTAGCTTCCTCCAAGGAGATTGTTAAAACTTGAGGAATTCAAGCTCCAGGCCCCTGAATTATTGTGAACTAGTAGGTTGCTACAAGCAACGAAAAACAGAAGATTCTCATATTGATGTTCAAGGCAACCTACTGAAAAAGAAAGACAAAAAGGAAAGCAGGAAATAAGTGACTAAAAACTGCTCTGAAGCTTCCATCTCATATACAGAAAAGAAATATACAAAAATGTCCTCTAGTATAACCACTTTCATGATATTTTATTTGTAGTCACACATAAAAGAAGATTTATTTTAAAACATCTCCAGGAAACTAATGAGTCTATTATTTTTTAATATTTAATGATCTACACAGAGAAAAAAAATTAGTTTCATAATTTGATTACATCACCTGGGAAAATGTCAGTTATTTAAATTTTATGGAGACACAGCACCACACTTGTGATCCTGCATACTGTATTTGGTGTTTGGTTACAAGTATATTCAATAATTATTTTCATTAAATAGCTAAAGCATTATAGAAATAACCTTTTAAAACTGTCAGGCCATATTTTATATCTATACAATAAGTTTTAATATTAACATTATAATGTTTATATTATAATAAAAAGATGCTGAGCATTTGTATCTAACATTGCATTCACTTATTTAAGAAGCTTTGCCAACTTTAGGACAATGCAGATTAATTAATTCTATCTTTTAAAATTCATTTTCAGGATAAATATAGGCATCCACATTTATTCATCACACATTACCTGAGTTCTTTCTTTAGGTGAGAGACTGTATTAGAAGCTATATGGAGTAATATGTTATTGTGTACAATATAGAAGGATAGAAAAGAATAGAACAAATATTAATAGCATCTTTGCTTAGCTACTGTGGTTTATTTCTTCACATATAGGAAAACTACAATGTATAGAAAATAAATTTAGAATTTCTCAAATCAACCTCTCAGACTCTCCACTGATTTGTCTATAAAATCAGGGTAAACAGCACTGGCATAAAGAGCTTGTTATGAAAATAAATGCATTATAAACTTGGCTCACAACAGTTATTGGACATGGAGTCATCATAACATATTCTGTAATCTGGAAATTCCAACCTCAACCATCTCTGGAGGAAACATGTTTAGTACCTTAGGAAATTCTGTTCGAATTTCAAGAGTGTCAGAGTAAAGTAAATTAATGTCTGTTGACATCGAAGAAGACTTCTGATGGATTCTGAGAGATAATGAGTAGAGATGAGGAAAACTCTCCTAATTCCTCATGAACCTAATAAAACATATGATCCATGACTCCAAAAAGAGATGAGAAATATGGAAAGGCAACGTAGGGTCACCGTAGTCATCAGGATATGAGCAACTGATAAAATGAAACCTACTGAACACTAGATGTATACAAGAAAGACTAATCTTCAACACAGAAACACAGAACAAAACAGCAGGGTAAGACGAAAAAGTCCCATTGTAGGAGTTCTGGGTCAGGGGAGGGATGGAGGGATAAAGAAAGAGAGAGAGGGAGAGAGAGAGAGAGAGAGAGAGAGAGAGAGAGAGATTCAGAAGCAAACATAAGACAACTCTAGTAAAGTTGAAGTAAGGAGACCTCTGCAGTCTAAGTACTCTGCAGAAACTCAGAACCACATGCACACCCCACACAAGGGCTGACCTCTGTGCAGAAATTCAACCCAAAAGCAACATTGGAACTTCACAGAGATATAGCAAACTTATCCAAGCTTAAGAATGTAGATGGTAACAAATAGACAAACCGAGCACCAGTAAGATAAGCATATATGGCCAAAAGGTAAATACAAGCTTGGATTTGGCCACATCAGGGCCAGACCCAGATTGCTATTCTCAGGGAATCTATTTTCATAATTGAAGGACAAAGCAAACCTTCCCATGATAAACAAAGACTAACATAAGGGGATATAACATACCAGCCACTATGGTCTAAAAGCTTATTTTGGAGCCACACAGAGTAGGTTCCCCATCAACATGGTTTGCTCTGTAAGTATTTCAGGGAGCAAGGTATCCAACATTCACCCAACAAGAAAGAAATATTGCCTGATGTAATATTTTTATTCTACTTTTAGGTCACTTCAACTTTTCAAACAATTCTTAATTTGTACATAATAGCTCCTGTTTTGATTTAGTTTTCATATTGCTTAAGTTTTGTGTGTATGGTTTTGCTTTTGTAGCTGTTCTATTGGTGTGTTCTCTACTTTCTCATATTATATGCTGTCCCTCCCATTCTTGTTACAATAGCAAGAAAGATCCCCTTAAGAGAAAACTCCTGGTCAAGAGAATGAAATTTCTCGCTGGAATGGAGACTCAAATTCTACTTGGGGAGAGTCAGCCACTTGGCCAAGGGATCATCTCAATAAAGCCTCTTCACCTTAAGCCACGCTAAAGAGATAGGTGGCGTAATTAGTGTTTTAATGATATGCTGCACTTTTCCTGCACAGAACCTCCCCAAAACCCCCCATCATTGCAGTACCTTATCACGTCAGCTGCAGGCACATAGCACGGGAAGTCTTCCTGCATTCCTGAGGAGGTCAGAAAGCATAGCTTCTCTTTTTCTTCTGTCTTTCTCCTAAGCAGGCTTTTCCTAACACTTTGGGCGGCCCTAACATTTTGAGTTTCTTTATTCTTTCTCTACAGATCCCGTTCCTACCATGTGGCTTCTAGTCTCTACTTGACTGATCTCTAAGCTGACTTTAATGACATGGTTTCTTTCTTCTCTCCTCTGTTCTCCTCAAAGGAGATACTGAGATTTATACCTTGCCTTCCTGAGGTTTTCCTTTAAACTCAAGTAAAATTGTCATTAAGCTTCCCTTTGGCTCCATTCATACGTTACTTTATTAATGAGACTGAGGGAACCTAGTTTTTGGCTGTATCATGCTTACCTCATTGCTCTTGTGTCTCATGTTCTATTTTCTCATTCCACCTAGCTGTAAATGTCTATAGGGAAAGTGATCTTCAAGCTCTCTTTATCATAAGAATATTCCAGCTCCTTCTTTCCAGTTCCTTCTTTCTATTTACTTTTCTCTCCATTTTTCCCCTTTGCTGTGTCTATGTCCAATCATAGTCTCAGCTCACTCCGCCTTCTTCACTTACTTACTAAAATGTTAATACACACTGTGGTATCAGTGTTTTTTTTATTCCCTAAAGTTAATGGAATTGAAGAGACGTTTGTTTTTAATTAACTATAATTATATTTACACAGTAGCCCTATCTATCAGTGGCTGCTTCTGCATTTAGGATTCTATGAACTCGTACTAGAAATTGCACATGGGGTCCTGGGCATATAATCTGAGACTTTAGCTTTTGATTTACTTCTCATTTCTATTGGATGGAATTACAATTGGCCTGGTAGATATATAGTTCTAAAGAAACACTCGTGTCCCTCAATCTGATGATCAGACTTTTACACAATAGATTTCAAGAAATTGATTTTATAGGAATCATTTTCTGAAAGAAACAATGTCACCCAGACTTGGAACTCATCTCCAGGAAAGAGATTTACACAGTTCTAGCCACTTGTCAGACTTTCTTAAAGGAAGAGACTGAAGCACAGACAACAATGGATCAGTGATAGGCAGGTCTGCTTAGCTATGCATATCCCTAGACATTATTTATAATTTTATCTTGGGGCTGGAGAGATGGCTCAGTAGTTAAGAGTTCTTGCTGTTCTTCCAGATGACCCAGGTTTGATTCCCAGCACCCACATGACAGCTAATAATCATCTGTAAATCCAGTTCCATAGAATCTGAACTCCACAGGCATTGCACATACAGGTGTAATTTGATACATGTAGGCAATACACCCATAACATGAAATAAATATAATAAATAAAATATTAAAAAAAATAAAATGCAATCTCACTTCAGTATAGAAGATGGGCTTTGATAGGGGTGGGGTCACTAGCTCTCTCTGTCCCTCTTCCAGTTGTGGCCACATTGAATGAATCCCCTTTTTCTGGTTTTTACTACTCATTTGATTTCTTGAAGTGGCTTCTTTAGGACAGGTGGCTGAACTGGGTTTCTTGTGGTACAGATTGTGACCCCAAATTCGATAACATAATTACACCTCAATTCTACTACAACTTAGTTCCATTTGAACATTGTGAAGGTTTCAAATATGGGTGTGGTGATAAACAAAACTTTAGCAGACAACTAACCCACATTTATAAGTCCCAATACAGAAACACATGAGTGTGGCATAGATCCTAGAGAAAACACTGTATCTGTCATATCTCTAGAAAAATGAAATTTCTTACCATATGCTAAATATGGATTCTTCTATTTACAAACAAACATACAGTACACCATTCATCAAAGGAACTTCTTTTAAAAATAGATGGAGGCTCCAGCAGAATTCCACAACTAGTCAGACACAGAGAACATATGTCTGAGAGATGCCCAGTCCTAGGTGACACCTACAGTTGAACCTCTACATCTAAGGCACATGAAATATGATAGAGGCGATGGTAGAGAGAAAACTGGTGCATCCCTCAACCCACTTTCGCCTGTGAAGATTCCTTATACAACATAGAAGGCCACAAATAGCCAAGTTTTAAAGAATAAGAGACTGTAAAATGTGTTTCCCTGGATAGGATGTCTATGTTAAAATTCACCCAGCTGTGACTCAGGGATCATTGAGGAAGAGGGGACTGAAGGATTATAAGATCCAAGACTGGTTCATGAACTCAGGGAAGCAGAGGCTTTCAGGGTACTGGAAGCTTGCACATGTGAACTTGTGACGATGGTGGCATCAAGCATAGGACCCAAGCCAACTCAATTAGAAAAAGGCCCAAGGTAGAGTGAGAGATATGGGTGGTGAGTCACCCTTAGACTGAGAGCCATTGAAGACTGATTGCTACTGGGAGAGGGAGAGTATATCTTGCTTACAATCTCTTGATAGGCTGGTCAGACTCCAGTGGATGACTTTGTACACAAGGAAATCTGGGTACAAATGCTTGACTGGATAGGACTTAACATGTATGGGGTGTGTGGGGGCATGTATGGAGGAGGGAGTTGTATGAAATGTCTTAAAACTCAATAAAAATTAAAAAAAGAACTACAGCTATAATATCAATTTAAAAAATAAAAAAGATAATATTGGTAAACTCTTAGCCAAAGTGAGGAAAAGAAAGAGATAGACTACCCAAAATAAATAAAATTAGAGATAAAAGGCAGCACTTGTACAGATATCAATGAAATTCAGAAAATCACTGACATATCTTAAAAAAAACAAACTGGAAAATCTGAAAGAAAGGAATGAGTTTCTAAATCTATAGGACCTATTAAAATTAAAGTAAGATGAGATCAACAACTTAATCAGATTATAACAAACAATGATACTGAAGCAGTAATAAAAGACCAAGTTCTTGGGACTGGCCTCACTTGGTAAAACGAGTTCACCAGGTGAGCAGGATGTTCTAAATCTAATACCTGGAACC
Organism: Eospalax fontanierii; assembly: GCA_035773235.1. Classification (NCBI taxonomy): domain Eukaryota; kingdom Metazoa; phylum Chordata; class Mammalia; order Rodentia; family Spalacidae; genus Eospalax; species Eospalax fontanierii. Next base: position 72,848,248 of record CM069528.1, on the reverse strand, counting down.
CACATAAATATGGAAGAAGAGAAATGACTCCACAATATTGTCTTCTAATCATATATGAGCTGTGTCACATACCACCATCATAAATACATACACAAAAATAATAAAGAATAACATTAAATTTAAAGAAAAAGAATCCTAACTGAAAGCAGCCAAGCCACAGAGATTTACTGCTGAATGCCATCTGGTTTAATGAAGAATTAACACCACTGCTCCTCAGACTAGCCCGTAAAATAGGAAGAGAAAAAATGCTACTAAACTGTTTTTATGAGTCATGCATTACTCTGAAATCAGATAAAGGTATAATAAGAAAAATTTAGCCTAGTCTCCTAGAAAAATGTAGATGAAACTTTCTTGATAAACACTTGCAAACTGAGTTCAATGACACATTAGAAAAGATCATTTACTGTGATCAAGTTGGGTTCATTCAATGAATGCAAGGAAGTTTCAATATATCAATAAATGTAATATAGCACACAAATAGACCCATGAACAGAAATGATATGAGCATCTCAGTAAATATTGAAAAGGCCATTGACAAAGTCAACAACTGGTCTGGATAAATCCCTGAATAAACTATGAATAGAAGAAACAAATCTCAACATAAAAAGGACTATAAATGACAAATCAATAGCCACCATTATGCTAAATAGAGTAAAAATTCGAAGAACTTCTAATTTTTCCACTCTTATTCAGTTATAATGCTTATAGTCTTAGCTAGAGTAACAAGATAAGAGACAGAAATAAAATGGGATAGTACTAGAAAATCAAAAGCCAAAATAGCTTATCTTAAAATAACAAATCTTTATACTTAAAAGTCTCTACCATAAAATGCTTAGACTTGATACACACTTTCAGCAAAGTGGCAGGACATAGAAGGCAACTTGAAACAATCTGTATCCTTCTTATATACTAAAATGTACTTGCTAGAAAATAAATCAGAAAATGTAACACGTTCGCAAAAAACTCAAAAATTTCCTAATAATAACTATAATCAAGAAAGTGAAACATTCCACAATAAAATTTAAATGTAAAGCCACTAGAAGATGACAAACCTTCCTATACTCATAGATCAGCCAAATTAATACTGAACATTATACTACCAAAATTGATTTAAACTTCAAAATCATTATGACATTCTTCAGAAAATATCTTAAAAATCTTATGGAAGGAAGCATAAAAATACTAAATACCCAAAGCAGAAAGGCAAATGTTAGGGGTATTGCTGTGCCTCAGTTCAGGATGTGTTACAGAATCAAAGTAATAAAGAGCATGATACCATCACAAAAACAGAAACATAGTGGAATAGAATAGATGACCCAGATGGAAACAGAGTTATACACCACTGATTTTTAATGAAGGTACCAAAATATAGTCATTTCGAGAGAAGGTGCTAGGAAACCTGAGTATCCACAGGTTAAAGAATGAAATTAGATATACGTCCTAATTTTTTAACACACACACACACACACACACACAACATCAAATGAAAAATTAGTTGTGATTTGTATATTTGCTACAACTGGAGAAGAAATTTAGCACATGTTCTCTCTCATTTCTTTGATAATTGTATTGTTCTGTAGTTTGCTTTTGTCTTTTACTTAATTTGGTACATTTCTTATGCTATATCAATATATTATCTATAACTGTAAAAATAGTTTAACCCAATATATTAGTTAAGAATGGTTCAGTGATCATTGCAGAAGAGGGGGCCAAAAGATTGTAAGAGACAGAGAAGATGGATCACCACAGGAAACAACTTTCCAGATAGCTCATTGGTTAACATATATGAACTCCCAGCAATCCTGACAGCATGAACAAGTCAACTGTAAGCTCAAGCCTGAAAAAAATTCCAGTATAAACATAGGCAAGTGTGTAAGAAACCCCAGGAATTACTGGTAACAAAAGGGGAGATTCAATCTCTTTTAAGGATAAAACTCTTAGTACACTGGCCAAACTCCAGTGGATGAACTCTGATTATATATAGTCATTGATACATCAAGGAATCCTCCAAACATCAGAGCTTATTCCTTTCTATCTTCTCTCTCTCTCATCCCCTTCCTGCCTTTGACAATTGTACTGCTATGATCACAAAAGCAATCAAGCATTGCTGTCCTGACCTGTCACCAGATTCAGACTCAAGCAAGAATTAGACCCTGTACTGTAAGTAACTTGATCTAAACCGTCATAAAAACAACAAAGCCAAAGCCACCTCCTATATCCTCAGTGAGAATATAAATGTATCGTTAATATATATATATATATATATATATATATATATATATATATATATATGAACTAGGTAGGGGCTAGAAAGTGGATGCTGAAAGAGGAGGGGAATCTAAATGTGTTTTAAAAATGTTGTATGCAATTAGCAAAAATTCAATAAAACCTTTTAAAAAATGAAAATCTTTAAGAAAATGAGATTTTTTTTTCCTGGAAAAAAAATGATTAATTAAAGCCAGTTTCTAAGTAAGTCACTGGGAAATAGTCCAGAAGACTTGAAGAACGATAACTAGATACCATCTGGAGGCAATGTTTAAATTTTGTTGTAGAAGACATAGAATGTTGTTCAAAATATCTAAATTTTAATCAGTCACTGACAAAATTATTATCAAATACTCATTTTAAGGTATGCGATTATTGCTTCAATAAAACCAAAAGTTTTATGGGAAAGCAAACTGTAACAAATGTGACATAGAAGCTCTTCATCTTGAGAAGTTTTATTTTTAAGAATTTAGAAATGTTTTTCCTTCAAGAATTCAGCTATCTTCACAGAAGAGGGAGCAGAAAGACTGTAACAGCCAGAGGTAGTGGGTGACTACGAGGAATCAATGCTTTCCAGACAGCACGGCAGTTGCACATATGAGCTCCCAGCAGTTCTGACACCATGCACAAGTCCTTCTCAATCTCAAATAAGGCAAAGCCTCAGCATGGAGGGAGTTTGACAGGAAGTTCCACCTCTAACTGGGGAACAATTGGTGTTTGAGGGCTCTTGGTAGAGGAAGTCACTCATCTTTTTTTGTTTTGTTTATTTCTAATTTTTATCAACTATTTGTGTATTTCATAGAAAACATCTCAATCAGTCTTAATCATCTTTAAACCACCTTCCCCACTGGCACCTCCCAAAGTCCCCCATTGATAGTCATACATTCTGTCATTTGTGTTAAGGCCTATTGTGCCAAGTTAGTGTCCCCAAACATTCCTCAGTAAAAATTTATCTACTGAGTCCCTTGTTTTAGGAAAATCACCTCTTCTTCATCCCCCAGTAATCAGTTGTCAATATTTCTTCATCTAAGATTAGGGTCTGCTGTCCATTTCCCCAGTCATGTTTAATTATGTGACTTCTATGCTTCAGGCCAGGACAAGCGTATTTGGACAGTACAAATTGGCTAGAATAAATGAGGCAAAAACAAGCCATGGGCTAGAGAGATGGCTTCGGTGTTCAGAGCTCAGGCTCATAATCTAAACATAAAAGAAAGAACACAACACTGAATGGATGGAGATAGTGGTGGATCTGGGAAGAGTTGTGGGAAGGTGGAGAATGTGATCAAAATGCATTGTTCGAAGCTCTAAAACAATAAAATATTTTAAAATTCAAATTAACCATTTTGAAACTGTCTCAATTCTGTTATAGATTTTTTTAATTCCTCACTTGAAAAAAGTGAAAATAAAAATGCTCTAAACATTTCATAGGCAAAGTTGTATTTTTTAGATTGAACTAAATGTTAAATAAGTACAAAAATGTATTTATAACTAAATTAATAACATGCTTTAAAGTCTTGACGATTTTATCTATATAATCTTATAATTATATATTCACTCTGACAAACAGACCTTTTATATTTTCGCTCTGGATATGGGAGATGACTTTGTTATATTTATGATGTTTTATATCAAGTGTGAGTCTAAATGTGGTATAGTAATGCTTGACTGTTTCTGTGATCATAGCAGTACAATTGTCAAATGTAGGAAGGGGAGGAGAGAAAGAGGTGGAGAAGAGGTGGCAAGGAGATGGGCAGAGATTTTTGAAGGATTCCTTGGTTTATGAATGACTTAATGAACAGGTAGGGCTGGAAATTAGGACAAGTTATAGCCAACAATAATAAAAAGTTTAACATTAAGGTACTTCTGGAATATATACTGGATTCTTCATAAATTTGCCTTAATCTATTCCATGCCATGAATTTGTACCATAATTACTGAATTTCATCACTTTTTATTTCATTAAGAATCTCTTAACTCACGAATTGAGCACAGTCTATCTTCAGAACTGGCAATGCTCACTGGTACACTGAAGAGTCACGTGTATAGCTATTCGCACTTTATCTTTCCCCAAAAGTTTCACTATGTTGATGTTCTTATTTTTGAAACAGAAAGGAAGACAATGGGTAGACTGCAAGATCTCTTAGTGTTTTTCTAGTCCAAAGATTCATGATTATTGAAGAAATTTGTAAGTCTTATAGTACATTATAAAGTAAGGGGCTCTATCCTTAAAGAAAAGCAAATCAAAACAAACGTTGCTTCATTTATATATTTAGATCAAATTCATGTTTGCTCCATTGCTTCCAAACTCCTTGGGATGGTTCCAAGGTTGTAACAGGAGAATTGCTGATGGGTGTACAGTATAATTATACAGTAGCCAAATTATTACCTCCCTTCCCATCTGAAAAGCAAGGAAGCATCAAAGAGCATGCACAGCAGAATCAGCTCACCATTATCTGTGTACCTAGAAACAGAATGCATCATACATAGCATAACAGAGATTATGTAAATCGATAGCAATGCCAGGTTAAGATGAGAAAATAATTCTTGTCCTTTTCTTGAGTTCTGCTCTCTAAGGAAGTGTCTTTAGTTACCAAGTCCTCTCCCTGCCCTTTGATACCCAGCTCAATTTGAGACTTGATCTTACAGATTTGATGGGTTTGTGAAAGACACTAGAGAGAATACTACAGCAAGACTTGCTTTCTCTTTAAACAATATATAGTCACAAGGTATCACTGAGGAAGAGAGAGTGAGAAGATGGGAGGACAAACATCAAACTGTGGGTAAAACAGAGAGTACCTTTGAGTTTGGGTGTGAGAGAAACAGAGCTGAAGAGAGAGACTTGAGCTACCAAGGGGGATGGGTCAGGGAGGGAAAACATGGATACAGGGGATGGGTCGGGGAGGGAAGACATGGATACAGGGGATGGGTCGGGGAGGGAGGACATGGATACAGGGGATGGGTCGGGGAGGGAAGACATGGATACAGGGGATGGGTCGGGGAGGGAGGACATGGATACAGGGGATGGGTCGGGGAGGGAAGACATGGATACAGGGGATGGGTCGGGGAGGGAAGACATGGATACAGGGGATGGGTCGGGGTGGGAAGACATGGATACAGGGGATGGGTCGTGGAGGGAGGACATGGATACAGGGGATGGGTCGGGGAGGGAAGACATGGAAAAGGTGCACGCTGTGACTGAGTTGCTCTGTTTTCATCATGCTCCTTCCTGATTTTTTCTTTCTCAGAAATTTCAGTGAAAAGTTCTCACACAAAGTAGATATATTTTCCAAGATTTTTGAAATTTGGTTTTAATTTGTTTTAATGCATGAAGAGGGTCTTTGAGAAAGACAGAACAGATATTTTTAGAGTGTATATATGTTTGACACCTAAAAAAGCAGTGTGGGACCTGTCAGTGATCTTGTTCCTGTCTTCACAAGCAGTTCTTGCTCTGGCACTGTGCACCCAGTGCTCATGATAGGAACAAGCGGTGCACCTGCTTCTGAGCAGCTGCCAGGGACCCCAGATGCGCCAGCCTGCCGGGCACTCCCAGCAGTCCCAGTGGACGCAAAATACTCATATGTAAATAAAAATTCAAATAACTCACATGATAAGTTAGAACCTTGTTTTTTCATCAGAAGTACAAATCTAAGGAAATAGGGTCTTTTGAAGATTCATCCATTCTCAAGTACTTTCAAAGTTCAGTGTTGTCAGTGTTTCTGAGATTCCAACCTAATAATTATTTAAAATTTATTTCAGCAATGAGGAAAGAATGAAAGGAAGAGCTTCTCTCTCAGTGTCTCTCTCTCACTCTTGCTCTCGCTCTCATATTGTATGTGTGTACATTATTGAGGGAAAATCCACCTGAAAGGACTTCCTTTCTTACCAGTTAGGTCAGACATTAAACACTGAAATAAGGGTCCTCAATGTGTGCAGTTCCTGTCTTGAACTGTCTAGAGACATACTTCCGTGTAATAGATATTTGTAAATTAATATATAAGCCTTCCAGGATGTGCAGATTATGTAATGACTACGTAATGACTATAATACAGATTTTCTGTGTTGTTATTACATTGAATTATTAGTATTAATTTGATGTCAAGTTCACTTAATCTTACTGCACAGGCGCCCTACATCTGCTACTGATCTCATCTGAATGTTCAGCTAGACTTTCATTTCTAGAATGTTCCTTTTGTTTCCATTTTTCAGCACTGAGTTTTCATTATCTGTCCGTGTGATTTCCTTCTTTTCTATTGTTGCTAAACATAAAAAGTAGTTTATAACTGAAATAGCAGTTCAGAAACCCTTGTTTCATAATTCTAACCTATAAGTTTATTTTTATATTGAACCCCTTGAGATACAAGTCATCGTTTACATGTCGGTAATTTTATATGACATAGTGGGCCTAATTTTTACTCTGTAGAGTATCTCGTTTACCATTCCTTCGCAATGCTTTGCATATTATTTTGACTTACAATTCATTTTCTTGTGTCACTAATAAGATAACTGAGGGTTGTTTAGCTCCACCTGAATGGAAATCCTGAGCACGCGAAAGAAGCCCTCCAGTGCTGGTCTCCGGCAGCTTTCTTTGCTCTCAGCAATAGGCAACAATACGCAGCCAGAGCGGCAGGTGGAAGTGTGTGGCTGTGGCATCCTCCTCCAATGCTACTCGCTGTTCTTCACGCTGGTCTGGGGGACCAGCTCTTAGCCTTTGGTAGCAGCAGGTGTTACAGTTCTCAGCACAGGGTCTCAGTTCCTTGGCACAGAAGACTTGAAGGCTCTCTGGAATGTTTAAGGTGACTGGAACCTCCAGGTTGCCTATTCTGGCTTCTTTTCATTCTTCTCAGTCTCATCAGTTTCACACACATCCCACCCTTCCCCTCCTCCTCTTCATTCTCACCCAGCCTCTATGCAACTGCAGCTGCTTCTTCGGTTGTCAGGCAGCTGGCTGCCTGGTCCTTCCACAGCTCTGCCACTTCCCTGCATTCTCCAGATTCTTGCCTCCCCTGGGATTGCCGGGAGTGCGTGGCAGCCTGAGACACACGGGCACCGAGGGGCTGCTCAAAAGCAGGTGCACCCCATGTTCCTCTCATGAGCTGAGCACTGGCTGCAAAATGCCAGGGCAAGGGTTGCTTAGAGATCACGGACAGGTCCACCCTACTTCGGCTGTCAGGCCGCGGACTCTCCCTGCTCTGGAGCCTGCCTTACGTTTTGTGCAGGGGCTGCCCCTGTTGATCTTCTCTGCTATTGCACACGCCACTCATTCCATCTTTGCTGTTTCTTTCTTCATATTTCCAGCTCAATCCGAATAACAATAGAAGGCAAGAAGAGTCCAATGAGCCAAAACTTCTTTGCCTGCCACACACACCAGGCGAAGCAGCACAGAAGAGTGTTTCCAAGCAACTCTCTGAGTGAGCATCAGAAGCTTGCTTGAAGAGCCCAACAAACGGTGTTTTGACAAATCACAGTCATTTTTCTGAGCCGATCACATCCCTCTCTCTTAGCACCCATCACAGTCACTGAAGCTTGTGTTTTGGAACAATCACCCCCCTCCTCCTGCTCCTTACCTCTAGTCACAGCAATCCCTCTGTTAGACTGTTAGACCCACAAGAGAACTGTTACCGTTTTACGGTAAGGTCGATATCATTGCAGGGTCACTGAGGCTGGCAATCGCCATAAACCTGGTACAAATTATTTCAAACAGCCCTGGTTGAGGCTGCACCTTCAGGAGCTTTGACAGTCAGCTGTGATCTCTGCATAGTTGTGTCAAGTCATCTGTGGAGTGTTCAAGATAGCTGTTGTTGGCATAGAGACAGTCCTGCTGACTGTTAGACTGAAAAAAAGTTTTTGCATAAGGCAACAAGGGAGAGTAATACAACTGATAATTAGGGAGCTAAATTACCCACCCACAACGTCTTTGCTTACTTACGGGAAAATGAACATCAGAATGAATGCTTATCATTAACTCCAGCAGTAGTTTAAACAGATTTTTAACAGTACTTTACAATCCTTAACACCAGCCTAAGTTTTCAGGAAGAGGAAGGGACCTCTTAGCTGTCTACAGCATGTATATCCTTGTCTATCAAACTTTATATTATGCTTAGAAGAGAGCATCGATTGGTTCACTTTTATATCTGGGGTTGAGGCTGGGGGTGGGTGGGTGGGTGGGTGTGGGTGGATGAAAGAGAGAGAGAGAGAAAGAGAGAGAAGCATACATGTGACACAGTACACAAGTGTGGAAGTCAGAGGAAACCTCAAGTGCCTGTCTGCACTTCAACTTATTTGAAACATAGTCTCTTACTATTCACCACTGTGTTTACCGAGCCACCCGAGCTGTAAATCTGCTGGGAATAATGCTATTTCCTTCTCTCATTTCAGTGTAGAGTTCTAGGAATACAGACTCATGCTACTTCATCTGGCTTTACATTGGTTCTTCGGTATTAGAACTCAGGTCTTCATGTTTGTGAAGCAAGTGCTTTACCCACTGTGCGATCTGTGCAGCCTTATGCTGTTATTTTTATTGAATGATTTTAAGCATGCTTTTCTAGGGTCTCACTTGAATACATGCGAAGCTCAGCAGTCTCTGATCTCTGGCTAAGAAGCAGCTCCAATGTGCCCAGTATCGCCTAACTGTTGATAAAATGTCCATTCCCAAAATAGCTACCATCTACTAGACTTCATGATGTCTAATTATATGTGCTCAAGAAGACATGGTCAATGTGGGAATAGCTTATCTATTTACATCCTGAAGTATTTGGTAGATTCTTGGGTATTTATTTACACTCAGTAGATACATATTCAAATGAAGTAAATAGAATATGCATTCAAGAATACACTAAGATTATACAAAGCACTGAAAATCTAATTCAAGAACTTTAATTATATTTTGCTTGAAGAAAAATCTAATATTTGTTGATAATTTGTAATACATATCCTGTAAAGCTTTATGATATGAAAATAATGCTAGAAAAGAAAGAGTATATTGTTATATCTGGATTGTTATTATTTAGAATATTTATGCCAATTTAACAATAACTTATGATAGTATCAAGTTCATAAACTACAATTGCAAGCCACCAGAAGAAAATTTCTACAAAATGTGCTTATCAATATATGTTTATAAATAGTTTTATTAAAATAGATTTTAGTTATCACTGAACACAAGTGCATAATGTGAATTAGAAAACATTCTAATCATTGCTCTGACCTTATTATAGAAATTATAAATTTGTACAGGCATGTTAGACAGAATTTCAGATTTATTGCCATTAAAATGGCCATTATATTAATTTCTTAGAGCATTTTTAAGGGTTGATCATTATAACAAAGGCAAAATACTTCATTTTTGTGTCTTGTTAAATAGTAGGTAGTTAGTAGTATTAAATTCGGACTAGAAGTTGAATCCTAGTCAAAAGACTGCCAACATTGGCAATAATGTCAAAACAGAACAGAATACTACATGTAATTATTGAGAAATTGAAGAGCATTAAACAACACTATAATTAAGCTAAAAGTTGATATTAACACATTGTAATTTCTCTGGTTGCTATAATTTTCTATATTGAATTGCATTTTCTCACACTACAAGTTGCTGAGAGGACTGTTTTAAGTATTCTCACCACACAGACTAAAGTACAAGTGAAGTTCACTGATCCTACTTGGTAATTCTACAATAAATGCTTATTTCAAATCAACATATTGTATGTGACAAAGAATATGATTTTATCATTTAAAATAGGATTTGTTTAAGTGCTCTTAAATGCATATATTTTACTGTAAATTCTAAACAAAAAAGATGTTTTGCTTTTATATCTTTTGTTAGTACCCTATGCCAAGATGGATTGAGGTTTGTTTATTGATTTGTAAATATTTACTACATATTGAAGCATCATTTGCAAGTAACAACACATGATTTTTGAAATAAAAAATTTTGTTGACTTTATGATCATCTTTATTTATCTTTACTGTTGTTTTGCAACTGGAAATTAGTGGTTTCTACTTGCAAAGAAGACTGTGTAAATTATTTCTTGGCAGATGTTGATAACACGGGTCTTCTAAGAATAACTAAGAAGCAATCTGCTGATGGGTATGCCTTCCATCTGAAGACAGGTCCTCCAGGAACACCCAGTGTCTGTGCTACCCAAAGAGCACAACAACCCTCCTTCATTGCACGTGTTCTTATTTCTCCTCATGGCATGCAAAATCTGTAAGACAGCCATATTTGAAACTAACTGAAGAAGTGATTCCTGTTTTAAAACCATGTTATTAAGATTACAAATGCTTTTCATATAAGGAAAAAACCCTCCCAAAAATAAGAAAAGAATATAATAATTTTATTTACACAAAGTGAGAAAGATAAAATATTAACTCTTGAAAGTTTCCATAGTCATCAAAATCATAAATCAAGCATATAATATGTTATATACTTCTTAAGTAATGGAAGAACTACTGTCATTACTTGTTCTGTGGATTAAAGTGATTTTATTACACAATTAACTGCATGCCCTTTCATGGTACTTTTAAAATTATAAGCACTACCAATACATATAAGGATAGTATGCCTGCTTATGTGAAAAAAGATGATATCAAACATTTTTATTGAGTTCTATACCTACCAAGTAAGTTCTTTCATTTTAAAAAATTTTAACAATCCAGAAATGTACAAAACGAACTATTATCTTAGCACATATTCCAGATTCTCAGTTGAGAAAACTGAGTGCTTTCTTCATTCTCGATCCATGACTTTGGATATATGAAAGGCAGATTTGCCCAATGCCATCTCCTATGCTAATCTTAAACACTCCAGATGACTGTCAACAGTAATGTGAAAAATTACTTTGGGGAGTGTGTCCAAGAAGCAAATAATGTTTCTCTATTGGGCCGTACTAATTTTACACATTAATTTTGTTAATGTGTATTAATGTTAGTGTGTAAGAGTAGCATCTCTACCTAAATATTTCAATGATGGATTATGAAAAGTCAGTACCAGGTGTGTGGCTATCAAATACGTCACTTTGAGGCTCCACCTGTTCTTTCAACCATTGCTACCACTATGATGGAACTGGAAATCTGTACTACATGATGTCAGAATATACCTTGAGTTTCTCATGGTCCCAGCAAAATAAAAGGAAGAAAATTCTCATTTTAATATGATCAGCAAAGGGTACCTCAGTGTATTGGTGGGTTTTGCTGTCAAGGTGACACAACTTAGAATTCCTGAGAAGAGTTTCAGTTGAGAAATTGTCTAGATGAGTTTGGTCTGTAGATATGTCTGAGAGGGGAATGTTTTGATTGCTAACCGATGTAGGAGGACCCAAGCCACGGTGGGAGGCACCATTCCTTAGGCTGGACCTTGAACTGTTGAAGAGTGACAAAACTAGCTGAGGAAAAGAGAGGCAGCATAGGTGCATTTGTTTCTCTTTGCTCTTAGCTGTGAATGTGATATGAGAAAATGTTCAAGTTCCTACCTTGGTCTCCCCTCGTGGATGGGCTTCATCCTGGATTGTAAGCCAAATAAACTTTTTCTTCTCAAAGTTGCCTTTTGTCACTGTATTTGGCCACAGCAACAGCAAAAAATGAATCTAGGAGGCTCAGCAAGTTTGAATGTAATGTGTTAGTGTATTTGAGAACCTGCCCTCTCATTTCCTCCAACACATATAAAAGTTGCAAAGCCTCAGATTTCAGAACACATTGACCACGTGCAGTTGAATCTTTTTCACTGAGAGCTAAGATGACTGACTTTATTTGTAGTTGGGGTTATACACATTAAAATGTAAGGTCACTGGGGAGCTTGTGTAAGCTCTTTGGGAACTGTGGATGCGAACACTGATTTAAAGCTTTCCCTGATTTTCTATGGGATGTCTGGAGCATTTATGCTGAGCTCCAGTGTGAAGTGTTAAAGGGTAGCTTTACTAATTGCATTTTGTGGCCGCTTATCCAATAATCCCTGCATCAAGGAGACTAACATATTAAAATAAAATGGAAAAATCATTGAATTGAAAAATCAAGTGTTTTTTTAATGTCTCTCCAAAATGTAATTCAATTTAAAACTGAAAAAGAACTACAGACACAGGATTAAATTGTGTTTTTTTTTTTTAATTGTGGTTTTTTGTTTGTTTGTTTGTTTGTTTGTTGCCTGACCTGGTCCATAGAATGGCAAATACTACTGAAACTAAGTTAACTAAAACAGTTCCCAACATGCAATTCTTCTACCTCTTCTGTGGCTTCTACTACCTTATTTTTGAAATGCTGACTTAAATTCATCCAATTTCTACCTGATGGAAGATCTAGGCAGGCTGAAGAAGAATTATTGCTTTTCAAATTCATATAAATGTACCTGTAAATTCAAATCAAAATGGGCTTTAGAAAAATTAACAAAATTAATGTATAAAATTAATTCTGCCCAATAGAAAAGAACATTATTTGCTTCTTGGACACACTCCCCAAAGTAATTTTTCACATTACTGTTCACAGTCATCTGGAGTGTTTAAGATTAGTCTGTAATAAAAATAATGCTGTCTTAAAGATTCCACATAAATCTTTCATACATATACATTGCTTGGGTGGGTCTGTATACCCCGAAGCAGGATTGCTGGATCAAAAGTTTGATGCGTTCACAAACAGATGCAGTTTTCTGAAGTGTATATTCCAATTTACATTGGAAGCAATGATGTCTGGGAAATCTGTTTGGGCTACTTTGATATCAACACATGGTGATATCATATAGAGGTGAATTTTAGCTTTCCTGTGTGAAGTATTTTTTCAACTTAATGATATTGAGCATTTTTTCCATATGGATAAAGCGTTTCTATATATGATTTGTCAGTTATGGGATGTCTGTTCAAATCTTAGTATTGTTTGAGAGAAGGCATTTCAGTTAAAAATATATTTACCATCCAATTGGATTTCTTTTCTTTTTCTACGGAGATATGCCCCTGTTGTATAGTCCAGACTAGTATGGAACTCGAATCTTTCCTCCCTCATCTGCCCAGGTGCTGGGATTACAGGATCACACCATCACACCTAGCTATATGGCTCTATTTTAATCCAAAATTCTAATTTCATCCTATTGCTATTTCTGTCTCTGCTACTTTACTATGTCCCGGCTATTGTTCTGTTTTCTTTCTTGCCTTTTCTGCTTTTGAGGAGATTGAGTATATTTATAATTAAATATTTGCACTGTACCTTAATTCCAGTCTTTACAGTCTTATAAATGGGATCTAAAGGAATTATAACATCTATATATGAAATACTAAGGTTACCATGACTCATGTTTTTAAACATCCTAGACATTTCCTGGTCATACACTACTTATTTACCCTTTTCACTTGTGTTCATTATTTCTCATACATTTACATTTCCTTTGATTAACTTTTTCTTTTGCCACGAGGCATGCCATTTGTTTGGAAACTACTGCTGAGGAATACAGTATCACTTAATACAATAGTTTTCACCACATAAAGATATTCTGTTATCAGGGTTGGAGAGATAGCTCAGCAGTTAGAACATTGGCTACTCTTACAGATGAGCTGGGTTCAGTTCTCAGCACCCACATGGCAAATAACAACCATCTGTAACTCTAGTTCTGGTGGATCTGACACCTTCCTCTGACCTCCACTGCACAACATGGGTGTACTTAAATGAAGGCAATACCTCATACACACAAAAATAATAAAGAAAATATTTTTGAAAAGATATTCTGCTTTTTTCATGTGTCTTTCTTTGAGAAATGAAACTGTTGGTCTTGTAACATTTTGGGTAAAATCATTTATCATTGTAGATCTGGCTGCTTTGTAGATTTATGCTATTTTTTCAATATATTCACAGTAATGTACCAAGGAATGGTATTCTATTTTTTAAATATTTTTTCATTGAATCATAGTATGTTTCATACAGAATATCTCAACCAATCTTGACCATCTTTATACCCCCTTTCCCAGCACTGGTCCCCAAAGCCCCCTTACTGGAATTCACACATTCTTTCATCTATGTTAAGGTCTATTGTGTCAAGTTATTGTCCCCAAGTGACCTCAGTGCAGGTTCATCTACTGAGATCTTGTCAGCCTACCCAGAGTCCCTCACTTTGGGAAGATTAGCTCATCCTCACCCAACAGTAATCAGTAGCCAATACTTCTGAAGAAAATGTTGGGGTCTGCTAGCCATTACCTCAGTGCCATGTGGGTTGATGTCTGCTTGAGTTTGCACGGATCTCGAACATGCTGAAACCATTGCTGTAGGTTCATAGGTCCCAGTAGCATGTTGGGTTCTATTTTCATATGTTCATGCCTCTCCTCACTGGCTCTTATTGGTAGGATTTTCACTTGAGAAGAGAGCCACTATGGCAGTCTGGATGCATAGAGCAGCCTTGGAAAGATTTTTTTTTTTACTCCAGTTCAGATTGACCTAGTCACTCAGAGACCCTGGCAGTCGTGGCACAGAAAAGCTAGGCCACACTGCTTAATCTGGCTCTAGATGTACTAGTTTTGTAGAATGTAGAAGTCAAAAGTTCTATGATCACAGAGGATTTAGCCAAGATTTCAAAGGAAAATTCCAGAAAAACAGTCATTGTGTTAGAAGAACAGTGTTCAGGAGGCAGTCCCTGAAGGGAAATATGTGTGGCTCTGAGGATACAGCCTATGCAAAACTGGAAATACCAGTATGGAGATGCCAGCTGCGTGGGATATCTGCTAATGAAGCTACTGCACGGACTCTTCTCAGAGTGACGCTAAGTATGCAGAGCGGCACTCCCACTCCCTGCATCCCACGTGAGGCTGCCTTAAGACCGGACACATACGTGCAGAGGTGGGCATTGGTGTTTACTCTGCTGGGTTTTGGTCTCTCTAGTCGTTTCTTGCTGTCCCTTTTTCCTCCATGTATGAAATGGGAATATTTAATCTGTGTCATTACATATTAGATGTAAATTGTTTTATTATTATTATTATTATTTTACAAAGACTCACAGTTAAAAGCTTACCTTGAGCCTCAAAAGAGTCTTTGGACTTTGAAGTATTTCACCTGTCATGCTGGAGCCTGTTGGAGTAGGAATGAGTGTACCTTGCATTACAGAATGGCTACGAGGCTACAGTGACAAAGGTCAGAATGCATTGGTTTGAATGTGAACTGTCTCCGGAAAGAGTCACACATCTGAGTATGCAGCCCCCACCTGGTGACACTATTTTGGGAGATTGTGGAAACTTTTGGACTTAGGGCCTGGTTGACAGATGTAAGGGATACGAGCCGCTTAGTGATTGCAAACCACCCCAATGCTGGCCCAGGGCTGTGCTTCCTGACTGTCCCTGTAACAACCTGCCTCATTTCCGCTTCCACAGCCATGAGATGTTTGCACCGCATTACCTTCCTCTCCGCGGTGGGCTCCACTCCCTGAATTATGAGAAAGAATAAATCTTTTCTCTCTTAAATTGCTTACTGTCAGGTGTTTTACAATAGCAATGAGAAAAGTCACTATCATAGTGATCTTCCATGTACACCGCCCTCAAAGCTATCTGCTGTTGCTAAGTATTTAAACAATCTCACAAAATACTGAGTTAGAAAGCTTTCTCAATTTGCCCTTCCTACCTCTTGTTTCTCATACTTTATTAGGATTGAATATGATTTTGTACAGAAAAAAACAAAACAAAACATCTTCTAAGCATTGCCTAGAGAACAAACCAGACAAAGGAAGGGGTGGCATTTTACTTAGACTCATTTTAAAAAATATTTTGTATTGAATCATTGTGTGTTTCACACAGAACACCTTGATCAATCTTACATATCTTTATATCACTTTCCCCACCAGCACTCCCCCATATATCGTTAACCGGAATCCATACATTATTTCATCTATATTAAGGTATATTGTGTCAAGTTAGTGTACGTAAGTGACCTCAGTGCAGGATGATTAGACTCATTTTTAAATTGTGAGATTCTGTTAGTCTCTTCGTAGACAACATGAATTGTTTTCTTTTCCTTAACATCAACCCCAGTCCTCATAAGTATAAGAGAGAGAGGCTAGGCATAATTTCAGTCATCAGTATCATCCTATATCACCCTTCATGAATGAAAACAGCTAAGAGTGCCTCTCTACAGATGCGGAAACCCCTTAAGTCTCACTACAGGTATATATTAGCTGACAAGAACCTGACAAAAATTTGAATGTTTGCTCCTGCATCTCTATTGAAAAACTGTCAGGACACAGATCATCAGATCATGGCTCATCTATGTCTTACTCTAACTCTGTCAACTTTGCTGTACCTTGGCTTTCAGTAGTCTGGCAACCACAAGTCATACTCTGGGGAAGATATTTTTTTCCTATTGTGGATAAATGCTTAAGAACTGAATTTGATGCTTGAGAACTGAATTTAATCACTCAAATATACCTAAGAATTTTAATGATATCAACCTATTGGAAGCCTGTATTTCAGAAATTTGATATAGAAACTGTTCTCCAATTGATGTAGGTGATCCTGGTGGTGTATGACCACTGTCAACATCATTTTTCCCACAGAGACTGTGTGTATTACTAAGATTTTAACCTGTGTTGAAACCACCTTCTAACCTAAACTACAAATATTTTTCACTTGAGAGGTGAAGAAAACCCTGAGTATTGAATGAATAGTACCAAAAGATCATTTCACTATCAAGTAACTGTGCAGAAATCCCCAAAATGAGGCCATGCTTGGTTACCTGGAGAATCTTCCCAAGAGATACTAGTGTGATCATACATATGTAGTGCCCAACTTGTGTTGGGAGTTATCTAACTATAAAACATAACATGAAATTTATACATGATGCCACCTGGAATGATTAATGATTCCAGTGAACCAGATACTTATAGATGACAGAATTTTTCTTAGATTGCATTCATATGCCAAAATGCATAGATTAATGTCTCAAACTTAGTAGAAATGTCAAAGCAGAGAGTTGATGAGGAAGACACTTGGCTTCTCAAGGTAGACCATAGTGGCTTGTTGAATACAGTAGGATGCTAGAACTTTGTTGATATGAGGCTTGATTCATTTCTGTATTAGACAAATTGAAAATATTTTTGTTCCCAACCTTCTTAGGTCTGATAAATTAGAACAGCTAATAGTGTTGTGTACTTGTAGAAATATTCACTGGAAGTCAAAGTAGTTTATAACAACATGGGAGACAAATAACTTTGGGTCTTTCTCTTGCACTTATATTGAAAAGCAAGAATTTGGCTCCCCACTTTTCCAGCCTATCATTTCAAGGATACTTGCATAGAAGTTTCTTGAGCTTGTTGGAGTTTATGTCATGTTATCACAAGACTGAGGCACCAGATATGGATCTATCTATAGGATTCAAGGTTTGATCTGTTGTGTTTCAGTCTTGCTTTGTTTAACCTTCCTTGACATTTTCTTCTTCCATTATTTTGGAATGGGAATAGTTAATCTATGTCATTAAATATTGAAAGCATGAAACTATCTTTTGTTTTTAAAGGAACTTAAAACTAAGAATTTCACTTAGGTCCTTGAAGAGACATTGGACTTATATCCTTGAACAATGGTGACATTGTAGAGAATGTGAGAACTTTTGGAAAGGGACTAAATGTATTTTTCAATTTGAGGTAACCGTGAACCACTGGGAAAGAGAGTATGTTATGGTTTGAATGTAAAATGACACTCACACGCCAACATTTTAAAGCTTATATCCACATCTGATGGGACAAAAATGTGAAATTCTGAAAACTCTAGGAGTTGCAGCCTAGCTGGAGGAGATAGGTTCCTGGGAATAGATCCTATCCCAGGAGATGGAATGTCTCATCACTATCCCCTCCTTCCTGGCTGCCACAATGTGAACTTCTCTGATTTACCCTTCCATGGTGTACTGAAACCTGTGAAACCATCGTTTAAAATAAAACATTACTCTTTCAGACTGCACATATTAGAACAACAAGAAATGTAACTAAAACGCCAAGTTCACAGTATGGTTTTTAGAACAGGCCAGGGCAATAGGAGGTGATGGAGATGAAAAGAAAGTAAACAACCAAAAAGCATCATGAGGTTGAGGTGAGTGTTATTGATAAACTGGTGTGGAACAGATCTTTGCTCAAGCTGAATTTCTTAAGAAAGTATACCCATGAACCTAAGTGTCTCAGGAGCCTGGGTTATACTGACACTTGAATGAGCAAACTACCTTTGCCATGTTCTGTCACGAAGATCTAACAGGATTTTTCATCACATTTTCTTTAACTCTCTTCTGCTGTTTCCTTATTTTATTCATTTAAGAACTAAAACAGGGGGAAGGGAGATAACTCAGCTGGTAAAGTGCTGACAAGCAGGCACAAGGATCTGAACTTGAAACGCAGAACCCATGTAAAAGAAGCTGATGAGGTGGTGATGCATTGTAATCCCAGTTGTGGAGAAGCAGAGGTCGCTCAGCTACAGCAGCCTACTTGGTGATTGTCAGGTCAGAGAAAGACTGATGGGTGGTGCCTGAGAGTTCTATGACTTTCATAGGCACATGTATACACATGCACACACCCCTCCCATACACATGCACCCCACAAAAACATGCATACACACGCCCACATGCAAACACACAAATAAACCATTTACAGAATCAATTCACTTCAACCTGTGCCCTCCCGCATTCCATTCTTGTACCTCATTTTCCAGTCTCCACCCAAACCCTGAAAAGGAATATTCTTGTTTAGTTTCTATGGTTACTGAATAGGTTTTCATCCTTCACTAAAGTAGAAAACTGATTTATGTGCTTTAAATTTTACAGAATATATCATAATTTTTTATCATTTTAAAACAATATTGAATAGAAAACACAAATTATTGAATTATGGAAATTGTATAGCTGTTAATATGTACAAACTAGATTTATATGTAGTAACATCAATGAATGCTGAAAATATATTATGCTGTACAAATGCTTGTTTTATAATAATTTGTGGTGCTATACATATGGAAAATTTAATAACCCATATAACTGTGTGGTATAAGGTCATATAAATATGCAATTTATTTATCAGGATTTTGAGGAAAAGCATTTAGCTTGTTTCCAGATTCTTCCTATTATAAGTAATAACACAGTGGACTTCTTTCTACACTTTCTGTGCACTCATGTACAAGATTTTGTAGAAAAGGACTTCTTGGGTATTTTTTGCACTTATGACCCCTTTTCACCTTAGAAATTTTTGCATGAACCCAGGCGTATAGTTATATAAAATAGATTAATACCTCAATAATATATTGATAATAATTGATAAAAGACATTAAAACAATTCTTATATATAATTCTCTATTAAGATAAAAGAAAATTTGCACACTAATGAGATAGATGTACTTATTTATCTGTTCAGAAATTTTCATGGCTGAAAATTTGATACCATAAAACACAGAACATCTTCAATGTTTTTGTGATTATATCAACATTCTTGTTTTATTGTAGTCAGTTCTGACAATACTGCTTTTTATTAAGTACATAATGGCAGAAGTATGTTTATAGCCATTTCAGAAATTCTTGGAAATTCTGTCTTAGTCTCGGACAAAATTAGGTTAGGGTTTTTTTTTTTTTTTTCAATTAAAGGCATGTCAAACCTAACATAGTGGTGCACACCTTTAATCTCAGAACTTGGGAGGCAGAGGTAGGCCTATCTCTATGAGATCAAGGCCAGTCTGGTCTCTGTAGTGAGGTTCAGACCAGCTGGGGCTACAGGTGGGCCCTGTCTCAGAAAGACAAAAAGAAAAAAACAAAACAACAACAACAAATAAAACACCTCAGGTCAAACAGCAGTGATTAAAATCAAACATTCTAACATATAATCCAAAGATATACATTTTTATGTTTCTGTGTGGGAATAATGGTAGAAAAACATTAGAAATTATTGTTTCCCATCAGTAATCCATTATGTTTCTACACCAGCAGAAAACACTGTGTATATAGTAAAAGCACTGCCATTCATATTGTGTAGTAGCCTTGAACATAAGCCAACAGGGTCTGGGGGAGCCGTCACTGGCAATGAGTGCACAGAGGGGATACATAGTGCAAAGAACACAAGCTACATGTTTAAAAGCAAGGCTGAAGCAAAGTGGCCTGATACAGCAGAGGCGAGCTCTGTCAGAAACATCTGGGATCATTTCATGTTTGATTATCAGGACATTTTTGGAGTTTGCATATTCAGAAACCTTGTACTGTTGCCAATTTTTTCATGATCAGCATATTTAGTTATGTGGCCCCATTTGGTCACTCACTGATTAAGCAACTGTGTTACAGAAGAACAGTGAGAAGAAGAAGTGCTGGATAACTGAGGAGGAAATACTTCAACCACTACAAGTATTTTTGAATTATTTTCAGAATTGTTTTCATAACATCTATGTCTAAGAAATCTTGCTTATTTGTACCTTTATGATAATTTCTGTCATTGTCTTTTAGGAATATTTTATCAGTTTCCTAAACTACTAGTGAATCTGAAATCTTTTCATGTACTTACTTGGTGCTGATATTTATTTTTCTGTGATTTATATGCGTGAACAAGCGATATACTCAAATATAAATATAGGTATTTGGTTTTTCATGTGGGAAGTAGGAGTCTTTTTTGTTGTTGTTTGTTTGTTTGGCTTTTGGAGACAGGATCACCCTGTAGTCTTGCCTGGCCTGGAATTCTCTATGGACACGAGGCCACCCTAGATCTCACAGAGATCCTTCTGCCTCTACCTCCTGATTTCTGCGATTAAAGGCATGTGCCACCACATTCAGCTTGGAAGTAGGAGTTTTTATAGATGTGTTTTATTATATTTTACACATCATTTAAATGGCTATCTTTGTGCTGTCTAGGTCTCATCTTTATATTTATTATTTTGATTGGCCCTTTTTATTTATTCTTTTTCTGTATTTTTTTTCACTACTATGCCTTTCTTTTGGTTGGGTAAATTGCCTCTGCCCCAAAGTTGTAAATAGGTTTCTGTTTTCTTCTAGAAATTTTAAGGTATTGTTTTGTTTATAGAGTACAACTGAATGACCCTAATAATAATAATCAGCACAGAGGATCAGCTTTTGATATTGTCTGCCTTGATTTCTGTCTGTCTCGCTTTCTGTCTCCTTATTGTTGAAATACATTAGAAATGTATTTCTCCAATGAATGGAACTTTCATGGACTATGAAAATAAAAGGAACATACTTAAGGTAGACTTACTTTGTTCTTCTAAACGCCTAAGATTCTCAGGTTGATCTATGCCAACCTCCCTGCATGTTCTCACTATGCCAGATGGCACAGGTGTCTAAGACAGAAGACAGCAAGTTTACACTATGGACGGTATGCACAGCATTTCTATGGCATGCCTACGGGCTAAATAAAGGTTGTCTTTTTTATCGAGCTTTTGTACATTTCATACAACAGTTATTAATCAAAATTATACCCCTGTGCCCCATGCATGCCTGCATACCTTCCCCACGCCCCGCTGGACCGCATGCATTTTGCTATACACATTAAGAACTATCCTGTCAAGCAATTGTACTCAGATGTCCTTTGGTGCACTAGAGTCTAGTCAGCCAATCTAGAGATCATAAGATGTGTCTACTCTCCCTTGCCCAGCAGCAATCAGTCTTCAACATTCCCCAGACTAGGGCCAGATCATTACCCATTTTCCTCGCTCCATTCTGGGCTCTTGTCTCACTGAGTTGGCATAGGTCTTATACTCAATGCCACCATAGCTATAAGTTCACATGGGCAAGCTTCCAGTGGCCTGAAAACCTCTGTTTACCTATGTTCAAAGACCAGTCCTTATTCTTACAGTCTTTCTGCCTCTTCTTCTGCAGTAGTCCCCAAGCCTTGGATGGGTGAGGTGTAATATTGGAATCCTATCCAGGGACACCCATTCTACAGTCTCTTATTATGTAAAACTTAGACAGACACGACCCTCTGTTTGTATCTCACTCTGCTGTATAAGGACGTTTCATTAGCAAGAGTTGAGAGATGCACTCTTTTCTCTCTCCCCTTGTTTCACTATGTTGCATTAGCCTTAGGATAGAGGTTCCACTGGAGATATGCGAGTGAGGACTGAACATCTCAGAAGTCTATTCTCTGTGTGTGACTAGTTGTAAAAGTCTGCAGTAGCCTCCATCAGTTGCAAAAAGAAGCTTTTTTGATGAGTTGTGTATGGTATACTTGTCTGTAAATATAATGATCCATAGTAAGCATATGGTAAGTAATTTCATTTGTCTAGAGACATGACAGAGCTAGGGCTTTCTCTAGGATCTGTGAACTCTCCAGCCATGTGTATTTGACTGTGTTTACAATGCCACCCATGAGTTAACTCCCATTGAGAGGAGTTTAAGTACAAGTAGATAGCTGTTAATTACCCCCAGATAACAGTGCACTACTGAACCAATGGAGATAATTTTCTGTACCAATCATTGTGGTTATTAGGCTTTAAAACTGGGTTAGACCATTGACTGATTTTCTCCCTTAGCAGCTTGCACAGTATCCTTTAGAACTACGAGAACTTGTCTTCAGGGACAAGGTTTCCAGGTCAGTTTGAGCTCTATTGCTCCAAATGCTGTATCCGAAGTATGTTGTCTTCAGCAGTAAAGGCTTATCTTTGAGTTCTGGGAGAAAATGAAGAGCTCGGGCAATAGCTTGTGTTATTTTGGGAGTCTCTTGGAATGCTCTAATCAACCGCTCTAAAGGAGGGTCTCTTCTGTCTGGCACTGTGTTTGTTGCTATTCAGTCCCCACTTATACATATGAAATAATGTTCAGACACCATTTGTGCATTTCTCAGGGGATTCTGAAGCCAACGTATTTCCCTCTGACTTCCCTGGTCCCAAAGATCCATTCATTTCTGCTCTCTTTCTCTTCCCATACAACCTCCATCCTCCCTCCCCAGTTCAAGCACTCCATTATCCCCATCCTCCCCTCAATAACACCAACCTCCCACCATCCCCCCTCTCCTGAGTTCCATCCTCACTCACCACCTTGGCCTTTTGCTGCCAAAAGCATGTATCAGAGAGGACAGCCTTTCATGAAGCGGTGCTGGGAAAGGCATTGTCCTCTTGCAGGAAACAAACTGCATGCCCATATACAACCTTGTACAAATACCAATTCCAATTGTCTAAAAAACCCAAGACTGAATCTCTTAGAGAAAAACATAAGAATATGTTTCAAGTTAAAGACATAAGCAACTTTCTGAATAGGACTCCAATAGCTCAGGAAATCAGAGAACAATTGACAAATGAGATAGTGGCAATCTAAAAAGTTATACAAGAGAGTAAACAATCAGCAAAGGAAAGAAACAGCCCAGAGAATAAGATGTAATTGCTGACAACTATTTTTCTGACAGTAATAAAAATCTATTTATATAAAGATTTCAAAAAATTAAACACCAAGAAAATAAATCATCAGATTGCTAAATGTGCAACTGAACTGTAAAAGACAGTACTTTAGGGTCTCCAGGCCTGATGATGGACAACTTTAATCCCAGCACTCAGGAGGCAGGGGCAGGGGGATTTCTCTAAGTTCAAGGCCAGCCTTGTCTGCACAGTGAGTTTCAGTCTAGCTAGGACTACAGGGAGACCCTGTCTCAAAATGAAAAGAAAAGGACTGCTAATTTTAATCTAAATTAGTTCAGCTTCTAAATACATCAGAATAAAATATTAAAACGAGAAATTCCATATGACCCAACTACACCATACCTGAGGTTATACCTATCCAGAAAAGGCCAGCTGACCACAGAGACACCTGTACATTCCTGTTTTGACAGTATTAACAATAGCCAAGTTATAGCATCTGACTAAGTTGCCTATCAGTGGATGAATAAGTAAAGGAAACTGGATCTAAACAAAGTTTCATTTGTCATAAAAATAATTAAATCTTGTTATGTGCAAAACAAAAGAAGGCAGGATCAAAGGACCTATACCACATGCTGTCTCACATAGAGTCGCATATGATAATTGTATAAAGAAGATAGGAGTGCAGAGCGCACTATTTGAAGGAGAAGATGGTCAGAGGGTGGAAGACAGCCGAGTCCGATCACTCTACCTGATGTAAATTTATGAAAACTTCACAAAACAAGCTAGTTTTTATAATTAATATAGACTAACAGAAAATACTAAGAAATACAGGAGTAAGCTACAGGAAGATGATCACTCTGGGAGATGTTAAAACATCACTTTCACTCTTGACAGATGAAGAAAATTGAAAGAAATAATCACAAAGGATCTGAGTAACACAGCTACTGAGCTGAATTTATAAATATATATTAGTCATATACATGTGCCAGAGGTATTTTTGGAAAGAAATATAAATTACCTACTAAACTGAAAAATCTAAGCCCAAAGCATGACAGATTTAGAAGGAGAAAATAAGGACTTTAAATGGAAAGAATCGAAGGGTGGCAGAATTTGAATAAATGGGTAAAGCTTACTTTACTGGAGCACTGATCCTTAGTTCAATTTAATTCCTTTTAAATGGATCTCATTTTACATATCCTTTCTTTTCTGTATAACAAATAATACATATATTGAAGATAAAGTTATAAATTATTGGTCATATTTTAAAGAGTAGAGTAAATAAAATCAGTACCACAAGATAACCACTGCTTCTATTTGGTTTAAAAAAAAGCTTTTATTGATCTTTACTCCCCCTGTTCCACAATGACCCCTGAACCATGGGAGGCAAAGTTTTGATGAAGGGCTAAGCACTCTACAGTCTTTTATTTTCTGCATGTTGACCAGTTGTGGGTCTCTGAGTTAATCTCTGTCTGCAGAAGCTTCTCTGGCAAGAGTTGAAAGGTATATTAATAAGTCATTAGGAGTCAATATAATTCTGTTTCCATTTAGCAGAATAATAGTCATAGGTTCTTCCCTGTATCCTGTAATCTGTCTAGCCATAGGTACCTAGGTTTCATATCATTGTTAGGAATGGCCTCCAAGTATGCCTTATTTACAATCAAAAAGTGGTTGGTTACTCCCATCACATTAATCCACTAGGGCCCATGTTATTGTAGCTCACAGGGACCCAGCTATAAATGGTGGATGACAACTTTTTTTCTTAAGTAACGTGTATAGCACCTTCTGTTGCTACCAAAGCTAGCCAGGAGAGAGAAATCTTTGAGGTAAGTATCAGATTGGGTTCACATTTTTTATTCTATGACTCAGATATGTAGTATTTTCAGCAATAGGGTCTTACCGTAACGTCTCGTGGGTAACCAAGAGAAAGGGAAATCGCTAGTAATTTGGGGGACTCATGTGACTACTGGTCAACACCTTAAAAAAAGGGAGCCCGTTTCTGGCACTGGGGTTTTTATTTGACAGCCTGTCATGTCCATTGGGAGCACTGTGCCCCCATCATGGGGTAAATTCATTTAAACTCTTCTGTATTGTGTGTTTATGTCCTTTGAGAAGCTTCTGTAGTGGTAGTTTCCATATGGCTCTTTATGAAGTCCTTTAGTTTGTTATTCCCCCCGATATTCCTTCCTTTTCTCTGACCTCACATTCCCTTCAACTCTTCCTATTTTATTGCTCCTACTTCCCATTTATAAGCCTACAGTCTATCTCCCCTCCCATGGATCCTACTATGCATTGACTTTTACTAGTATCCTGATATCCATGGATTTTCAATTGAAACACACATCTCTAAAAATTCAAATATAGCACCTACTTATGAGGGATCATGTGACAGTTGTCTTTCTGGGTCCGGGTTCCCTCACTCAGGATGACTGTTTCCAGTTCATTCCTTTTCATGCATATTTCAGAATTTCATTTTTTTAAAGAGGTGAATAATATCCCATTGTGTAAATATAAATTGCTTTCAGTGTCCATTTATCAGTTGATGGATATCTAGGTTGCTTCTATTTCCCTGTTATTGTTGATACAGCATGGATAAATAGGTATCTCTGTAGCAGGACAGAGTCCTTTGGGACTATGTCTGAGAATGTTATGGTTGGATCATGTGGTACACCTATTTCTAGCATTTGTTTAATTTTTTAAATTAGTTTATAGAATAATACCATTGTGCAAGATTTCCATGGTTATAGTTTTCATGATTCTTGGCAGCACAGAAGTTTAAAGGGCTTATGTTCCTCTCAGTGTGTGGCTGTGTCACAGGTAAAGTGTGAAGGAGGTAATCTGGCCAGAGATGCCCACTGAGGCAATGAGGAAACAAGAGAAGGAAGGGAAGCTGGTCCTCCAGAGTTTCACATTTCTAATGAACTATGTGGACACTGCAAATGGTCAAGCACTGTGTGTGGATTGTCCTGCAGAGGGAGGGTTTCAGAAGTAAAGATTGGAGACAAACCACTGTAGGTGGAGTGATGGGAAAATGAGAGTAGGTGTTGAATGACCGTCAGTAGAGGCATGACTCACATGATTCAAGGCATAATGTGATAGAATGCAAAAGTCTCCAGAGGGAATGTCAAGAGAAACCACAAAAGGATCTGTGAGGGAGAGTGGGCGTTAACAGAAGGTTCCAGAGCTGTGCTACAACAATGCTGATTTCATAGAGACTCTGTCTTTTACTGCCAACCCTCTCTCTAA
The DNA here is from genome assembly GCA_035773235.1 of Eospalax fontanierii. Classification (NCBI taxonomy): domain Eukaryota; kingdom Metazoa; phylum Chordata; class Mammalia; order Rodentia; family Spalacidae; genus Eospalax; species Eospalax fontanierii. Next base: position 72,821,483 of record CM069528.1, on the reverse strand, counting down.
GACTCTAGTTGTTTAACTCTGAAATCAAACAAATGTTGTATGGTGATATCTTCAGAGAGGACCTCAAATTAGATCATAGTAGTACATAATTTTAATATCAACCAAGGTGCTCTCAAAGTCTGTGATACATGTGGGGGAATTATAATGAAATACATAGATTAAAAAAGTTTGTATTCAGATCTAAACCACATTTATATACATTTGACTGACACTAATATCTGATAAATAAAGCCAGGACAGATGACTAGTATAGGGACTCTGAAAGCTGATGTTCTCCTGGGTGAAAGGCAAGGTGTGGTCCTGCCTCATCAGCTCCAGGGGTTTCAGCTGATCCATACATAGATCAGAACCAAGCACGTGTTGAACATATTAAGGTTTTACCCCTGTCTATGGAGATTTGCAAAGATTATTTAGTAAAATTTAATGTACTAATCACTCATGTTTCTAGTCATTTCTGAGGGTCTTTTCACACTGAACCTGAGCAAATCATCTTTTACCACTTTGGGGAGTGACAGGGCATTGGGAACTGAACCAGTGATGATGTATATATTAATCACATGCTCAGCCACTGTACATCTGCACATCACATATTTATTTTTTAATCAAATAACTGATTGTCTCTATTATCTGCATCTGTTCTTCTGATTTTTAGACACAATAGAGTCAAAACATGTTTATGACTTTCCAATAGAGCTTTCTTCTCATCTTTAATTTAAAAATTAGTTGTTTACCTAACCATGAACAAAATTTATTTATGAATTTTAAATTAAATTTTAAAAAAATCTAATTTAGATTTTTTTTATTTGCAAGGGAGCAGATCTCCCCTATTCCTATTCCTGTTCCTAAGTGCTTGCCAATTCAAGAATGAAGAACTTCTGGAATTATCTTTAGGTATAATTTTCTCATGCAGAAAAACATAATGACTAAGTGGAAAGACCTCAGGGAAAGTAAGCAACTGCATGAACGTAAGAAGCAAAGCTCAGGAGGATGATGTCTTACAGGTTTCGATATATGACTTTATAAATCTCTGCCACAGATAATAAAATATTTTAAGGACAGTTGTCATATTTTATCTGTATTAAAATATTACTTGTCTAAAGTTCTCCAAAGCTTTGTATTTTCTGTAACTTTTCTACTGTACATACTTTTTTTTTTAACGTTATAGTAGCTATTTTAAGAATGTGAATTTTTGAAATGGTTGTGAAGTGAAAGATCTTTGATTCAGGATCCATAATTCTACTATCTTTCAACTATGTTGATCAAATCCACGAAAGATACTAATAGGACAGATGTTCATAGTTAGAGAGTATCCCTCTAAGGTTTCCATTCTGCTCCTCTAGTATTTCCACTGTCCTTTGCATGGCAGAGAGCATTTCACATTTACTGTTGAATATGACATTGTTGTTGAAGCATTCTTCACAACAGCTATGATATGGAATCAACCTAAGTGACTACTGAGAATTAATGTAAAAAGAAAATATGGCATACATACTCAAGTGGCACACTAGTCTGCCTTAAAAGTAGAAGGAAGTTCTGTCATAAATCAACTTTGAGATAAAGTGAAATAATCTAGGTATAGAAGGCACTGCATAATCTCACTTAAGTGTGGAGTCTAATCTAGTCAGTTTCATAGAAGTAGAGAGATAGTTTCCAAGAACTTGTGCAAATCTTTCAGTTACGTAGACGAAATAAATTGAAGAGTTCTATTATACAATATTGCGATTGTAATTGTTACTAATGTATTCTTGAAAATCACTAAGAGCAAGCTTTAAGTGTCAACACAAAGATGGGGAGGTATATATTAAATGCATATTTTGATGATGATCCATGATTGGAATAGCTGCTTAATGGGGAATGGATCACTATATTTGATTTGTCAATTTAAATAATTTTGAGAAATATGATAAATAGCAAAATTAATCCCCTTCCCCAAAGCAAGTAGTATTATATAGCAATCAACAATAAAAATACATAATTTTTTAAACAGTACTAATATAACTGCTAGGTATCTTTTATCTCATATTTCACTGACATATTTTGGCGTTGCTGTTTAATTGAAGATAATAAACTTCTCAATAGTTTGCCAGATAATAAGTATGTATATAAAAATTATGGATGTGAACTTGTTCTTTTAGTTGTAGAATACTATATTTGAAAAACAAATTAGTTCACAATGACTATTATGTACATTGCCAGACATTTACCCACATATCAATATTTACATTGCAAGTTGTGTATCACATGTGTAAGCATTGAAAGAGAGGGACTGATAAGGGCATATGATGTTTAAAGGATGCTCCATTAAGAATGTAAGACTTAATACTGACATTTAGGAATATATAGAATTTGTGCAAAGAGAATGACAATAGGTTATCATGCAAGGGGCAAAATAAGTACATGTGAGCTTGCTGGCAGCTGAAAAAGAAAATACAGTAATCAGATGTAGTGGATTCCTTTGTAAATCCAGTGAAAAATGATTAATGCCAGCTCTGTAAACCAGGACTCTCCATATTATTTACAAAATTCAATTCAATAAATATGACGTCTCTCCATGACATGTTAATGTATGAAGCAAAGGAGAATATTTGAGATACACTGTGAAGAAAATGATAAATATCTTGCTCTGCAGAATTAAAACGGTATTCTAGCATCGCTCTTCAGAAAATAAGGATTTATTAAGAAAATAGTTGCTTAGAGCTGGATTCCAAAAGGACCCAAAGCATTTTAGTGTCCTAAATAATTCATTTAATCACTGTGATTTTTCATTTTTAGTCCATTTGAGTGTTTCTGACAATTTATCTTCACCTCTAAACATTCAATTCTGCTCTCAGATGATTATTTGTACAGTGTGAGTTATGCTCACAGAAAAACATTTATTTCTCTCTGGGATAGGTCCTTGGCCAGCCAGTTCTCTAGCTTTAACTATTCAGCACCCATGTCTTCTCATTCTCTAATTTACATTTTCTTTTTTTAAAAAATGGAGAATTATCTTACTGTCTCAGAGCTAAGTATAATGTCTAAGGTCTTTCTTTCATTATGACATTACAGAGCCTTTCAAAAGTAATATGTAATGCAATAACTTTATTCTCCACAGTTGGTAAGGATGAGCATGGGAGGAGAGTGTAAGAGGCTAAGGAATATATTTATTGAAGCTAGAGCAGAAATGATCAAGATGCTTAAGAGATGAAGCAACATTTCAATTATTCTTCATCAACACTTGTTAATGTCTTTCACTTTTCCTATAAATAAAGCTAAGAAAAGAGCTATAAATTCAAATGGATTGGGACTATGCAATTGCCTACCTGTAAATGAAATGTGTGCAAAGTGTCATTTTAGAAATAATCTTTTCTGACATTCTTCAGTGATGTAAATATGTTCTAAATATGATTTCAATATTTCTTTATAATGTAGTAACCAACTGGGCTTTTGTGGCTTTCAAGAAAGATCAACTTACATGATAGCAAAATAGGGATTGCATTATGGCTTAGAGGTTAGCAGACAATGGGTAGATTTCTTATGGGAAAGATCTGTTTTGCATTCTCAGTGACCTGGAAAGAGAGATCAGAGCAATTAGACATTTCTAATGTTTTAGATATTTGCAGGCATCATGAGGAAAGTATGAGTTTGGATAATTAGAGGTTAAATGTCATTCAGTTCTGAGATAGTGACCACATATATTCTGAAAAATGTTAGACCTGAGGAATGAATGGATGGAACAGATATAAACACTTTGTCGTATTGTCTTGGATAGCAATTCCGTTTGACTGGACGATGTTCTCATAGCAAGAGAAAGTAGGGAAGAGGAAAAATGTCAGAAAACAAGGTTTCCCTTAATATACTTCAGCCTTTGGTAACCTAGTAATTTCTGTTAAAAAAAAAACCTGTAATTTAGTACCACATTCATGGCTAAATTCAAGACTGCTTCACACTACTTTTGACAATTCAAAATGGAGAATATTTTTGAAACCACATTTTAGGATTTTCTACAGGCAAAAAGTGAAAGAAGAAATGTTTTCATTTCACAGATTGTCAAAGAATTGCATAATGTGACTCATTACGTATTTTTATTGTATTTTATTTATTATTTATATTTTATGTGTGTGAATCTATTGCCTGAATGTATGAAAGTGCATCCATGACATGCAATACCCATGGAAATCAGAAGAGGACTTTTGATTGCTTGGAGTTATGGACTGTTGTTAGGTGCCATGTAGGTGCTGGGATTTGAACCTGGGTCTTCAAGAACAGCCAGTGCTCTTAACGGCTGAGCCTTCTCTTCAGCCCTCATTATAGATATTTTACAAGTCTCAGTAAGTGAATGTTATAGCACAGAGCAGTGAGGAGATTAAGATCAGTTTCCAGTCAGGTTGATCACCTTATGTGCAAAAAACTAAGGAAGACTTTAATAAATGTATACCAAATTTAGTACTTACAGAGCATGGGAAATGTTGACACATACAATTAATCTAAGTCTAAAAATTATATCACTTTTGTGATTAAAAAAATACAGAAATGGACCTTAAGATAAAATTGACCTTCAAGTTACTAATTTAGAATTAGTTACTGTTTCCCTTTAGCCCTCAAAGCATCATAACCTGTTCATAGAACTGTAAAAGCCAACAAGTGTACTACAGATCACACTCCACATTGGAATTCTCACCAATTTCTCTATGACATTTATTATAGTTTTCTGATATGCATAAAAATTAAATGACCTCATAAATAAATATTAATTTAAAACATAATGTTCTCACTAGCATAAAATGAAACCTGAAGTCTGAAATGATTACTTATCAGGGAAAGTCAGACATTGGCCCTTCTAGACATAGGTTAATGAAAAAAACCCTCAGTTTTAGGAATGAATCCATTCCTAGAAGCTGTTAATCAGGGGTCTCATAGGCCTTCAAACAATACTAGCTGTTGTCCCTTCTTTTTGTGGGTACCCACCAAAACTTCATGATAAGACCCTATTGGTGAAATTACTATATACATGATCTGTAGAACAAGCAAGACAAAGTTATGCTAGCACTGACTTCAGGGCCTCAGCTCTTCTGGCTACTGTTCATATGCTGGTAGGTGCTATGCATGCTGCTGAAGGATAAAAAAAGAAATCATCAACCTTACCCAGCTGTGAATTCTATGAACTACAGTAACAACTGGTTTGGCAAGACATGCCTGCTGATGCAATGACACAAGTATGAGATTCCCCAACCACTCTTTAATTGGATTGAAAGTTCACTTTCAAGGGTAAAGCCTATACCTGACATTGATATCAGGTTTTAGGACCTGAGACTAGACAGGTCACAGGATAAAAAGAACCTAATACTAGTTTTATTTACTAGGCAATTGTCATATTAAACTCACTGTTAATTACTTATTTTTATACCCATAGATTAACCCAGTGGCAGAAAGTCTTTTTCTAGCCTCGGACTCGGTAGGTTAACCAGGCTCCAGTGTACAGGCCCATACTAAAGACATTTGGGGACAATTAAATTGGGTGACTGGGCAATTAGTAGAGGCAGTGATAAGGGAGGGGATTAATATTCAAATTATACAGTATAAAAATTACAGAATTTAGTAAAAAGGAAGTAATGATAGTGCCACTCTATCACATTTTCAGAATTACTAAGTATCATCAGTGCTTCCAGGAGTCATAGATAAGCCCAAACAAGGTCTCAGAAAATACCAGAACTCCATGAGTCTCACTCAAAGATGTGTCTTACACAAATGAGTCAGTATGCGTAAAGTTTATGTAAATATTACTATCACTACTCCTCGTCTGTCTGAGTTGATAGTACATGATTCATTTATATAGTTTCAGCTCAGCCATCAGGACCCTGATCTGCAGTTGGCCCATATTTATAATTCAGCATGAAAGTTTAACTCTGCTGCAAGTTTTACTCTCATTTTCTTCCTTAGTTTTGATAATAGAGTCTCATCTTATCTTTGTCAGTTTGCTCAGAACTTTAAGCTTTTAAACTACTCTACAAAATTCTAACTTTACTTTATATAGCCAATTTTGATTTATATATTGAATTTAAAACAACCTCATACACTGCTGTCATAAATCATAGCCTCATTATTTTAATTATCCTTTTGGACTGCCTCTTATTTTGTACTCTTTTCATAATCTGTTTTACACACTGAAAAGAACAGTGATGAAATATTTAATTTCTATAGTTTTCCTAAAATAGTGTAATAGCTTGTTAAAATATCACTGAAATTGTTTACATTATAGCTAGCATATGAGTATATTATCGTTATGTTATATAAATATGTTGATAATTTTAAAGTGTCATGTAAAAAGAGATGAAATAATAAAGTTACTTATTAAAAAAAGAAAAATAATACAAAAGCCTCCAACACACATTATTTGGTAAGGGTTTTCTCAGTAGACAACCCAATAAATTACTTATAAATATGTAAGTTTATATAAATTCTTTCAAGTGCAATTTGCAACATTCAACTAAAACCTTGAAAAGATCTATAAATTATGAGACAGAAATAAAAAAGTAAATCTTTAAAAGAACATAAATACTTCTGTAAAATGAAAATAGATAATGTTAAGCCTAAACACCTAGTAAAAGCAAAGGGCTCTAGAATCAGATTGCTTGAGTTCAACTGTAATCTTACTAATGATTTGCAAAGTGTCACGTATGTCAGTCTCTCAGAACCTTTGTTTTCTAGTTAATGAAATGTGGATAATAGCTATTAAAGATTAAATATATAGTGTATGAAATTCACAAAAGTTTAATTAAAAAACTTTAAAAATGCTAAAAAATGATTAAAGTATGTAATACTTCAAACATTTGGCATTGTATCTGGTAAGTAGAAACAGAATAAAATATACCTCTTTAGTATCACTTATATCATCAGAATGATAAATATCAGAAATGTGAAAGTGATGATTATGCTAAATACATAGTCATGTATCAATATTATTTCAGTACAACAAAGGCAATGCTTCATTTTCCCTTTTCAACAGCTTAGTTTCATTCTTCCCTCCTTTTCAAGAGAGTCAAGATTACTGGGGAAAGAAGAAAATGAGAAAATGTCACAGGGCTCAGTTCTGAGATACAGAAATTCTGGATAACATAGTTTAGTTAAAGAATGTCAGGCTCCCCAGACCAGCAATTTCTCTTCTTTTAATGCCTGTAGCTGAGGGAGTACAGTGCAAGTGTTCATGAATAGACAATAAAAGATCTAGCCATGTTGTTGTTGTTCTAATGATAACTCATCTGACATTTCACACACACAAAAATGTATAGTCATGCATACAATGAAAAGGCCAGCAAACACAATAGCACAGCAAAGAAACAAAGTGAATCTTAGTTAAAGATGAATAACCATGGGGATGTTCACACTGATACCACGTTGACAGGAGTCATTCACTGGAGGAAGAAAGCGAAAGTGAACTAAGAGGTGAATGGGAAAAAGGACACCCATAAAAAGGATGGTATCTCAGAGTATCTGATACCAAACACAGTCTTCATATGAAAGGAAACCCTTCACTGAAGGTACACAGGACAAAATATTGATGCTCTTCCAAAATCAGAAATAATAATATGCAATTTTGAAAGCAAAGATATCCATTCAGTATCATAAGTTCTACAAGGGAAGGAAGACTATCCAAAGTACTTAGTAAACATTTTATAATCAAATAAAATATTTTTAATTCTCAATAGTTCTAATATGATGTGAGCAGCAACTATATGGTTGTCAGTTTTTATTCATTTATAATTGATAGAAACCTCTTTAATGCTTTTAAATGCACTCTTTACATTCAGGTAGCAATGTTTTCCCATTGTCTCTAGAGCTTTGCATGATTATAATCTGCACTGACATATATATATATATATATATGTATATATATATCATATATATATAATTGAACTGTGTATTTCATACAAAACATCTCAATCAATTTTAATCATATTTATACCTCCTTCTCCAGTGGCATTCCTATAACCCCCCCAACTGGAATCCATACATTCTTTCATCTGTGTTAAGATCTATTGTATCAAGCTAGTGGCACCTCAAATCTGTGCAAAGTGTGAACTCCTTACATAGGACGGTGAGAGAGAAAAGGGTAGAAGGAAGGATGCCTTTTTAAGGCTGAGAATGGTTGGGAAAGACAAAAGAAAACCCCATCAACTGAGTTTAATATATTTGAGTACCCTGGAACACAGAGGTTGGTGTTGAATCTCCCTAAAATATTTGACAAGCTCTCAGAGAACTGAGGATTGTTTCTTACTTCTCAGGTTATATATAAGCAAAAGGGAAGTCATAGGCCAATATGAAGTTAATCAAAAGTTAAGTAATAGTGTGACTTTAAATGTATATACTGTTCTGGTATCCAATGGAGGAGGAGAAGCCCTAGAAATTCTTATGTATCCTTTGTAAGATGTGATTTCTGTGAGGTTGCCCAAAAGATGACTGGAACACCCAAATGGGGGGTGTAACTTTACTAGAGCCGGAAGTTACGTCAAGAGGCAAACTGGTTAGTCTAACAGCATGGGGGCGGTAATAAGGTAAAGGACGCAGTGTTTCTGGAAATGACCAAGCAGGCAGTCCGGGAGTTGCATTAACTGCTCTGCATTAGGTACTCACTGGAAAAATGAGCTCTGCTTCAACCAGAAGTCAGAGTAAGCCTACAAGACACAAATTTTCCTTTTCCGCTTTAGGCAAAGATATACTAACTCCTGCACTCAAAAACATTCACAGGAGGGAAGCAGGGGAAAATTTGAGAAGGGATTTTAGGGAATTTAGATTCTTACTGAACTGTGTATTTGTCATAGATATATTTAACCTGAAATGAATAAACACACCCCCTTACACACACACACACACACACACACACACACACACACACATACACATACACGAATTCACTCATACTGGCCTTTCTAGGATGATATATATGCAAAGACTTGAAATTATGCTTCTTTCCAAAAATTAAGCTATTCTTTAATTAAAAACGTTTGTGCTGAGTCTCAATTTCTCAATGCAGTTCATTTTCTAGTATTCTGGATTCGTTGTACTTAACACAATATTGTGTTTGGGAAACTACGCACTGTAACTAACAAATCACAGTTAAGTGGCAAACTAAGGTTTGGGTTTATTATGTACCTACAGCATAAAAACAAAAATGAATATTGAAATTATCCTTATTGTTAATTTGAATATATACGCATATTAGATAACTTAGATTAAAATAATGAATTGACATTATCAGTATGATTTTATATAGACAAACTGAATATACTGAAAAGGAAATCTGTCAGTAATAAAGGAGCTGTATTTATGACAATTAACCACTTCTAAAAGTCAATTAATTTAATATAATTTGTTAGAAATGTTGCTTTTTCTCCATTTAGGACCATGAGAAATAGCAAAGGACAGTTATAGTCTGTGGTGAAAATATTAACTATTTAACAAGTAAAAGTTTTCAGTTCTACAAGAGCATTTGAAGAGAAGATTCCAAAGCATGCAGTAACACACTGATTGTTGCCCTGTGGATGTTAAAGCTGAACACAAAGAGAATGGGGAAATTGCTAGATAATTATATCTTTGAGCTGGGAGGTTTTACAGGCAATTCTAGCACATGAAATGTAATGTCATTAATGTCATCCATGCTCAGATGAGAAAGGCACACTGATTGCGGCCTTGGTTAAGTGCTGCCTAAAAAGGGAAAGAGAAAGAAAAGGAAAAGAAGCAAGTAAAATTAATGCATAATTAAAGGTATATTTTTCTCGATTCTTCCAAGTTCTGTTTTATTTTTATGCTGAAAATTGATTATATTTAGTGATTTTTATTCTTCACTTTGCTTAGGTATTAAATTTTTATACAAGTTCCAAAATTATGATGGAAGTGTAGAGATTAAAGGGAAAAAACAGCCTCAGGTCATATTATTTGAAGTATAGTTTCCTATATTTCTTTATCATTTGATATTTAAAACATTTAATACTTTATCTAAATTAAAAGAGACATTTTATTTCTGCAGTGTGTGTGTGTGTGTGTGTGTGTGTGTGTGTGTGTGTGCAGGCACAGGCACATATATTTAGACATCAGAGGACAATCTTGGATATTTGTTCTCACCTTGTTTGAGATAAGCTCTCTCTGTTCCTGGAGTATTTGCCAGGCTAACCAGACTGTGAACTGGGGATTCTCGTGGCTCTTCCTCCCACCTCCCTGAAGAAATGGTAAATTCTGGGGTTCTAATTGAAGCCCTCATGCTTGTTCAGCAAGTGATGCTATCGCTAAGCTATCTTCCCAGCCCATCCTTGACCTTTCTTTTCTTTCCTTTTCTTTTCTTAAATATTGCACTTTTTTATTGTGGCACAGCACAGAAAACATAAAGCTTGTCTTTTAAACAATACAGGCCACTGATGTCACTCTTTCTTGCCCACCAGAAACTGATATTAAGACTCTATAGCTGAAGATTTCACTCATGTTAGTCATAAGATATGAAGAAATTAAGTTAGAACTGAATTGTAAGATTTATTCTTTCTGGTTAACTTTCATAGTGCGTGGAGGTGCTATGTAGGTTGCTGGGGGAGAAAAGCTATCAATAGACTTACCCAGTTGTGAATCCTGTGAGTTACAATAACAAGCAGCCTGGCAAGATGTGCACTATTCAAGCAATAGTGGTATGAATATTATGTGATGAGCAGCTGCTTTCTGACTTGGTTTGAGTCTTGCTCCACAGGAGGGAGCTCATGCCTGGTGCTGTAAAACTGATCAAGAACTGGGAGATCATAGACCCATTGCTATTATTTTGCTGATAGACATGTGGTCAAACTGCCTTCTAAGTTTATATCCAAAGATGGATGCTGTACTCAGCCTTTGTCAAAGAAGGTTCTTAACACAGCTGGTGGTGGCTAATGTAGACATCATAACTGGTTTAAGTGCTGGGATAAGAGAGAATGGAGTATCCTGCTCCAATGAGGCATCCATTAAAATTAACTCCTCCAACATCTTCAATTCAGTTTTCAACACCCAGCCCTAAAATTATAGAAGAAACTTTTTCTCAGGTTCAATATTGGATTATTCTCAGAAATCGCTAGAAACCAGAATGGCTAACACATACAGTTTTACCAAATAATCCTGGCACATCTCCGTAGACTAAGGATAAAAATCTAAGTATCCCCAATGTCTAATTGGCTTTGACCCATGTGAGATGAGTTGATGCATTTGGACCAGATGTAGCAGGATCAGACCTTGCTTTTCACCCATGAGACCATCAGAAGAAGGGACAGAAAAATTGGAAGAGCCGGAGGATGGGTAGGTCTGCTGCAAAAAGACATCTTCTGAACATGACATGTCTGTTGCATTCATAAACATAGCAGCTGTGCATCTCAGCACAATAATTGCACTGGATTGGGTTAGTCAACAGTCCATCATGTAAGGGGAAAGGACTCATGAAAACCACAGTGATGTAGTCACTAATAAACAGTCCGTGTTCCAGTAAACAACCTCTACCCATTCTCATGCAAGGAATCCTTAATTAGCTCAGTGCATCACACACACACACACACACACACACACACACACACACACACACAGACATACACAAATAAGACAAAAATGCAGAAAGAAAATTTCAAGGGAAAAAGGATTTCTGTGAGAGGAAAGAGAGCTGAGAGGGGAAAAAAGGAAAGATAAAATGACAATATATACATTCATCACATACATCTATGAAATTGCTAAAGAATAAAATATAAATATTAAAAGCAAAGTATGCATTCATTGATATTTATCATCTTGCAGTGTTGAGTGACCATCAGTTCGTTCCAGTCTTGAAACAATTTTATTGTACCAACATAAAACTTATTGATGATGTTTTATTTCAAGACAAATAGTCAATAAAACAATAATGAGTTATCCATATTTTAGATGAACTAAGAAAACTAAGAGCAAACAACGCATACCATTGATTATGCCTTTGGTCAGAATTCTGTTAACCCTAATTCCTTTAACCCTAAGTTTACAGATATAGAAATTTTTTGCTATAAGCTAAATGTATGCTTTTCTATCTGAATGAAATTTAATTTTGTAGGTAATAAATAAGCTAGAAAGTAGAAAAGAACTTGAATTATTTCCTGAATATGATTTTTCAATTATACATTTTAATGCATTGCTTTAATTAGGGACAAAATTATTCATATAACATGACATGAAAGTCATTTCCCTAAATAAAGAAATCATTGTGTTAATGTCAAATATACATATATTGTTTTGTTTCACAAAATTTCACCAAAATATGCATAATTTTAACATGATTTTTTTTCTTGACAGTTATTTTAAATATGTTACCATGCCATTCAGTCTGGTAATTCTGACAAATGAAGAATAAGATTATTAATTATCCTTGTTAAAATAAGGGATGAGACTTTTCATTCCTCTTTTGTTCCAAAGTATTTATAGATACTATAGATATAGATATTTATAGTACTATAGATAACCGTTGGGACTGTATTTCTCCTGTTTTTGAAGTATATAGAAACTTTAAAAATTAACCTCAAGAAGACAAGCTGTGTCAGCTTTATGACCCAATAATGTCTTTCCTAAATACCTGTGAAATATCATTTTGAAATGTAAACTTTGAGGGAAACATACTTCATCTTCTAGTTGCCATTGGAAGCACAGAATTTAACTTTGTTGAGCTCCTCTCAGCATGTTGTAAAGCTATCTACTCTAACAAAGATGCCGCCAGTGGGAATGATCAACACAAGTTCGTGTAAACTAAGATGAACCATATGTGGTGACTGACAGTCATCTTTTTTTTTTCTTTAAGACTGATAGCTTTTATCCTAAGACATTTCTGATTGACTACAAAAAAGGACGAGATTTCTTTCTGTCTTTGTATGCTCATGGCAACCTCCCAGCAGTCAGTTTGCCATTATATTCACTTTTAGTGTCTATTTGATGAGAGAAGTATTGTTTTTGATGGGATGATATTTAATACATATAAAGAAATGTAAAAGATCAAACATTTTAAAAATTATCACCTTTAGCAATTATCAGCTCTTCTTTTACTTCATGCACTAGCTACTATCTATCTATTACTCATTCTGGAATGTTTTGATGTAGATTTTCAAGAGATTTCTCAAAAAATGGATTAAACATATTATAAATTTACTATGTTGTCTTTTATAGATTTGTACACTTCATAGTACTATCACAGTACATTTCCCTGGTTTCAGTAACCTTTCTGGTTCCTTTGCATTGGTATCCACAAGAAGCCTATGTGCTTCAGTTGGTTGATAGGCTCCTTAAGCCTCTTATCTCCTGATTCTACCACTTTCATTATTTTAAATTTATTTTTTGAAGAATCATTACGTTTACATTTTTTTTTAGTTTTTCTTTTCTTTCTTTATCTTTTTATTTATTAATTTTTTTGGTGAAGATTGCAGTCCAAATTAATTTTAACATGTTACTCTAAGCCCTTGAAAAATGATAAATATAGTTTTTTCAGGATCGCCAGGGAGGTGGTGTTATTAATTTACTACTGTGGGAGTCCTGTAATTCTATCAGGAGACTCATAATGTCTGGGGCATGTGTGTGTGTGTGTTTAACTTGGTAGCTATTTGTGATTATTGTCTCACTCATTTAAATCACTAGAGCTTAGTCATGATGGAATTCTACTTTCACGTCTTGGCTATATGTTTATAAAGAGAAACATCCACTAATCATTTGTTCACCCTAACATATAGTTCACATAGAACTAAGTATTGATTCTTTTGCTTTGTTTTTCCTGTGTAATTATTAGATTCTCTACCATCGTTCAAATGTTATCAATTAACTTTAAATTTTTGTTTCAATTTTGATACCACTTTAATTTCATAGATTACATTTGAAAGGTGTTAATATACTGCAATCGATATTTTTACTAATCTTCACAGTGCCCCAGTTTGTGCAATGGGAGCGTCTTCAAATTGTTTTTTGCTGGTTTCTTTTGAAACAATCCAATACTCTGACTTTGTTTTTTGTTAAATTAAGATTTCCCAGATTTAATGTCTGTATTTTTTTGCCCTCAGTATAATACTAATTTCTCCAAGGAATGCTTTCTTTTTCTATGAGAAAAAAAAATGTATTTGATGAATACTTTCTTCAAGAAGCTATGGTAATTATTTGTTGGGGTCCCTTTGCTTGGGGCTGGCCCCAGCAGGATGCAGGGTCTCTGCCAAGAGTGAGCTAGAGGTGCGGATCAAAACACAGATGCCGGGAGCTGGGTTTTGAAAGCATGAGGAGGGCGAGCCACAGCAAACTCAGTTTATTCAAGGAAGTGCAAGGGGTTTTTCTGGGTTTGGTTAGCCAGTTGCCCTATGGAGTGGTTCCTGACTGCAGCCACTAATGCTCCATCTGTTAGGCAGATCATCCAGGCATGGGGTGGAAGCTGGTGTCACCCCTGGCCAGAGTGGCATGCCACGTTCACAGAAGCCATTCCCTTCTTCCTCATGGCAGGCAGCCTGGCTAAGGCCCATCTTGCATTACACCATAAATATCCTCCTTTTTGTCTGTATTAATTGAGAGACCCTGGGAAGCATGGTTCTTTGCCAAGCCATTGTTGACACCAGGCCCCTACGGATCAATTCAGGCAACAGTGCCTGTCTTAGGTTGCCCCATTCATCAGGGTCTTACCTGTCATTGACTACCAACCATCTGGTGAAAGAACCCACGGGGTAATGCTTGTCACTTAGGAGGGTAATTAGGGTGGTATGGGAGGTTCGTGCAGGAAGTCTCCTGTGGCGTTCGTGAGGGTTCTCATTGAAGAATGCTTTTGTGCACTGTAGAAGACTCAGGAAGAAGCAAGAATAGTTAAGGATCGCCAGGGAGGTGGTGTTATTAAATGTCCTGTTAAACGGTATTGCCCTGTATTGATGTTATCCAGGTTTGAAGAGCATATTTGGTATTTGGAGGGAGGTTCAAGGCCTGGATGGAGGCCTGGAGAATTTGAAGCATCAATGTTTGAGAAGCTCTGCTTTGATGCAGTGCTTTCCAAAGGTAGCACTATCAAGAAGGCCACAGTAAAAATACCCCAGATACCAAAGTGAGGGGTGAAAAAATGGCTGAGATCCTATTTTGTCTCGGCAGATGGCACTGAAGTTCCTTATGTTAAAGAAGCCAGTTATGCCTGCACTGTTCCAGCAGCAAAGTTGGAAAAATTAGTCTTTTTCAAAGCTGTGCATGGGGGTGTGAAGGTCCGCTGAGGGAAAAGCAGAGGGCACCATTGAGGATCCAGGTCCTATTAATTCCCTGTACTGAAGGGAGAGCCATGAAGGACAACCCTGTTGCAGGGTTGGGTGAATACATAGCTGGGAAAATGGGGCTATCCTGAGACACAGGCATGGGGGTGGCTGGGTAGGGCATCACTGCCCACGAATCATCAGCTCTAGACTGGAGGGGGAGTGGGAGCTTGAGCAGGAAAAAGAGTGGGATGTGGTTATGGATCCAGCTAGTCTGCAAAGTTGGGGGCATCAGCTGTGCTGGCAGGAGCATTTGTTGCAGGCTTGACATTTCCAGCAGGTATCCAGATAGGGGAGAATGAGGTTTCTGGAAAGATACAAGTGTATCCTCGACCCTGTGTTAAGAGTGGGTGAGGTCCCTTCAATTCATTTGTGAGAGGGGCTCTCCAGTGGACAAGGGGCAAGGGGATAGTGGCTGGTTGAGAACTTCAATGTTTATAGGCTGGAGAGAGTCCCACTTCATCAAAGATAAGAAAATTAAGGGTGAAAAGAGCTTCCACCTAGGCCAAATGGGGATCTCTGGGTGTCATTGCAGTTTTCTGCTTCATAATGAGTTCCTTGAGGGTCCTATTAGTTCCTATTAGTCCTCTCCACTATGGCTTGTCCATGAGGGTTATAGGGGAGGCCCATTGAGTGTTTAATTCCCCAAGATTCTATGAAAGACTTGAACTGGGAAGATGCATATGCCGGGCCATTATCTGTCTTAATCACCCAGGGCACACCCATGGCCAGCATAGCAGTTTTTGTTGCCTTAATGGTGTGGGATGCCTTCTTCCTGAAAGGGTGATAGCAAAAACAAATTTGGAGTAAGTGTCCACAATGACGTGGACATATTTAAGGTTGCCAAAAGAGGGTATATGGGTGACATCCATTTGCCGGATGGCATTTGGTGTGAGGCCTCTAGGGTTAATTCCCTGTGACTGCAGTGGGCCCGAGGGGGCCAAAGGGGCACAGGCTTTACATGTACAGATTAGGTGCTTGCACTGACTAAGAGAAACCTCGGGGTAGAGGACCTGCAGGTTAGAGGGGGAGAGATGAAATCTTTGGTATAAGTGTCTAGCTTCTTCTAGGAGTGGTAAGGAAGTGACAGCAATAAATTTGTCTACCTGTGCATTCCCATCAGCAATGAAGCCAGGCAGACCAGTGTTTGAGTGTACATGCTCAATGAACCAGGGATGCTGTCTATTTTCCATCAACATTTTTAAGGCACTTATGGCAATATTTATCAGTTTATGGGATGGCCTGAGGTTGGCCCAGGGAAGCATCCTTGCCATTTGGACAGCGTAGCTGCTGTTCGAAAAAATATTGAGAGGTGCTACTTGACAGAGCTTTAAGACTCTGAGGATAGCATAAAGTTCACGTAATTGAACTGAATGAGGGTTAGCAAACTTAAGGGCCTTGTCTGGCTGGTTGGCTTTCTTAATAATTAGTTCGTAATAATGCTTATTGGCATCTAAAGCCAAGGCTGTTAGTGGAATAGGCTAGCTGGAGGGCATAGAAAGGAGATTGGCCCTCAGAGGAAGAACAGCAATGAATTGAAGTAATTTGTGAGCAGGGAAGTGGTTGTTGTTGGCCAAAGCAACGGAGGGCGTGCAGTGGTTGGTGGGGAGCACCCAGGGCTGGGCGGGTGGAATGGGTGATAGGGCGTGCCCAGGGTGGGGTGGGTGAAGCAGTTGAAGCTCCCTCTGAGGGTACACTGGGGGAGGGGTGGGTGTTGTTTATCCTTCTGTTTCACTTTCAAGCAACACTTCAGAAGTGCCTTAAGAGCCTGCAATTGTGGCGCTTCCTGATCAGGGAGGGAGATTTCTCATTATGGTGGGGTTGGGTTTGACAGAGTGAACTAGATTAAGGTCTCCTTGAGAGTAAAGGCCAATGAAATGGAAACTCAAAGCTACAATGATCACTACACAAACCAAGAAGCCTAATAAAAGGCCCAACTGAGACATACAGACAGAATGTTTAAGACCCAAATGTCTCGTGCTTAGTGAGGGACTTCCGTGGATCATTACATCACAGCCATTTGCCCATATGGTGTCTCCAGAAAGGTTTGGCCAATGGCCTCGCCTCGGTTCCAAAATCGGGGAGGGGGGCAGAGGGGTCAGGCCCTTATGTGATTTTGGTGGGACTAACCAAGGGGATGGTCCAGCATAGGCTTTGGCAAGGTGGCCCACTCACCAACAACCAGGGTGGGGGTGTCTCGCCAACGCTGGGGAGCGGAGGGTCCCTGTTCCGGTGCCAGATTTTGGGGACCCTCTGCTCAGGGCCAGCCCAAGGAGAATGCAGGGTCTCTGCCCAAAGAGGGTGATAGACATGGAGTCAAAGCACAGACACCAGGAGCTGGGTGGAAGCGTGTGGAAGGTGAGCTGCAACAACTTGGTTTATTCAAGGAAGTGCAAAGGGTTTTATGCGTTTGGCTAGGCAATCACCCTATGGGGTGGTTCCCGGACTGCGGCCACTAGTGTTCCATCTCTTAGGCAGGTCACCCAGGTGCTGGGCGGAAATTGGTGTCACACCTGGCCAGAGTGGAATGCCACATTCACAGAAGCCATTCCCTTATTCCGCATGGTAGGCAGCCTGGCTAAGGCCCATCCTACATTACAACATACAGATGTTATCTTATGTCTGTGAAAAAAATAATTGGGTTAAGTAATTTGAAGAAGGAAGGAAGCCACTGTCATTTCTATAGTCTTCTTTAGGCCCATGATTGAAGGGATACAGTCTGCAGTGGTCAGGGAGGCATGGTAGTAGAAGAGACGTCTGGCTACACCAGACTGGGGGATGTGGCCACCCACATGCAGGATGATTCTTTCCTCAGGTAAACTGTCTTTCAAGATGCACCCAGAGCTTTATGAAAATGTATCTTCTTGATAACCCCCATTCAGTCAAGTTGATAATGAAAATTCTCACCATCACAACGAGGCTGCTCTTTACAACCCGATCATGCTTCATGTACATTTTGATATTAATTCTCACTTGTGCCTTTCAGCAAAAATATCTCTGAAAACAGCATTATTTACTTTCTTTCTATTGGTTCTCTGTCAGTGAATAAATTATGTTGATTAAGATATACGAGAACTGTATATTTTCCGCATCACATTCATTTTCAAAATTAGAAAACAATATGCAATAAAAGAAATTAATACCATTACTTGTCTGAAATTGCATTTTTTTTGCAGTAAGACACATACCTAGTTTTCTGAAGTCACCAATTTCATTTGTTTGTTTATTTACTTATTACGTATTTTATGTGTATGAATGTTTTGCTGGCATATAAGTGTACCCATGTCATGCAGTGCCTGTGGAGGTCAGAAGAGGGTGTCAGATCCCCTGGAACTGGAGTTAAGGATGGTTGTTAGTTGACATGAACCTTCTGTGAATCAAACCCCGTTCCTCTGCAAGGGGACCACTGCTCTTAACTACTAAGCCATTTTCCCAGGCCTTGAAGTCCCCAGTTTTAATACTTTCAACTTACTACAATCATTGCCCTTTACCACACTGGTTAATTTACTATCATCACAGCTCTATAATGATCAACTATTTCCTTTAATTTCAGTTGTTTCATATGAACTCTGATGATTAAATATTTTGTCTAACATCATTCTGTAAGGAATGTTAACTTCTTCATTGGACTGTTGAAGATAAATACTATGTAAAGATCATGCAAACATTTGGTCATTAGATAAAATATAAAAATCAATCCTATTTAACAAATATTAGTAAGTGTATACGTGCAGTAGAAATGGATGCTACAAGTAGGCCACCCTGGTTAATAAACTAACCTTAGATAATAGCAAAAGGAAATTGCCCGTGGGTAATGAAGTACCTTTGATCCTCGATAAACAATTAACCATTAAAAATAAAAAAGTAAGTTAAAATTGAATTAAGGAAAATTGGACATCTTTAATGTGGTACATTGCTTCCACATTTGCTCAGGCTACTTAGGATATCACACTTCAGTAAAAGTGATAGGTGAGGACACCAGGGAGCCTTTAGTACCAAATCTGGTTTTGCAGGCTGTTTGTTGTGCTGATGACAAAGGGAATATGAATGCCCAAACCAAATTTTCAGTTGTCATTTTCCCAATATCAGATGTGTCCAATCTTTATGAACTGAGCTCAGAGAGAAAAAGTCACATGTTGATGTGTTAAATACCTCACAGACTATATTACAATGACTATCTTACAAGATTTTAAAAAATTTTCAGACACAATCATTCAGTTTTATGACTGTCAGAACTCTTTTATCTGTGTGTAGAACGCTCCTCTGCTCTTCACTGAAGTCGTGAATGCTCTGGAATAATATCATTGCTCTAACTCAGTTGAACATAAGGTCTCCATGCTGAGAAAAAATCTGGATTGCAATGGAAATACTACTGTGAAAACACTCTTTACCTTAACAGACATATTCTCAAAAACTAAGCTCCTTTCTGTGTGATTGAGGGGCATAGAACTCATTGTTTACCACACCAGTAAGATCTCTTAAAGAAGACTATAGAAATAGTAGGTGCTACTATATAATAAACAGTATTAAATTCCACTGGGCCAAAGTGGATTCATTTTGCTTCATTGTGAAATATCAAGACAATTAGACTCTACAAAATGATGATGATGAAGCTAAGGCACATCTCCATCCTGTTCTTAGCTCACACAGTGAGTCTAATCTTCCTAATCTGTATTTCATTAGCTTATTTATTTGGCTCCAGAATAAGCTTCTATGCCTTTTTCTTTTCTCTTGGTTGGTTCTTTATTGCTATTGAAGTTTGGAGTACACAAAAGCCAGCTTTCAGTCAGTGGTAATGACTGTTGCTCAAGCATGAAAACCTGAGTTCAAATTCCTAGAATTCATGTAAAAAGCTTGGTATGGATTTGTCACCCTAGGGTTTGGAGGGGTGTTGGGGGAAGGCAGTAACAGGAAGATATCTGGGACTACTTTACTAACAGTCTAGCTCTACGGGAAGTAAAAGACCACGTCTGAAGGGAATAAGGCAGACAGTGATAAAGTCAGATGCTCAGTATCCTGCTCTGGCATCCACACAAGGGCAATGTGCACTGAAACACATGCCACTCATCACAGACATACTGCCATACCACAAATACACAACGTTTTTTAAAGACAACTCTTTTTATCCCAGAATCAACTATACAGTAGACAGTCCTTTCATCTCTTCTGCCATGAAAGATTTCAGACCTCTAGACTCCAGAACCTTGAATAAATACTTTGGTTGTTTTATGTCACCTGACTTGCTGCAGTTTGTCATATCAGTAGCCCTAGGAAACTTACATAGCATCCAAAGGAACCCTAATTCTGTCTTCCATTTTAAACAAGGCACTTGATCTCCATTTTCTCTTTACCCAAATATGTTACCATTGTTCACACAATTAATCTCACCAAAACCAACAGAAACCATTTTGAGGCTATTTACTCTCATTCTCCTTATCCATATTTTTAATTTCTTGGGAATTTCGTATGTGCATATAATGTGTTTTACTCTCACCTAACTGTTATTAATTTAAGACATATAATTTTTTTTTGATGCCGGAACTTAGTAATGGAAACTTTCCTCTCAATAACAACATGAAGTACGTCAGGTACTGAAGGCCTTCGAAAAAAAATGAGAATAAATACCAAAGAAACAGTAGACAAGAAAAGATATCCAAAATCACAGCAGAACTGAATGAAATAGAAACAAACAACTAAAAATGAAAAAAATATACAAATAATGGATGAAATGAAGAGTTGGTTATCTGACAAACCCTTAGAAAAATTAACCAAAAGAAGAACATAAAATACCCAAATTAATAATTTTAGAGATGAAAAGACATAACAGACACTGAGTTAATTTATAGAATCATAAGGACACACTTTAAAATTTTATATTTTACCAAACTGGAAAATCTGAAAGAAATTGCTGAACTTCTAGATCCACATGACCTCCCAAACAAACCAAGATTAAAAGATCAGTAACAACCAATGAATTAAAAGCAGTGATTAAAAGTCTCCCACATTCATATATTAACAAAGGTCTGTGAATTCTTATTCACATGCGTTTATTAATCATCAGAAAGAAGCAGACACCAGTCTAGTCATTAGGGATAGAGATAGAAAGAAATTAAATGAATTGGCTCTTGTTTTCACATTTTTATCACTGGGGAAACTGAGCGAAAATTGAGTAACCACAAACACATATATGCTATAAATATTAAGTGACGATAGTTGATCATATTTAAAACGCAGTCTAGGAATAAGTCAATATTGCATAAGATGTAATAATAGCTATGGAACGACAGCACAGAAAGCATAGATATACAAAGGCTGGAAAAATCTTGAAATTGTAAAGAAAGTGAGAATACTATTGGGATAGGTCAAAAACAAGAGTTTTCAGGCTCTGGTGTCGGCTGCGTGGTAGCAGTGCCTGTTTCTGCTTTTCTAATCTTCCTGCTTTATTACCTTTCTCATCACTTAGTTAAAATGTGTATCATTCTTTCATTACTGAGCACATCACTAATAACTGCATTTTTGTTTCCTGTTTCCTCCCTTTTACCTTCTTCCATCTCTGCACAGCAGAGTATGTTTTCAATACATAATTGGGAGCCTTCTCTACTTAAGGTTCCATAATGAATCCTTTTGACTTTAAAATAAGATCTAAGCAGGTATTAATTACCCCCCCCCAGGGAAAAGTGCCACTTGTCTATCAGTAGAAATATTTGTGCTGGGCCAGTCCTTGTGGCTTGTAGGTAGAACAGGTGGATAGGATCACTGCTTGATTTTCTTGTGTGGCAGCTGGCACTTTCTGATACTATGAGAGCTAATCTTCAGGAAGGATACTTCCAGGTAAATTCTTTTCCAATTTCTCCAAGTCCTGAGTACAAAGTATGTGGTATCTTCAGAAACAGGGTTTTACCTTCAAGTTCTGGGAGACAGCCAAGGGCTATGGCAATAGCTTACATTATTTGGTAAGTCTCTTCGGCTCCATAATCAACAACACAAAGGGAGGTTTCCCTGCCTGGAACTGGGATTTTGCTAAATAGCCTTCAGCTATTGACTCACAGTCACATACATATGGGTATTCTTAAGTAAGTTTAGTAAATAATATATTTTCTTATGATTTTTCAGACAACTGTAAGATTCTGAATCTCTCCCTCCTCCCTCTCTCCCTGTCACCTTCCCTCGCCCTCTGTAGTTAACGTAACCCCATCACTTCCTATTTTTTGGAATGGGAATCTTAAGCATTGATTAAATGCTGCAGGAGGCAATGTTTTTCAATGAACACATGAGAAAGGAAGATTTTGGTCTGGAGAGAAGATGCAAAATCTTGAATTAGAGATGGAGAAATTCTGATTGTTTCTCATGTACCAAATGTCACATATTCTCAATACGTATGTATGCCAGTCACCACTGGAAAGATATTAAATATATTTACCTCCTTGATAATTAAAAAGCATGCCAATCATCCTTCCAGAGGTACTGGTTTTAACGTGTGTGTGCGTGCGTGCGTGCGTGTGTGTGTGTGTGTGTGTGTGTGTGTGTGTGTGTTTTAAAACAGCGTCTACTAGGTAGCCTTGGCAGACCTGGTCTTGCTATATCACTATGGAAGCCAGGTTTCCTCAGCGTCACAGAAGACCTACCTGTCTCTGCCTCCCAAGAGCTGGGATGTTAATTAATTGTTATGATGAAGAAACTGAAATACTAATATGCTGAGAATGAGGCTCAAATCTCATTTATAAAAAAGGATAAAAAAGGACAACAGAGGATGTATGTTATGGGACAGATCAGCCCTATGGGAAAGGGAAAGAGGTTGATAAGCCACTAAGTTTTACCGAGGACTGTCCCCAGATGATTATCAAACAACGTGGACCATTTCTAGGCATTTCATAAAATGGGGCTCTTCTAGCTTTAGTAACAAGATTTGCTGTGTGCTGTTTAGTAACACCAGTGCTTACATACTGTTGTCTTTCTTCCCCCATCTTTACGCTGTCCACACCAGCCCATCTGTTCCATCAGCACAGAGAGGAAGACATTGCTCCCTCCCCAGGGATTCTGGATCAGAAGACTGCAGTGACATCATGGTGATTGTTTTTCAAAATCACATTTACCCAGAAAATGCATTGCCAGCAAGAACGCTGTCAGGTCACAGCTGTTTCACTGTGAATCATCCGTCGCTCTGAGGAATACCCCACATGGACCTCAGCAACAAATCCACACACCCGAGAATAAATAAAATTATCCTAGCTCGAGGATAACTCCCATGAAATATTTGCAGTAATATTATGTCCTGATATTTTGTGCAACAAGCCCCATCAAATATACTATGCTTTTGTTTTCTTTAAGGTAATTCTCTAAGAATATGAGAATTTAGTAAATAAATGATTGCCTATCTGTGCTGTAATTTCCCAGACCATTTGAAATATCTTTTATTTGCCAAGCAAGGAAAAAGAGTCAACTCATATTAATAGACACAGTAGCAGGATTAGACAGCTACCAAAATAGTAACATTTGAGTTTGGACCATATTTCTGACATTCTCAAAATGTATGCTCCAATTACATATCTCCAAAGCTAAAATTGCTATCCTATTGGGATAAGGAAGTTATTCAATGAAATACTAATAAATGGTCAGAAAATATGTTAGCTATTATTATTTGCATTTATCATTTTCCTGTGAAAAGGAAAAAAATGTTTTTGGTGGGGGCTCCAAACGGAGACCTTGGTAGCCTTAAGCATCAAATGTGCTGCCAAAAGGAGAAATGTTATCAGTAGGACAGGAAAATTATGCCAAATAAGACTTCTGTAATGTTACAAATTTGGTTATAGCCAGTAGTAATCCTTCACTGTTATTTTCTGGAATATCAAATAAGAAAAGTCAAAGAAAGAGAATGAGAAAGACAAAAATAAATTTAAAACTCTTCAAAGACCATTGGTCCAAAATGACCAATAATTAGAACTTTTTAAATGAATTAATGTTTATTTTTTCTTTTGTTTATTTGGATCTAGTGAATGAAGGGTTATTTTCTCTAGCTAAAGTATGCAAACCAGTTTATATTCATAGATGTAACCTAGGCCTGGCACGTCTTCCCTTCTGAATGCGTTGCATAGTCAGCTCTTAGTATTCGTTTTAGGGAGAGTATGCTCATGGACCTGCCTTCTCATAGGAGAATGCATGCTAATAAGAAGTTGTCAAATATTTCTTTTGCAAATCATATGTCATCCTCTAGCATTGAGTATCAAATTTTAGGTAGAAAATGTCATCTAGAGGTGTGTGACTTGAAACAATTAGGGGGAAATTATTTTAAGTTAAATTGCTTTTCAGGCAATAAAAGAAAAATTAGAACAACCTAGGGATTGACTAAATACACTATTTTCTCAAGTAATGAGCTCTTTAAAATGAACTAGCAATCAAATACCACGATCCACTTTCTGTAAAACTGTTACAAGGTGTTAGCAGGTAATGAGTTTGAGAATGCTCTTCTTGAACCAAGACAAGGACAAAAGGCTATAACGTTGAGTACAGGGCAATTATACCCTTAAAATTTCAAATCTATGAGATGATATGTACTTACTAAGTATCAGCTGTAATATAAAGCATTAGATTAAAAGGAATAGGACACTTTCTTCCCTTAAATTGAATGTGATCTACCAGAAAGGATCCATTATTAGTTGATATTAATATAGAGGAATAATTAATAAAATTTTGTGATCCATAAATTATAAGAGACTTTCTAAGGCATTCATTACATAATGGTAAATATAATAGTAATAATTAAAATTATATTTATGGTGTTTCTAATTGGTATAGATATATACACTCATATACATGGACATTTCTGTAAATAATTAGTTGTTCAGAATATTATTCATGGGATACATGATTATGAATAATTTGTAATGTAATATTAAAAGCATTTCTATATTTTTCAAAAGAAAGGTATTTTTTTGTTTTAAGGCAAGCTCGGCCAGTGATGATCAACAGGCCAAACTCAGCTTAGAGCCTACTTTCAATTGGTAGTCCTTTATAGATAAAGCTTGAAAAATCACACTCTAAAGAATCACACCAATAAATATGTATTCACTAAACTCTTGTACTTTTTCCAGCTTGTGATAAAGAGTCAGGGAGAAATTATCAAAATATACTATGAATTATCTAAAGTTCAGAAACTGCCTCAAGGCCATTTATTCAAGTCAAAGCTAACCTTTTTGACAGCACTTCTCGGCTTGTAGTTTTTGTGGATTGATAAATTTTTTCTTAATTCCCCCAGGTAACAAAGTATCATATTTTTATTTCACAATTAATGATAGTGAAACTGAAGCATGAGGTACCATAGCCAGAGCAAGAGTCAGAACCAAAAGGAATGCATTCATATACCTCTATATCATCTTATATGCATATCATCTCTAGGTTTGTATCTATACATCTATCATCTATTGATCTATCTATGTGCAAGAAATTACAAGACTACAGTAGAGCTTTCCCCATGTGAAAGATATGAAAATACTATTTATCTTTTGAATTAAAGACTAATGAAAGTTTAAATCAGCCTTTATAAAGAAGTGGGCTAAGCAGCATTCTTAAAATCTCAGTTCTATTTTTAATAGGAAATAAATTACAGCTGTAATCAATTCTACAGTTCCAAACGCCTTTCTGATGGTTGGTTGCATAATCTGGATAGATGGACTTGATGAATTTCTTCAAGTTGACAGAATACACATAAAGATGAGGTTTTCTTTTCATCCTAGAGATTTTCAATTTGGCTAAGTTAATAAATTCCACAGGCTTGTAAATCACATCATGAAATGTTGTGAAGTGTTCTCTCAGTTAAGAATTCAAGTCTAATTAATGGTAATAAAGGAAATTATTTAAAATGATATTTACGTGAATATTGTATGTGTTCCCAGGAAGCTTTCTTCATCTTTATGATAATCAAGTATGACAATAATGTGACATTAAAACACTTTGCTTGCTATTTCTACATTCAGTTTCTCAACTGAAACTTGTCAGATAAACAGTATAAAAACAAAGCGTTAATATTTTATGAACTCTTCATTATCTGTCACAGAAAAAATAGAATTGTTTAATTTTACCATACAATATGAATTTTTCAGTTTTATGGACCAAAAATGCTCATTATAAAATA
The DNA here is from genome assembly GCA_035773235.1 of Eospalax fontanierii. NCBI lineage: Eukaryota > Metazoa > Chordata > Mammalia > Rodentia > Spalacidae > Eospalax > Eospalax fontanierii. The sequence goes on along the minus strand of CM069528.1, from coordinate 72,795,107 downwards.
ATAAGTGCTTCCTTTTGTGTAACAGTAATTGACTTTCATGAGTAGTTTGGTACTCAAGTTACTTAAGACTTCTATTCACCTTTTATCTGGCTATCAATGTAATGAACATCAACTATGTCTTGATGATTCTTTAAATGTGCTCAGATTATTTTTTATGATTGAGATGGATAGTTTGTTGTTACAGTCATGGGAAAATAGTTTTTTAAGGATTTAAGAAAAAAAATTGAGCTACATGTGGTAACCTATGCCTGTAAAGCTGGAATATATGAGGCATAGCTGGTAAGATTGTCACAAGTTCAGGCTCTACAATCTGAATTAAGACTAAGAACCCCATGTAAAAATCAACACATAAAACAAAATGCTTGTCTTTTAGGTATTTCTAATTCAACATTATTACCACCTTTTATGTACAGATGTATACATGTTTATACCATGAATATATAATATGAGATTATATATAATATATGTAAGAAATGATTAAGTATATGTATGTATAAGGTATATATAAATATAATTTCTGTATGTGTATTCACATAAATATATTTCTCTCACAGTAGTTTAAATTAAGTTGTTCACAAGTGTAACTGCTATGTGAATGTTGTAAATACAGGAACACATCTCAGATTTCTCTGACAGTAAATAATTTGCATTAGTTACAAAATATTTTCCTTCATGTCTTAGAATTGCAAAATTTTTGTTTCTGAGCTATCAATCACAATTAACTAAATAATAATTCCTGTCAATGTACTATACAAGTATTTAGGGACCACAGATAGCACACTGGATACAAAGGCACTTACTGTTCAAATATAATTACCACAGTTCAATCTCTAGAACCCACCATGAAAGGAGAGAACTGACTCACAAAAACTTTCCTCTGACTTTAAGGGTGTATGACACGTTTACACCTTTGCTCGCACACATATGCATCATCATTATTGTCATTGTTCCTCCTCCTCCTCCTCCTCTTCATCATCATCAATCCTCACCATTATCATCAGTTAACTAATAAAATAAAAGTACTTCAAATCATTGAAATGTCTAAGTGATTCTTTGGTCCCAGAATCATTCTTTCATTGTTTATAAGTGATCCCATCTACAGCATAGGAGAGTGCAATGTTTGTTTATTTTTCTGAGACAGATCAGAGCACTAACATCCACTAATGACATTTTCAAGATGGTCAGACAATTACTATTGTGGATGCCAAGAAGCTACCATTTAAAGTGAAGTATTATCTTAAAATCCTTTCTAAACCCAATACACTATCTCTTGTGTTTGTATTAAATTTTTATCATTTTTAATATATAAATAAACACATGTCAGGGAAGCTACTGTTTTTATCATCATCTGCTAATTAACCTGACTTTTAAAAATCTTACATTTGATATTTTAAACAAAATTTAATTAAAGAAAAATTAGTAGTCTTAAATGTTAGTAATTAAAAGCCAATTCATAAGAGAAAGTAAGGTTAAAATATCAATTACATTCTTGAACATTTTATTCATTCAGCAATGGATAATTATTTTATTAGAAATTGCTCCATTTCTAAAAACACTACTTTTAAAAGAATATGAAATTGGTTTTTCATCGTTTAAATGTTCAACAAGTGTCTTCTATACATGCTGAGGCTTTTTCCATCATTCTTGACTTGTATTTTAGTGACTGGAGAGGTGGCTCAGAGATCTTAATCTCTGCCCTAACTGTTCTTACAGAGGACCTAGGTTCAGTTCCAGCACCCAGATGATGGCTAACAACCATTTGATAGATATTCTAGTTCTAAGGGATCCATCACCCTCTTCTAACCTCCATGGGCATTGCATGGCATGGGTGTACTTACATACATACAGGTAATAGAGTCCAATGTGTACAAATTAAACATGATAAATAAAATATTCTTTAATTTAAAAATATTTTAATATTATATTATTTTTAAGGTCTAACTAGCACTCCAAATTGATTGTCTTAAGGAAAACTGAAAGAAATTGAATTATATCAAAATGCTACTAAAGTTGATATTTTTCTTAAAGCAGTTCATTCATCATCAGTATCATCTTATCAGTGTATACATTATAGCTGTTTCCCTAACTACACTGCTGGAAGACTAAATCCATCACTGTGAAGAAGTTCATTCAGTTGCTGTTGACACAAATTGAACACTAATTTTAATTGACATTTACATTTAAAAAATACCTTTTACTTCCTTCACTAATTTATCAACTTCTTAGTTTGAAATATATCTCTTCTAGTACGTTGAAAATATCCTGCTCAACAAAGAACAAGTTCTCCAAACAGTAAGTTATTTTCTCAGGCAAACCTATAGTAGCAATAAAGTTGGTGTTTGCCAACTGTTATGGGAGAGAAAAAGCAAAAACAAGCAGAGCCCATAGGAGTTTTAGAAAACTGAAAATTCTTCAAATAATACTACAATGATGAATATTTTTATACATGTGTCCAAATTAATAGAATACACCTTGTAAAAACCCTGTTGTAAACCGTGTACTATAACAAATGTAGTACACAGGTGAGGAATATCAATATATGGAAGTGAGATTGGAGAAACATGTTCTATTCAAGCTTTCTGATAACCTGAAAATGGTCTATAAATGATCTTAAGAACATCCCATTAATGAAAAGTCTCAAACTAAGAAGATGTGCTAGGGTCCTAGGGGGAATTGGAAGGAGAAAGGGGGAAGTAGATGTGATCAAGTCATGCCATACAAGTATGAAAAATTCAAAGAAGAGTCAAAAATTTCTAACATGTAGAAAATAATTTCCGGTTTAATTGCAACTGAATTTGAGAGTATATTAGAACATTTTCCTATTAGGGAAAGCTAATACTAACATACTCTTTGAATTTAAAAACAGAAAGAGAAATTGACCTCTTGCATTTTAGAAGGCTAACTTTTTCTTGAATGTGTACGTATGGGAAGAGAAACATAAAATGAAGAAGCAGAACTTCTCACATGGCTTTGTTCTGTGCTTCCAATCAAGATGCCTTCCCGTGCTAACGCAAACTTTATCTGTGCTCCTCTTACAGTGCAGCTTCTGAAGTGATGGACTGTGCTATTGCCAACTTGATGGCGCTGGGAATTATGTGTTTCCTATGATACCTGTATTTGTATGGGAAAGGGGTTCTAGTTGGCCAGAAGAGGTTTGCACGAGATAGAGAGTCAAAGGCCACGCCACAGATACTAACTAGTGAATTCTGAGGCCAGCTGTATAGATAGATATGAAACAGGACCAACAGGTTTCAGATTGTTTGCTGCCTGCTTCACTTTCTGGATAGCGTTTCCTGACTGTTGACTTATTGCTCCAGGCCCTTCACCATATCCTTAACTGGGGACACATAGAAGCCGCACGTCATCGTTTATTTATCCATTACCATGGTCCTTATCTGGAACCAATTTCCTGTTTTAGTTTCTTTTGTGTGGTTGTAACCAAAATACCTAACAGAAAGAATTAAAGGAAAGAAGGATTTCTTTCAGCTCATGCTTTTAGAGGGTAACGTCCATCATAGAGAAGGCAGGATGGAGTGGCTCTGTCCACAGTGCTGGGAGCTTGCATTGGCAGCTATTCACATGGCAGAGGGTCAGGAACCAGAGAGCATAGGACTGGAATCAGTGGCCTAGTACATCTTTTAAACATTCTCCTATATTTCCTCATTTCCATCAGTTAAGTCTCTCGTAAAAAGACAAAAGAACTGTACAAACTGGAGACTGAATATTCAAAACAAAAACTCGGGGAACATTTCAGATTCGGATAATAATACCTTCTTTTGGAAATGGAAATTTTACCTGTAACTGTCCCACTATTATATCTTGGAAATAGAAAATCTATTTTTTTCATTTTTATAAGAATTCACAGTAAGATTTTAAGTAGAGTCTTGAATAAAAAAATTGAATTTCATCATCTGAACAAATTGGAACCTGACTGGGAATTTATCCAAAGGATATGAAATATGAAATCAGTACACTGAAGATATGTCTGTATTTTTTACAATAGACAAAACATGAAAACAACATGAGTTTAATCAAATCAATAGATAAACCAATAAAGAAAATGTAAGATAGATATATATATATCACAGAGTACTACCAGCCACATAGAGAACAAGCACTTCATTTGTAATATCATGTATGGAACTTAAGATCATTATGTTTAGTTAGATACAGAAAGGCAAGTACAGCATGACTTTATTTATATTTGGGCTCTAAAAATATTGATCTTATAGAAGTTGAGAGTGCAGTGGTGGTTACCAAAGGCTGAAGCTCTGATGAGAGAGGGAAGAGAAAGGACTGACTAATATAAGTAGCCCACAGCTGCACAGAAGAAATTCTGTTGTGTCAATGCATAGTAGGTTGACTCTAGATAATGATTATGTACTTTATATTTCAAGAAGCAAACAAAGAAGACGCTGAATGCTTTCATCATAAGGAAACAAATCTGTGAAGAGTTTGGGAAGTTTGACCTGATTTCAGCATTCTACCACATGAATAGGCTTCCGAGCAGTTTTTTGGGAACTGGTGAAACTAAGTGCTAGACTGGTTCCTAACATGCAGTGAAGTCCTGGGTTTTATTCCCAGCACAGAAAAATTATAAACTTACATGATACCTTACTATGGTTTTGCATGTCAGTTAAATAAAATAAAGACTACAAAGGCAAAAGATTGGGGTGGTGTCACGGGGTTGGTCTGAAAACACCTTGCATGATGAGATGGATATGGGATTTTGGAGGCCAGGGACAGAATGCTGTAGCTTAGAACGCTCCCTCAAAACTTTTGTATTATAGGTTTGACTCACATCTCAGTGCTAATAATGTGGCAACACTGTCAGAAAGTGAGAGCTTATGGGAGATCCTTATCTTACTAGGGGTGTATTCTTGCAAAGACTGGTATTATCATTTCCTCTCCTGGTTCTCCTTGTTTCCCGATTGTGAGATGAGCTACTTTGATGCACCATATGCTCACACCGTGACGTGCTCACTCTCCACAGACTGGAATCTCCAAAACTGAGACAAAGAAACTGTTTGTCTTTAAGATTTGATATTTCAGGTCTCTTGTTAGAATGAGGGAATCTGACTAAAATGGGAAAATAAATTAAATTAAAAATAATATATTTTTTTCAATGTTGTATTTTCTTGTCTAAGTCAGTCTGCTAAAACATTAAACATAGTTACATAAAATGTTAAACTATAAAGCTGTAATTTTAATTCTCCTGAATACTACAAACTCTGGGAGATCTACATATGCTTTAAATGAGGTGAGGGACAACCCTGATTGGAATGGATAATGGGTATTACTAAGGAGGAACAAGATTGCATTTCAACTGAACTAAGCTGAAAACATTCATTTTTTTCTTTCTATATTAGTCATGGCAACTTACCAATTAAGATTTAAAAAAATAGCCTTAATTTTACACAAGGCATTTTAAGTTTTGCTGTACAGAATATTGATACTAACAAAATTAAGCTGCTTTCTTTCAAATTTTATATCCAGCCAGAAGTAGTGGCACATGCCTTTAATCCCAGCACTTAGGAGACAGAAGCTGGGGTATATCTGTGAAAGTGAAGCCAACCTAGTCTACATAGTGAGTTCCAGGCCAGCTAGGGATAGAGGGAGATAGTCTCAAAACAACAACAATAATAATATAATGCTATAATTCTGGATACATGTCATTATATATTTGTCAAAGTCCATAAAATGTACCATACCAAGAGTTAACACCAGGACAAAGTATGGTCTTTAGGTGATAATGTTGTGCCTATCAAAGTTCATGGGTGGCGACATATACACTTCAGTGCTGATACAGATAGTTGAGGAGGATGTGTTAGGATCACAAATCAATGAGAACTCTCAGTATTTCCAATCAACCCTGTGGACCTAAAACATCTGAAAATGAAATCCATTGGAAATGCACATAATAAAGTGCATTTAAATGCCTCAAAAAGGTTTATGGACTCCATGGGAGGAAGAAGTAAGAAGAGTGTGTGTCTGCAGTCAACTCTGATGGATGGTGGGACTGACAGTCACCCCAGCTAGGAAGACACAATTAGAAAATTATGACAGCATAAAATTTGAAGGGCAGTTTGGATAGGATCAGGGGTCTGCATGCCATTTCCCATCTGTCCCTCAGAATCAAGGACAGTGAGTGTAGCATAGAGACAAGGTAGTCCAGAAAAACTGGAGCTGAAGCACACTGAACTTCTACCATCACTCCGAAAACTTCAAGCTTGCTCAAAGCTAGACAAGATGAGACTCGGGTAGATTCCTTATTCTTCTCACTCTTTTTTCCTCAATTCAAGCTTTCAGAGTGGAAAAAATTCTTCAGATTGCTAATGTGTCTTTCTTTCACTAGGTAACCGTTCCCAGGAGTGGCCTCCTGAAGGCTAGGCCCTCTCTATTGTCCTCTCTGGTCTCCTGGGTGATGACCTAGGAAGGATTTGTCCTGAATCACAAATTCTCTCCCTGTGGACTCAGGCAGAGCCCTCTGCCAAAACTAAGAATAGGCCATCCAAATATTTCACTTGATTTCAATAATTAAGTGGTTTGGGTATTAATCATGGAGGGAAAAAAATGATAATTTGTCTTTAATGTTCTGGGTTTTGTTCATTTCAGACCTTTACCTGAATGAGAACACTGCCCTAAAATACACACGTGGCAATTTATCTTTGCTATGTGGTCATTTTCTTAGCTGAGTTAATATCTGTCCTTATGATGGCAAAATAAAAGGAACAAAAACAATGACAGTATATTTTCATCTAAAATTGTTTATTCACTTAAGTAATGCTAGGTAAAATACAATATGCCTTGCTAAAGATAATTTTGATGTGGCTAGAATGAAATAAATACAGCTGTAAAGGACAAAAGTAATAATAGAGAAAAGGAGTCCTTAGAGAATGCAAAACCTATATGGGTCTTTACTGCAAAGAAAAAAATCTATGAAGAGGAAACACACACACACATACACACACACGTGCGCGCTCACAACTGAATTAGGACAAGAACGGTTCTAAAATGAAATTTTAATGTGAAAGAAATGTTACTACTCAGCTTTGGAAGAACTGAATAGATCTGACTAACTGAGAACATTTGAGAGCTATTTTAATAACTTATTGCCACATGCATGCTAATAAAAATGACACTGAAAATTTGTTTTACTATATGGTCTTGAAAATCCAAAATTAGTATACAGGGTTCAGCATTCCACAAGTATTTGTTGCTGTGTATTCTAAATGTTTGAAATCAACATCTCAGGGTCATAAGCAGTCTGAAAAAATAGAGACAATCATTCTTCATTTTTCTTTACAGGCATTATAAGCTTTTAAACAATAAATTATATTGTTAAGTAGGAAAATGAGTTCACTGAGAAATGAATAAAGACTTTAATCATATAGGTGTGAAATATTAAAACAAAAGGCTATTTTGAAACTCATAAGAACCTGCATATTAAAGAGATTAGCATGAATTCAAGTGTTAGCCAAGCACAATGCAGATAAAGAATCACTGAATGAACTACAAATAACCCTATAAAGTATGAGCATTCTTAACTAGGTAGTTTGGGCAGCTCTGCCTGTCCTTTGGAGTTAAAATGTGTGTAATAGAGGAAGGAGATACAATAGATGTGGAGAGAATGGACATGGAAACCAAGAAAAATTAGTACTAAAAGTTGTTTCTCAGGGAGCATTCTATGAAAAGACTGAAGTTGTTTTCTCTCATAAATCATAAAGGGCAGAAAAGCATGTCCCATTAATCCTGAGTGCCATCATCTTACAAAGATCGGCCAGAGGGAAGACTGGTTAGTAACAGTCACAAATAATATTTTGTCTACTGAAATTTTTGTTCCTGTGCTAAGTGTATCAATAAATAATTATCCAACACACATATCCCATTCTTCAGAGCTCAATGCTGCTCCCCATCAGCCTCATCCACCAGTAGATTCACCTTTAACAGGGAATTGAAAATAAAAGGGGCAAGAAAGCTAATGCATCTACCACCTGAAGAGCAAGTGGAAACATTGGTTCAGAAAGGATGTGGGGAACTGAGGTTATTTTCAAAAAGAGCTATATGGCAACTAAGTCAGATGTGAGATTTGGTTGGCAGGTAGAACAGTTTTGACTGAGGCCACCATGTCACCATACAGTTTACCTCCAGGAGCCAGCTTCCTGCACAGGCCTCATCTGGTGACTCCCAGAAAACAGAGAGCCTCACCATCCTAGAAACTTTTATTCATGCTTCCCTTTCCTTGAGAGGCATATTTCCTTTCTTTCTTCTTCATCTATTTATCAGTTTTCAGAACTGGGAATATGTTTCAGTTTCCTTTGCAGCCATCTATTACAATTAAAAGGCAAAGTTGGGGATGCTGGATTTGAATTAATCTAAAGATCAACAGATAGTCAACCCCAATTCGTTCTCTCATCTGTGAAGAACAATGACATCTTTATCTTAAGAAGAAATTATTTCATTTTGTAAAAGTAACATTTTTGTGGATTCATACATTAAAGTCACACATTACATGCATAATATCTTATATCCTACCACATTTTCATCAATTTTCAATGTGTATCTGCCTATCATAGTCTTATATTATAAATCAGATCACAATATTTTAAAATTTTACATTTGTAGTATTATAAGAAATTTCTCCAACTTTGGAGTATAGCATTTTGATTCGTATTTCTTAGACAAGAAAATAATTAGAAATTAGTTAATGTGTTTTTCCAAAAAGATTTCCTATTGGAAAGTTAGTCATTATATGATTATAAAGAATGTTACTGGAGCTTGCCAGTGTGCAATTCTGGCCTCAGTATCGTGACAAATCACGAAGTATGTACCTAGACTGAACAAGAGGATACTCACCCTGCAAGGTCTCAAGGACTATAAAAACACAGCAGTCTGATAGCTGGAAAATACCATAAACATTTCCAAAAGCTTACAGAGAAATGGAATTCTGTCGGCATAAGGTAATGAGACAGCCAGCTGGGTATAGGGTGCATAGCTTTTATCCCAGCACTTGAGACACAGAAGCAGGAAGAGCTATATGACCTTGAGACTTGAGACCAGTCTGACCTACATAGCAAGTTCCTGGCCAGCTGAGGTACAAGGAGACCCTGACTCAAAAAAAAAAAAAAAAAAAAAAAAGGCAGCATGGGCCAAGAAAAGTAAGTACTGATTTTTTTTTTTCTCATGGTAACTCATTGGTTCTTTGAAAAGATAAACAAGCCTGACAAACCCACGGTCAAATTAACCAAAACAAAGTGAGAGGAGATTGAAATCAGTAAAATTGGGGAAGTGAGATATTACAATAGACAGCAATAAAATTCAGAAAAATCATAAGATGATACATTGAAAACCTGTATTCTTCTAACTTTGAAAATCTAAAAGAAACGGGTAAATTTCTAGATTCATATAAACCATGAAAACAGAGCCAAGATGAGATACATAATTTAAACATATCTCTAAGATTGCAAAAAGAAAAAAAAATAGAGAAACTGTCTCTGAACTTCAACAAAAAAAGCCCAGCTACAGATTGTTTTACTGTAGAATTCTACCAAATGTTCAAAGAACTAACATCAATACTTCTCAAATTATTCTGTAAGATATAAAAAATAAGGAAATAATGCTTGCAAATTCTTTTTATGAAGAATATTATAACCCAAAAAACCAGAAAGACATTTCAATAAAAAAAGTCATACAACAGTTTCCTTGATGAGCAAAAAAATAACAAAATTCTCGATAAAATATTAGGAAATCAAATGCAAGATCACATCAAAAATATAGTTCACCATGATCAAGTTGGTTCATACCAGCAGTGCAAGGAAGGTTCAACATGCAGAAATCAATGAATCTGATTTATCACATAAATAGTCTCAAAGACAGAAATCACATGCTAATGTAGAAAAGACCATTGACAAATCCAACATCACTTCATGATTAAAGCTTCAGGAAGCAAGGGATGGAAGACATGTCTTTGCATAATGAAAACAATATACAAAAATCAATAATCAGCATCATAGTAAATGAAGAAAAAACCGGAAGCTTTGCCAATATTATCAATAACAAGTCAAGATTTCCTACTTTGCTACTCAAATATATTTCATAAAACCTTAGCTTCAACAATAAGAAAAAACAACAAAATTAAAGATATAAAAATAGGGAAAAAAAGAAGTCAAATACCCCTGTCTGCAGATGATCTTATTTTAAACATGAGATCATCTAAACAACAAACCAGAAAACTGAGCTGATAAACAGTTTTAGCAAAATAAAGCAGTTCAAACTTAACGTGTAAAAATCATTAACCTTCTAATATATCGATGATAAATACGTTGAAAAGGAAATCAGTGAAATATTTCCTGTTTACAGTAGCTAATAAAAGAAGAAAGGAAAGAAAAAAGCACTGAGATTAAAGATAACCATGGAAACAAAAGACCTTTACAATAAAAATTTTAAGACACTCTTAAATCAGATCTGCTCTTCCTCACCCAGCAGTAATCAGCTGCCCAATATAATTCTTTGGCTAAGATTATGATGGACCTGCTGCCCATTTCCACAATTCTATGCTAAGGTTTTGTCTGATTGAGTTTGCACTGGTCTTGTGCATGCTGTCACAATTGGTGAAAGTTCATATGAGCAAGGTTCCAGGAGCCTGTAAGAATCTATTTCCATATTTTAATGCTCCTCCCCTGCTTCTTACCATCTTTCTGCCTCCCTCTTCCACAGTGGTTATAGAGTCCTAGATTCATTGCCCTCTGTTGCCTGAGGGAGCTTTGTAGATGATGAGAGTTGAGAAATGCATTAGTATTCTCTTTATCCCTTGTTCCACTATGTTCCCTTGTAGACCCCAGTGGATGAACTTATACTTAGGAGTATCAGGAGTATTGATACCAACTTGACTCAATAGGCCTTAACATAAATGGAAATGCATGAAATCCCATGGGGGTGACTATAGGAGGGTGCTGGGCCAGGGTAGCAAGTATAAAGAGGATGAATATGTTGTGTATGAAATACACAAAAATTCAATAAAAATATATTAAACAATTTCAAGACGCTATCATTTGGATGAAGAGGCAGCTGGCAGAATGTAAAAAAAAAATCTACCATTTATATATCTGACAAAGGGTTAGTATCTAGGATAAACAAACTACAAAAAAAGTACCCCAGAAATCAAAAAGCAAACCCAATTAAAACTGCAGTATAGAAATATAAAGTGAGTTCTTAAAAGATGAATTACAATTTACAAACTATGAAAAACAGTTTTTAAATGTTCAACATTCTTAGCCATCAGGAAAATACAAATTCAAACTACTTTGAGATTTCATCTTACCCCCCGTCAGAATGGCTAAATCAAAATAATAAATGTTGATAAATTCTGGCATGAGTTTGGGAAAAGGGGAACACTTTTTCACTATTGGTAAGAGGACAAAGTGGTACAGCCACTATGGAAATCAGTGTAGTGACTACGAGGGGTGTGAAGATGGGGGGGTCTAAATACAGTTAAGTCTTTAGAATTTATATGAAATGCACAGTAATTCAGTCCAAATATGCATTGGGAAAAATCCAGAAATAATATTTCACATAGGATCCAGCCATAGCACATTTGGGCATATACACGAAGAATCCTTATCCTGCCACAAAGATACCTGCTCATCCATGCACACTGATGATCTGTAGTGGCCAGGAAATGGAACCAGCCTAGATGTCTGTCAACCACTGAATCGATAATGAAAATGTTCTACATTTACACAATAGAACATTATGGAAATTAAGAATTTTCAGGTAAATGGATGGAGCTGGAAACAGCCATTCTGAGTGAGATACCCAGACCTAGAAACAAAATTCACGTTTTCTCTCAATTGTGGACGTTAGCTCCCTATATTTAGATTTACGTGTTTCACTTGGAATGCAATAGAAGTCAGGAAATTACTAAGGGGGCTGGTTTTTCAAGGGAGAGGAGATAAAACACAGTACTTCAAAGGGGTAAAATGGAACAAGAAGGATTAAATGAGGTCATAGATAGGAGGGCTGGGTAGAAGAGGGAATATGGGGAAGAATCATTAATATTAGAGTCCTTTTTAAAAAGTCAATGGAAACTTAGTATTTTTGAAACTTCCTAAAATATACACACATACATAAAGAATTTAAAGAGAGTTACCCTGTAATGAGACAACAATGTTCCTATTGAAAACCATAGACTAACAAATAAAAAGCCTAGATCCAGGAATGACTGCCTTTGAATTAGTTGACCATTGGAGATGCCAAAATATTAAAGGCTATTGTCAGTGCTCTTGGTCCCCCCATCCCCCAGAGAACTTGATGGTAAGTCTATGTTGCAAACGGTATCAGATACTTGTGCTGTAGAACATAGAGAAATCAAGCTGTTACTGTCCTGGATGCTCCATTCCCACTGGTTAGTTTTCATAGTGCTAGAAGGTGCTATGAACACTCACTACCAGATGAGCAAAGTAATCATTAGTCTTATCCAGATATGAACCATGTGAGCTACAATAATGACCAGCTTGGCAAGGCATGCTCATTGAGGCATTGGCAGGACTGTCATGCGAGCAACCAGTTGCTTTCTAATTGGATTTGAGGCCTCCTCCACTGTTATTGTGGCCAATAATCTGTGGCTCATTAGATTCTAGGGGAGAACATACTATTATTGTGCTAAAAGGATATTGCATTGACTTACACCCATAAATCAATGCAACTTTCAACCCCCCATAGGAGAAGCTTCTTTGGGAAATATATGGTGACTAACACAAAGACTAACAACTGACCAAGATGCAAAGAATAAGAGACTGCAGAATGTTCAGCCCTAAATGGGATACTTCTATCACATCCTCTCCTGCCAAGGCTAAGGAATTATTCAAGAAGAGAAGGAGGAAAGATTGTAAGAGTTGGTAATTGACTTTCAGGGAAGCAATGTTTTCTGGCACAAGTCAGGAGCACATACAAAGTCACAACAAGTGCGACATCATGCTTAAGCTCAAGCTAGACAAAATCCCAGCATGGAAAGGGAAGCTGGCCCTGATGTCCCACCCCTACCTAGCTGAGTATCTATGGAAATTGGCAGCTGCTCAGAAAGGGAGAGATTTTTTTTCTTTCTGGGTACAATCCTTGGAAGGTTAACCATACTCCAGTGGATGGCCATATACCCAAATATGGCAGCATAGACTGGACTACAAAAAGAGGACACGAAGTTGAGTGAATAGGGAAGAGGGGTGGGCCTGAAAAGAGTTAGAGTAGGAGTGAACGTGGTTAAAATGTATTGCATAAGGGCTGGAGAGATTGCTCAGCAGGTAAAAGCAGTGGCTGCTCTTCCAGAGGTTCTAGGTTCGATTCTCAGAACCCACATGTCAGCTAACAATTGTCATAACTCCAGTTCTGGAGAATCTGACACACCCTTCTGGCCTACACAGGCTTTGCACTGCATGGGTACACTTAAACACATGCAGACAAAGCACTCACACACATAAAATAAAAATAAATAAATGCATTGTATAAAACTCTCAAAGAACTCGCAAAAAAATGTATGAAACTTAAGACACTGAACATTAAAGAAGCTACCAGAAGATGGAATGATCTCCCATGTTCATGGATCAATATTGAGTCATGAAATAAAGGAGATGCTCATGGGGCTAGACTCTTCACTGAAGAGATCTTAGCAGCTGATGGTTTCTCTAAGAGGAGAAGTCATTGTCTTTAATGTTATAGCTACTAGAGTTTCTCATGCACCAGTGGCTTTCTCCACATTCATGCCCACAAACATGGTCCTGGTTAAACTCAATGGGCAATAAAATATAAACAAAATCAAGAAGACATGATCATGGAAAGGAGAAATGTTGGGACGAAAGGGTCTTTTGGGGTCCAGGGAAGGGGATAAGAAACCATAGGGTATTGTCTGTAGCAAGAATATATTTTAAACATATTGTTAGTTAATGCATTCTAGACATGAGAAAAGGAAACTCCACAGTATGATTGTCTAACATTATGACAAACCCAGCTGACATAGCAAGGTGAATGGGAAAATTTCACAAGGGCTTACCTCCAGATGAAGAACTATAGACAATCAGTGGATGCTGAGAGAGGGAGAATTGGTTTTCTCTAAGGATTAGCCCCCTAAGATTATCTAAACACACATGGGCAGCCCTAAACACAGGTACACAGGAACACCACTAAATGGATTCAGCATGTGTGTGTGTATGTGTGTGTGTGTGTGTGTGTGTGTGTATAGTAATAGTAAACAAAGGCAAGAAGAAGAAATTGAGGGGGAGTGGGAGGGGACATAACAGAATTTGAAAGGGGACTGTGAGAGATGGAAGTAATGTAAATGCAACACTCATGTATTAAAATAAAATAGATTTGAAAAGGATATATGAATTAAAGCATATTAATCTATGTTATTTAGAATTTCTGTTTGGTACATACAAATGAGTAGCAAACGAATCGTCCTTTAAAATTTCCTAGCTCAATTAAAGAAAAAAATATTTTAAGTTCATAAGTCCTTTTATGGTAAAGTAACAAAAAGTTCATGAATAATGACAAATGCATTTCTAAGATTGGAAAAATTCTAAAATAAACAACCATAGATTTTAATTCAGTCTCTAAAAATGTTCTCTTATAAAATCTCTGTTCAAACATTCTTCTTGGTTACTCGCAAAGAAAATGATGCTGTGTTTAACCTGATATAGAGAAATGGCACTGAGACCTATTCTCAAGAAAATAAAGCAGGAAAAAACAGGCCCAGGAAGTGTACTTGGAATAAGAACAGAGTTCATCGAACTCTATTGGCCATGTACATTTTTTGTTTGAGACCTAAATAACTTCAGGATAGAGTATGGTATGATCAGAAATAACACTAAAGTAGAAATGGTAAGGCAAAGCATTGTGAAAGTGGTTCACTTGAGGTTCTGAGAAAATAGGTGATTTGTGATCATGATTTCAGATACAACACCTTCCACTCATGTAGTCTGGGAAGCTACTGCATTTCTATGATACTGAATATAAAATGTAGTAATCTCTCGTTCTCAGGATATTGCAGAGTTATATTGTGATTTTTGTAACAATTAACTGTTCAAAAATGTTATTTTTATATTACTGTATTTGTCTCTTGATCTAAATGTAAACATGAAGTACTCTTACTAAATGATTCTCATAAGTTCCTAAAATTGATCTCTAGGATATTTTCAGTGATTACAATTATAAAACATTTAATAAATAAGTAAGTACTAAAATTTAAAGCCAACACAAACTGAATGCACAGGATTAACATTTCCATTACTTGGCATGCTGAGTTACTTCACCAAAATGTTCTTACAACTTGCACATTGTGATTAAAATGTTTTAAATTTTTTGTTTTGTATTTGCTTATTTATTTTTTAAGTGTGTCATCTACAACTCAGAATGTTAATATTCACCAGTTAATTCTGCTTACCTTGCCCAACCAAAATAGCAATTGCTTCTTCAAAAAAATGTGTTAAAATATACTATTTCTTTTTTTTTTCAAAAGTGAGATTGTTAAGCCCAAGAAACAAGAGTTGAGAAACAGGTTTATTATTTCTAGATGAAACTTGTTTGGACCCGAGGAGGAGATGGTTGTATGTGCCAGCCAGTACAAGCTAATTTCTCTGTGCTTCTATACAAGAAGCATGTTTTCCTCTTTAGTTTGATGACTTAGAAATAACTTTAGAGCTTTCATTCAGGAGAGAGTGTAACAAGCAGAGAACTTATACACAGAGTAGTCATCAATCCTTCCTTTGCTGTCTGAATATGAAGCCCTAAAACCTCTCTAGCAAACTAAAAGGTAAAATAAATTGCCAAGTTTAAATTTCATACCTACTTCTCATATGAAATAATAATGACTTCACTGAAAACTTTGATAGCGTGATAAGAAGTAGCCCAATATATAATGTGTAATGGAGCAGCTGAAAATTTATTTTGGATTTTTGAACAGGTTTGGCATCTATGTGATTGTGAAATACAAAGGGCATTGGGCACCCAAATCAGAATACTAAAACTCAGCCTACCTCCACTGAAAATGCACAGTGATCCACAAGCGAATGCTCATGCACGCAGGCAAAACAATGGAATAAAATTTTGCTTTGTTGAGAAATTATGAGGAAATTTAAATATGTAAAATAATTGAAACATATAGACAGGAGAGGTCTAGATAAGCTTTCAAAGGAAGAAATGAGAAACAGCATTTTGAAATATGTTGTATTATTTGCTCTTGAGTCAGTCTGCTGACAGCCCTTTGCTTACAACCCTTCAGCATGGGGCTCTTAAGAGTTGGCTTCGTGGTTAAGAATGCTTGTTACTCTTCCAGAGGACCTGAATTGAGTTCCCAGTACTTAGTTAGGTCTGGCAGCCTGTAACTCCAGCTCTAGGAAAACCAATATCCTCTTCTGACCTCCGTTAGGACCTGCATACACTCAAGTAGCTGCACAAAGGTAGGCACACATACACATAAATACAAATAAAGTAAATCCTACTTCACAACAGGGAGTTCATAACTGACATTCTTATCAGGGCAAGGACCAATGCCTAGACAAATCACACGCTGTAGTGGAGCGCTTACTACTATCATTCTACTAGACATAATATTAAACTGACTAAAAATTACTTATTGTTATACCCATAGATTAATACATCCCTCAACTCTCACCAGAGAAGGTTCTTCTGTAACAGATGACGATTAACATAGGCTTCCACAAATTGTCAGTATGCAGAAAATATAGAAAATAGGAGACAAATGCAGTGCTCAGATCTAAACAGGACCTAAATTTTTGTCTATACATTACACATAGATTGAGCTACTTCTTATCACTCTATATTGCACTTTCTCCTCAGAAGGCTCAGTGATCACTGAGGGAGAGGAGATATAAAGATTGTAAGAGCCAGAGGTAGTAAATGAATAACAGGAAATGCGCTGTCTGGATACAACTGGGTAGTCACAAAAATTTGTTACCAAAAAAAAAAAAAAAAAAACCCTTCAGTAGCTTTCCAGCAGCATCACTGGTATTTTTTTGTTCCTCTAGTAAAATCTCGTATTTTTTATCTTATATTTTTATCTCATATTTTTTGTGTGCCCATTCACTCATTCATTCATTCATTCATTTATTTTGTAAGTATGTATCGGACATTTATCTTGTTAGGACACTATGATCCAGGACTGCAGCAGGGAACAGAAAAACAATGTGTCTTGTTAATCTTTTCACAGTCATATAATTTATTCCAATAGTAAGAAAAAAGAGAAATGAGAAGGTATGTACATAGCCAATTGTTTTAAAAGAGAGGCACATGTTCTATTTGAGATTCTAACAGCCCTGTCCAAACTTTTGATAGTGGGACACAATGTTGTCGTCTACGACTCCTAGAGACCCATATAGTCAAGTGACAAAAACAAATCACAAAAGGTCTTCATAATGTTTTAAGTAAGTTTATGGTTTTATGTCCTATTACAGTCACAGCTATCTTTGATCACGTGTGGGCTTCACCTTAGACACTCCTGGTAGTTTCCAGGCAGAAGAAAAAGACAAAAGCAGTAAGAAATATGTCACAAGTATAGAACTGCAAAGAAAATCTAGAATCCACTGAATGGAGATATGGAAAAGATGGAGATATTAGCTATAAGACATAGGCAGAGCCAGATTTTCACACTCCTATTGGTCATGCTGTGGTAATTATTCTGAGTCTTGGTAAACCATTAATGTATTTTAGCCAACAAAGTCTCCTAATACATTCTATATGTTGGTTAGTTTTTACTATCAACTTGACACAACCTAGAAACACCTGGAAAGTTGAAACCTCAAGTGAAGAATTTTCTCTATCAGATTTGCCTGTGGCTATGCCAATGAGAGATTGCCTTGAATGAGGATTGATAAGGGAAGATGCAGCCCACTGTGGGTAGCAGCATTACTAGGCAAGTGAGTCAGGGTTGTATAAGAAAGGTAGTTGAGCATGAGCCAGGGGGCAAAGCAATAAGCAGCATTTTTCCATTGTTTCTGCTTCAGGTTGTGGCCTGCCTCCTCCAGCGATGGACTATGATTTGGAAGGGTAAGCCGAATAAGCCCTTTCCTCCCATAAGCTGTGTTTGGTCAGTGTCTAATCACAGCAGTAGAAAAGAAACTAGAACATCCTGTATCCTTAAAAGAAACTTGGTATACTCTATCCTACAGATCAAGTCTGACCCTCTACCTCTTCATAAATAAAGATTTATTGGAGTTCAGTGGTACCCATTCATTTATACAATCCCTGTGGATGTTTTTTATATTGTAATGTCAGAGTCGACTGCAGCAGAGTCCCTATCTCCTGCAATGATGGAGAACATATTGTCTGTCTGTTTATGAAAAACGTTGCTGACTCCTATTTTAAAATATTACTGTGCCATCTGAGCAGGGAAGGAATTGAGGAAGCAAGAGTGAATGGAGAATAATCAGTTTAAAGAATTGTGTTTTTAAGAGTACAGACCAGAGGTGACAGCCTGAAATGAGTGAGTGATTTTGATGGTGGAGAACAGAGCCACTGATGGATTTGAGGAAGATTTAAGAAGTAAACTGAGCAGAAATTAATGAATTATTGGATATGGTGTGTAAAGAAGAGGGACATTTGAGGATAAATTTCATTGTTATGACTTACACTGAAGGATGAATAGTTGTGTCATTGACTGGAAGTGTACCAGATTTAGGCAGAAGATTATAAATTTAATTTTGGACATGTTAGGTTTGAGCTGTCTTTGAAATATTCCAGAAGTAAAGTGCTTAGTTGGGGGTTGAGCTCAGATAAGAAATCTGAAAAAGATATAAAAACTGATCACTGTGTGAATAGGAACCATGAATGTGGATGGAATTCCCTAGGAAAACATCATTGCTTAGAAGTGGTATTTAGTATAAGTCACAAGAAACTCCAATTCTTCAGGACAAAGCAGAATAAGCTATCTTACAAAGGAACACAGGTAAGTAGTATACTAAAAAGTTAGAAATTACTTTCAGGGAAGATTCTAGAAAAGCAATGCTTTAAGGGGGCTTACAAGATGGTTCAGCAAGTAAAGGTGATTCCAGGTAAGCGGAACTCAATCCCTGAGACTTAAATGCTGGAAAGAGAAAACCGACTCCCACAAGTTGTCGTCTGACCTTCACATACATGATGTGGCACTTGCACACCCACAGTCATACCCACAAAACACATAATTAAATAGACATAATAAAAAGGTCAAATGCTTTAGAAAGAGCAGAGCACTGAACAATGACAATACTGATCAAAGGATCTATTTATATATCATGACAGGATTCTTTGGAGGCCTAAAGGAGAGGGCCTTTGTAGCAGTGGTGGCCGAAGTCAAATTCAAGTATAGTGAGAAATACAAATTGCAGATCTGTAGGTGGAAAGATAGACAATTTTCTTAAACAGTCAATTGAAAAAGGAGAGAGGCATCATTTGGAAGGTCCACCTCAGCTAGGCTAACCAGTAAGTTTAGGCATCCCCTCTCTACAAAGTTTTCAGGAAATTCAGTCTTCTCCCTCACAACTGGGTTAGGGACTTCACCCATGAATTTGCATGCCACTCTTTCTGTTTCATGCTGTTTTGCCATGGTATTATCCTCCCGTTAAGTTGTAACTCAGTTGTAAGGATCAGAGTTGTTTCTCTAGTTTATCCCTCAGCACTTAGCTGATCAGAAGATGTTTGTTGATTTGGAAAACAGAATAACAAAGACTGGCTCAGGGTGTGTGAACATTCCAAGCATTTCTGCACCGGTTTTATATTCCTTTGTTATTTTTAAGTATATATTTTTAAATAAGGTAAGAGTGTAAGGTATATAACATTGTGGGTATTTTGTTATACATATACACTGTTGAATGGCTATATCAATGTTATTAACTTATCTATTACTTTACATACTTTATTGTGCTGACAAAACTCTACTAATTTAGTAATTTTAAGTACATGATTTTAAAACTCAAGTCAACAGGTTACATAATACATCTGATTTTTTTCTTTGATTCCTGTCTAACTGAATTTTGTATCTTTTGACCATCAAACTCCAGATACTTTGTCATCCCTAGTTAGCAATATTCTGCCTCCTGTTTCTGTGAGTTTGACCTGTTTAGATGCTACATACAGGTATTTACCTTTCAGTGCCTGGCTTAGACCACTGAGAATAATTCCCCCAATCCAGCCAGATTGCTACAAGAGAGAGCATTTTCTTCTCTGTAAAGGCTGGAGAGTTTCCCCAGTGTATACTCATTCTCTGTTTTCTTTATTTATATATCCATTCAGAGATACTTAAGTTGGTTTTAAACCTTGAATAATGCTACAGAAAAGATGGCATTGAAGGTACCTCTTTGATATACAAATTTATTTCCTTTGGAAATGTACCTGGTAGTGAAAATTCTGGATTATTTGTTATCCCACTTTTAATGTTCTAAATAGCTTCCCCACTGATTTCTATCATAGCTATACTTACATTCCCACCTCCTCTGCGTAAGGGATATCTTCACATGCTTGCCAAGATTTATTTTCTATATTTTGGTAATAGCCAATTTAAACAGATAGAGATGTGTATGGAGAGGACATTGTATTTCTCTGATATTGGTGAGGTTGAACATTTTGTTGACATTCCTGTATTTCTGTATCTTCTTTTAAGAAATGTTTTATTTGTAGGATACGGTGGCATATGTCTTTAATCCTAGCTCTCTGGAGGCAGAGGCAGACCTATTGCTGTGAGATCAAGGTCAGCCTGGGATGGTCTACATAACAAGTTCTAGGACAGCAGGAGCTGTATTGCAAGAAATTGTCTCAAAACAAACAAACAAGCAAATAGGAATGCACTTTTACAGTTTGTTGGGCACAATGCAAGTTGGACCTAGCCAGGCCACCTGCTAGGAGGAATAGAGGAATGGCTCCTGTGGGTGTGGTGTTTCGCTCTGGCTAGTTGTGAGACCAGCACCTGGAAAGAACCTGCCTACCTGGGGACAAACTTACTATTGGCTGTATTTGGGACCCCACCCCGTAAGGTCATTGGCTATCCAGGCCTATAAGAGCTTGTGCACCTATTCAACAAACGAGTTTGCAGTACCACGTGCTTGGCCTGCTTCCCATCCATCTCCCCAAGTCTGCTGTTTGACTCTGCTTCTACTTGCTCCCAACCCCTTGGGCTGGCCCCCCAGGTCCCCTCGGGCTGGCCCCGAGTGCTGCGACCCCAATAACAGTTCCTTTTAAGTTAGGTTGTTTTCTTATTTTAAAGTGAATCTGATTATACTTTGAGCATTAAGCCCTTATCAGTTGTGGTATTCACAAATATTTTCCCCTATTCCATAAAGTTTTTCCTTTCATTGTCTAAATTCTCTCCTTTCATGTATTAGTTTTTAATTACTCATGTAAGAAACTTCTGTGTCATAATGAAGGAATTAGGTTAAGTATTTTTGTCTTAATTCAACATTGTTAAAGAAATCATCATTTTTGATGCTATGAGGAAATTCAAAAAACATAAAATTAACCAAAACTAAAATACTTAAAATTTTAAATAACATGCTAATAAATGATGATTGCCTCTGATTAATTCTATATGAGGCATTACATGTCCCAATGGAACTAATTATTAAAGCCAAACTAAGCATATATATTTTTTAATAAACTGAAAGCCATGCATTTCCCCAACGATGGAACTTAAAATAATAACTGAACATATATTTTCTAGTCTTTCTCAGAAGTTACATGTAAAAAATAACAAAAATGAATTTCATAAAAATCGAGCTGTGACAATATAAAATGGGAGCTTTCAGTGAAACTATACAAGTTACCAACCAAGCAACAGTGCAGATAACATTACCCGTATTATATATGAAGGTGAGATGTTTTATATTAAGACATGAATGTTACTTTTTAATTTTATGGAATTTATTTTATTTCCCCTGTATACGTCATCTTAGAAGCATAGACATCATCCTCCCATTAGCTGTTACTTTGGATTTGAGTTCCAAAGCATCTGCTAGAAACATCACATCAGTTCCTTTTCAGAAACAAGTGACCTAGTACATAGGTAACATAGTGTTGTGGCTACCAATCTGATTCAGGAGTAAACTGCTATCTAGAAGAGCACTCAAACTCCGAGTAGAGAAGCCCGAACTCTTCTTACTATTGCCTGTGATCCAGGGGTCAATTTTCCCTTTTTAAAGGTTCTCAGAGCCTCTCACTAATCTTACTGCACTGTCAGGACTATGTCTTAGGGGAAATTACTATTAAGGGGAATAAAAAGAGTCTGAATTACAGAAAAACAGAATGAAGTCATTTGAGGAGTGATAAAAAAAAGATCATTTGTAAGGACACGCTTGTGCCAAGTAAAAAATGTCTAGAGGTAAGGGAAGACTGCTTATTTGACTCTGTAACTCTAATTTTCTTGTAAACCCTTTTTCAATTATGGTATTTAAAAGATGTCATTTTGTGGCTTAGTGATTAAGAGCACCGACTGCTCTTGCAGAGGACCAGGATTCAATTCCCAGCACCCATATGGTGACTAACAACCATCCATAACTCAAGTTCCAGGGGAATTCAATGTTGTCTTCTGACCTTGGGCATTGCACGACAAGGGGGCACTTATACTTGAACCAAGAATACATTCATACACATAATAATAATCAATAAAAATGTTTTTAAGAAGATGTCAACTTGATACCAAAATTATTTGAATGTGTAGATGTTATATATTCTTCAATTTCTATTTCAAATGAGCAAATGAATATAACAAATTTTATCTTGCCCTCCATGTAATTGATATGGCAGAGAGAATTGAAGAAATCATCCTCTATGTTCATTTTTAGTGTTATGTTCTCTATTATTAAGTGATTTAATATAAACCTCAGTTAATAATATTAATTGTTATGAACTATTTGCATTTTAAAGAATAAACTGAATATGACTAAGTTGTCACCAAAGAAAGATGTTTCATTTTCCTAATCAGTTTTATTATCTGTGTATTAAAATCTCAGTGTAATTTATTAGGTAAGACAATTCAGTTCTGATGTCTCTTCATTATTAGAGATAGTTCCTTTTTCTTTGAAGGAATGCCACATACCTGTTTTGTGATCTTGTCAAGTGCTAATTTACAAGGAACACAAGATGCTCTTGGACAGGATGCTGCTCATTACTTTGCTCAAGGGTTGTCCTCTACCTCTGTACCTTGCAAAGTTACTATTATTCTTTTTGTATTTAATTAACTGATTATAGATGATTTCATTTATATAATTATCTCCTAATTCATAAAACTTTCACATACTATTGGTGTTGTTTAATATTTTTCAAATTTCAGCATTCCTTTATACACTTAAGCTTTGCCAAAATAGAGAGGAGCTTTTCTATTTTTTATTAATTAATTAGTTTATTTATTCATTCATTCTTTTACTACTTTATGTACTTTATGTTTATGAACGTGTTGTTTGCATGTACGTAAGTGCACCCATGTCATGCAATGCCCCTGGAGGTCAGAAGACAGCATCGGATCCTGTAAGACTGGAGTTACGGATGGTTGCTAGTGGCCATATTGGTTCTGGGATTTGAACCCTTGTCATGTGCAAGAGCAGCTACTGTTCTTAACCACTGAGCCATCTCTCCAGCCTTGTTTTTGGTTATTTATATCAGCATGGTTACATGTTTCTACTTCACTTTGGATTTCATTTCATTGATGTCACTGTTTATTTAAATGCACGCTATGGAAATCTACTCAAGTATTCCCTCAGTTCTTTGATCATAGCCTCATTATCCCTTGAGTATTTCTTTTCTTTTTGTGTAAGATTTTCAAGGATAATTAAATTTTTTTTTTGCATCCACAATGTTGCAATCATCATTGTTTTCTTTTTGGTTATTGATTCCTTTCAGTGAAGAGTAAGTAATCGAGGAATTAAAAAATAAGTTTTTTTTTAACTGGTTCTCCAAGTACACAAAAGTAATACCTCTGGACACCCTTACTTAAAATTCAAGTACAAGTCTGTACACATACATACTCACACACATAGAATCACTGTCTCTCTGTCTCTTTCCATGTCTCACCCATTCATTAACAGCAAGAATTTCCTCTGATATTTCTATTTGCTGACCTACATCAAAGGATCGAACAGTTCCTACAAATATTCTTATTTGTAACTTGAAGTCATTATATCATTCCACACTCTCAACATAAAGTTTCAGAGTTGAGTTGCTCCACGTTTTTGCCAATGTTGGATGCTTACATGACATCTTAATTTCAGCCTCCAATGGTTAAGGATGTTGTGGTTAAATTGGTACTTATCAATGACTATCAATTCTCAGACCTCGTGAAATGTCTGTTCGTGTGTTTGTCCCTTTTATCAATTGACTAACTTTGAATTGTATATGTTTGTTGCATATTCTGTGAAGAGATTTTTCTGTCAAATATGCTATAAATATTTTTCTTTAACCTATGATCAATACCTCAGTTATCTTTTTAGTGTTTCTTGGTGATTTTTTTTTCTTTTAACATAGATAAAGCCTAATTTATCAAATTTTGTCTTAATCTTGGAGGCTATTATGTTTGTGTCCCATTAAAGAAAGATATTTTCTTGTTCATGAAGATTTTTCTTTTGGATTTTGAATTTGGCTTTATGATCCATCTGTAATTAAGTTTTATATATGGAATGCCACATGAGCTCAGGACTTGTTACCCCGTATGGCTCTCCATTTGTTAAAGGAGCATTGTTGAAATAATTTTTTTTTCTCCATTGAATTGCTATGAATATTTTTTTAAATCAACGGACCACTTGCAAATGTGTTTCTTAAATCTATGCTTGTGTGAACACAACAATTTATTTGATTATTTTTATTATAAAAATGAGTCAAATAGTTACTCCTTGAGTTTTGTTCATTTTCAAATTTATTTGGCTATTCCAGTTCCATAATATTTTTCAGACGAATTTTAGGATCATTCTATTCCATGTAGAAAAAGAATGATAAACTGCTTAGTTATGGCTACAGTTCTTTTTTTTTTAACCGTTAGATCTTTCATTTAGCCCTGGGAATGTATTTGCTCTTCCACAAGCCTAGTGATTTTTTATTAAGGAAGTCAGTGGAAATACTAAGTAATTCCAGGTTAAACAAACATAATTATTAGGATGTTAATTAACAAAGGACCAGTGGATTTAGGGATGTATTATGTATTTTTCTCTGATCAAAACCAAATAAATGGCTATTTTGGACACAGAGAATGGGCAAAAAAAGAAATTTCAGAAAATAATGACAGTCTAGAAGAGCATTAACCCTAATGGATGTACTGTCTGACCTGAGAAAAATAAGGGTGAAATTGAGAGTCGAGTAAGTGTAGCTTTTTGAGGAATCCACTCACAATTTTGTATTTCTTTATTTGACATCATAATTAGGTTATCTTCATGGACTCCTGTTTGAGCTGATCATATATATTTACAAAATATTTGTTTCTGCATAGTACTATGTTTAAACTTTAAAGATTAAGTGTTGAAATGAAGTAAAAAATCTTTTTAGTGAACTCATAGAGGATCCTGGAAAAGGATTTGATGTTTAAGAGCATCCTTGGCTACAAAACGAGTTCAAGGCCACCCTGGAATAAAAGTGATTGAGTCTATAAATGAAATTTTTTAAAAATTAAATACCTAGAAGAGCACTTCATGTTGGGCATAATGCAGGGTGGGCCTAGCTAGGCCACCTGCCAGGAGGAATGGCTCTCGTGGGTGTGGTGCTCCACACTGGTTGGTTGTGAAGCCAGTTTCTGCCCAGCACCTGGAGGGAACCTAATCCACCTGGGAAAAAACTGCGATTGGCTGTAGTAAGGACCCCACCCCATAAGGCTATTGGCTAACAAGACCTAAAGACACTCTGCTCTTTCTTGAATAAATGAGTTTGCCTCAGATTACCACTGCTGGCTTTCCGCTCAACTCCCAGAGTCAGTGTGTTGACTCTGCGCCTACTCACTCCCTCTCCCATGGTGGGCGGTGGAGATCCTTCGGTCGTTCTCAGGCTGGCCCTGAGTGCTGGGACTTCCAATAACCTCACCCATGCCCAATGAAAGATACTGCCTTGGACTATTAGTACTCTGGAAACAGATTTTGCCTGAAAGACTATTTTAGCTGATGTTTGTAAAGTACTGAATTTTAATTTTATTTATAATTAAAAATAAGTTTAGCTGAAGAGGATGTGATGTGTGTGGCATGAACAGGAATAAATACAAAGCAATGGAGAGCAACTACCACTGAGGATAATGAAGAAATACTGGGTGAAATTATTCATCATAAGGTGGAGCAGTCAGAAGGGACAGGCCTCTTTTTTCCCAAATGAAGCAAATAATATTTATTATACACACTAATTTAAAATTAACACTGAGACAAAAATTACAGGCACAAGAAAATGAAAACTAGTTGGAAAGACTGAACAATGAAAGAATAAACATAAAAGTAAATACAAGTGGATACCAGTAATTAAAGCTAGAATATCTTTTGTAACCTTCACATCTGTAATTTAATGTATATGTATGTAATTTACTATGTGATTACATATTATTTTTTCATGATATATAATTTTTTGTCTTTTTTAAATTGAATTTTTGCAGATTCCATAAAATCTATTTTGACTGTATTTAGACCTCTCCTCGGTCTGAACTCCTCTTATAAAACTTTCCTTTTCCAGATTTCCTGTCCTCTGCCTTATGTATTAAGGCCTGTTGAGTCAAGTCTGTATCCCCAAATGTCCTTCAGTGTGTGCCCATTGATCGGAGCCGTTAACCTATCTAGCATCAATCCTTAATGAAAACTGATTTTCTCTCCCAGAAGTTACTGGTTGCCAATAGTTCTTCAGTTAAAGTTGGGGCACCTTGCCCGCTTCTACGCTGGGATTTTGTCTGGCTTGAGCTTACATGGATGTTGTGCATGCTGTTACTAGTGCTATGAATTCATATGAATAACTTCACAGATGTCTGGAAAACTCTTGTTTCTTTTTGGTCATCCACCACCTCTGACTTTTATAATCTTTCTGCCCCCTCTTCCAGAATGGTCCCCAATCCTTGGGTGGTAGAGGATTGATATTTGTGTTCTATTCAAGCATAAGTATTCTGCAGTCTCTTATTCTCTGCACATTGGCCAGTTGTGGTCTCCTGAGTCAATCACCATTTATTTCATGAAGAAACTTCCCTGGTTGAGAGCTGAAAGTTGAAAGATACATTAATATTCTCTCTGCCTCCTGTTCTTTCATGTTCTCTGAACCTTAGGTGTAGATATTATATTGTAGATGTCTCACTTAGGATGGGTACCTCACAGAAACCTTTCTGTTAGATAAACCAAACTCTTTTGGAAAAATTTTGGAACCTATAAACACTGAATTGTAATGTATATGTGAAGGAACTTATTTACTCTTGCTTCCTAGTTTAAAAATATTATTCTGTCTTGTATTTTTCAAAAGCATAGGTTAACTCCTATAAATAAATAGTCTGGCTGAAATTTATAAAATTAGAATAATTTCTAAAGGATCACCAGTAGGGTTATTAACAATACATTGGTATATTAAAGATAATATTAATGAAAATATTACAATGTATTTATAATAAAAATGACTTTTAAGTTGCTCTGAGTAACTAAAAAACATAGCCAAAGACAGATTTAATTAGGTATGCTATACAGTAGTCAAATAAGATATCGTCTTGTATAACAATGTATCAGGATTTAAATTGCAATTTTTGAGAAAGTATGGGTTTCCTGAGAAAGAGACCATAGATGTCCAAACTTATCACTCGTAATATGTGAAGTAAAGAAAACCTTTCATATTTAAACAACTTTTATATTTAAAAACACTGATGAAGATAAATTAGAATACTTTTCTTAATGTCCAAAAGAAAAGCACCATCCATGAGTTAGGCTAGCTTACTGACTTAATCCAGGAAAAGACAAACTTCTTACATCTTCCTAACAACAGGCAGCTCTGTGATTGAAGCAAGAAGCTTACCAAACTTAGCTTCCCAGGTTTCCACAAATCTGGGAGTGAAGGGCACTAATGGCTTTAGGTTTGTATTTTGTAAAAGTCCTGTTCAGGTCCTTGAGAAAAGGCATTCCTGCATGAGAAAAGTCCTATTTGGTTTTAAAAGAAAATAGATAGAAGATAGATGATAGATAGATAGATAGATAGATAGATAGATGATAGACAGATAGACAGATAATTTTATCCTTATTTTCAACCAGAAATACTAAACCTATTCCTTATAGTATTTGTCTTTATGTTGTTTAAGGTTATTATTTTTCAACATAAAATATGATTTCTATATAGCATATAGAACAAACAGGAAATTTTAGAAAATATATCAAAACTATAAAATGAACATTGAATTCTGTTGCATAATATTTTTCTGCTATCTATAGGAAGCAAACTCTACAAACATGTTTGAATGTGCTCATAACTTTACTTTCTGGTGAATAGAAAGAACTGATAGTCATCTTAATTGCCTCCATAGTTTATAATCTCATTCCCTGGCAGAACGTCTATTCCAAAAGCTGATATCAAAGAGTAATATTGGTAGGGACTCATTTTCCTCTATACTGCTCATTATCTCTTCAATAGTGCCCTGGATTACAGCATGTATTCAAGCTTTATAAACTGTACCATCCCTACCTACAGCCTTCCAAATTAGGCCTTTTCAATTTCAACATTACGTATACAAGCAACGTATTTCACTGATCATAGGGCTCAATGATTTATTTGCAGAAGCTAAGGGAATATTTAATTCTGAGCAGAGACCGCTCATGCAGTCTGTTAGTACTCTAGTAATATTTGAAGTACTTATATCTACCTCAAATTCTCCAATGTTTTTGACTTTGGAAAGTTTCCTGGACGTCATAACACATTAAGAAGAATGAATATGACATAAGGGAAATTACTGCCAGTCTCAATGTTTTGCAAGATGTAATAGCATATTTTATGACAAAGCTGGGATTATTGTACTCACTAAAGGGAAGTTATAATATAGTTACACATGTTTTGATAGATCGAAATAAATTGCCAGAGATAACAAAAAACTTCTAGGATTTTTTTTCTCTCTCTCTTTCCTTCCTTCTTTCTACCCTCTCTAGACAAGAGCTTACTGAATCCACTAGATGATCTGGCAGGCAAAACCCTGGGATCTTTTTTTCCAGCTCCAGAGTGCTGAAATTACAGGCATACTGCTGTGATTGCATTTTATACATGCACTTGAGATCAAAGTCAGGTTCTCATACTTTCTCAGAAATCAGTTTGGCAACTAAGCTTCATTCCTAGCTTCTCAAAGCATGAAACATTTCTTATCTACCTTTCACAGAAAATTTTTGCTAACCTTTTCCCTCTACTAATATCTTGTATGTAACTGATATAATTTTATGGAGTGCTATTAGTTATAAACCTTATTATAAGAGTATGATGAGGTAATTCTTGATGAAGAAGGTTACAAGACTGTTATTTGTCTCAAGTTGTCCTTGTTACTATTCCTCAATATACAAGTTGGGTGGACAAGATGATTTCATGTGAAAGAGGGACATGTTCATAACATGAAAGACCTGTATTTATTGATCTACACCTTATATATTCTAGTTATGGTATTTTAAGCAATTCATTTAACCTCTCATTTTCTTACATTATGAATCTAGATATTTTCACCAATTACATAATTTTGGTATTGAGAATCAAATAGTGGCCTCTACAACAAGAAAGACCTGGAACTCTTATTCAAAGTTTCAACATATTCTGGATTTGATAACTTGAATAATTTATTTAACCTTATTCCCAAATGTAAATCGGCATAATACTAGCAACAATATGAAGTTAATATTAAGATTTAAATAAAAAACATATGCAGTATGAGACAAGATAGAAAAAGATGTTTGTGCTATGGGGATTTCTTCTGAATAGTCTGATAGATTTACATCTATTTTGTGAGAGATTGTGAAAAGTTTGCAACGCTCCTATTTTAGACTATAAACCATTGTTACTTTCAGGTAGAGAAAGATATCCTTCTAAAAGATATTCTGAAGTCCAAACCTCAGGAAAGAATACTTCAAAATATGATTATTTTAAAATTATATTTTAATTTTACATCACTGTAGATGTAATGGTTAAATAATGCTATTGTGGAGATGATTTGACCCCTTATCCAATATGATTGGTGTTCTTATAAGAAGATGATCATGTCAGGAAAAGGACATGGGAAGAATGCCATATGATAATGAATGTGATTAGAGATTTATCTAACTCCACTCATCTCTGAAATCTCTAATGGCCACAAACCACTAGAACATAGAATCTAGGCCAGGAAATTTTTTCCTGAATGCTTCAAAAGAAGCATGATTGTAGACTTCTCATCTACACCGGTGTATATTAGGATGCCTAATATAAGATACTTTGTATAAAAGTCCTGGAAATCCTATGCAGTCACTGAACATCCTTTGTATTGCTAGACTGTGAGAAGCTTCATAGACAGGAAATGGCAGAAGGAAAATGTCATATGTAAATAATGATGACTGCAGCAATGGGAAACAAATTCCATATAAAAGCTCCTTATCGTGTTCTTATGACATTCTTTTGTGGTTTTGGTATGTAATATAACGAAATGTGTGGGGCACAAGACACCCATGCCAATCTCAAACTTAGAGTTCCTGTGCTAATTACATTAACCATCACTCAGAGATTTTTTTTTCAGATGTCTGTATTTCAGATACTTCAAACTTAACACTCTCACCAATAAGGGTTTAATATATGACAAAGAGGCTATATCAAGCCTCCTTGCTCTCTCAAAAATTCCATGAGAAAGAGATCCAAATCCACTACAAACAAGATCCTTTACATCACTGGGTCAGCCAATCAGTTAATTTGCTTTAACTTTTAAAGCCTTTCAAACTTACAGACTAAAGCACTGTTGACAAACAAGTCAAAATATCAGGATTACTGTTCACCAGAGTTAAAAGCACCATCAATACTTATCCTGTAGCCTTGATGATTATACTCACATACACTTACTAATCACCACTTCACTGAAGACGTGTATTCCACTAATAAAGAAAACTGATCATATTTCCTTTCTTAACATTTATAAAAACGTTACTCATGGAAAATGCACTTGTAAAATTAATTTTCATATTTTTTACAGAAAAACATGTTCAGCTTTGTTCTAGAAGATGATCTTTGCTTTAGAAAGAAAAAGACAACTTGCTTTTCCAAAAGTTAATTCCAAGTTCTTTAGAAACACATTTTGGGTAACAAATTTGGCATGATGAGTCTTCTGATACTGTTGGCAATATATTCTCCTTTTCTATTTATTAATGAAAAATAAATACTTATTCTTAATATACACTGCACTAAACAAACTTTTCTTACCTTAAAATAATAAAATATTACATTTTCTAAAAGCCTGCATCATTAGTTGCAAAAAATTGCCAAAATGTTTCATTCTTAAAATTTGTAATTAATTTATTATGAATGGTACTATTATCAAAAGCAAAATAAGAAATTTAATAGAATGGTTCTGTTTCTGAACAACTATGAAACTTTGGCTGCATGCACATGCATTCACACATATTGGCATATTTTGATAATAAATTTTTCTTCAGGAATTAGAATTATAGAAGTACAAATAGAGTTATTCATTCATCAAACTAAAAACTTGAAAAGAAAAAAAGGGATAAACCTATTAATTTATATTGATTTGGTAACTGTTTGTAGTTCTTCATTTAATCTATTCTGATAGAAGATTCCAATTCTATTTTCTAGCAATGAATTATGTGATGTATAATTTTGTGAGGAGTAGGCATCATTTAATTTGATTAATTTATGTTTCTCTAGACTGTAGTTTGGGAAAATTTCCAAATTTCATAATGCAGTATTAAAAATTACATAGCTCAAGAAAAGTTGGTAAAATGCATAGTGAATTAAATATATTATATTTAGTTTTTCTTCTAGAATCAATGAGATAGCATTAAGACAGATTACATAATAAGAAAGTCCCTAGATACTATGTTATAGCTTCAGCTCCAGAGAGATTTTTTTTTTTTGACAAAGTCTTCCTGTAGCCTCAGATGGCCTTGAACTCTCTATGTAGACCAATCTGGCCTCTATCTCACAGAGGTCTGTCTGCCTCTGCTTCTGAGTGTTGTGCATCACCATGCCCAGTTCTAAGAAGACAAATTTAAATCACGTATCAAGCATACTATGAAGTTTGCTGATTCAATTATACAAAATTTTATACCCACAAAAATATACCTTTCTGGGGCTTTCATAGCTCAATGGTCAAAAGCACATGCTGCTCTTGCAGAAGACTCCAGTTCTGTTCCCAGTACCCACATAGCAGTTAACAACTCTCCATAACTCCAGCTCCAGGAGATTCAGCATCCTCTTCTGGCTTCCACTGGCATTGTATACATGTATACACTGATATACATGCAGGCAAACCACTCATACACATAAAATCAAAATAAATGCATGAGTACATTAACTGTGTTGATGGAGAAAAGGAAACACTGATGCCGAAAATGCTAAACTTGTAGTGACACCTAGGAAGCAGGAGAGTTACTTCCTGTAACAGAAAGCTGAAGTTGAAGGTAGCAGGAATTAAGACACAGCTTGATCCTACTCTCTTTCCCATGAGGATCATCTCTTTTCATTTCATTGTGTAGGAGGAACCAAATAATTCTTATCAGACAATCTGTATTCTTGATTTTTGGTTCTTTGATAATTTTCTTTAGAAAATATTCTAGTTTCTAGCTGTTCTTAATCCTAAATATTTAAACTTGAATATTTCCTCAATAGAGTTGCCATCTGCCGTACTAGTTTTTCTTTTGCTTTAACAGTGCTTTTCTTTCTCCATCATAAGTACTGTATTTATATATCTTTGCCTCCATATCCTCCTGTGCCAAGTGGTGGGTGTGTGTGTGTGTGTGTGTGTGTGTGTATGTGTGTGTGTGTGTGTCTCCTATTGAGTTCCTTATGTGTTACTTTTATGTCCATGTTTTAGGGCTGACTCAACAATTGGGATGTGCTAACCCATCAGGAAGCGCTACCCTGTAGAAGACTGATTTCTCCTCTCTGGCATCCATTAATTGTGATTCTTCTAGAAGAAGGTCTTGTGAAATTTCCCATCTACTGCTGACACGGTAACTGTGTGCTCATTGTGAATGTCATCTTTCGACAACTTTATTATTGAGATTTCATGCATACAACATCTCTGCCATGTCTAGAAAGCCTGTCTAGCACCAGACACCCTGATCCTCTCTTTTTAATCTTTCTTCCCATGATGTTTTCTGTACCTTAGGTGTAATGGTTACATTCTGGATGTGTCGATTGTGGCTGGGCACTCTGCAATCAGTTATTCTCTCAGTTTTAGATCTCTGAAGTAATTACTACTGCAGTAGAATCTACTGCAGAAATGGAAACAACCGCGATGAATGCCTGATGAATGAATAATGAAAATGTGATACATATACATAAGGGAATTCTATTCAGATATAAAGAGAAGTGATATGAAATGTTCAGGTAAATGGATGGAACTAGAAAGTATTATGAGTTAAATAGGTTAACCCAGGTCCAGAAGGACAAATGCCACTTGTTCTCTCTTACTTGGGGTTCCTGGATTTGAGTCTGTAGATTTGAGTATATAAAGTGAATTAATGACAGAAACTATTAAATTAAAACCAGACCGTGGGGGAGGGGCAAGAATGAGTTCTAGAGAAGAGGAGTTATGTAGGGAGGAAGGTAAAATGAGTGTGTTCTAACTAGGGGGGTGTTGAAGGTAATAGAGAGGGAGAGAAGAAAGGAAAGATAACACAAAGGGTGTTGAATAGTCATAAGGAAACACATTAAGCTTACATATTGATGGATAATGATAGATCTATGATAGATAGGTAATAGATGATAGGAAGAAATAAAGAAAAAAGATAGCTCATAGATAATAGATGATAGTTCATAGAAAATGATGATAAATAAATGATAGATAGATAAATGTAGTTATGCCACAATGTGTGATAATGCTCACTCCAAGAACCATATATTATATGTTATAAATTCTCCTCTCCCAGTGAGGCCCAGCGTTCAGTGCCCCCCGCCTCCCCCAGGTTTGAACCAATTGAGAAAACAGAAAATTCTCTTTTAGAGAAATCAATTTATTCCGGTTACTTACAAAGAATTCATCCCTGGGGAGAGAAATCTCGTAAGGTGGAGCCAGCATTTTGACCAGAAGTCCGGTGGACCTCCAGCACACACCCAAGATGCGGACCAGTTGCTCACAGTCTCCTTCCCAGCTTTCCCGGCTTTTCTGCTAGACCCTCCCGCTTAAATCATTGGTTACTTGACTGCCAATCACATTTGGAGGCATGTCCCTGGAGGCAGAGAGACAGAGAAATTCTGTGGATTTACCCCACCTATTATTTAATAAAACCCCAGGAACCAGGCATGGGAAACCTTCCAGTCAGTTCTTGGTAAGGGGCATTCAAAAGACTACCAGAACAGTATAAGCTATTGCCATAGTCCTGGGTTGTCTCCCAGGGCTTGAAGATAAGACTGTACAGCTGAAAACACCAGACACACTTCATACACAAGATTTGGAAGAATAGAGTTGTAAGTGTCCTGAAAGCTTCCTCCCTAAGGTCTAGCTCTCATTGTATTTTAAGGTACTGTGCAAGCTGCCAAAGAAGATGAGCAACAATAGTTCTATGTAGTTGTGAAGTCTCAAATAACAACACTGTACTTCTTAATTTTAATATATATGTATAAAGATTATTCATCCTTTATTTGCAGCTTGCTTAATTTTGGAGCTACAAGGGCACTATAAAGTTCATTTATCTCTCTTTGCTCTCAGTTATAATCCCAGAGTAGAGTTGCAGTTCGATTCTGCATAAGCATCTCCATTCTCCATTCTCTGTATGAAAGCAGAATGGTTTCCATAATCAGTGCACACCTTTGCACTCGACCACATACAAGAGCTCCTCTTGTCCCACATCATCCCCGAAAACTTTCTTTGTCGTTTTCTTTTCATGGATCTTTGGTGGGATTACGACACATTATTAACCTGATGACTGACTAACATGTTGTAAGTTTGTCTTTAATGTTCGTTTTAATACCTCTTGTCAAATTCCTACTCATAACACTTGCTAGGTTTTTTTTTTCCCAATTTGTGATTCTCATTTATTGATTGACTTTTGGGATTCTTTTTCTCTATGATGATAAACCTTTTGTAAACACCTTTTCATACTCTAGGTTTTGGGTTGTGTTCAACAGAAGTTAGGGAAAGAATGTCCTACTTTATGGTTGGAAATGTTTATTTCTTGTTTAGGGAGACTTTTCCTAGGCTGTTAAGACACCCTGTTTTATTGGCTATATTTTCTGTCAAATTCACTAGTTTGTGAATATTTAAACTAATATTAATCAAAATTAAAAATCAATTTCCTATCTTCACTAGCTAAATTTCTAGTAATTAGTAACTATGCATTGTTCACGATTACCATTTTGGACACTTCCAATGCAAATAAACTTCTATCCCCAGAGTAATATCTATTAGAGAGCATTGTCTTCGAAATAAATATACTTGATTTCCACATTTATATCTATCATCAATATCAAATTATTTTTTGTTAACAATAGGAATCAAGTTCTGTTTTTTAATTATATACAGATATTCAATTTTTATGCACTATTAATTGTAAAGAATCTCCTTCGTTAACTTCTTTGATATAGTAACGTTGATTTACATGGTATATTTAAATATGCATGATCTTCAGCTGTTTTTGATATTTGCAGTAATTTGTCACTCTTAATTTCTCAGTTACTGTGGATTCATAGGTAAAATACTAAAGTTTCCAAATTTGATTTTCAGGGGAATTTTGGCTTGTTTTGGCCTTCTTATAACCATATGCAGTTTAGAAAAAGTTTGAACTTTTAATAATTATGTTAGAAAATTATTTGGAATTTCAATGAATTTGTAGGACAATTTGAGAAATCTAATACATTTACATATACTAATTTTACTAATATGTTCATTCTCAGAATCTATGTTGAAAACCTTCTAGTTTTTCTCCTTATCACTTTTCCCACCGATATGGAAAATCAGTTGATCTTATTAGGTGTGAGTCTGTGTTTAATTACCATAATTATCTTTAGTTCATCTGTTGCCTATTCTTTATTCAGCCACCCAAGTATGTATATGTAAGCTTTGAAGTCAAGCTGTGTAACTTCTCCAGAATCATTATTTTTCAAGATGATTTGAACATATCTGATAATGGACATTCTCACAGTGTTTGATTCAACTTGTTGTTTCCTAGAAAAATAGCCTGCAAGTATTATCATTGGGAGTATTCTCAAACTAAATTTGGTTTCCATTTATATTTCAAAATGTAATTTTCAGTATGTGCACATATCTATCTACATTGAGTTTTGCTGAAATAAATGCTTTTAAGGAATACTTTTAAAAGTTTTCAGTGTACTTTTGCAAATTTGAGTTCATTTTTTCTAAGATATGTTATATATGATGCTTGTATGCTTTAGCTGGAAATTTTAAATTTAATCTCCCAATTGTTAGTTTCTAGTACAGGAAAGTATAGTCGATTTATGTTGTCTTTGTACATTATTGATCTTACTAAATCCACTAATTTATTTTTTATTTAATTTATTTTTATTTAATGTGTATGAATGATTTTCCTGGACATATGTAAGTGGACCACAAGAGTGTATTGTCTGGAGAGACTGGAAGAAGGCATTGGAACTCCTGAAAATGCAGTTAAAGATGATTGTTAGCCATCTCTCCAGCCCGCTAAACTCATTTAGTAATACAAGTTGATATTTTAATGTCCCCAAGATTTACCATATGTATTGCCATGCTATTTCTGAATTTTTTCTTTAAAATGGTAGGTTTATATTTCTTTTACTTCTCATATTTCGATTTCCAGTCTCCAAAATATTATTGCATGTAGTGAAAGTCAGGATCCTTGCCTTATTTCTGGTCTGAGATAAAGACATTTGGCATATAATACTCAGTTTAATATCTATATAAGGTAATCAAGGCTTCACAGATGACTTGTGCATCAAATTGATCAGTTTTAATTATTAAAGTATATTGCATCTTCTAAAACATTTTTTTTGTCTCTTGACATAATGATGAGACTTTCTCATCAAGTTGGTCATATTATGGTATTAAATTTATATACAACTGCTCTTACCAGCGAGCTACATCCCCAGCCTAAAACTTTTTGGAACAACGAAACTCCATTTTTTAAACAGTATACAACATAGGAATTGATAGTTAATTTGGAATAGTGAATATTTTTCTGTCCTGGCAGACAGCATACATTATCTACTAAAATAATACTCTTTGTATTTTTCAAGACTTCTTGTTAATATGAACAACATTATACTTCACAAGGCAGCAGCAAATAAATTCAATACAGTGAAATATTAAACAAATTTAGACTGTGCTACAACTAATAAAGGAAATATGAACAGAAAATATCTTCCCAGATTCCAGTGAGAAACCCTTTTACTTGCACACTTAAGTGACTTTCTTAGAAGTCCCTAAGATACTGTTCAAAGGTTGGGAGAAGCAGAGGTGACAGCAGTCACTGTAACTGGTACAAATAAAGTGGTGTGATCCAGAAACTGCTCAGGCGGCTGTGTGTCAAGAACGAGCTTGAACACATCCCGGCATTGATGAGGTGATGCCAGCTTCGTAATTTCAGTCCAGACTTCTCAGGCAGCTGCTGCATTTCAGCAGATGCCAAGCCACATGAAAACGCCAATGTTTGGATTCTTTCAGATCTAGTAAATTCACCCGACTATCCCTCCAATTACTCAGATTTCTCATCTGGAACATGTCTGGAAGATGTCCAAAAGAGGAGAGAGTTTGGTAAATTAGCTTTTCTACTGAGTTTTTATATTAAATGACTAATTATTCCTCATGACTTTTTATCATATTTAAGATGCAATTTATTTATTTTTCCTAACTGAAAATTAAAAGCAAAAGGCAAATATTGATATAACTAAGCAAGATTGGTATAGACCAAACTCACTCAAATAGATAGTTGTCACCTATAAAATGATTATGGTCCCCTAGGTCTTACTTAGTAAGATAAACTATGTAAGACATGTAGCTTTACTTTTGTTATTTTCATTTATTTTGTTTCATTATGCTGGATTACATAAGTGCATTTTCATAGTGACACTTAAATGTACTTAGAACATAACCACATACTCTCACCCTCCCCATTCTCACACTGTCTCTTGGTGTCTATAAACCGTTGCTTCTATTTTCATGTCAACTGTGCATACATTAACCTACATAAAATCTGGAGTCCGCAATGAGAAAAATAACATGACATTTGTATTTCTAAGACTTAGATCATTCACTTAATATGATTTTCTTCAGTTGTATCCTTTCGCCTACAGATGGCATAAGTGATTTTACTTTATAACTAATAAAAAGTCCATTGTTTACATAAACCATATTTATTTTTTCCATTCCTCTATTGATAGAAACCTGGGATGATGCCATAACTTACCTTTCTGAATGATGCTGCAATAAGCACTGATGTGCAAGTGTCCCTGTGATATACTGACTTGGAGTCTTTAACTTAAATACCAGTCGTGATATAGAGGAGTTCTACGGAGGGTGTATTTTCAGTTTATTGAGGAACATCCACACTGATCTCCATACTGAGGGACTCATTCACGTTCCTGCCAAAAGTGTATTAAGGTTCACTTTTCTCCGTATCCTAAACAACATTTTTTTCTTGATGACTGCCATTATGACTAGTGTGAGATGGAATTTCAGTACATTTGAATTTGCGTTTTTCTCATGGATAGTAACATTGAACATCTATTATGTTTGTTAAATTTCTTTAGTTTTATCTCGACTGTGGAATTCTTTATATATGTTCATATACCTTGATTTTCACACTGATTTACTCTTTCCCAGCCATGCAAACCCTGAATCTTTTGGGGAGTTGGAGGAAGTCCTATTTCTTAAAAGAATTTTTATACAATAATTTGATGATATTTACATCCCATCTTCTATCCACATCTCTCTACTGCTCATTGTCCAATTTAATGTATATATGCATATATTTATATATATGGCCTATAGAGTCAGTCTGAGTTGTGTTCCCAAATGTCCTTCATTGTTGGTCCATCCACTGGGCCCACCAAGAGTCCCTGTAAGACACTGTGTCTCTCCCTCCCAGCAGTCATCAATTGCCAAAACTTTCTTAAGATGGGTAGGATGTTCTTATACATTTCTTCATATATATACTGGGATTTTGTCTGATTTGAGTTTGCATAGGATGTGTGCATGCAGTCATCATTGCTGCATGTTCATATGACTAATTGACCTGTTTTCTGGAAGATTCTGTTTCCTTGTGGTCATCTACCCACCTCACCCCCAGCTCTTACAATCTTTCTACCTCCTCTTCTGCAATGATCCCTGAGCCTTGTAGGCAGAGGCTTGAAATAGGTGTCCTATTCAGAGATAAGTTGTCTATGGCCTCTTGGTCTCTGCACATTGGCCAATTATGGGTCTCTGATTGCTGGCCATCTGCTGCATAAGAAAACTTCTCTGGTAAGAATTGAAAAATGCATTCATTTTACTTATAGAAGTTGCATTTAAGATGAATCATTTAAAAAGAATCCCTCTTGAGTTGCAAAAAGTCAGTCCAAGTCGGTTGGACCATATATTCCACAGCAGATAGCCATTAAATGGAATGATTTGATTGAATTTGTTTTGATGGAAGCTCATAAGGTATTGTGGAATGGAATTTCAGCACTTTGATGCGTGTTTTGATTGGGTGAAAGGTCATCATTTTTTGTCATCTTTTTCCAGACAACAGGAAAAATGTTTGTTGATAACATTGTGAAGTATAGAAGTTATTTCAATAAAAATTGTTTTGTGGTTAATTATTGTCAGAAAGAATAATTTAAAACCCCAATTGGCTCATTTTTTGTAGCTTTGTCTAGCATGTATTTGCTCTGTATTTATGGATCCTACAGAGACAGTGAAACAATTGAGATATTTAGTGATAATTTTTTAGAAATTGTTCACTGTGAATAGTTTCAGTACTTGAAATTTGCAACTTGTGAGTACTATGTCAAGAATTCTTAAATGATTGAGATTGGTGTTAAGATATTTTGTCATTTCAAAACTAACGTGTACATGTCATACTGTATATCCCCAGATATGGAGTGCTTAATGACTTCTTTTTAGAGTACATGAGAAACTTCAGTTAATTTGGAGCAATGTTACCTTTACCTGTAGACACAGACTTATCTGGAACTGTAGTGATTATGTATCATGAAAAGAATCTTATTTCCTTTTAAGAAAATATTTTATTATTTTTACATGTGTATGAATGCATTACCTGCATGTATATAAATTCACCCATGTCATGTAATGCCCACTGAGGTCAGAAGAGCATTTCAGATCCCTTGGAACTAGAGTTATGGATGGTTGTTAGCCACCATATGGGTATTGGGAGTTGAACCTGTATAAAAGCATTCAGTACTCTTAAACATTGAGCCATCTCTCAAACCCTGAGAACTTACTTTTAAATTTTATTGTTATTTTATCTGTATGAGTGGTATGCCTTCATGTATATAAGTGCATCCCTGTCATGCAAGCCCAATGAGGTCAGAAGAGGGGGTCAAATCCCTTAGAACTGGAGTTACAGAAAGTTGTTAGCTGCCATGCGGTTCTGGGATTCAAACCCAGGTCTTCCACAAGAGCAACCAATGCTCTTAATAGCTGAACTATCTCTCCAGCCACAAGAATTTAGAATTTTATTTTCAGAACAGTTCAATCCAAACTCTGAATCAATAGTTTCCAAGATAATGCATCATGCCTCTATTGTTAACTATTATGATCAGCAATTAAGTTTCTTAATAATTAAGTTAAGAAATTGTGGAAAGAGAAAACAACTCATTAGTTCCAGGCATTATAAATTTTTAAATGGACTCAACTTATCCTGCCAACTACAGTCTTCATCTAAACACTTTTAGGTGTTTTATAAAATTATTAATAGGTGGGTTAGTTGTCTTAACATTCATTGAGGCAAAACCTTTGTATAAAAGTCAAGTGTTGCCAGTTCCTACTGGACCGTGGTGACAGAGAAGATCATAAATTCATAAACTGACAGACACTTCAGATTTTACTTGCATTCTTTATAACCTTGACCAGCAATGAAACAAACTCTCCAAATTCTTGCAAGCATATCTTCATTCTACCTCTTATCACTCAGTGTATCTGAATTCTGTCCAAGTATCTTGCCTATAACAATAACTGGACTGTCCTGGCCCACCAGGATCTGTGAGCTTCCTGAGCTGAATTTTAGCATGTCTTACTCAATATGCCCCAACAAACACAATTCCTTTGCTTGTGTCATTAAAGTTTCCATCTCATATTTACTCTTCTACATGTGAGTATTCTGGGCTCTTAAGATGTCAAAGCGAATGGGAAGTCTGTAGTAGCACTAGAGAAAATAAACCTTGCTATTATGGCTCACATTGTGAAGAAATTTCAGAATAGAGTTTCTGGAATTGTTATGAGCTATACAAGTAGAAGTTTCAGCATTATATATAGACTTTTCTTCACATAGTGATGATGTGAACAGGAACATGATGACTAATGATTCTGTGATTCAGCCATCTTGACAATGGTTGGGATTGGCTGGTGATCTCACAGTCATGTATGGCTTCTGCAGCTGTTCCTCACATCCTCACTGGAAGCATGATTCTTCCCTCTACAGTGAACACTACACTCATGACTATGAGTTTCCCCTTAGTGTGAAAGGGAGGAATTACTGGTCCTTTTTATATCCTTAAGGTGCTATGGAATCTGGATGTGCTAACACTTGTCTCTCAGAGTTGGATGAATTCCTTCTGAGCACAGATTATTTTTGTGCTGCAAACCCATTTCTTTACGGAATCAAGAATGGGACAGTGATTAGAATGGCCTTGTATTGCCTTTGCCGTTCTTACAGGCTGCTGTTCTAGCAAGAAAACAAATCTCTTCCTAATTCATGGAAAACAAAAGTAGCCAGGCAGAACATCACATGCAAATGAATGCCATCAAGGTCACAGGTCTACAAACTCCAGAATCAGTAATTCATTTTAGCCTCAGTTAGAGGACCAGTACCTGGAAGAGTACAGGCACTGCATAAATAATGAACGAGGAACACAGAATGCAGAATCTGCAGCTCTGCCTTCTTTGCACCAGCTGCTCTTGCCTTACTGACCTCTAGTTTGTTGTAAACTCCTGCTTATTTGTGGAAACATCTGATTTACTTTCTCCTTTCTGGTTAACATGCAGACTAACTCTTTGAATTATGCTTAAGGAGCTTTTCTCCTGAACTTCCTCATAGAGGTCACTGGCTGGAGTAACTGTGCATGTCTGGCCTTGTGACCAAATCTGCAATGGCAGACACCAAGGCAGTGCAGAGTGAGTTCCTGATGTATGTTTGCTGAAGATTCAGAATTCAGCAAAGTAATAACTTACATTTTTATTACAGAATTTCACTCTTCTACAGC
The DNA here is from genome assembly GCA_035773235.1 of Eospalax fontanierii. Taxonomy (NCBI): domain Eukaryota; kingdom Metazoa; phylum Chordata; class Mammalia; order Rodentia; family Spalacidae; genus Eospalax; species Eospalax fontanierii. Next base: position 72,752,579 of record CM069528.1, on the reverse strand, counting down.
TGTTTCTCATCCATTTTTGTCTCACTAAATCACTGAGCCACATTCTTCAAGGCTTTGGCTGAGCTATAGCCTGATTATGAATTAGACATCTTTAGAAAATTGTGTTAAACATTCTCATGATAATAATTTTCAGGGGGGTAGGTGTAGAAGGGGAAGAATTATGTTGCTGATACTATGTGACAGTAATACAGCGTTTTCAATATAAATCCAAGTTAGGTAGCTGAACATGTTGTAGTCACTGGATTGAAAAGGCTGAGCCAGCACTGCACATAGCCAAAGGCTTTCCTATACTTGGTTAAGTACAGAAAGCAGTCTACTTGAAAAAAAAATTGTACAGATAGGAATTAAATATGCTCTATTTCCAGTTGAATATTTAGAAAGCAATCCTGCTCTTGTTTTCAACTATAAAAGGCATACTCCTTCTTTGAAGAATTAACATTATTTCATTAGGATGAAAGTTTACTTTTCGAAGAGCATTACCTATATTTTAAACACCAGTGGTGGAGCTAAGTATACCTCAGAATAAGTGTTAGAATACCTACAGTCAATTCAGGCCATAAAATACAGTATATTCATACCATGATATTAAAAGTATAAACTCCTCATCTCCCTTATTTATTCTCAGACATTGCATTAAAATAGATGTGCCTGAATCAATAGAATTATATGATGTCAGGCTGTGCTGTTTCTCTACTTAAGTGCAAACTCTTCAAGGGCAAAGGATTTCATTTCTGCACTTGGCTCTGCTTACTGGGACATCCATCCCCAACAAGATTATTCGTTCAGCTGCTCCCAAACAAACAGCGTTGACTGTGCTCCTGAAATAAAACACTTCCTCAGCTATAACATCTTTTGATTGATTTGTCAAACCTTGTAAACTACTTTACCTGTAGTTCAGGAGAAAATTCAGGGATGTATGTGCTCTTGAATGCGAAATGACTGACAGTTTTTGTTTTCATTAGCTATATTGAAATTTACTATTTTATTCAAATATTCACATAGGTACAGGACAGAGCAGTATTATCTATGGCTTTGCAACTGTAGAAGACAAGCTGATTTGAAGTCATGTTATGGCCATCTTTGGTCTTAGTTGTCCTTTATATTCTTAATGGTTTAAAATAACATAAGTGATTGTTCCACTTATCAGATCATACATGTGATTATAATTGTCCTTTTCTATATGCTAGTTGAAATTAGATGGTAACTCATAAGCAGCTTTGCCTGCAAGTACTTCAGGTAGCTAACTAATAAAGTTCCATCTGTTTAAGTTAGTGATTTGGATATCTATATTGTTTTCCAGTAATTAAATAAATGTTTATTAATTAATAAGCGGAATGAGGTTAGGCAAAGATCAACCTATAGTATAATGTTCTTCTCGAATTTAAGTTAAAACAATCTTTTCAGTTAAGGCTTTTATAAAATACAATTAAGCTTTCAACTTGTTTGTTATTGCACAATAAGGATTTGTATGTTATGCTATAACATTTTAAATGTTTTGTTAACTGTTCTTGTACGATACAAAATTTTAATGAATATTTGTCCCAAGACTGAAAAATAGTAAGTATGAAAAACTAATTCAGACATCTCAAGTCAAAAAATACAATGGATCAATGCTCAATGAATCTTTTTTTTTCTTTGCATTTCATAATTGATTAGTTGGTACACAAGGGAAATCTTTGGCTATGTGTTAATATGGGGCCAAAGAATTTCATTATGACTGTGTTAAATGGTGACTATGAAGATTACTCATCTTGAAAACAGAATTGACCTTTGAGGACTTCAAAAATAAGCGAGATCATTAAATAGTGAAAATAGATCGTTGCACTTTAACCCAATATTGGAGGAATTCTTTCCATAAGTGAGATAAATGAATTCATTTTGAGGTGTTGATGGAGATTTTATGATGATTTTGTTGATTATACAGTTATGAGTACTTAAATTCAAGGATTTATTTGCAAAGTCAACACTTTTTAAAGGTGAATTTTTGAACAAAACTCAACTCAGTGCTCTAGGAAACAAATCCACACTTCATAACAGGGGACTGGTAAGCAATCATCTTGATTATTTACTATCAGGTTGGAGAGCAAAGCATAATCTATCAGTAGATTTCATATCATCATATGGACATGATGGTCCTAAATAATTGTTACCTTGACCACAGACCTTGCTATAAATAAACAGAAAGATGACTTATCTGAGGCACTAAAATTCGTCCTAGAAGAATACTACAATACTGCAGTATTTCTGTGACAGAATTGCTTTTGTGATCTCAGAACTCTATTATGAGTTTCATTCCTTGAAAAACTGAATTGCCATAGGTCTTTCTTAGTAGGTAAGACCTTCATTATAAATTTTAATGTCAAATCATGATGACAGGGTCTAGGTTCCTAAGCATTTCAATAAGTCTTTGATTATATGTCATAGAAAACAAATAGAACTTATAACAAAACTTTAGTATTGGACTTAGTTTCTGCTTTACCAACTGACTGAAGCAATTGGACAACGGATTGATAGATAATACAAGAACATTCACTTTAGTAAATTGTATTTTGTTATTTTCATGTTTAATTTAGCACAATACTTGTATTAATTACTTTTTTCTTATCACTTTTACCAAATACAGGGCAATAAAAAGATTAATTTTGAATCATATTTGATAGTAGAGTACCTTGTGGTAGTACATTAGGGCAGAGAGAGTGGTGCATGGCTGTGATTACAGGAATGTGAGGCTGCTTGTTCACACCTCAGTGGACCACGAAGAAGAAATGGGGCAGGAAGTCGGACAAGGCTATAGACCTCAAGGCTTACCATCAGTGAGTGACCTACTTCTTCAGCTAGGCCCTACTCCCCAAAGTGCCACAGCTTCCCAAAACTGTGCTACAAAGTTGGGAATGATTGTTCAAACAAATGAGCCACTGTGGGACATTTTCCATCCAAATGATAATAGCATTATTGTTTAAATGATAGCAATTTGACTTAATTTCACAATTAAGAGAATGCATGCTTGTAAATCACATTTGTTTGTCACTAGCCTGGAATTTAAATTTGAAGCTAGAATTTGGATTTATTTGCATTTTTCCCAAAGCCCTGGAAACTAACAATCCAAGGAGGTAGTATATATTTTAAAGATGGAGCTCACAGAATTGCCTAGTAGATAATATGAAGAATCTAATTTTTTTTTATAATTTAGGGTGGCTTTACATTTTGAATCTGAGAAAATAAAATGTCCAATAAGGAAGGTTCAAAAAGATAAGAAAATTAAAGAACCAATTATAATTTGATAAAGTCAAGATTTAGATATCTGCTAGACTTCTAAGCAAAAATTTTGAAAAGGAAAAATGTGGTGTTAACAGTTAGGAAAGGAATTGGGTCTGAAATTACACATTGAAAGTGTAATTTAAAAGTGTAATCTAAAAAAGAACTTAAAGCCAAATCAATGGATAGAATGAATTAGGCAATAAGTAGTCAGAAGAAATGGCCTCTAGGCCTAAGACAGGGATCACTCTGTTCTTAAGAACTGAGAAAGTGAAATGTTTCCAGAAAAATAGAGTGAAAAGAAATAATCATTAATTCATACAAAATTCCAGTAATATACTGTGAAGAAAAATTTAAAGAAGAAAGCTGTACTCATGGGTTTCAAATAATGCTAGCAGATAAATTTATCAGAAGGTAAGAATTGCCCACTGAATGTGTGAGCAAGATCATGAGGGACCCTAATAAGAACTGACTCAGTAGAGAAATAGAAGATAAAAGCTAACTATTTATTATACTATTTATTATAACTATTTGTTATTTCTATTTATATAGAAATGTAGTATTTCTATACAGATTGAAAGGTAGGATTAGGGATGGTTCAATAAACCCAGTTTTGTCTAAAAATGTTACTATACAAGAGAACAGTGAAAGGAGAAGCCGATAGGAATAAGATGAAGGCTCGTGAATTTTACTTGTTATATATCAAGACAGACGTATAAAAATAGGCAGTGTCAGTTCACTTCGGCTACTATAACAAAATATACAGAACTGGGTAACATGAATAATAAAGTTTTATTCCTGATAGTTCTGAAGGCTGAGACATCCCTGATCAAGCTGACAGTAGATTCAGTGTCTGATGAGAGTACTGACTCATAGATGATATACATTCCCTTTATGGACAAACAATTTTTCCTGAGCACTTCTGACTTCCTAAAGGATTCACTTTCATGACTTCATCACCTCCCTGAAACCCTGCTTTCTGATATCACTGCATTAAGAAGTCAGGTTAAAAATTCATTATTGAACAATTTCCATTAATAAAATCATTCATTCATTCATTTATCAATATTTTATTAGTATCCATTCTGTGACACACATTATCTGAGTGGCTGAAAATATTCAATGCACATAGTAAAACCAAAGTTAATTTTACAGCTTGATCTAGCCACAGCAAGTAGACACAGCAAATACATAAATTATTTGAAATTAACACTCAAACAACTAGCAAGTACTCTTAGAAAACAGTAATGTCATAAGGATTTATGTTATATTGTAAAGTCAACGAGGTCAAATTTAAGCTTTGTGACTACTATAATGAACTAGAATATACTGAGTATCTTACAAAGGAAAGAAATTTCTCACAGTTCTAGAGTCTGAGAAGGTCAATATCAAAGCTACTTGATATCTTGTTTGATTGTCAGGCCTCACCTTCTTTTCCATCGTCCACACTTTTCTAGCTATGTCCTTCCATGGCAGAAGGGGCAAAGGAGACTCCTCAGACTTGTTTTAAAAGGTTATTAGCCCCATGTATGAAAGCTTCAGCCATAAAGGTCTCCTGTCATAGTGCCATCATGTTTAAGATAAGAATTTCAAGATGTATTCAGGTATACAATACTACATAAAATAACCTGTCACTTACAAATAATACAGGTACATTTACAGGAGTCTGAAAAACATTCCTCTATCAATGAAGAATGTTAAACTACCAATAACAAATATTAGACAAGTGATATGATTTATGTGATTACATACCTCTTATGGTATTCTTATAAAAATGAATAAACAAAACAGCACCAGCAGACAATCACTGCCGAGCATGGGGGGATAAGGAATTGGCTCAGACCTTGCATGAGTGTCTTTTTCTTTAATGGCAAAGTTGAAGGACGGTGTCAGACAAAGGAAACTGAATGATATGACATTACATGTTTTGTAAGACTCTAGAATGAATCACCATGGACAAATTAAATTTCTATAGAGAACATTGAGCCAAATAATATTAATTAATATTATTTTATTGATACCAGTGTTCCTTGGTTTTATAATTGTACTGTACTTACATAAGCACATATTATCATATTCTCAATTATCATATTCTTCAAAGATACATGCCTAGCACTATGTTGTTTAAGGAAACTTCACTGGTGATAGTTGAAAGATGCTTTAGTTTTCTATATACCCCTGTATTTGTCATGTTCCATGTGCCTTATGTGTACAGGTTCAACTGTAGATGTGTCACCTAGGACTTGGCATCTCTCAATCATATATTCTCTGTGCCTGACCAGTTGTGAAATTCTGCTGTAGCCTCCATCTGTCCGCCACAAGTGGCAGAGTTTTGTAGAATAAGACTTCATAGTGTGTGTCTCAGGATAGGACTCCTGTATTAAACCTCACCCACCTACGGCTCAGGGATCACTGCAGAAGAGGGAGCAGAAAGACTGTGAGAGCCAGGGCTAGTTCATGAGCTTAGGGAAGTAGGGTCTTTCAGGTCACTAGAAGTTTGCACATGTGAAAATGTGGCAATGATGGCACTGAACACAGGACTCACATCAACTCAAATTAGACAAGGGCCTAGAATAGAGCAATTGAAATTGGTGATGGGCCAAACCTAAACTGAGAACTCCTGGAAATTGATTACTACTGGGGAGGGAGAGATGCCTTCTACAACCTCTAGATAGCCTGACCAGACCAAAGTTGATTAATTTTCATTAAAGGACATCTGGGCACTAATGCTTAACTGGTTAGGACTTAACATGCTATGATGGAATACATGAGGTCCTGTCGGGGTTGGGAGGATGCATAGGGGAGTGGATCTAAGTTTGATTAAGAACTGTTGTGTGACATGTATAAACCTAAAAAAAGAGACATATGCCTACTTATTCCTGATTAAAGGATCATACAATGTCTGAAAGCTACCGTGAAATAGTTTAACAGAAATAGACAGAGATACGTAGATATTTGATTGAAAGACAGAAAGATGATATAGAGTGACAGAGAGCAGTTATCAATTACATATAATGAAATATTTACGGACTAGAATTCTAAATGGAAGTTGAATATTTGCTCCATGCATTATTCTTACACATTTCCTGTTTAAATTTTCCACACAAAAGTAAAACTAATTTAGTTATGCACATGATACACGGAAGAATGGATCTTAGCTATAGGGAGATTGCTTCAAGCAAAGTCAGAAAGGAGAGGCTGGGAATGGTCATGCTTATCTGTAATCCCAGCATATGGGAGGCTATTGTGTGTGGTGCATGTGTATGAGGCCAGCATGTATCACACAGTGAGACTCTGTCTCACACAAAGCAAAGCGAAGCAAAACAAACAACATCTAAGGAGGAGAATGTGCTAGGACTCTATTCTAGTCACATAAAAAGTTGCTGAACCCAGCTGAGCAATCGGAGAGACAGCTCAAAGAAATTTCTGCTGGGCCTGCAAAAACAAGTCACCATGAACTCTAAAGCTGAAGGGAAATGTGGTCTGATAACAGATATGAGAGATTAAAAGAGGATCTTGAACCTCAAAGAAGGCTAGAGTCCAAGCTGACACCTTGCCTGCAGCTTCCTGAGATCTGAACTGAGGACCCACTTGTGCCATGTTTGAACTTCCAACCCACAGAAACAATGAAATTAGGGACAGTAAGTCTTTAATTTGTTACACAGAAAAGAGAACAAATGTAGTGTACTAATGCACTGTACAATGCTAGTCCTTTAAAAATCATGGAAATCCAGGATGGAATAGATGCTTTTCTCATTACTGTGACAATGTATGTAACAAAAGCATGTTAAGGAAGAAAGGATTTCTTTTGGCTCCACAAGGGGCCTTTAGTCTGCCTTGGCAGGGAAAGCACGACTGTAGGGAGAAGAGCAGGCTATTCACAGTACAACTGCAGTAGAAAGCAGAGGTTCCAGGAAGTGGAGTAACCCTACAAAACTTCAAGGCCTGTCCTCAGAGACCCACTTCCTTCATCAATGTTCTGCCTCCTAAAGGTTCCACAACCTTTGTGAACAGGACCAACACCTGAAGATCAAGTGTTCAAACATGAGCCTAAGAGGTGGCCATTTCCCATTCAAACCACAACAGGGGACATTTTCCTATTTAAGATTTACCATGAGGTCCAGTATTAAAACAGTGCAATTAATAGAGTAGTGAAACAAAAATGACAGTCCCGAAATAATCTCCAGTGACCTAACATAGTTCTGTAAGCCATTCAATAAGAAAAGTACTGTCAAGTCATGATACCAGAACAACCAAAGAAGCAATGGAAAAAGTCATCCTCAAGTCTGAACTCCTAAAATGCACACAGGATAAAGAGAAGTGTATCTATAAAACATTAAGAACAAATCAAAATAGAGCATTGTTTACAGTTCACAAGGATTTCTTAGATAATTGTAGAAAGTACTGCCCATAAAAACAGTAGTAAAGGGGACTATGTCAGGCTAAATCATCAGCTATTAAAGGACTCCAATAAGAAAATTAAGAAGGTGAGTTGTAGCCTGGGAAGCAAAATATATATATATATATATATATATATATATATATATATAGCTAATCATGATGTAATCATTAAGAGAATCAGCCAATTTATAAACTGGGCAAAATGACATTTTCCAAAAGAATGTCCAGTAGAATACATCATAAACCATCAGAGAAATGCAGTGAACTAGCCCTTCACAGCAGCCAGAAAGGTTAAAACTATGGAGATATAGCCTGATTGGCAGGATCCGGAATGTAAGATGTTCACACTTCACTAAGACATCACTATAGAATTGCTTTAATTAGTGAGTTAAGTTTAAATATTTGCGTATGCTTTATTCTACATAAAAATGGTTATTGTACCTAATGCATAAAATGAGTTTCTACAAACACATACACAATGAGACCTTTTGGATTTGATCCTCGAAGATCCACGTTTACCCAGATCTTGGTGTTGTGGAACAAAAATAAGACTTTATAGAAGACTAAAAGTATAAATGAAGCAGCAACAAACACCCATTTTACATTATCTGGGCCACAGGTACCACAGCAGCTCCCGCTGAGGCCATTTGTTTGCTGACTCCGCTACATGATTTAGTGCAACTGCCGAGTCAGAACCTCCCCCAGCTGCTCCTACCCACAGATCCCAATCTTTTACTATCTGACATTGAGCCAGGTATGAACTGAGCTTATTTTTCTCATTTGTTCCATTTATGAATGGGGGGGTGCCGTGTGCACCTTATTCATAGAGGCAAGATTTTTCAATCAAACCCAGAGTTCACAGGTATGTCTTACTAGTCATCATGCCTGAGGTTTGCCTACCTCCCTCAAAGAAGGAATTACAGGTGGATGGCCACACCTACCTGGCATTTAAATGAGCTTGGGGGAATCTGAACTCTGTTCCTTATGCCTGCATGGAAAATATCCTAACCACTGAGCCGTTTCTCTGTTCAGATTTAGCTTTTTGACAAAAGGTATCATCTTTCTTCATGGATTTCTACTTATATACATAGGCTTCTTTATGTTCTTGATTCCTTCTCCACGTTTTCACAAACCATTCCTTCTCAGTTTCCTGCTATGTTGGCTTAAGACTGCAGAAATTGACATACTAGTGATTATAGCATAGAACTTACCTAGCTTTCAACAGTATATGGGATCAATTCATACAAGAAATCATGGATCATAGAGTCCTTATTCAGCTATTTACTTACGATTGAATTCTGACTGACATATTCATGAGTACTATGATCCAGTGATTCTATTCCTAGAGATCTGAGCAAAGGGATGAAAACATATTCCCATTAATAACCCTTTAAAATGTGCCCTAATATCTATAAGAATCAGAAAGTAGAAATAAAACCTGTTAACAAAAAATAGCAGATAAAGTATTTACATGTGCACAATATGAATGAATCTCAAAAACAGCATGTTGAGTGAAAGAAACCAGTAAAAAGTAAGTTCCATACTCTATGAACTCATAGATGTAAATTCAAGGCTGGAAATAGTGACATATGTATTAACTTTCAGCACTTATGAGGTTCAGGCAGGATGAACGTGAATTCATGACTAGTCTGGGCTAGTAGTGAGACCCTGTCTCAAACAAACAAAGAAACCCGTCTATTAATATAAAGCCAAATATAGGGAAAAACCTATATTTACATGAGAAGTAAAAAAAATATAGCTACTCCCTAGGGGATCCAATTCCTTGGAATGAGGCCCAAAGAATTTTCTGAGCTATTGAAATGTTTTATATCTTGAGCAGAAGATCAGCTTTAGAGCATTGTATTTATCAAAATTCATTAAACATAAACACCCATATGTTCATTTTGCTGGCTATGAATGCTGTCTCAAAAATGTAGAATGAAAGGGCTAAGATCTTGTATATTTTATACTTGTGTTTGTAAAAGTGCTAAGAAAATATTACTAAAGAAGAAACAAGTTGAATGAGAAGATTAGGAAAAGTTAGGTGGAGAAGGTCATTTCCAAAAGAAGAAATGGACATCATCCTTGAAAGAAAAGTTGAATAAAATTTCAGAAGATTAGCATGACTAAAAGCAGAATGGATTACATGTCCATGGAAATGGAAGTTCTGGGCCTAAGCCTATGACCCTATTATTGTTTTCTCAAATGGGCATTGCATCAAACAGCAAACAGTTCTCTAAATTCTTATCTCTATTCCCAAAGATTAGTGCATCTCTCAGACCTCATCAAGGAAGTTTCTTTGTGCAATGGATTGCACTTAATTCAGAAACTCACATCTAGTCAAAGTGGTGTCGAGAATAGGAATCTGTGGAATGCTCAGCTATAAATGGGACATCTATACCACACTCTCTACCTCCAAGGCTCAGGGACCATTGCCAAAATGAGAGGAGAAAGATTTGTAGGAGCCACAGTTTAGAGAGAACTGTGGCAAAACAGTGTCTTCTGCACCTGGCAGAACTACTGCACTCATGAACTCACAGCAACAGTGTTTACCTGCACAGAACCTGTACAAATTAAGCCACTCAACCCCCCTGCTCAGACAGACTTATCACTAGCTAAGGAATGATTGACAGTTGATAGCTTCTGGTGGAGAGAGTAAATTTTCATTAAAGGTGTGACCCCCTGTAGGCTCCAGTAGATGCTACATTCATTGTAGATGTAAGTCGAGTAGGCTACACCCATTGAGTGAATGGGCAGCACAAATTTGACTTGGTGGGCCATAAAAAGAACAAAAAGTTGAGAGGTAATGGAAAGATGAGTTGGATGTTGGAGAAGTTAAGGGAAGAACAGGAGTATGATCAAAATACATCATCATGCATGCATGAAATGCTCAAAGAATTAATAAAGCATTATATTTAATAAAAATGTTTCATTGGAGCACATGTTCATAGAAAGCTAAGTAGAGGAAATTTATAAAGAAAAGTTGAGCTGGGTATGGTGGCACACACTTTTAATCCCAGCACTCTGGGAAGCAGAGGCAAGCAGATCTCTGTAAGATCAAGGCCAGATTGGTCTACATAGCAAGTTCCAGCATCTCCAACTACAGGGAGATGCTATCTCCCAAAACAAAAACAAAATTCAAAAAAAATTAAAAAGTTGATATATGCTAACAAATAGTCATTTTATTTTTGCTACAATGAACTCTTATTCGTGGTTATTAAGTGGAGTAAGATATTATAGAAAACCAATTTGTATTTTAGAAGGTAACCATGGCAGTGCCTAGTATAGTCCAGTTAATACCAGCAGACAAACCAGTTAAGAACTCTCACAGTGCCACAAGAGGTAATGATAATCTGTATATTGTCAATGACTGTAAAATGGAAGGGGCAGGTATCAAAGGTTTTTCAGACATACAATTACTATGATTTAGTTAGGAAGTGGATATGAGAATAAAGAAAAAGTTATCTGACTAACAAAGACTGAGCAACTAGATCTGGTTTTTAACAACTATACTTAAGAAATACATTTGTAAGAGACAGAAATTATTACAGAATTAATTTTTAATGCATGTGTTTTATCATTCATATATTCATTGTGCGATGGATAGGTGCATGTACCATAGTGTCCACGTAGAAGTCAGAGCACAGCTTGCAGGGAGGGGTCAGGTCTCTCCTGACAGGAGGAGTCCAGGATGGAACTCAGGGTGTCAGTCTTGGTGGCAACTACCTTTACTCACTGAGTCATCTTGCTGTTCCTATTTTAGGATTAGATGCATTAGCAAAGGAACTATAAATGTGTTTCAAAGAATTATACATGTGTGTTGCTCTCCTTCTCCGTGGACCAGCCTGGAAAGGAGCTGAGGGCACTGTGGGTTGCTGCCGAAAGGGGGTGAATAGATGCAGTTACCACACGGACACTGGGAGTTGGGTGGAAGCAGACAGGTAGCGAGCTGCTCTGCTTCAAGACTCATTTATTCAGGGAGGTGCAAGGGGCTAAGTAGGGTGGGATGGTCAATCATCTTAGTGGGGAGTCCCCACTCTGCTATGCACCGTACACATGTGTATAAATGTAAGGGCCAAGTTAGACTGTCGAGTCCTGAACCACAGAGATCAAGGCTTGCAGGGACTGTTTGGTTCCCTGGGGAAGCTCAGAGGACTGGACAGAAGCCTGAAGGATATGGAACGTCAACATCTGAACAGTTCTATGGCATTAAAGTCTAGTCCTGAAGCAGCTCAAGAAAACAAAAACGACTATGAAGGCCGATGCAAAGACACCCCAGGTTGTTTGGTTAAGAAGGGCTATAAAAAAGATGAAAGTCTGTTAAGTAGCTGTTGGGCAAAGGACATAGAGGATATGGGAGTGACCCGAGTCAGGTTGATATGTTCAATTTGATAGTTTAGAGCCAGGGAGTAGTTTAAAAAGGCATAGGGCCATGGACTCTTGATATGTTTGGAGAGGCCCTCCAGCATCTCCGTGAGGTTGATGACCTGATAGGGTGTCAGGCATAAGGAGAAATAACAGGGATGGCAGGAGGCAAGTGCAAGTCTTTTAAATAAATTTAGGTCCTCTGTCAATAAATCAACCTGTTGTTGGAGGACAAGGATGGCTGTCTGAAAATGTTGAGAGAGTAGAGAGGTGAAACCTTTGTTGCATCTGCTGAGCTTGCTCTAAGAGCAATGTAGAAGCAACAGTGATGAATCTGTCCACTTGTGCATTACGCCCCCCACCCTGGAATAAAGCTGGGAAGACCAGTATGAGAGCAAACATGTTCAATAAACCAAGGGTGCTGCCTACTATCTATTAGCATTTTCAGTGTGCCAATGGCAATATCTATTGGTTTAGAAGACCTGGGGTTGGCGAAAGGTAGAGCCTGTGCCATCTGGACAGCATACTTGCTGTCAGAAAATATGTTGACAGGTTCGTGTTGGCACAAATCTAGGACTCTCAGAATGGCATATAGTTCCCCCAGCTGTACTGAATGGCGGTTAGCAAACTTAAGGGCCTTGTCCAATTGGCCAGTTCTTTTAATAATTAACCCATAAAAACGCTTGTTGGCATCTGTGAAGGCAGAAGCTGCCAGGGGAATAGATTGGCTAGAGGGTGAAGAATATGAGCTGACTTCAAGGGGGAGGGAAGTAAGAGATTGGAGCAATTTATGAGAAGGTAGACGGTTATCAATCTCATTAGGGAATCCTGCCAGTAAGATGTGAAAAAGTGGTTAATTTCGAAAAAGGGGCTGGAGATCAGTAATAGGGAGGCGCAAAACTATTCTGGAGGGTTCAACATTATAAATTTTGTTGGTGTAGCTGCACAGTTTAATAGCCAGGAGGAGCATTGCCTCAACCCTAGTAGCGAGTTTATTAGTTTGTGACCAAGAGGGATGGACCCAATAAAGGGGGGCCTGCCCTGCCAAATGACTCCTGGGAGGAGATGTCCAGATGACTGTGTTCAGAATCAGAGAGTTGGGTCATATCTGGCGAGGGTAACTAAAAAGAGTTGGTGAGATATCACCTATAAAAGTTCATTTGCCTTATTGGACAGAGGGATTTTTGGGGAAGGACTGTCTGTGGCTTTAAAGAGGTCAAAGAGGGGAAGGAATTTAGCTGGAGGGATAGGCAAAAAGGGCTTAAGCCAATCAATTTGGCCAAAGAGTTTCTGTAAGTCATTGAGAGAATACTTATCCTTTAGCAGAAGATTTGGAGGGAGAGGTTGGATAGCAGAGGAAATTTTAAACTCTAGAAACCCAAAAGGGGGTACAGTTTGAATTTTTTCTCTGACCGCCGTCAAACCTAGACCTTTGAGGTCCTCAAGGAGTAATTTGAGGAGACCCATAAGGACAACCTGTAGGGGTGAGTGATTAAAAGGTTATATAGTGTACCACAAGACATTGATATCTGATTCTCTCCGTGGTGGTAGATATAAACAGTTGACAAATGGATGGGCTATTTTTCATGCCCTGAGGAAGGACCTTCCATTGATATCTCTTAGCTGGGATAGTATGATTAGGTTCCCAGACAGTAAAGGAGAAGAAGGGCCTATCCTTGATTGCCAGGGAAATAGAGAAGAAGCAGTCTTTGAAATCCAGGATGACTATATGGCATTTACTGGGAATGGCACCAGGATGAGGGAGGCCAGTTTGAAAAGAACCCATCTTTATCATATATTTGTTGACCTGGCGAAGGTCCTGGGGTACTTATTTTTCTTGGAGATAATGAAGATGGGGGAATTACAGGGACTGACGGAAAGCTCAATGTGGCCAAGGTCAAGTTGTTCTTGCACAAGGGATTTGAGAATAGTTAGTTTAGGTTCTAAAATAGATCACTATTCTACCCATATGGGATCCGAAGTGGCCTACTCAAGGCTAGTGGGAGACGAAAAAGGTCGGACAGTGGCCCCTAGAATTGGGGGGTGCTGCGGGGCAGCAGATTCCAGCGTGGTGAGGGAGGGCATGTTGGGATTAGGTCGCCCTGAGAGTCCGATGGAGTCATGAGCGATAATATCATCGAAAAAGGCCTTGTTATTGGTGGTCAAGACAACTCCCATATCTGTGAGGATGTCCCTTCCCCACAGAGTGTTAGGAATGTTGGCCACTAGAGGGAGAAATTGCCCTGTGTTACCATCATAGTCCTCCCAGGTTACTGGCCTTTGGACTTGTTTGGTGAGCTGCTGCTCAGCCACACCTTTGATGTTGGGCCCAGGCTTATATGCCCAGTTGTTCATATGGAGTGTGTCGTTGGTAGAGATAATAGTGGCATCCGGACCCATGTCCACAATGCCCTTAAATAAGGTCAATGCCATCCAATAAGACCAAGATACGTGGAGTATGGTCGTAAACAGGGAGAGTCCATCGTATTTTTGGTGGGTACCCTCTTATGAGTGGGGTTGCCCCTGAGGGAATTTAAAGGCAAGGAATCACTAGGTTTAGATCTGCAGTCTTTTGCCCAATGGAAGCCCTTGCAAAACTTGGGGCATGGAGTTCTAGGTCTAGAGACAGAACTGCCCGTCTTTGCAAGGCTGGGACAGGCACACCTAAGATGCCCCAGCCTACCACAGCCCCAACATAAGGGTTCCCTCAGGATGGGCTTAAGGTTGAGTGCCTCAATGGAAGCTATGAGCACCTCAAAGGGGGTGGCCATGGGATTAATATCCTTTGTGGCTATAATCCATTTATGAAGCTCCTCATTGTACATGGCGATGATACGTTATTACGTGTGGCCATGGTGGCCCCTTCCCAAGCTAATTGCTTGACCAAGTCATCCATAGCAGGGCTGGGTTGGGTGTGGCGATCCACAGACTGTTACATGCAAAAGGAAGTCTGTGAGCCCTTCACCTGGGCCCTGAACCAGGTTGTGGAAAAATGTATCCAGTCTTTGAGGGAGACAGGCCTTAAGGCCCTCTAGGGCCAGGGAGTGGACTTGGTTAAAGTAAGCAGGGACCCCCCACCGTAGCTTGTGACACGGGGTCCGTGTAGCGCCCCATACCAAGGAGCATATCAAGGGTGACTGGCATGTCCAATTGGAGGTTTTGCCTGGCCTGAGTTTCAGCTAGGTCATTATAGGAGGCCTTCCATTGGAGGAACTCGGGAGGGGAGAGGACAGCCTTAAGCAAGGAATACCAATCATAGTAAGTTTGAAGATGGATAGCCCACTGCATGAGGACTTGCTCAAAGTAAGCAGAGTCAACTCCTGACTCCTGAGCAGCCTTACGAATAAGGGCTAGGTCTGACAATGGAGTAGGGTACCAAGGCCAACATTAACAGTGTAGGCCAGGAGAGGATGCTTGAAAGAGGGGAGGGGTTGCTGGTGGCTGGAGATATGGGCCTATGACCAGGAATAATTTCTGACAACGGGTATGTGGGAGGAGGGGCAGGAGCAGGGATCAGCTGAGGACCATCCATTTGTTTAGGCTGTAGGGAATTCTCGAGTCATCCATCAGAGGAGGAAGGCAAAGAGGCTTGTAGGGCCAATTTAGGCTCTTCCCTACAACTAGCATTGTGGGCAGCTATAATCTCCTCAGCAGATGAGCCCTTAAGGCATGCAATAATGGCGAGGAGAATGGGGAGAAAGGGAGCAGGAGGCCCACGGACATCATGTATCCCCTGCTTCCTTGCAAGAAACAAAACACGGGACCAAATGGAGGCATCCCAGATAGATGTTCTCGGGACTAATCCAAGGGGCTACAACAAGAGTTTCGTCCCCCAAACCATGAAGATCCCTTTGTTTAACTTTCTAACCATGCTGCAGGAGCATGGTCTTAAGGGCCTTCAGTTGGGGGGAGGAGGGGCATTGTATGTCAGGGTAAGTTGCCTTGCCCATTACAGAGAAGTGGAGTTAAAAAGGCGAAGTGTGAGAATAAAAAGGTTAAAAAAGTGGCAAAGATAATAGCGGGCAGGTAGAAAGCTGCTGCAAGACTCGTTTATGCAGAGAGGTGCAAGGGGCTAAGTAGGGTGGGATAGCCAATCATCTTAAGGGGGAGTCCTCATCTATGTCCAATTGCTGTCTCTGGGCAGATGTTCCTCCAGGCCAGGTCCCTCCAAGGCTGGGTGGTGGTAGTTTCCTGGTCTGGTTGCCATGTGATGACATGTCCTCAGGCCATTCCCTGCTGCCTCATGGCCTATGGTCATTTTGTGGTTCTCCATGGCAGGTGGCCTGGCTAGGGCCCACTCTGCTATGCACCGTACACATGTGTATAAATGTTAACATATTTGATTGGCAATTAAAATGGCACTCTTGACTATTACACAAAATAGAGCCGGAGCTGTATTGACATCACTCTTCATACAATTCCCTGAAACAACATGAAAGCATACAGTATAAATAACCTAAGCTTATAATCTGATTTAGTTTAATATACTTTACAAAGCTATAGACATCTTGGGAGAATATTGAAACAGAAGGTGCAGAATGTAGATACCAAGTGTATGTGTCTTTGGGTTCTTTTATTTAAGATGTTACAAATCAAAGAAAACACATAATGAGTTAATAAATGTGTCTCAAGTCTGGAAATTTATTAGGTTAACTAGCAAACATAAAATTGATTTTACAGCTTATGACAACGGGCAACTGAAGAGCTTGAAATGCACATAAAAGGGTCAGATGTATAGAATGATGAAACCTGAAGTAGAAGAAAACTTTTAATATTGTATGAGCATGCAGGATTTTATCTAAGGTAGGCCCCCGTGAGTCAGTTTCCAGGAGAAAATAAAAGTAATTTCAATATTACCATTTCCCACAATAAGAAGTCTACAACATATAGATAATAGAGCTATTAGCAAAATTTTAGTCCAAGACTTGATGCACTGCTTTAAAAAATTTGACCAGAAAATCCCTATAAATTTAGTTAATTAAAATTCTGCTTTATCTTTAATACATAGTAGAATGTCTTTGATTTATGATCTCTTCTTATTAATTGATTAATGATCAAAGCATTTCAGCATTGAACTTATGGAATCAGACTGTAAATATATCTCTCATAGACATCAAATGAAGAAGCACATAGTTTTAATTTACTTTCTAGCACAACACAAATTCTTCTAGAATATAGTCTAATTCCATAATGGATTCTAGATTTTAGATAAATTTTTGAAAAGACCAAGTCTTATTTCCGTTTTTTTTCCTCATCCTCTTTAGAGTTTAATTGAATCCAAAGTCTATCATCAAATCATGAGCATATCTCTTACCTGAGAGTCTCTGAGCCCAATCTGTGCTTAAAGATACTTCAGATGCAGGTGAAAATCAACTGGGCAGAGGTAGAGTGAATTTACATCTATGCAAAATTTACTAGCTAGTTTTTGTTTGAAGCAACAGTTAACCTTTCAAAATCTGCTAATAATTATTTAAATAAATTTTGGCATTGTATACACACATAGATTTCTAAGTATCTGGAACTATCAGATGTGTGTTTTTCAATATTATTGATGGTATTTATTCCTAGAGATTATAATCTTCACTTGAGAGAGGTTGTTTGCTTTAGCAGAAATATATTTCAGATGCATCGTAGACTGTCTGGTACACAGTACACCTGCTACATTTGCTAAACAAATTATTTGCTTTTAAGATAAAGTAGACATTAGATTATCATCAATAATTTTTTAAATCCTTGACTTGAATGCTCTAACTCTCCTAATGTGTCAATCAGACAGAAAATGGGGACTCAGGGGATAAGAGCACTGACTGGTCTTGCAGAAGATCCAAGTTCAGTTCCTAGTCTTCACATATTAGCTAACAACCATATGCTAATCCAGAGGATCTGATGTCCTTTCCATGTGCATTGCATATATATGGTATACTTACATACTTGCAGGCAAACACTCATACAAATAAAATAAAATATTTTTTTAAATGGAAAGAAAAATATAGGAAAATTCATTAGGCATATAGCCATTAAATAAAAAACTGATGTTAAACCATCAGTCAGCGTGGACAGAATGCAAAAATAATAAACAGTAGAATCCACAAGCAGGGGATAGAGTTCTTTGCATTCAGAGTCTGGGGATTTTTCAGGCTTGTTATACCCTACAACTTTCAGGCACTAAATTCTCTACAGCCTCCATCCCATTTTGCTTCATGCCTTGGAGATTTGCCAAGCCCTTTGCTTCTGCATTGGCAATCCAAATCCATGCTGTTTGCCTATTATTTATCTAGTGAACCATTAGAGCATCATTTCCAGCACAGCAAGTGCCATATGATAGAGATGTTCTGAGATTGCCCTTAGTAATTCAGAAGTTCTGATGACTAGGAAGGAGGGTTGATGTCAGATGGTAACAATTCAAGTATATGTCAAAGATAATAATCAAAAGAATGAGTAATTAAGACAGGAAATCAAACTTAATCTACACAATCAGCAGTAAGGACAATAGATGGGACCATAAAAAGAACAGAGTCATGATCATCATAGATTTATCAAGACTCGAAGTGCCAAGTCATCTGGTCTCTTCTGGAATTAGAGTAAAATACATTATCTGTATCTCCATTATTCATAGAGGGGTGACTAAATTTCTGATTGATTTTTTTTCTTGAATTCCCAACTGAAATGGTAGGATAATTTTTAAGGAATGTGCCCTCAAAACACAAAGATTAGACATAAAATAGAAATGTCTTCTCCCCTGACAAAGCATAATTTTCTAGGTATGCAGTGGTAACCAGCCAAGTTTTGCACAGCCTTAGTTAAACAGTGTGCAAAACTCTAACCTCAGTGAGCTAGAACTGCATGTAGATTTTATCAAAGTTCCTCTGTAGAGATTGTTAGTAAAGAAAATTTGAACAAATATGCTGAAAATAGCTCAAGGAAAATGACTCCTGACACTGGAGCACAGGGAAGAAAAATTTTTAAACACGGAAATATGTAAAGACACTGAAAAGAAATGATATGTCAAAAGAAAAAAGAGAAACAGAAAGTTCAACTAAAGAAAGGAAATGTTGGTGGGTGAAATATTTGCATGTCTGAAGTTTGAACCTAGTCAGTAGCCATCTCAGCATACCACTCCGACCAGATTTTCCTTTCTTGATTCCTTCTTAAGTCTTACCACACTGACCTTCAGAGGTTAGCAGGTTTCTATTCTCTCATTCTGAAATTAAATCCACAATTCTGTCAAATTTGGTCTCAAATTCATATAGGCCCTTTCCGTAAATTGTTCTGTGGTTATATTTTTCCCATGAATATTTCTGGCAGTTTTGGCTCCAGTACAGGTGCTTTTTAATTCTAACCTATCTTTCTGTATGACTTTGAATAAAATCTTAAATCCAATAATTAATATGGCTCTGATGTTTTGATACTTGATATTCACAACATTTGAGTATGAAGAGCTCATGAAGAAGAAGATTACAATGCTTTAGTGAGACATGAGAGAAAAAAAAAGGAAATCTTGAAAACAGCTGTTACTTCTTCCTGGTGAGCCGATTGGAAAACCAAATTGTTTAACTATACTCTTTGGAAGGCAAGTCAACAGCTGGGATATTCTGTGGACTCGTGTTGAATTTCTGCTCTTCAATGTACCCAGATCTATGGTTAATAAAGTGAGACATCAATTATTCCCTTCTCCTACCTTCTGATTTCACAATTGTGAAATGTTTTGTTATTCAGTAAAATTATCTCTATTTTGATCTCTAGAAAGCAAATACATTTCAGAGATCAGAAAAGATTAAACAAAACTTGAAGTAATCAAATAAGTCAATAAATAAAAGATGGGGACTAATAAACCAAGGAATACATATTGCCAGGCATCTTTAGACCTATTTGGGCATAAAGAACAAAGAAGAAATATCACACTGGTGTATAGTTAATGGTTAGGAAGGAAGACATGCTGGTATCAGGGATCAAGAAGACTGACTTCAAAGAAAGCCCAGCAGGAATGATCACCAGCTAGTTTTCTCTAAATATCCATCCTGTGTGCTTCTCTAGACATTTTTCTTTGCTGTCAGAAGTTGGGAAATTGACATTTAAAGAACCATCCTTACTGTACTAGAGCTTTACAAGATTAGATGTGTCACATTTCACCATTCATGAAGCAAGGGTTCATGAGGTCCCATTCCCCACTCAGGAACTATGGGCAATTACTGAATGTTGGGGGAGGAGTGTCATTTTCTTCAGTGGTATAGGCAACTGAGTTGCCCATGCTCATGCAAACAACCACAGTTGAACTTACTAGATGAAATCCAAGACATGAAAACAGAAGGGGCATGTTGGAAAGAAGAAGAGATTCAGCTTGGAAGAAAAGTATGAGAGAGGATAATGAGATGTTGAAAAGCTCAAAGCTCAGAATA
This sequence comes from Eospalax fontanierii, assembly GCA_035773235.1. Classification (NCBI taxonomy): domain Eukaryota; kingdom Metazoa; phylum Chordata; class Mammalia; order Rodentia; family Spalacidae; genus Eospalax; species Eospalax fontanierii. Next base: position 72,732,162 of record CM069528.1, on the reverse strand, counting down.
TACATTAGGAAATTATCAATGAATAAAAACAAATTAACATATAAGTCAGAATATACCATATATATTTTCCAAACTTTCATTTTTAATGCATATTATGACACACACTAAACTATCCATATTAATTATTGCTCACATGTGTATACTGTTTTACCTGGGTGTGTTTAAGTGCAATACATGTGTGTAATGCCTTCAGATGCCAGAAGAAGACATCAGATGCCCCACAACTGGAGTTCTGGGAACTGAATCATAGTCCTCTGCTACAGCAGCCAATTCTCTTAGATTGCTGAGCTATCTCTCCAGCCCCAAGAAAATTCTTATAGCAACTAGAGGAAATAAAAAGAACAAGTTTAGAATAACAAACAATCTAAAACATTATCTTTTGTTGTATGAGAGACAGAGTCTTGCTACAAGGCCGAAGATAGCTTAAAGTAACATTTTCAAAGTATTAAAATAAAAGCAAACAAACAGAAAAAAAAACAGTGATCTAGAATTATGTTTCCAAGTGAATGTCAAAAAGAGACATTTTTGAACATACAAAACTGAAAAATTCATAGCCCATAAAGCTACACTATGAAACCAAACGTACAAACAAAAATCATTAAGAAAGCCCTTCAGGAAGAATAGTGGTAGCAAATGAAAACATAGATTTATACAAAAGAATACCAGTTAGCCAAAATAATGACTATATAAGTAAGAACTGGATAATTGTTTCTAATTACTAAAACCACTTCAGTGAGCTTGGAAGAAATATTATTAGACAAGTGCTTGTGATGCGAGAATGAAGGCCTGAATTTCTATTCCCAGCACCCATGTAAAAAGCTTGATATAGCACTGTGTACCTGTACCCCAGTGATTGGGCTGGCAGAGACAAGTAAATACCCAGCAAATGCCTGTCTGTCAATATAGATGAAATGGGAAGCTCCAGGTTCAGTAAAAGATTTTTAGCTGAAAAATAAGGTAGAGTGATAGAGGGTACCAAACATTGACGTCTGCTTCATATATGTACACAGACACATACAGATTCTCATACCCACTCACACATGTGTGCATATATATATATATATATGTATGTATTATATATGTACATAGCACATTCATGAATAATAATAGTAAATATCAGAACAATAGAAAAAATCAACATAGTAGCAAATAGCATAATAGGTTCTAACAGTTGAAAGAGTCATGGAGTCTTGAGTTTCTGTTGCAGACATTCACTGAAGACAGGCAATGTGTAACAGATGAGGTATCTCTGCAAAGAAGCCACTGCATGAATCTGTGAAGCCAAAGCCCAAAGTGTAAAAGAGGCTGAGCATGTTGGAGATCCCATGATGTACACTAAAATTTTAATTTATTTATGTTAGGTTGTTTATAAAATCCCTTCACCATGTCATCAACAACTAGAGAGTCTGAAGTGATACCATTTTTCTGTCATTCTTGATGTAAGTAATTATTTCTTGTCTATTGTTATCCTGATCAGCCCAGATAGAAGATTTTCAAGTTTATCTCACAGGAACCAGCTTTTTAATCATACTCTTTCCTTTGCTGTTTTTAGTTTTCAATTCCATTAATTAGTGTTTTTAATTATTTACCTTCTACTCATTACATTTTATCCTAAACTAGAAGCAATTTGAGAGTTTCCTTATTTTATGTTTGTGGTGGATTGAATGAAAAGTGTTGCCCAAAATTCAAATATTTGAACATTTTGTCCACACTTGGTTGTGCTGTTTGGGGAAGCTTAGGAAGGGTGGTCTTGCTAGAGGAAGTGTGTCACAGAAGGTGAGGAGGGGTACTTTTAGAGTTTATAGCCTTGTCTCACTTGTAATTTCAATCTGTCTGTCTCTTTCTCTCTCTCTCTCTCTCTCTCTGTATGCTTTGAAGTCTGAGCTTTCAGGTTCCTGTTCTGGCAGCCTCCTACCATCTTGCTGACCCTTTCACTATCAACTCTCTTTTCTCTCTCTGGAGCTGTAACCCAAATAAATTCTTCCTTTTATAAGTTGATTTTATCACAGGAACAGAAAAGCAACTAATAAAGGTATTGCTTCCATTTAATTATTTACCTTCTCCTGATTACTTTTTATCTTAAGGTGGAATCTGCAATTAGTGATTTGACCATTTCCTTCTTTTATGTTATAGCCATTTCAATGCTATGAATTTTCCTGTTAGAACTTCTTTAGTGACATTCCAAACAAATTACCACAAGTATATTTTCAATTTTATTTATTGAAAAGTTTCCTTGCCAAAAAACATGTTCTTGATATATTTCCATTTCACAATTTGCTCTCTCTCACTATAAACCTGACAGAACAGGAAACAGTACCACAACACAATATGAATGCTATTCTTTCTTAAAATTTCTACCACCAAACAAACTAGTCTATTACTTTCAAATTCAACCCCACTCAAATTATCATATGAAGACAGAGCACAGTCAGAATATCACATGAACATCCCAAGTTCCTTGTAGAGTCCTGGTCCCCCTTTGAAACCTCCTGAGCTGGGCCTACACTGTTCTTGCTTCTCCCAGCATTCTTATGTTCCTAGTTCTCACCAGAATGGCCCTTTGAGCTCTGCTTACAGCTCTCAGGAGTTCCAAATTTCCAGTCTTTCACCGTCTTCAAGAAGAACCAGTTCCAAAGGATTAAAATACACAGGTCATGCTTATTTCAATGATAACACTTCTCATACTGTTTTCTTATATTTGTAACTACTATTATTGTTGTGAAAAAGGGTCCTGACAAAATTAACTTAGGGGGTAATGGGTTTATTTTGGCTCACAGTTCAATAGTACAGACTGTGACTGTGGGCTATGCCTGGCAGATGGAGCTGGTCACAATGCATGTACAATCAGGAGCAGAGAATGTGAAATGCTGATGCTCAGCCTGCTTCCTCTTTTCGCTCAGTCTGGAACATCAGCCCATGCAATAATGCAGCTTACAGTGGGTAGGTCTTCCTATTCCAGTTAGCCTAATTAAAATAATTCTACACAGGCACCTTCAGAGGTTAACCTAATTTAGATAATCACTCATAATCGTGCCAATAGGCTTGCATCCTGAATGACTAAAGATCCTGCCAAGTTGTTAATCAAAATTAACCACCACAGTGTTCACACAAAGACTGGTACATAATATTTAGAGCATAACAGTTAAGTTTAATAAACTAAAAGAAGTCTAAATATTAGCAACGGAGGAATCAGTGAATAATTTGAGGCATATCCAAGTAAAGAAATAGTACCTGATGATAAAAAAGAATGAACCAATTTCAGATATCTAATAACACTGATGATTCTCAAAATAACTAGGCTGAAGGAAAGAAGTTAAAAAATTAATATATACTGCATGATTCTATTTACATAAAGTTCAGAAAATAAAAATTAGTCCATACGGAGAAAAGATAGATCATTTTGGCAAATGAGAGGTGACCAGAGGCCATCAGGGAAAGGCTATGGAGATGGAAGTGATTAATTTCTTGATTGTGGTAATCATTTTGCACATATAAACATATGTCAAGACCTACCAAATGGTTGAAAGCATATACTGATAGCATTTTTAAATCAATATATTATGTCATATTGAATCCCACAGATTCAAATGATAGCAACACTTGGTACAGTATTCTCCCCCTCTTCTCAAAGCAAGCTGATGCTTTCAAATGTTTTAATTCTAATGGGATAAAGCTCTTTTTAAGTGGAAGTGCTCAGCTGGCTGTAGAATAGATAGCCTGAAAAGTTACAGAGTTGAAGAAGAAACATGTCCCTTCTCTCGGTGAATTCTTTAGAAAGCTGTAAAAAGGAAAAAGAGTGGTACAGCTTAAAATATTACCTAAGGAAAATGTGTTTAAAATAGTATTATGGCAATATTTCAGCTGACAATAATGGAGTTTTAATTAGTGAAAAAGTTTTCAAAAATCCCTGTAGGTAAAATGCAGCAACCACAGATGGAAGAGAATTAGGGAATCTGTAGTGGGCACAGTATCTATACATGTAGATATCTGTCTAGGAGAAAAATTAACAGAGCCTTAAATTTAAGCTCTCTGATCTATTGCACATATTGAAATGGGATAGCTTTCACTGGTAGAGTAACTTTAAAGTGGAGTTCTATGAAAGAAGCTTGCATCATTATTCTTTCTGATCCTTCAGAAGGTGTCTTTGTAGACTTGAAATCTTTCACAATGATGAATTTTTTTATGCAAGGATTTTCTTTCCCCTGGTTTAGAAGTTAATAAGAAATGTTAAAATTCCCAAGTCAGACTTGTATCACTTGCAAGTTGATCAGTGACATAATGAGTAATTAAATTGACTGACTTTTGTTCATAAGACATCTAAGATTATCATGGAGCTGAGTTGATTTGTTTGATTTTATTCATTCATCCATATATTATAGTACTGCTGGGCATTAAAAACATAGAAAACATTAGAACACACTCTTCCAGTGCTATCCAGGAGCAAGAAAGAAAGGGTAGATGGATGGTTCACCAGCTCACTGAAGAATTAATCATCTGTGTTCTTTCTGCTCTGTTCTTTGGAGTTTAATGTGATTCACAGATGTTCTCTGAATGAAAGATTTGTGCATTTTATTACTTATTTGACATTTTGTTAGGTTAGCAAGGCCTATCACAAACTGAACTGTCCAAAACAGAACTCATTTTATCTCTGTCTGAAAATTTCCCACTTATATTAGTGCCCATTATCACTCAGGTTTTCAAACCCAGACTCCAGTAGTGATTCCCTTACCACCGTCTCCCATGTGAATTGTTGTATTTTGTCTTTTCAAACTTCTAAGTTCCTGTAAAATGTCTCTGGATCAATTCTAAATGAATTCTCTTTTCTGTACCATTGTTGCCATTATTCCAATAATCCTTGTCCTTCTGTTATATCTTATATTATCTCCTTTTTTCTTTTTACTTTTATTTTTCCTCTTTCTTCCTTTCTTTCTTCTTTCTTTCTTTTTTTTTTTTTTGTTTTGGGACAGAGTGTCCTGTAGCACATGCTAGCCTTAAACTCACTATATACCTGACATGGATCTTGAACTCCTGAGCCTCCTTGCTCTGCCTCTTACATGCTATGATTACAGTCACGTGCCATAATGTCAGCTTGTTATATCATCTTTTGTATCGATTTTATTAATTTAACGTATGTGCTTGTTTTTCCCACAAGTATGTAAGTGCAACTGTGTTGTACAGTGCCCGTGGAGGCCAGGAGACAGAATCAGATCCCCTGGAACTGGAGAGAGGGCTAACTGTTAGCCACTATGTGGTGCTGGAAATGGAATCTTAAGTACTGAGCCATCTCTCCAGCCACACTTGTCTGGAATTTTAAAATAACTTTTTGTGTCTTTTCAAATACCTTTTCCACTCATCAGCCATTGTGATCCAAAACGTGTCATTCAGATTTTCAATGTCTTTCAAAACTGTCAGTGGCTCCAGAAGCGTGATTTCGTGGAGGATAAAAATTTGCCAAGTAGTACAAGAGTCGAGGTGATCTTGTCCTACAGTCCCTGCAAAATCAAACTCCCCAGTATCGTCACAATCTCTTTCACTCTCTCTGTCATCTCTCATCCTAACTATAATATATAGTTATAGTATATATAATATATATATAAAACTCTCATCCCAGCTATAATGACCTCTATTCAGTTTCCCAGTCAAAGCAACCTCTTATGGGCCTCAGAACCTATGCAGTTCACACATTCAAGTGTATCTTTTTCTCTTTACTAGAACATTCATGGGGCAGAGTTCTTATCTGTATTGTTCTCATCGTATCTTTAGCACTTGGTATTTGTTGAATAGAATGATTGAATGAATGTATGATATAGTTCTATAGATACTCAATTGAATTCAAAATGGCTTTTCAAGTTATATTTTTCTTTTAATTGTTCGTATACTGTGGTTTTAATCAATTAAAACTACTACTGGAATATAACTCTTAGTAGGTTCCCCTTGTTCCAGTGGATGTCCCTATACACATGTGTATATTGACAGCAATAATTAAATTCAGTGAGTTATGAAAAAAATAGAATTTGGGAAGGATGTTAAGGGGAGATCTGAGAGGAGCTGGAATGAGTGGGAATGATCAAAATACACTGTATACATGCATGAAATTCTTAGAGAATAAATAAAACTGCTACTAATGTTCCAACTACTATAGTTACCACTGCCTTTACTCCTCCTATTAAATATTCTATAATGTGATGAAAGATCTCTTCAACAGATATTTGGCCACAAAGCATGCTTCACTGACTGAGCAGAACTTGTAACAATGACTGCGTTTCTAGTCATATCTCCTGATGTCATTAAGATTGTGTCAGTAGCATTTTTTAAGCACCAGCAAGGATGATTTCCTTGAAAATTCATTTAGAAAGTTGAGATCATCTATATTCACTTAGTAGAACTATTTAGCTCCTATACACAAATCAGTACTTTCTCTGGAGTCTGCATTTGTTTTCTGTGATCATGCACTTATGATTTTTCTGTCTAAGCACTGGGAAAACAGAATTTGAATATTCCTTTCATTCTGTCCTGCTAAGGCCCAAAGGACAGCATTGTATGGATCAATGTTATTTAAGATCATCCCTTAGCTTGAAGCTTGAGAAAATTTAGTGAAATTTAATTTCTTTTTGTGGGAACACTATAAGTTCAAACACATTGTACTCACCTTTGAAAACTAACAAATACCTGTTTTAATTTTAACTTTTACTCTATTTTGATTATGAATATTATGAGTATCTGAAGAAGTTATTCCAAATTGAAACTGAGGTGATTGAAACTTTACATTGTGAATGTTGTGGTGGTTTGAATGAGCATGCCCCCAAATGGCTCCAAGTGTTTGAACATTTTGTTCCTGGTATGTGGTGCTGTTTTGGGAGATCTTAGAAGGTGTGGCCCTGCTGGAGGAATCCATCACTGGGGGTGTCTTAGGGAGTTCTTAAGTCTCCATGCTTGAGGAAGTATGTCATTAGGGGCAGACTCAGAGAGTCCTTAAGCCTGGCTGGATCTCCAGTTGCCCTCTGCTTCCTATGCCCTCTGCTCCTACACCAGCTACCTCCTGCCACCATGTCTCCCCACCAGGATGGATTCTAATTCCCCTTTAACCCACTCAGACTCTTCCTTATAAAAGATCCCTTGGCCATGGTGTTTTATCATCGCAATAGAAAAATGACTAATAACAAATGTTCTCAAATATATACAATGAAAGAGAGTTCAAGAAAATATTCTGTCTGGAAGCTTTCTTAAGAAACAATGTTAATCAATGAGGGCATACTTTCTCTCTTATTAAAATTCTTCGGAGTTAGTTTCCACAGTCACTTTTTACCCTCACATCTACTGAAACTTTATTCAAGTCTGATAAATGTGTCGATGAGCTCAGCCCAATGATACCATGGAAACTGATATCTATATTCTCTAGCTTCTAGGTTCATAGTCAGTGTGCTTTAGGCCAAGTTACTTAACCTTATTGAACATCTATTTTGTCCAGTAAGACTAAATAAAAATACTCATCATTTCTCTGGCATACAGTTCTAGAAGACTAAAGAAGATAAACCAAGTAAGGGACTTGGGGTCTTGATGCCAGGTCTCCACACATGACTACTATTGTTAGTTCTGCTGGTAGAGATTTCTCTTCTTTGTGACTAACACATTTATTTAGTTATAAGCTAATTATATACTTATGTAGAAAATTGATTGTGTTTTCAATACTTAAATGCTATTAGGAGGATGTTAAACTACAAGGCCCCGCCTAAATTTTCTTAATTATTTTATGTTGTTTTTCTAATTAGGTGTTGTTTGTCAACTTTTCTTTTTGAGACAAATTCTTGAGTGGATCAACTGAAAAGAAGGGAGATTTCTTTAGGCTCATACTTTCAGAGATTTTAACCCATGCTTACCTGACTTGTTTCTAAGGTTTGCAGGGGACAGAACATTACAGCAGTAGAAATCTGTGATAAGAAGGCACTTCGCTCACAGGAGCAGGAAGCAGACTGACTACATGATAATTGCCACAGACAACATACCTGTTTTAATAGCAGTGGACCTCAGTCAACTGTTTCCTCCCATTAAGTCCATTTTCCAATAGCACCTCAGTATTTTTAATCTATTAAAGGACTAATCTATTATGTCAGGTCAGGGACCCTCTCAGGAACTGAACCCACATGAATGCTTTGTGAAGACACTTGCTCTCCAAACCATAAAGCAGATAAATTATAGTTAAATGAACATTATTAGATAAAATATAGCTATATTAATATTATATAGTTTGCTTATGCTTATAACTCTAGGGCTGATATTTTGAGGCAACATCACTTGGCACAGTCTTGTAGCAAGTGTCACATGGACTTAGTGAACTTAGTGAACATGGACTTCTCATACCTTTTCCCAGTTCAAGGAGGGTCAGATAGACTTAAATCCTATATCCGTTTCCTTACTACCTCCTTCAGAAGGAGGACTGGTGTTGTGATTGGTTAAGCCTGGACAATCATTTCTAAGTGAATGGTATACTGGACAGAAAATAGCCACCTGGGCACCTTTCTTTCCCTTCTCTCCTTATCTATTGAGAGGATTTGCATCTTCATTTATACAAATAGTTATTTTGGCTTAAAAAAAACCCTTTGAGGAAGTAGACAGGGAAGTATTTCCTAGAGAGACAAGGCTGGTGGCACAATGCCTCTGTTTTAGTGTTCTGGGCTCTGATGGGGAGGGCACCCTACTGCTTACATGAGAACAATTGGGAATGATCAAATCCCTTTGAAAGATTAAGATACTCAAGTAATACAGGGAACGTGGAACAAGGAACTCCCAAAGTTAAGAAATGCATGTAGTTGTTGTTGCCTATGCTTAACATGTCTTCATGGACATGCGTAAGAGAGAAGAGGTGAGTGAGAGCTTGAAATCACGTACAACCCAAGAATCACACTCCTTCTTCAGAGCAAATCTAATATGAGTTTGGTACATTCTATGCAGAACGATAAAAAGATGAAACAAGACTAGCAGCATGGCTCAGTGGGTAAGGGAGATAGTTACAAAGCCTGATGACTGGGGTCAATCCCCGGAAGAGCCATGGTGAAAGCAGAGAGAATGAGCTACCACAAATTGTCCTCCAGCCGCATCACATCAATGTAAAAAAATCAAAACCACCCCTATCTTAGCTGAAAACTATTACTGATTACTGATGGGTGAAGGATTTTCTTTAAGGGAGGGCCTCTAGACAGGCTGAACAGACCCCAGTGGGAGAGCCTGCACTGAGGGACATTAGAAGACACTAACTTGACTGGATAAGCCTTAACATAAAAGAGAGAATGCATGAAATGTGGTGGGGGGAACCATGGGGAATGCAGATGGGGAGGAAGGATAAAGATGATTAAGATGCTTGGTATGAAATACATAAAAATTCAACAAAAATGTTTTTAAAAGTCAAACTCAAAAAAGAGATAGTCTATTTGTAGTCACAGATAATATACACTGAATATTTGCTTGGTCAATCTGTAGATTATTCCTCTTAAATTCCACAGAGAAAATGTTTTCAGTGAACAAATCTTACTGAAAAGAAAGAGACTCCAAACAGTGAAATAAACACCAGTTCTAAATATAGCCTTCATGCTCTGTGGAGAGACAGTCATGCTCTTCTCCAGAATCCAGACATAGACTCTGACCACTGCTGAATGTGAGATGAACTTGCATGCACTCTTTATATAAACTGACAGGCACTAGATGAGTTTTAAATAGGTATCTAAAACTCCACGCTTCTAAGTGCTATAATTTCCTGATCTCATGAAGAGAAAGAAAAAAATCTATTTTAATTTCAGAATTAAATTTGAAGAATACAACAAACACAATAACAATAACCAAAATGTTTGACCTGGGGCTGTCAGCTCCCAGAGCTGCTAGTAACACAGTGTAAAAAAATCTGCTTTTCAGCAGGAACTCCTGGAGAACAAATTACCATTTCAATGAAATCTGATGGTAAAGGGTTTAAAGGCAGAGCCATGGACTCCAAAGTGAGACAGAACTGGCTTTGAGTTTTAGCTGGGTGGACTCAGACTGGTTACACAACGGCTTACATTTCTTCAGTATCAATAGGGTGAAAATCCTCTCCTTATAAGTTTGTGATATCAGCAATAAAGCTGCTAAGTTTATGGGACAGTGCCTGGCACACATCAAAGTTTGAAAAGGGCCAGTGATTCATTACATTAAGTGCCTGGCTAGGGCTAATCAATAAATAAATTCACAATCAATTTGGGACAGAACATGGACATTCCTATTTTCATTATAATATATATTTCAACACTGGCTGCAAGAGCTTTGAAAAGTATTTTCATTTTTGAAAAGAACAAGTGATAATGTATTTAGGTGTTTGTTTGGATACACTGAAATACTAAATGAAATTGAGATTCTAATTTGTTTTCCTGCTTCAGTGTCTCCTGCCCTGTTCAAGCACCGCTTAATTCATCTTCCTGAAGAAAAGTTGCCACCAGTTTATTCTCGTTCAAAAATTTTCACCAATTTTCTTATTATCCCAAGAACAAAAGCCCAAACTTCTTACCTTGCTTTTCAAATACCTCCATAAATATGGCCAAAGTCTATTCTTCAAACATTATCAGTCTTTTTGTATATGAGACATGTACTCCAGGCAAACAAAATTGGTTTGTAAGTTCCAAAAAGCTGGAGATTTTCATTTGTTGGTCTTTGTTCCTCTGATATTTCTCTCCAGTGAGCTACACCCTTCCCCAGCAGCTCCAGGGCCAGTGAGTGACCTCATTTTTCTCTGCTTCCCACCAGACTCCGTGAGAGCTTAAGACCCCCCAGTTGGGTTGGCATCTAATCTTATGCAAACATCTTGTGTGAAAGAAGGGTACCTAATCTTATGCAGAACATCTTAAGCAAATAACCATTGTTAATGACTACATCTGTGTCTGTGAAATAATAATGGTCTCTAACCAAACCATACAGACTCCATCTTACAGCAGTGACGTCCTGTTTTTTGACATCCTGAGTTTGACATTTTCTCCTGGTCTTCAGGATTGGATATAATGCCAGGATGTGTCTCAATTAAGAACAAAGGCAATGACTAAAATGTAAACAAATGCTTCTATGGACTCAGATGGGAGTTTGGGGTTGTATATTTTTGAAGCTGGCCTTTACACACCTTGTACTTACCTATAAAAGCTGGATGCTGCAATGAATCGGGGCTGCTTCTCTGAACTTGCCCACCTAGAGTTCAGAAGTCAGCCTGGCAGTAATAAATTCTACTTGGCCTTTCTTTCACATGTGGTGACTCCTATTTGGTACCCAATAACATTTGGGGGTTCCACTGAGATTCTTCCCCATTTTCTAGGGTCCTCGGTGAAGCCCCTAGGGAGGAAGTGCCAGGGGAAGGCCTCTGAGAGAAGTCTCTCAGTCCCAGCCTTCCACTCTCTGTGCTGGTCACCACCATCTGCAACGTAAGCATGCTTTGTGTTCTGTCTGCTAGCCAAGTCTGTTTGGAGCTTTTCCTGGTTTGTTTTTCGGTTCCCCGCCTCTGGCCAGGTCTGCTTGGAACTTGTTCAGTTCTCCCCCTGGCTAGGCCTGCTTGGAACTTTTTCTGTTTTGGCCCTTGCAAAGTGATCTACAAGGGAGGCTGGATGCAATGATAACTCCCTCTAGCTGGTTTTCAAGGAGAGGTCCATGAAAACTTCAGGATCTGGATTTCTCTTTTGTGTCTCTCGGGTTTTTGTTGTTGTTGTTGTTGTGGCCCTCTCTACTTTTCTAACCTCTGTCATGGGCCGATATTCCTCTATCTCTATCCCTTTGACTGCATGTTGTCTAACTTCTTAAATTTTAGGCAGAGAGGAAGTGGTTCCAGCTTTCATCTAAGGCCACTTGGCTCTGCACTTTCTGTGAATTTGAATTTCTGAAACCCAGTGACCTCCTGCAGGATCCTTCAACCTTAATCTTGCTTATGGTTTTTGCAGGGTCTTTGATCTTCACTCAGACCAGATCCTCTATATTACCACATGGTTGGACCTCCTGGAGAGTCCACCCCAGTGGTTTACAAAGTGTCAAATCTTCCACTTTCATTAACCCCTTCCAGGTCTGAAACAGTGTTACCAGTGGCTGAGTCTCCTAAGATTTATCCTGTCCTCTTATCCCACCAGGGAGAGGTGGAAGGACTGTCAAGTCTACCTCACAGCTGGTCAGGAGTCTCTTATGCGGGAGAAACTGTCTCGGCTCCAGTCCCTCTGGAACCAGCACCCACACTTCCCCTAAGGGAAGTAATGCTTCCTTCAGACCAAGAATGTGGGCACCCAGGTCCATCTTTATAATTCACTTGCCTACATGGAGGACTGTCACCAGCTTTTCCAAGTTCTGTTGACCTCTGAAAAACTAGCTAGAATCTTTAGAGAAACAGCTCAGTCTGTCTTGGGATCTGACAGATTGCACACCCAGAAGGCTGATCAAATTGAGGGTGTGTTCTCTTCTACCACACCTTACTGGGACCCCAACACCGCTCACCGTAGGGGGCATTTATTTCAGTATCATCTCTGTTAGAGGGATTATAAGTAGCTGCTAGGAATGTTCACTAACTCTTATCAAAGTGAGCAACACCTTGCAGGAGCCTGAGAAGTCATAAGCTGCCTTCCTAGAAAGACTTTACCAGGCCTCCATGATAGTAGTTTAAATTTTAACATTATTTTTGTCTGTTTCTAAAAAGGATTTGTTCAAATTTTAACTTCTTGTATGAAATATTTACTGGATTTTAAAATGATTGTTTAAAATTTTTACATTATGTTATGTATTTACTGGTCTTTATAGGGAGCTACTTTGGATACTAACATTGTTTACATAAATGCTTTTGAGGGAAATTATTTTGGATTTTAATATCTTTTAGATGATATATTTTGCTGATTTCTGAAAGGACTGTTTTAAAATCTTACATTGTTTTACATAATACATTTGTCAGTTTCTAAAGGAAACTTAAAGTTTTCCTAGCCATAAGTCTTCAGGACTAGCTAGGTACAAAGTGAGCTGACACCTGTGATAACTAGACCTGGAAAGCTCATATAAATTTATAGTACTCCAGGGCTAAACCTTATGAAAAACAACCTGCTACATAATATAGCTACAACAGTGGGAGGTAAAGAAATAACTTACTTGGATGGAAAGCTTAAAATGTGGTCTTCACTGGTCTCTTAATTCCTGCCTTTTTGCATTATGGTCCAAAGTATATTTTTCTCTAAACTAGAGGATTTCCTTCCCTAATACTTAGTTGCTCCAGACTTGCTTTTGTTCCTGCCCCTTCATCTCCTTCTTAGACAGCTATGTCCCTTATTCTCCAGATTCTCTATTTTGTCACAATAATGAGAAAAGTCACTTATATAGAGTAATGCGCATGTATAATAAAGGGGACAATTCGCAGTCTATAGAAAATACAGATAGCACCCTCTGCCCAAAACTCCTTAGTCAGTGGAGTTTGTAAACTGCAATTTGATAATGTGCTGCTGTGTACCAGTTCCTTCTCTCTCTCTAATATTTACACCCCCTCAAGACCTAAACCCAGGTTTTGGTAGAACATTCTTTAAACTACAAAAAGTAAAAAAATTTAATGTTTTTTATATTTTCTATAAGATTTGCCTGGAAACTTGTAAAGTGCAGCATCTACATGGGTAGTATTAATTTATTACATTGTCTTATGTATATAATTTGTATTCCATGTTCTTTTAGTAAGATGATACTGCACAACACTCTTCTGAGCTAAATAACTGCCTTCTTTGTGACTTCAGCTGTGCCTACTTGCAAAAGATCATTACAGTTGGATTTGTTAACTATTGTATTCTTTCACTGAAGGAGGGGTAAGCAGGGTCATTGGACCCTCACCTGAGTATCCAGTCACTCCTCTCAGCCAGCTGTATGTAATTTTGTCCTAATCCAAGATAGTCTCCTGAGTTTGGGGAGGAAATCTGGGAAAGGCTAGAAAGAAAGGACTTGACCCATAAGGTTATAAAAAAGTCAACATCCATGCTGGATAATGAATTTGCAGTACAACTACTCTCAGGTCATCCATATACCTGTCAGTAACACTTCACTCATCTCTATGAGTAAAGTCATTAACTCCCCAGGATCAACTTTACTGTGTTCAAACATTGGTTTGGCATTAGAACTTTATTAGAACACACATTGTTTAGTACCCCAGGAAGAGAATTCTTGCAACAGAAAGAAAACGTATTTTTTTAATGTCATTATGTTTCATGGTATTAATAAAAAAAATAAGAAGTTAAAAAAATTATACAAAAGAAGTTATGTATAAGATTATAATGGCTGGATATTTCCAGAATAAAAAGGAAACTAAAAAGTCTATGAAAGTGATTGAAGATCTGAGTCTTAATAATGCTATGGGGTATAAAAAATAAAATGAATTATATATAGATAATCTTAATATTTCTAAAGCAGCAGTTCAATCAAGTACTTTAAGGAACAAAATATATGTCTACTCAAGGTTTGCTCAAGAATATTTGGCTTTTGCCCAAGCTTTAGCTACATAACATACAGTAATTTAAAATACCTGACTGGTGGAACTAACCTTCTTGGGTGTTTAACAACCATATTTAGAGGCCTATACTAATCTGGTCAGAGGGACTTACAGGAACAATTTTTTGTCTCTTGCTCTCCAAGGCTAATTAAATTCCAGGGGACTATAGGACATCTCTCAAAGTGTCCTGTAACTTTGATGAGTCACCTGACCTCCTGTGGAGACCCCACTGGAAGGACTCAAACCAGTGTCCAGTCTGCAAAAAGGAGGGTCAGCACCAGGAAACATTTCTTCAATACTTCCAATGAAGCCCTGGTTTAACAAGACCTTCTGACTTATCTTAATACAGAGGGAACTGGTAACAGAAAGACCTAGGGAGCCAGAGGCTCCTCCAAAGCCCATGTGACCCGCCCCTGAGGAACAGATGCTCAACTGACCTTAAGAGTAAAAATTAATTGGTTTATTTAGGCCACCTGTACGATCTTAAACACCCAAAATGAAAGTATAACCAAAGATTAAGATGTTTGGTATGCTTCTTTAAGAGTACAAGGAATTGTACTTCCCAGACATTAGGTTTAAGTTCATATAAGATGCTACTTACACAATTTCTCACTAATATTTTTGTTGTTAACAAGAAAATATTACTCAGGTGTAAGACTTCAAAATCTTGGCCTACTTCAACACTGCAGTGCATGCCTGCTGTAAAGAAAGGCAAACCCACTATTGTTATAACCTAAAAATTAAATGATGACTAATTTATTTTCTCTCCCTATATTTATTTATTTATTTATTTATTCTCTCTCCTATCTATAATCACTTGGGAGGGAACTCACACAGACTCTAGCCACTCCAACAAGCTATCAGTGTGCCTAAAACAAATCCTGACATCAAGAATCTCAAGTCCATCCTTTGCAGCCAAAAGAAAAAAAAAAAGAGGAACCCCATAGACGGACGCTCTTAAAAAGTCAGAAGCAAGAAATTCTATGAACTTTGACTTGGACATTTGAAATTTTCCCTTTTCTGACTTTTCTGGTTTTCTGTTTTGAATGTATAACACTAACTACTCTTGCTTTTACTTCACATCTCCCAGGCACCAGTCAAGGGCTTTCTTTTCTCCCTACAGCTAACAGTTATGCAATTTGGGGGCCTTTTAGATGGACTCATTGAAAGAGTCCCCCAACTGCCACAACATGCAACACTATTCAACCCTGAAGAGGTCAGAGCAGTAAGTGCCCCAATTACCTATTGGCAATTAGGATGATCTCTTCAAGGATGGTGTAATAAAAATAGGTGATAAAATTGGACTACACAGTATAGGGTAAAAAGACCCGCCTGCTAATTTTGTAAGCATTGCAATAAGGATGACTCTGTTTGGCACTAGGAGAACAATGTTGTTTTTATACAAACCATATGTTTAATAAGAGTGCGTTTAAGTCTAATAAAACAACACTTGAGAAAAGGAAAAACTGAGAACTGTTTTCTTGGTCTCCATGCCTAATATCCTTGTAGGACCCCTACTCCTGCTTCTGTTAGTTCTAACTTGTGGCCCTGTCTACTAAAAGCAATAGTTATGTACCAAAGAATCACTTCTGAAAACTTACGGTCCTTAAAGCCAATGTGATCAATTAAGTATCAAAAAAAATAAATAAATAAAATAAAAACAAAAACAAAAAAACAACCCACATCTTCAAGGGTTTAAATACCCCGAAAAACAGGAGTAGGGAATGTAACAAAGTGACATCATTTTTCCCTACTTCCCACCTGACTCTGTGAGAGCTTAAGACCCCCCCCCCCGTCAGGTTGATATCTAATCTTATGCAAACATCTTGTATGAAAAAAATGGTACCTAATCTTTTGCGGGCATCTGTGTGAAAGAAGAGTATCTAATCTTATACAGAATATGTTAAGCAAATAACCACTGTTAATGACCACATCTGTGTCTGTGAAGTGATCATAGTCTCTAATCAAACCATAGAGACCCCATCTCACAGCACTGACATCCTGTTTTTTGAGGAAAGGAACTCTGAGTCTGACATCTTCTCCTGGTCTTTAGGATTGGATATAATGCCAGGATGTGTCTCAGTTGGGAACAAAGGCAATGACTAAAATGTAAACAAATGCTTCTATGGACTCAGATGGGAGTTTGGGGTTGGGCATTTTTGAAGCTGGCCTTTACACACCTTGTACTTGCCTATACAAGCTGGAGGGCACAATGAATCACAGCTGCTTCTCAGAACTTGCCCACCTAGCGCTAGGAAGTTAGCCTGGCTGCAATAAAATCTATCTTGCCTTTCTTTTGAGTGCGATGACTCTTATTTGGCACCTGTAACAAAAACCTTAATTATTTGTATCAACATTTTAAATACTGGTTTTGGTCTTCTAAATGTGAATGATTCCAAAATGATTCTAATGCCCATCGCTGTAATTGTGGCTCAAATAATTTAAAAATTAAGATGAGTTTATAGGAAGCATCCTGATATTACCTTCAATATAATAATAATGCCTTCCTCATTTGAAACCTAACTAATCCACACTTGACCCGTTTCATTTCCACCTGAAGTTGCAGACACCGTAGACCCTGAAATCCTGATTTAACTAAAAATAAATAAGTAAAAAGGAATAAGTAAAGTCTCCCTGAAATCTATGATGTCATGATGTAAGCTTTTGTTTCCTATAACTGGACTATGGGATGCCATTTTTGCAAAGAAGAAAATA
Organism: Eospalax fontanierii; assembly: GCA_035773235.1. Classification (NCBI taxonomy): domain Eukaryota; kingdom Metazoa; phylum Chordata; class Mammalia; order Rodentia; family Spalacidae; genus Eospalax; species Eospalax fontanierii. The sequence goes on along the minus strand of CM069528.1, from coordinate 72,714,956 downwards.
TAGCCAACATGAATGTTACTCAAGAAGTCATAATGCTTGAAATCTAATACACTAGGATTATTTAATTGCATGTTATTTTTCACAAGTTTGTTGTAGCAAAAGACTACGAGCCTTTTTTTCTCTTTCAGATTTTGGTAAATATTTTTTCCTATAATTCAGGCACTTATATTGCAAACTGCAACTAGCAGATATCATAGAGAAATTCATAAATGTAGAACACTTTGTTTAGTAAGGTGACAATGTTTTACAGTCTTTCTTCAAAAAATGTAGCTGGAATAGCTGTCAGCACTTTCTTGACCTCCTCTTCCAAATGTTCTACAATTGGGCCTAACTGCCCTGCTGAGAAACTTCCTGTCAGTGCAATCAGTTACTTCTTGCTTATGAAATTATGTTTACTACGACACTGTCGAAATAATCTCTTGACCCCCATTGTCCACTATTTGCTTCTCCAAACATCTTCATCCCAGATATTTTCCTCCTCAGCTACAATCACATCCCTATGATTAAACAGGTCAAATCTTTAAAGCCATCCTTTTCCTTACCTCCTGAAAGATACTCTTTTTATCTATACTGCAGATTCCCATCTAGCATGCTCATTTTCTTACTGAATTGTCACCATACTATGCTCCCAACTGGTATTTCAGACACCAGTCTCAGTCCTCTATAATGCATTCTAAAAATAATTTCCACTTCTTTCATTGAAACTTTCTATGGAATTTTGTTTGTTTGTTTTACTTTTTATTTGTCAGCATCTCCCTATAGGCCCTGCTGGTCTAGAATGTATATGTAGACCAAGCTGGCTTGAATCTTGGAAAGATCCATCTGCCTCTGCTTTCTGAGTGTTGAGATTAAAAACATGTGCCACGACTCCCAGCTTGGGTACTCCTGATGTACATGAGCACTGCAAATCCTTACTGTGTGCAGAAGGCCTCCAGGAGTTCCTCTCCAGAAACGTCGCCTGCCTCTTCTGTTACTGACAAGCTTCTGAAATAAGCAATATCCTTTACATTATATAGCATTGAATTTCTTTCTCTATGTACTTGGAAATATTTCCCTCAGGTCTGTATGCACACCACTCAGGTTTCAGTTGAAACATTAGCTCTGCAGACATTCTTTCCATCCTACTCCTTCCTAAAGAGAGTTTCTGTCCATTTGCTGTCATGGGATCATTGACGTCACACATTCACAAGACTGGCAATCCACAGCTCCTGGGATAATCCTGCACACTGTCCTTTGTTGTTCATAACATTTTCTTGAAACACAGCCACATCCATTAATTTAAACACTGTCCTAGGCAGCTTTCCTTCTACCTGGCAGAACTGAGCAGTCGCAACACACGCCAAATACTGTCAAGCTAAAAATTTTTAGTATCTGATAATTTATAAAAAATCTGCCAACCCTTATGTTAAACATAAGAGAACCCCAAGCAACTAAATCCATTATAAAAACCAAAAATACCAGTTATGTAGTGAAAGTTCTAAAATATGTGTGAGTCTAAGTTAGATCATAACAGTAAACAAGGAGAGAAGAGATATCATCTAAAAAGAGAAGTAGGATTTTAGTTCCACTTGAATGCCAGGAATAAAGGAGAAAGATGGTATCTGGATAGAGGGCAATAAATATGATAGTGGACAAGTGACTCAAGATGTCCTGAGTGGATTTATAGTCTATTTGGCAAGCAGACAGTGGTCCAAAGTTTAAGGTGGTGACTGCAACTAGAAAGCTGAATTTCAATTTATATATGCACGAGCCATCATCATGTTTGAAATTATGGGAGTAAGTAGAGATTCATGGGGTCATATTCTTAAATGATGAGATATTCAAGAACAAAATATACGCACTTAAGGATAGTGAAAGAGAAAGGGGCAAAAGGAAAAAATAATTGACTTAAGGAAAATCTAAGCAGTCTTCAGTCTTCTATGGCCAGTGAGATGGCACAGTAGGTAAAGGTGCTTTTTGCCAAGCCTGGACCTAAGTTACATCCTGAAGCCTACATAAGAAGAGAAGATTGACTTCCACAAGCTGTCCTCTGAATCTCACAGGTGTGCAGTGGCACACACACAAGCACATGTGCACACATACACATGTACGTGTGCATGGCACACACATACAAACAATAAATAAATGCTACTTTAATTTTTTAAAGAATAAAAAAGCTTTTGAATCTTTATTCCTCAAAAGTTACAAAAATAAGATAAAAATTGGGTGAAAAGTTTCACATATTTAGTAAAATGATTTAGATACTTTGTATACGTGTATAAATGCATGTGAACAAAAATAGGTTGAAATCTTTCTGGTGCCTTATACTTCGGGTAAAGTTGTGACTGCAGTATCAATTGCTAAAGTAAAAAATTAATTAACTCATTAATTAAGTAACAGCCAATTTAGAAATTTATTTCTCACTCCTGTGGCAATTTGAGTATCACCTGGGTGGTGGGAACACTAAACACTTCTAGCTCATGTGCGTGGCACTTCTAAACATGAATCTTCCACTTTGTGGACTGAAAATGCTATTCTTATTCCAGCTATGAGGAAAAGGAGGAGAGTAGGCACACCCTCTTTCTTTTTCTGGGAACACCTCATGTTGTAGAGATCGATAATGCTCACATCCCATTAGCCAGAAAGTAGTCACAGAACTACTGCAGCTTCCACGAGATCTGGAACATGATGCCTTCCTTTATCTCACTGATCATGTACCCACACTTTCTTATGTTCCAGGAATCTTGTCTATTCACTTGATATTCCAAAACAGTTATGGAGGCAACTCACCATGGCCCAGGCTATATATCAATTGGTTGGGAAACTTAAAATTGTCTTTCACTTTTATTTTATTTATCTTATTTTATTTTGCAGTCTCTTTGTGTAAAGGAGCATGTGAAGATTAAAACCAAGCAATAAGAATTTTCCAAAAAAATATCCAAAGAGATATTTTAATGAAAAGAAAATGAAAACCAGGAGGCGCATGAGGCGATCATCTGACCTCTCTCACATTCCTGACCTAGGTATGGCATGCCAGAGGCTTCAGAGGAGAACCCAAGGTGAGAAATCTGAAGCTTTTTCAGTAATTTGCAGTTCATTCTGACTTTGTTTAATAAAACTCCCCTTCTGTGTTCCTGGGACTCACTAATGCTAAAATTAGAAATGTATGTGAGAGAAGATCACTGGGGATGGTCCACCCAGTCCAGGTGTCAAAGATTTATTGCAGTTTTTTCAGCATTAAGCAAAATTAAATTAGAGGATTCTTTTATATTTTATAAGGTCTTTATTAGTCCATTCCTTTTCCTCAAAGCAATATTCTATTCCTTCATTGAATAACCACCTTTCTTTAAAATAAGGAAAATACACATATCTATTTATTTTTCCATCAACAAATTCTTTATGGTAACTTAAATCACCCAGGATTCCAAACCAGAATGTTATCCCTCAGAAGAATGCTCTGAACATTTATGTGTGTATTTGCCAGTGTTTGTCATTTTCCAGAACTGTTTTAAAGTAGTGGGAGACCGTCCTTATGCTTTTGCTCTCTGTTTGCTTTTTTCTTATAACTATCAACTAGAGATGAGAGAGGAGCTGTATAAGGTCAGTCTGGAGACCCTGGTAGGCAGATCTTTTACTGTATAGAGGGCACAGACCTAAAACTGGGAACAAATAAAAGGCAATGGGAGGCAGAAAGGAAAGAAAAGAAGACAGAGATCACAAACACTGAGATATGAAAGTCCTGCTCCAGTTATTCCCCAGGGCCATGAACAATTTCATTGTTATTCTCTTCACAGTTTTCCCATGAGGAACAATATTTCTCCTCTTCACCTAAATTAAGTTTGAGCTTGGTTTCTATCTTTTGTTTTTTCCAATAAGAACATCCTAACAAATAAGTGCTATTTAATTTTTGACAATGAAACTAACTTTTGGTTTTCCACACTGAATTTATCTTAGTTCAGAAAGGAAACAAGAAAAGCCATGATTTTATGAAGTCAGACTATGCTAAACCCCTGTCTACATAATGCTGATAAAGAATTATGGATGAAATAAATATGGAGGATATTGTGGAGCCAATTGACCACCTTCACATTAAAATTTAAAGGCTTTTGAAAGGGTTAAGGTTTGCCACCTCCTTTTTAAAAATGCAAACCTTATGGAAAGTCTAATTCTAGCTACTCAACTTTTATATGGCGAGTGGCAACACAGCTTCAGCTGTGTATGCAGAGCTGTGAGGAGCAAACTCATGCCTGCTCCTAATTAATACACAGCTCTGCTGGACTTCTGTCCAATCCCTGACAATGCCAATGATGATAAGGGACCATTACTGTCTAATGAGCTGAGGGAAACTGGAAAGTAGAATCTCCGGTAGAAATGTTAACACTGCTTTGCTTGTGTGGGGGAGGTAAAGGTCTTGAGTCATTCATTCTATTCATTAAAAAATGTCTTTTTGAATTAGTAAGGAAAAGTTCTTATCAGTTGATAACTCTATTATATAAGTGTATTTTTTCATTTTTTAAGTTATAAGCAGTGTTCACTACCCACAGCAGGGAGGAACAAATAAATTAATCTTTCCTTTACAAAGAAAAACTGAGTGTTTCTAAATCAACCTTTTCCATCGCTTTTAATGAGGGGTAATTGATGAATATTCAAGGTGCACAATATTATATTTTGATATGTGTGTACTTTATGAAATGATTCCCAAAATGAAGCTAGCCAATATATGCATCACTTCATGTACTATCACTTTTTATGGTGATAATTCTTATTCTCTATTCTCTTAGCAAAAATGAAGTATACAAAATATTTTGTGAGCTGTGAGCACTACATGGTATATGAGAACAACAGAATGTATTCATCTTTTAATTGAATGTGTGTATCCATTGATCTTCAGATCTTCATCTCTTAAAAAAGGCTTCTACCACCACCTAAGCACTGGTAAATGGTAAACACACTTTTGTTCTATCACTCTGTCTTATGATTAGGTCTGTAATGTTCCTTCCAGGTTCATGGCACAATTTTGGGATGTTCTGGAAACTTTGGGAGATAAAGCTTAACTGGAAGAAGCAGGCCACTGGAATCAAAATCTTGGGACTATAATATCAGTGGTAACTTCCTGACCAACTTTCTCTGTTTCCTATTCTTCTTGATATAAACAGTTATCTTCTGCCACATACTTCAGCCACCATCATGCTCTGTTTAAGTATATAGGACCAAGTGATTATGGACTGAACACTTTGAAACCTGGAACCAAAATCAATCTTTTCTTCAGGTTGTTTCTCTTGCATATTTTGGTCATAGTTACACAAAAGTAACCTGTACCCTATATAGTCAAACTTTAAGATTTGTCATACAAATAGAACTCTTAGATCTTCATAAGGCACATTTGTCTTTATTTGCCTGACTTACTTCACTTAGCATACTGTCTTAACTTTGTATAGTCTATTTTTACATGTATGTGTCTATGTATATGTATGCCCCATATGTTCAGGTGCCCATAGAGGACAAAAAGAGGACATTAGATGCCCTAGAGATGGAGTTACAGTTGATTATGAGCCACCAGACCTAAGTGTTGGGAACCAAACTTGTATTCTTTGGAAGAGCAGCTAATACTCTTAATCACTGAGCCATCTCTCTAGCCCAAGAAAGGTTTTATATATAATATATAATATATAATATATAATATATAGACATATGTATACATATGCATAATGTATATGCATAAAACAAACAAAAAAAGGCAAATAAGCAAAAATCTCTATAAGGGCTAAAAGCTAATCAAACAAGTAGAAATTCATAAAACCAAAATGTTTTCAGCAAGGGAAGATTTAAAAATCAGCAAACTGAAAAGCTAATCCATGGGATAGAAGAAAGTATTTTCAAAATATATACCTGGTAAGGGGTTAATATCTAAAATAAATAGGAAAGTCATATCGCTCAATAAAAACAACAACAAATATCCTTATTAAAAAGATGACTAAGGATGGCTGGATAGATGACTCAGTGGTTAGGAGCACTGGCTATTCTTGCAGAAGACCTGGATTTAGTTCCCAGAACCCACATGGCAGTTAACATGGCCTTCACTCAGTTTCAGTGACTCTGACGCCCTCTTCTGGCCTCCAGACACATTGTAAACATATAGCGCACTTACTTAAATGCAGGCAAGACACTCATATACATGAAATAAAAACAAATATTTTTAATGATGTATAAGTATTTCAATCTGTGTTTTCAACTATGAGATAAATTAATGAAACATGCTTATGAAATGATGCTCAGTATCATAAATCTTTAGAAACATGTGAATCAAAACCACAATGAAAAATCAGCTATTGAGAAGGAAAAAATTAAGACTTGCTTGTAGAGTCAAGGTTAAGAGATCAAGGAATTCCTACACTGTTGATGGAAATGTTAATTGGTACATAAAAACAGCATGAAAGTTTCACAAAAATATAAAAAGATAACTGTAGCATTCCAACTTCAAGATACATAGCCAAAAGAACAGTTACTTTAGCAAATGTTCTGTCTTACTAAGGGGTATTTGAGGAACTATTGTCTGATCTTAACTTTACATAAAACTGAAATGCAGAAACTCCAGTCAACAGAGGCGTACAGTAGTAGTGCTCATTATTAACTCTGGCATCAGTAACCAATCATACTGTGTGCCATTAATATTTAAGCTGTTACCTTTTATTGGAAAAGTATGAAGAGGATAGTTAACAAATGATCTAATTGATCGTCTTTACCCCTCAAAATATGTCCAAGAAAAAGCATGATTTTTTTTTCTGTTTTCAAAGAGATTCTGACACTGTCTATCAGACTGAAGATGTAGGAATGTGCTGATGATGGGTACAATGGGACGGCTTCAGCAGAGATAACAATAAGAAAAATTAGTATCTTGACCATTCAGGCTGCTATGAAAGTACTATAAAATGGATGTTGCATAAATATTATTTCTGATTACCAACAGATTTGTTGTCTGGTAAAAAGCCTGTTCCTATATCAGAATCACTTCAGTCTACTTATTTCCAGTCAGTATGCACAAGTAGAACCTTAGCACTGTAGTTCATTGGTATACAGACAAATATTCTCTGTTTCCATATAAAAAACAACCTGTTCCAGGATTGGCTGGAGATTCACGCAGTAAGTAAGCTAGAATATTGGTATGATGTACACTTGAAAGTAAGTCTCCTTAAATAGATCAACAGATATGTACTTTGCTGAAGTCCACAATAAACTCAGAAGTATTGTAATGACAACTGTTTCCTTCTAGAGGGTAGATTAAGTTTGAAGGAGTTCCTAAAATTGAATTCAAGCAGTACACTGTCAATTCCCCCATTGCTTTTGAAGTCTGTTGAGATCATTATTCTCAAAAAAAAAAAGAGCCTGATATGCAAATTATTAGGGTCTACAAATTGTTCCCATGACATACAAGGGACAGTGACTATACAAATTACTAATTGTGTTCTTCAGTGAAAATCAATAAGAACACACTGCCAGGATGCTTATGTAAAAAGTTATAATGTTTTTTTTTGTTTCTGAATCACTTCCCCTGAATCACTTTCTACTGACAGAGTCTGTCTCCTCATATTAGTGACAGGAAGAGATAATTAACTGCAAGTTGTCACTTGTGATTGGATGATCCACGAACTAACAACACACTAAGTGGGGCAGAAGAAATCTGGGCTGTCCTCCCTACACATACTGGAATAGTTAGGAATGATGTATGGAACAGTCCCGCTTCTCATTTCCAAAATTTATGTGGATGGAAAATGATAATAACCTCATTTTTTAAGGATAGTTGGGAGAAATTCTTTACTCTTAATAACACTCCTGGGAAACTTACTGCTCCACTCTCCAAATGTCCTTAAATTAGGATAAATATATGAAGCTGTAGTACGGGTACAATATTAATAACTGTTGAATGTTAGAGTGCTTAGCTGCTAAGTGTAAATTGTGAGTGGATATCAAAGACTTATTTGCCTCAGCAAATACTTCAAACAAGCCTTCCACATGCAAAAAAAATTTCAAGTAGATGAGAAAGTGAAAATGAAGACAGAAATTTTCACCTCCATATTCTCTTAGTTTTGAGGAAAATTAATTAGAAAATTGATGCTTAGAACATGAATAACAGAGAGAGAGAGAGAGAGAGAGAGAGAGAGAGAGAGAGAGAGCGCTAGCTTCCAGGAAGAAGCCTGCATTTTACTGTCTTAAAGGGGACCATGGCAATGGCAACTCAAAATGCAGTAACATGCTGTGGATACGGAAAATGTGGCAGGTGTAATTGGAGATAATTGCAGGAAAAGTGACTTAGTCATTCAGGCTGATATAAAATATACTGTGAACTGGGTGTCTTATGAACATTGGTTTTTTTTATAGCTCTTGAGATTGGGCATCCAAAAAGAAAGCACTTGCACCTTTGCGGTTTGGTGGAAGCTTGTTCCTGCCCCCACCTGCTTGATGTCTCTACACCAGGAGGAAGGGCTAAGGAAGCTCTCTGGGGCCTCTTTTTCAGGAATTACTTTTAATAATGGACATAACCCCAGCAAAACCATGCTATTGGTTCTTATGACCAGGGCATCTCCTTGGCAACCTTAGTTTGGTATTCCACCCAAAAAAAGAGAATGATTGAATGTGGGTATGCTTGAGAATTAACAAATCAAAGCATCACAAGCCACATACCCACCCACTGGAAAAAAAAATGGAGGCTGAGAAGGACTCTTGATCATGGATGGATTGATTTCATGGATTAAAAGATCAGATGGTCCGTGAGGATTAAGGATAGAGCCTAATTTGAACTCTGTTCTTCCACAATGAAGCTGGAGAAACTACTCTGAATAAATTGTGGGTGTGGTCTAAACAGGACCGAGTGGGAGAAACAAGGTTCCAGAGTCAGTTCGGTCATCAAAGGGACCGAATAAGGACATAGCATAAGGATGCAGCATAAGGACATAGCTGCATCTGCACACGTTGAGGGGGCAAGAGAGTTTGTCACACAGCTTTTGGGAGATAGACAGTTTTAATAGATCTAGGGAAATGAGTGTCCTCAGAGTTCAGGCCCACTCTTAAAAACCTGATCAGTTTGTTTGTTCAGGGTATTATAATATTGGCATAAATAATAAACACCACACTCTTTTGTAAAGGCATAATCCCATTCATAAGGACTGAGCATTAGGTCTAAATCCTACCAAAACCTCCATCTCTTAGTGGTACAACCCTGGGGGCGGGTAGCATTTCAAAATCTGAATCTGGGGAGTAGGCACAAACATTCAAATCACAGTGCTCAGAAACTGCAAAGCAGAGGTCACCATTAGAAGGCAACAGGAAATGTGGAGATAAGGGTAAGAAAGTAATAATTCATGAGGAGAGTTCATAGAGAGACCAGAACAGATGCCAAAAGAACCTCATAAATATTGGGGTTGGAAAACCAGGTAGGAAGAGGGAACTGAGTGACTAGCCCCCATCATCCTTAAGAAAAATAGAAAAGATAAGTATGCTTCTACCTGCATGTGGAAACGACGGAGGGACATCTTTCTTTGAAAGGTGAAGGATGACAACATTCAGTGTGGGCGTTCCAGTTTAAAGGTATGAACATATAAATAGAATGGAATGTATAGAAAATGTAATGTGGGTTTGAAGTAGCCGTCAAGGGTCATGGTCATTTGAGTTTGGGCTCATTGGTTCTTAGGACATCACTTTCCAGCAGGCTTATATGATTTTGAGTGTTCTGCCATACAAGTTAGCTCATTTTTTAAGAATTAGGTAAGGTATTCATTTAAAGAAACACACACGGGGTGGGGGGGAGAGAAAGGCTGTCTACAGTATTTTATCAGTTTAATTGAATCAGTAGCTTGAAGGAATTCCCTTGGGACCTATTTGTCTTATTTTTTTTTTTAAAGAATATCTTGAATAACAGCTAAGATCACACCAGTCATCATTCTGCCGTGGATGGGGAAAAGACTCACACAATTCCACCCATAGCTAAGGAGCTATTGGCAGTGGATGGCTGCTGAGGTGAGAGAAAGTCAGTTTTCTTCAGTGATGAGACTGGCCCAGGCCCCAGTAGTTAACTCTATATCCATGCGCATATGGGCTGCCCTGATTAGACTCAGTAGCTTTCATATAATAATAACAATAATAGCAAATGCAAGAGGACATGAATTTGAAACGGAGATGTGGAGAGTATGGACAGAACTGCAAGGGGGACAAAAGAGTGAGTATGATTTTTGTACTCATGTGTGAAAATCTCACAGTTGAAAGTAACAAATACACAAATAATATATTCAGAAGACATGACTATAGAAGATTCTGGGATTCACTGATCTAGCAGCAACACTTGTTTAGCACCTACTATGGATTAGACACACTAAGATTCATGCACATATGATCATTGTGCCTTAAAGAAAATAACTAAATATGTTTTATCAGTTTACCTTAATATGCAAAAACTGATGGCCATGGTCTTTCTCAGGGTATCAAAACTAATGACAAAAAATTAGTTCCTTCTAATTGCAGAGTCTGTGCTCTGTGCATTAAAATTTACCTTTTTTATATTAGAAAATAACTTGTAAGACATTTAAGAGGTATTTTCTCTAGCAAAGAAGCTGTTATATTATAGAGCAAGTGAGGAAGATTAATATCAGTGTCCTTGTATGCCTACTGCTGCCAGGCCCTAACTCGCCTCTTCTCACTTACATCAATTCTGCTAATACGTTGGATGCTGCTGAGCAGTCTCTGTGCCCTCCCTCAAAATGCTTCAAACCTTTAAACGTTTTCCCGACTATTTTTATCTTTTACTTATTGCCTATTTTCTCTTACATCTCTAGCCTGAAGCTAGAAGCCAATACTCACTGAATTCTGGCCAAGTTAGAGACAAAGGTGACAGAGCAAAATGAGGATGACAAGATGACAGTTTACTAAAGGATGAGCAAGAAAGGAAGAAGAGTGAGTGTGCACCAGACTTAGAACATGCTGTGATAAACTTTTGGAAAAAGGACTTGTGTTTTCAAAAGCACACTGAAAATAAAAACAGAAAATACCTGATTGGATGTATTTCAATATTACCTATTTGGGGCTACATTAATTCTTGGATCAGCAGGGAAAACACATTTTTCTCATCACAGGTGCCCTATTAACAATTAAACTATCTTGACAATTAATGGCCTGCGATCTACATCCATAACAACATGGCCTGCAGGTTTGTTTTTAAACTTGTATTATTTTATTTATTTATTTATTTACTTACTAATTTTGATGTATGAAAGCGTGTGTGTGTGTGTGTGCGCGGGTGTGTATGTCACAGAGTGTACATGGTGGTCAGAGAAGACAACTTGAGGGAGTTAGTTTTATCCTGTGCATACCAGGATTCATTGTCACACTTGACATGAAGTTCATTTATCCATTGAGCCATCTGGCCAGCCTGTTCTGAAGTTTGTTATGGTGCTAAAATTTGTAGCAAGTGATCATTCTTTCTTAACTTACAGTTCTTCCTGAGGTTTACAATACAGCAAGCTATTCTTATGCATGACTGTTAATCACACAGTATTTACCTAAGGTCCACAGGGTTCAGTCTTACAAAATACATGAGTGGATGGTTAAAGAGAACAAAGATAATACCTGATGAGACTCAGGAGGTCTAGAAGCATAGGGAAGTACCAAAAATCTGGTAAAGATAAAATTACATCAGCATTCTGACATCGTGTGGAGACAAATTATAAGACAGAGAGCATCACAGGTAGCTGGCATCAAAATCAGGGAGTTCTGTGCTACCAAGCAGAAAGTGTAAAGTTTGGGGGTATAAGAAAGTAAAACTGTATTTAATTAATCATGGAGACATGTAAAAAGACCATATGAGCTTTAAAAGTATTGCCCAGTTAATCTGGACAATTCAAGCATAGGAATAACAACTATAACAAACCTCTATAGAGCAAGAAAGTTTCTCATATGAACTCACAGTAGCTGTGCCAGCATGCACAAGAATTACACGAGCTCAGGCCAGACAAATTCCCAGCACAGAGAGGGGGAGGTGGGTACGAAGCCCCAACCCTGGCTAAGGAATTATTGGTAACTGATAGCTGCTGGGAGAGGGAGAGTCAATTTTCTTTAAGTGTGTGATGCTGGATTGATTGACTAGGCGTCAGAAGATGAACCCAGACCAAAGGGCATTTGAGGGCACAAATTAGACTAGATAGGCCTTGTAAAAACAGAGGACATGAAATTAGGGAGACGGTAGTAAGGAGGGCTGCATATAGGGGAGGAAGATATAAATATGATCAAAATATGAATTGCTCAATAATTCACTAAAATACTTTTTAAAAAGAACACAGCTATTGTTACAAAGCCATTGATTTGGACAACTCGTGTCACCAGAAGTTTTATGTAGAGTATTACAAATATATGATAGAATTATTCAATGATCATTTTTATTTAAATCAGTACATTGTAGTTATCTTTCTTTTATAATATGAGTTTTAAAGAAATATACCCTGAAATATTCAGAAATAATTAGTGGTAATGGAAAATTATCTCTATAGTTTATTCTCAAATATTAAAAAGTATACAGACGTTGTATATGGAAAAATAAAACAAATGCAAATAGAATGTGATTCAGAAAATGTGCATAACTAGTACATGAAGATGTTAAACTGAAAAATTATAAAAAATAAATCAAATTAAAAATGTTTGAACTTGGTTATGTATATTCTGTTTATATATTGCTATATTACAATCTAAAACTTGGAATTAAAAATAGCAAGCATTTGTTTTCTGTTTCATGATTTGGTTAGGGGCTTTTGGTCAGGGCCCAGCTTTCTAAGCTATGGACTGAGGTCACTCGGTGATGCTGTTGAGCTGACAGCTGCCTTTTTCTGGGGGTGGGACCTATACTGGCTTGCCTCACATTTGAGCCATCTAGGCAAGACTAACCAGCAGGTGGGAATCAATTGTAATAGCCAGCAGAAGCATTCACATGAAATTAAAAGTCTTACATGTCATCTTAGGGCTTCAATTTGGGGCATTTCTTTAAGCTTGGATTTGGAGTTTGGCTCCTGTAGACCAACACTGTATTGCCCAAATAATCACATAGCTCACCAGATTTAAAAGCACAGGCCATAGTTTTCACTTCTCCATAAAAGAAACATGAATGAAAGTGTGGAAATTACCCACCTGCGAAAGTTGGCATTTGTAAAGTAGCTGTGTTTGCCTCACTCATGACTATGCTGTCTGGGGGCTGACTCACCTGTAGCATCACTTTTGTTTGGCTGTTCTGCTGTTATTTCAATTGTCACGAAAGGTTTGATTTAATCATTCTTTGCAGCCGTTTTTTTGTCTGATAAATAGACTTAAACTTTCAATTATCAAAAAAAATTACTGTTTTTACTATATCTCAAAAGTGTTCATATGTAATTCCTCCTTATCATTCAACTGAATATATTTTCTAAGCTCCATTGTACTTTCTTCTTTGCTTCCTATATTTTAAAAATGCAATTTCTATGGACTTTGCACATGCTGTACTTTATTTGCTTATTAGTTTCTCAAGTTAGAAAAAAATACTAATAATTATTTTAATAATGTTTAATTTGTTCATATTTGCTACATGACTCACTACTTTATAGGTGTTTGAAAATGCTTCTTCTATACTTGAAACAATGCAACTTCTTTCACTATGGTGTAAAATATTCCAAAAGTTTATTCAAGTTTATAATTGTGTTTGTTATCTTTTGAATTTTTAAAAAAAAATTAGAAATCATTTTCATTTCCATTTTCCTGGCTTCTTCTGTTACATCAGGATATATACTCACATATAAATGATTTGTGCTATGAACCACAATTGAGAGAGAGCATACATTGTTTGCTTTTCTGAATCTGTGTTACTTCACTTAGTATGACAATTTCTAGTTCTTTTTCATCAAATGGAGGCTATTCTAGAGTTCCACTACTGGTCACACACAGAGACTATATGTCTGAGAGATGCCCATCCCTAAGTGACACATCTACAGTGGAACCTCGACACCTAAGGCTTATGGAACACAATGGAACAGGGGTTAGAAAGACTACTCAAACAACCCCCTCAACTCTCACCAGTGAAGCTTCCTCATACAACAGAGTGTGATGCACACAAAAGGCCACCACCAACTAAGTTTTAGAGAGTAAGAGACTGCAGAGCGGGTGTCCTTGGATAGGACTCCTATATTAAATCTTACCTACCCACGGCTCAAGAACCATTGTGGAAGAGGGAGCAGAAAGATTGTAAGAGCCAGGGTGGGTGCATAAACTTAAGAATACAGAGTCTTTTAGGCCACTGGAAATTCAAAAAACCCATGCCAACTCTATTCAGACAAAAACCTAGCTTAGAACTGGGGGAATGGGCAGCATCCTCCAGCCCTAGTCAAGGAACTATTAGCAAATGATTACTACTAGGTGAGGAAGAGTAGATCTTCTTTAAGGGAGTGTCTCTAGATAGGCTGACTAGACTCCAGTGGATGAACTTTCATCAAGGGACACCTACATAGAAAAGTTTGACTGGATAAGACTTAATTTATGTAACAGAATACCTGAAATCTGTGAAGGGGTGGGACGGAAAAGGGTTCCCTAAATTTGATTAAGACTTAGTATATGTAATGCACAAAAACTCAATAAAAATATTAAAATTGAACAGAAATAATTTTTCGATATACGTGCTAGTCTTTTATTATGATAAGCTCTTTTACTGTATTATAAGTTTCTCTACTTCAGTTTTAAGCATATCAGTTTTAACTGTATATATTTTACTGGTACACTATCACTGGATAAAGATTTGAGATCCATCTTAATAAAAAAATTTGTCATTTTGAAATACACTTCTGTGTGATAGAATTTATTGCTCTAGTGCCAACATAGCTAAACCAGTTTCTTTTTTGTGAGTAGGTACATGTATAATTTTTGCATATTTCCACTTTTTCTGCGTCTTCCTACTTAAGGTGTACTCTTAAATTTTGTATTATTACAGTATTTATTTAATGTATTTCGGGGCTGAGGCAAACCTGGGTTAAAATATATTCATATACGTATCCTTCAGCACACACAAAACTGAGTTCAAATCTATTCTTACAGAATGTGTGATCTTAAAACTTATTTTATATCTCCATCTTTTAATATCTAAAATTAATGAAAAATAAATATAATAAAATGAATAGAATTAAAGCATATGCCTCATCTATTCATTGAAAGAATAAAATTAATTTTTAAATGTAAGAAACTCAGAACAGTACTTATGTTACAGTAATCATTTAAGAAACATTGGTTATTACATTGCCATTAATTGAAAATTAATATATTTTACTTTTTATGTAACTATTCTATAAATTTTAAAAAGGAATTCATTTAGACCTGAACTGAAATTTTCTTTGGTTTGGTTGCCTAATATCATTTATTTCCTTGCCCTGTACGTTTGATTTAAGTATAATTTAGTGACCGGAGAAAAATCTAGAAAATTGTTTTAATCAGTTTCATTGTTACTGATCAAAGGGTTTTTTTTTTTGCTTTATCATCCCTATGTTCAATAAATTCATAAAAATGAATGTTCAACAGCTAGGGCACACCCGCCTGCAGAATATGTCTTTTAGGAATATATGAGGCGCTGGGAACCACACTGTTAGAACTGTAGAGATATGGTCTGGACTGCCTGTGTACCTGTTCACCAAGGAAGATGAGAAAAGTATTGTGGACCTCACATGGACTTCCATTGGATGTCACCAAACTGATCCCAATCTTGAAAAAAAAGGAAGAGCTTGAGTGAGTAAATAAAAGAAGTTGATCCAGAACATTGCTGAAAAGACCATTCAACCATAGGGTGTCTCAAAATGATTCTTTAATTGCAACTTCAATGTATATCATTTAGTGTATTCGGTATAGCTGCAGGTGGCTTCCCTGCCAAGACATTTTTCTTGGCCTAACTTAAATAAATTCTAAGGAACATAAGTTCTATGAAATATCAATTCAGTTGCCAGAAAGGATGGTGTTTCTTACAGTTAAATGATAGCACGGCTGGAGAAGGGGGAGATAGAAATGGATTACTTTAAGTTGGTCTGATTTTTTTTTTACTGCACAAACATTTTAAGGAAGCTTTTTGTCATTTATCAAAATGTGAATTTTCAGAAGTTCTATATGCTATGTTTTCCAAATTCCTTGATTTTTGAAGTTGAATTTTTCTTGAATAGCCTTATGTAAAATTGTGTTCACTAAGCACATACTGGGTAAGAAAACATCATTCTTTTTCCAAGAGTAAAAAAGAAAGAGCATGATAAAAGTTTGATCTTTTATATCAGAGAGAGAAAAATATTACTTTCCTAAGTAACTGAAGAAAATTCAACCAAGGAATTATCATTGGTACATAGAGAACAATGTCATAAATATTCTATAAAGCTGTCCATTAAATAAACTGTTCCAATAGGTACTCCCCAATATACTGACTTAGGTTTAAAAAATAAAAGATGGGTCTGGAGAGTCAGCAGTTAAGAACATTGGCTGCTCTTCCAGAGAACCTCAGTTTAATTCCCAGCACTCACATGGCAGCTAACAACCGTCCATAACTCCAGTTTCAGAGGAATCCAACATCTGCTTCTGGTCTCCATTGGCTTTGTACCACATGGGTACACTTACATATATGCAGGAAAAACACTTATACACATAAAAATAAATAAATTTAAGCATTTTTTAAAATTAAAACATAAAAAATGAGAGATGACCTTGATATCCACATGCTATAGTTCGGTTTATCCCATTATGATAAACACCGTGCCCAATGCAACTTGGAGACAAAAATGATCATTTGACTTCCATTTCCATGTCACAGTTCATCATCGAAGGAAATCAGGGCAAGAACTCAAGCAAGAGCTAGCAGAAACTGAAGTGATGACCATGGAGGAATACATTCTCCCCATGGCTTGCCCAGCTGTCTTTCTTAGATGACCCAGGCCCACCTGCCCGGGGATGGTACTGTCCACAGTGTGCTAAGCCTTTCTACCCCAATTAACAATTAAGAAAATGCCTGGCCATAGGCCACTCTGATGGAGACAATTCCCCAGATAACTCTAGCCTATACCAAGTTGACAAAAAATAACCAGCACTCTGTGTAATGACAGAAAATGGAAAGTACTAAAAATGTTAAGGTAATGATGATATATGTCTAGGAATGCATTCAAGTGCCAAGTGTAGGAATGCCTAAGGGTGAGTGAGTGAGATGGTTCAGTGAGTAGAGGAGCTTGCACCAACAAAGACTCACCACCTGAGTTTCATCTCCAGGATCCATGTGGTAGAAAAGTACAAATAGACTACAAAAGTTGTCCTCTGACAACCACAGGCATTTGATGGCCAGTGGATAAACACACCCACACCCACACAAAAGAGAGAAAGATAATTCTATAAAGAATTTAATGTAAGCAGCAAAATAAATTTGTTTTAATTCATAACTTGAAATATAAAATAACATTTAGGAGTGTTCATCAATATAAACAACTAAAGGAACAAGTAAATAAATGAATAGGAAACATCCCCCATAAATGAATTTCAAATGATTTATAAAGATTCTTCCTTTTGAGAAAGTAGAGCCAAAGCCTCCAAATATGAACTTTTCAAACTCCTTTCGTGTAGGCTGCATTTACCCTTACTTTTAGACAAACCATGAAAATACCTATAAGAACAAAATAAACACCTGACATTTACATTACTGACATGAAATAAACATAATACATACAGCAGGAAAGAAAATAAATAAAAGAGAAACAGTGAAAACATGATAAAGATTTGAAGTACAAAATCCATACCTTAAGATAACTGTGATGTGATGTTGATGAATTAAACAGAAAAGTAAGATACCGAGGCTATGTCCATGCGTTTTATTTTCATATTGAAAAAAGTTGTGAAGAGTTCATCAACAGCAAAATATATATTAGTTAAATTAATTTCCTTAAAAGATAAAGAATTCTCCAGAGCATTCTGAAAGAATAAAACAAATTTTACAGGGGGCAAATAGAAACGCCAGAGAGTTTTCCCTAATATTCAATTCTAATACATGGTGACACAATGTCTATATATTCTGAAAGAAAGACTCAAGCATTATACTAAGTCAAGCTGTTATTTAAGACACAGATACAGTAAATATAACATGAACAAGAACATTTATAAGGACAAAATAGGTTGGGAAAGTCATTGTAAAAGAGTTCACTCCTTCATATTTCTCCTGGTCCATCCCTGGCTCAAACAGATTTTGGAGTTCAAATAGTTTCCTACTACCCATGCTATTCCTTATGGGCTTTTAACATGAATTTTAATTGGCAAATAAAATTGTATACATCAAATTCAACATGTCATTTTGAAATGTGTATATATTCTGCAATGACTAAATCAAGCTGTTGACCTATGCATGTGCAAGGTCATATATATCTTGTACATTTAGAAAAGCATGCATTCTATCACCTGATTCTTATAAATTTTATGTTGTCAAAATTGTTGTTTCTCTGTGTTTTATACAAATAGAGATGGGAAAATATTTTCTAAGCATGACCACTAGTCTTGGAAAAGAAGAAAAGAGGATGTTAGACTTAAGATGATAGTACCTCCTTTTCACTTCTCTACATTGTTCAGTTTATTTTTAATGTATCATTTTATCTAGAAAAAGGCATTAGCTTTAAAAATACATAATACAGAGGAAATAATCAGACTTACCCTTTTCTATATCCTTTGTCATGCTTTTGTAAGCAATGCACACACACACACACACACACACACACACACAGTGAAATGGAACACAGTTTTTGCAGTGAGGTGTGAGCTCAGAAGTGCAGCTCTCCTTTGAGAAAGGCTTTTTCTCACTGACAGAGTTGGGTCTCTGTTGAAGAATTCACGGTTTAAATGACCAACAGGAAAGAGCATCATGGGAGCTTTAGAGGCTAACAGTAAGAAACAGCCTCTGGGAAGTCTATGGAAAAATAGGAGAAAATGCTTTGCACCCCTAGAATACAACTCTGAAAATGAAAATGAAAGCTTTCTTGAGATAAAAAAGCAAAACAAAATGAAAGGTAATCAGGAACTGATAATGGGCCAGTTTAATGACAAATTGTACTTAAAGTTATCAGGACCTGACATTTGACATTTATTGCAGGGACATTTGTAATTTTTATTAACAGTTCCAGTAAGCTCAAAATTTCTGGGTACTATGGATCATTGAGAAGAAATAGCCTATTTTAGGGCCAAAATGTGATCTTCTAATGACGTAATAAGGTCAATAGATCATGAAGCCTCCATTATCTTACCTTACATTGACCCCAGGAATGCATAGAATGCATGAATTAGACTGTCAAGATAACTCAGATGACTCTGGCTTTCCTCATTTGTGACTACAGTAAATATGTACAAAAAATGTTTAAGGCCCCCTTGCAAAAATCTAAAAATAACTATTATACTTTATAGCTGTCTAATTGAACTAGATCTTTGCTAGTAGAGAGCACTTACCGAACAACAATTCATTAATTCCAGGTGAATCTTACTTTATATTCTGTCAAAAACTATTTGTTGAACAAATATATTTAAGGAAAAAATGCATTCCATGTGACTCCTTTGATAAGTCCCCGGGTACTATCAAACATCTGAGGAGTTGAGAGTCTCAGGAAAAGCAGAAGCATACTTTTGCTTAATCCATGCTCATTTCAGCAGCAAGCTCAATCTCTGCTCCAGTTTTCCACATCACTCTGGAGTACCCTTGAGAATTTTTTGCTCTAGAATTTTTATTCATATTGTTTCTCATGTGTGTACATGTTCTGTGTATATGTTTACTGTAACCTTTTACTTAATTGTTTGAATTTTCTAATCATGAGGAATTACATTTTGTACTGTTTTTCCAAGGGACTTAATCATCTATGTATCTAATCTTTACCTATGTTCCTTTGACTTTACCTTCTTATATTGTCTGAACCAATGTTATTTTTTTTGAAATGATCAACTAACTTTAATAAATTTACATGATTGTATGTTTGTAAAAAAGAAACATTATATGAGTCGTAACAAACAAATTATAATCTGCTGTAAACTGTTGAAATGAGATCTCTTATTCTAATTGTTAAAGCAGTTATTTAAAACATTCAAGCTCTCTCAGTTGCTTTCAGGAATTTTGATTCAATCAATTTGTTCTCTCAACAAGCAGTACATTAGTAATCTTCTAGAATACATCAGATATTCCTTCACTACCAAAATATTTGTAGAGCATTTGTCAAATTGTAGCCACTGTGCAAAGTGAGGATGAAATAAGATACCACGTCTCCACTGACTTGAATTGTAGCTTCACACATTATTACGGAGGAGAAGGGTAAAGAAATACAGGGCTATGTAAGAAAATAATTTACAGTGTTTTGAAGTATCATAGGCTTCACATGATGTTTAAAGTTGGGAAAGAGGTCCATTTAACTTACATAAAATATTATTTTTGTACCATGTTAAAACTGGAGTTACTAAGCAAAACAGTCTGTGCCCTTAAAGAATCTAAAATTTGGTCAGAATGACAGAATGGATAAACAAACTATAGGTTGGTAACTACAAAGAGAAATAACACTGAATAAACAGAATATGATAAGGAAAATAGAGGACCCATCAAGGTGCCAGGAGGATGATCTGTGAAAGAACAAACTTTGGTTGAGACTCTAGAATAAAAATTAACACTTCAGAGTAAGTGAGTTCCCAGCACTACATGAAGCAAGGTCTGAGGCCCTGACTGTGACCTCCCCTGCAAATTGAGAGAACACAAGCTGTGTCAGAACAGGGAGCAAGTGACAGGAAGGGCCACAGGGCAATGACAGGGGGCATGCCCTAGTAGAGGGCACAAGAAAAGTGGATCTTTCATTCTAATTAGGAAACTATTGCTAGGTTTTTAAGAACAATGGTGTAAGTTGACTGGGGTTTTAATAAAGTGATTTTGGGCTATGAATACAGAATGAGTAAGAAGGAGTCCAAATTAAATGGAGAGTCCAAAGGTCAGCATGGAAGACATGAGAGAAAGGGGCTTGAAGATCATAGAAAGATAACAGAGAAGCAGAGAAATGAGTCGTGGAGAGGTAGATGGTGCTGCCATTTACTCAGCTTGGAAAGAATTGAAGATAGCAGCTTTTCTGGCAGAGAAAGCTAAAATAAAAGTTATTTCAAATGTTAAGTTTGCACATCTGACACATCCAAGTGCAGGTGTCATGTAAGAAACCATACTTACAACACTGGCTCTCAGACGACATGTCCAGAGCTGAAGACTCTTATCTGGCATTTTATGCCATGAAACTTGATGACATTACCTAAAGAGAGGCTAAAAATACAAAAGAAAATGAGGCCAACAACTCAGCCTTTCCAAAATCTAACAAGTAGAATTAGGTATCACAGAGAGATCCAGAAAAGCCAGCTAGGAGGCGAAGCAGTGAGGGATATCAACAAAGCATATTTCTGCAAAAGATAAGAGAGGACAGTGTCTGAAGATAGTGGAACTACTTATTTGATTAAATATTTATGAGAAGTCATGAAGAGATCAGGAACATTTCTCATTTAATTTAGTCCCATGGAAACCTTTGTTGTCATAGCACAGACACATATCTGGAAAAAAAACTCAGCAAGCAGGAGTACAGAAGATCATCCCAACAGAGAGAAACTGCGTGTTTAGAAGTCCTAGATGCCAAAGGAAAAGGCCAAGCCATAAACATCCTTGTGTAGATGACAGATGTGCACAGACGAGAATGAGAGCAGAGAAAGCAGGAAAGGCAGAGAGATATTCATTAATAATGAGGTTATAAATGTCAATAGGGTTCCAGTGATATGGGACTAGATAATATTTTTAAGAGAATTAAAAGTTTGCCACATCAAACCAGTATGGTAGAGTTAAACAGCATTTTCCACGAGAAGATATACTAGGAACAGAAGCCCAAAGTTAAGCCATACAGTACCATTGCTAGGCTTGACTCCAGGGTTTTGCCCAGGATTTAAGAGAAATATTTTGCAGAATGTTTAAGAACCAACCAATCCTGAGGAGCTTCATATGCCATGTGGAAGGTTGAACTTCATTCTGAAGATAATAGTGAATTAATGACAGACTCTGAACAACTGAATGACATGTTGATTAATGCATTGAAAAGATAACTGTAGTACCAGTGTGAGGAAGAATTAACGAAGCCGAATGAATGCACTTTATTTGGCAAGAAAAGTTGACTTTAGTATTTATTGTTCTACTTTGCCTAACACTGTTGATGTCAAATACAAGTAAGTAATTACACATAGGTATTGAGAGTTTGGAAACTAGAATAGATGGAAATAGGATTCTTCCTTAGCCATTAAGAATGTAGCTTCTGGAAGATAAGCTTCTCACACCTGATACTGGGGTTTCTGCTAGTTTATGGCCCCTGGAGGGAGTACTACCTCCATATTACTAAGTATATATATTTGTGTGTGTATTTATGTATATGCACACGTATGAATTACATTTGTATTTTAAGTTAAGCTTATAAAATGATTCTTATGCCTTTTTCAAACTCAATGTTATCTCTCTTTCCTGCTTCTCCCTTTCTATTACCCTCCCTCCCCATTTCCCAGTTAAAATATTCTCTCATTCTCCCATTTCCCCGTTAATAGCACCTGTTGTTTTATAAGCTTATTTAAAAGTACATACATACATATAATATGTATATACATTTTAATGAAGTTATGTCATATGGTCACATGGTGATAAAGCTCTGTGCAGAGCCATAGACTGTCTGACAAAAAATTTCCAGTTCCAGGCAAGGAAAATTAGCATTCAAGTTGTTGGTTCAGTGATGGGGAGATTCTAAAACCATATAGGTCATTGACACTGCCCTTGGTTGTCTCCCAGAACTTGAGGGTAAAACCCTATTGCTGAAGACTCCACACAACTCAGACACAGGACTTGGAGAAATGAAGGTGAAAGTGACCTGGAAACCTCCTTCCTGAGGATTAGCTCTCATAAAATCAGAAGGTGCTGTACAAGCTTCCAAGGGAGAAAAGTAATCAGCAGTCCCATCCAGCTATTAAGCGTGTTAACCACGACGACAGTTACCTACCGGGGAAGGTTTCCCCAGTGGTGTCATACTGGCATTTTATTTTGTGGGGAATCAACAGTTGTGTAAATTAACTTAAGGCCCAGACAATAGGAAGGAAATCATGCTTGTAACTGTAAACCTAGTCAACTGCCTGTGCCTGGAAAGGCCTTAGATCCTAAAGGAAAACCTACAACTATCATTTTCCTGAGCCAATATATTTTTTAACTGTGTTGTAAGTACATATCCATATATATACATATAAGAGAAGCTCTCACCTCTCACAAAAGAAGCTTTTTTGTCAATACACGGAGATTATTACAAAGATGCACAACTGGTAAAAATGTGAAGACTATAGGGTGTCTAACCCTACTGTCTCACCTGCAAAACAACACCTACATCTAAGGTTCAGGGACCATTACGGAAGAGGGATCATAAAAGACTGCAAGGGCCAGAGGACCAGAATGCCTGCTGTGAGATGTCTTTTAGTCATGACAGAGAAGATTAAACCAGGAAATCTCAACAATATGGTTGCCTAAACACGATCATTATGACCACACTATCAGTTGACCTTTCAAGAGAAGTGAGAGAAATTTTGCAAGGTTCTACCTATAGACAAAGAGCTCCAGATTATTGATGGCTGCAGAGAGAGAGAGAGAGAGAGAGAGAGAGAGAGAGAGAGAGAGAGAGAGAGAAGCTGTTTTCTCCAGGGAAAAGACCCGATAGTTTATCCAATCCCAAGTGGTTGGCTTTAAACACATGAACATAAGAGCAACACTAAATGTATTCAGTAGGCTATATACATTCAATGATCTTAGATTCACAGAAAAATTGAGGCAAGGTTTATCCATTCCTCATGTCCTCCCTGCCACCATACATAGTCTCCTCATAATCAGCATCCAGAGGTACATTTGTTATAATGGATGAATTTCCATTGAGTATAAAAAATCACTTAAGTTCCATAGTTCCTGCACGAGGTGTATAATCTATAGGTTTGAACAAATATGTAACTACATGTTCACATTGTCATAGTGTCACACCAAGGAGTTTGCCACCCTACAAATTACTCTGTGGTCCACCTAAACCCTCTCTTTCCGCACCTCTCCAGTAGTCACAGATATTTTGTCTCTCTACTTTTACCTTTTCAAGATGATCATCTAGTTCAAATTACACTGTATATGGCCTTTCAGTTTGGCTTCTTTTACTAATTGGCATTAAAGATTTTTCTGTGATTTCTCATGACTTGAAAGTTAATTTCTTTTAGTGTTGCATAATATTCTGTTGTTAGGTGTAACATTTAGCCATTCACATGAAAATAAATGGCAGCTCCATTGTTTCTAGGTTTGGACAGTTAAGAATAAAACTTCTTTAAGAATCTGTGTTCAGATTTCTATGTAGACAAAAACTTTCAACTCATTTGTATAGATACCAAGGAGTACAACTGTTGAATTATTTGTTAAGAATATGCTTAGGTTTTTAGAAATATCCAGAACAACCATACTGTTTATTACCAGTACTGACTGAGAGTTTCTATTGTTCCTCCTCAGACTTTAATGTTCTCTAAAATGTAAATTCTAGCTATTGCAATAGGCATGTTGTGGTAATTTGGTATTTTGCAATTACTGCTAACAGAATTGGATTGTCTGTCTTCTTATTGTTGAATTGTTGAGTTCTTTCTATTTTTTTGATAAAAGTCTTTATCAGATGACTGTTTTGAAATATTTCTTCTAGTCTGTGGCTTGCCATCTAATTCTTTTGTCTTCACAATGTTTTTGCAATGCAGAAGCTTTCATTTCATTGAAGTTCAATCTGTCTATTATTTGTTATTGCAATACTGTAAAGACCCCACACTACACTTCAATTCATCAGAGTTTTTTCTTATGCTGTCTTCTAGGAGATTTACAGCTCTAAGTTTTATACTTAATTCTATGATTCACTATGTGTTGATTTTTCTAAGTGATATAAGAACTATAGTTCCATCCTTTCTTCTTTTTATTTTATTTTTCTGTACCTAGATTCTTAGTTGTCCTGGCATCTAATAAAAACACTTATCTTCATTTTTTAAAATTTTGATAATTTCATATAAGTATACAATGAAACATGAATATATTTATCCTCATTTACCACATCCAACTTCCCGTTTGAGACAATACCTCCCAACTGCATGCCTTATTTTTTTCTTTTTGACAATTCATTAAGTCCAGTTAATGCTAAATATCAGTATTTCTGTGAGGTCATCCGCTGGAGCACAGGAAAGCTACCAGTGGCAACATCTTCAAAAATGAATGATTTTTCTGCCAGCATCTGTCAACTGTCAACAGCTCCTTAGTTAGACCTAAAGCCTAGAAATTTTATACCCCATCTAATCCATATTTTAGCTGGCTTGACATTGTTTAGGTATGGCGCAGGTCACTACAGCTGCTGTGAATTCATGACTTCCGGAAGCTAGTGTTTTATGGCACCCCTCGCTCTCTGGCTCTTATATTCTTTATGCCTCCTCTTCTGAGATGTTTCTTGGTCCTTGGTGGTTGTGGTCTTAATATAAATATCCTGTTTAGGGCTGAGCACTCTGTCTCTTGTCCTCAGCATGTTGACCAGTTATGCATCCTTCCATTGACTGCTTTCCAGTACAAAAAGATGTTTCTGTGGCTGAGATCGTCTTCCCCATCAACCTCCACCCAACTTCATCTCCTCTATTATAGTCTTTTTTTATTTTATTTTTTAATTTTATGATCTTTAAAAAAAATTTTAACTGAGTTTTTTTACATTTAATACAATAGATCTTAATCATATTTAGACCCCTTTCCCCATCTGCACCCTCCAAAAGCCTCCTCCACTGGATGTGAAGGCCTAATCAGTCAAGCATTTGAACCCAGATGTCCAATTCATCCAGTGGAATCCAGTCACCTTATCAGAGTCACTCTCCTAAAGAAGATCAATTCTCCTGCACCCTGCAGTATTCAGTTGTCAATAATTCCTCAGATGAGGTTGGAACCTGCTGCCCATTTCCCCAGTTCAATGCTGACTGAGTCAGCGTGAGTCTTGCGCATGCTGTCACCAGTGTTGCAGATTCAAATGAGTAAGTTTCCAGGGGCCTGAAAGCCTCTGTTTTCTTATGTTCGTGCACCAACCTTGGTTCCTACAATATTTTTGCCCCCTCTTTCACAATGTACGAGGTGGGTGAGGTTTAACCAAGGAGTCCTATCCTATCCGAAGGCATGCACTATGCAGTCTTTTATTCTCTACACCTTGGCCAGTTGTGGCCTGCTGTGTACATCAAACTCTGTTGCATGAGGAAACCACTGGTGAGAGTTGAGGGATGCATTAGTACCTTCTCCACCCCTGCTCTGCTTTGTACTATTAGCCTTAGGCATAGAGGTTCCACTGTAGATGTGTCACTTAGGGCTTGGCATCTCTCAGACCTATATTCTCTGTGTGTGACTAGTTGTGGAACTCAATAATAGTTACTTGAAAAAAGAAGCTTCTTTGATGAGTGGTATACGATATACTTGTCTGTAAATATAAGGATCCACCTTTAGCACACAGTAAGAAATTTAATGTATCTAAGATATGACAGAAATAAGGTTTTCTCTAGGACCTATGACCTCTCCAGCTATGTGTATTTGACTCTGTTTTCAGTGCCTCTCAAGTGTTCCCTTCCTCCTACAGCAGTAAGCATAGGCTCTGTGTAACCACATGATTCTGTTACCTAAGTGGAAAAGTACATCATCTTTGGACAATTTTACATGCTACAGAAGAACCAAGATAAAGTATATCTGGAATCATTTTTTTCCTGTCCAGTCAAATTCTGTGTTTTGTAGTTCAAATGCAACATTATGTCTCTCAAATATTTTCTGTCTCAGTTCTTTGGAAATAACAGTGAAGGAATTTCATAAGACATTATTTTTCCTGCACTGAGGAATTAATTTCATGCATGAAGAGTCCACACAATATCCCAGCAGTGCAGGTTGTCACTAATAGCGTTGCTCTTAGTCCTGGAGCAACAGAGAAGGACAAGAGACTCACTGAAGCTTCCTGGCTTGGGATTGTTGTGTTTTAAATAGAGACTGCAAGTGAAGATCCTGAGTGTTAGTCTTCTTGAAGCTTTCCACTCAGTGCTTTATAGAGAAATGAGGAGGCATGCTGTGAGTGCACTTGGCTTGCCTGCTTGTGGGTTTCACACCTAGATGGTAAAATGTCTTTGTCACCTCCTTGGAAAGAAGTAAAATTAACAGGGACAGATGGAAGTTTTGCCTTCTTTCTCTGAGGAAGCAAATTAATATAATTCAAATGAGCATTGTGACTGACTTACTAAACAGATTACCCCTGATGACAACCTGAAGTATATTTAAAATATAGATTAATATTTATAGAGGCGCAATAATTAAGGAGAAAAAAAAGAATCCTCAGTAGATTTCTAAGTACTAATGACATTTGAGAACACAAATATAACTTCATTTATTGAAAGTGGACACTAGCATTGACTAAAATAAAACTACAGAATGAGAACCCCTAATTATACCATGAGAATTAAATCAGTCACTTCAGAATTAATAAAATGAAGCATTTACTTTTTCTTGGCTTTACCTTAAAAGTCTAGGCTCATTGATCAAGAAAATAAAGTCCACAGTGAGTTCCAGGTGGGTTGAGGCTAGAGAGAGCCTGTCCAAAAAAATTAATTTAAAAAACTAAGGCAGAAATATGAATACATGAGCAATTAGTCTGCAGAGGAAATGAATTCCAGCTTTTTAACAGGGCACTTAAAAGGTAGCATATAAAATCTCAAATCCCATTTTCAACTTGGGCCCAGCAGAATGGCTCGAAAAAAGAAGAGTCATTCAGAAAAATCTACAGACTGTCAATATGGATGAGAACTAACTGCTGAGAATCAAATAAATGTATAAAACTGCAAAAAGATAAAAAAACATAACTCAAATCCATTTCAAGTGTCAGATTTTTGTACATATATAAGCAAAATATGTGACTTTTTTCTTTTGTATATATGGGAAACTTAAAGTCCCTGAGTGTATATGTAATTATTGAAAAACTACAAACTCCTCTATCTACTATAAAGTACAAATTTTAAAATCATGAACGTATAAATTTTAAAACAAAAGAATTGACTATGGAACTTAGATTGAGACTTCTTTCTTTACTTTGCTAATTCAGAAGAATCATCTGAGTTCTCAACCCATAATTTTTAAGTAGTCACTTATAATTGAGTATCATTTATTAGTTACCTGAATCTAGAATAATGTATCTGATATTACAAGAAGAAATGGAATGGAATTTGTAATTAAAAAGTCAAATAAAACAAAGACCTAGCAAAGCTAAAATGCAGCCTTACCATAAGAAAACACATTCATAAACAATTTTTCAATTTATTTCTACTTTGCTCCATTAAATTGTCTTTCATGAGTAACAAAGAAAAAGATACATGCATAGTGGATTATATCTTTAACATTTACATTAAAAAAGTCACTTCATTGAAAATCATGACCACACATCTATTTTACCAAACAAAAAATCACAAATTTTTCTTCTTTATGTATTTAGTAATTAGTGAAATCATTGAGCACGTTTGAGTTTATATGTTTGTCTTTTTGCTCATGAAGATGAGAGATACAAATCCAGTGATTGAATGAGCTTAGTGAATAAAAGTATTTTACTAATACATCAATTCAGTAAAATGCTGTTTTTTGGAGGAGTGTAATTGTGGTATCTGTTTATGTTTATTCTCATAGATCTGGGCTGCTTTCAAACCTGGTCAGAGAAGTTTCTCTCCCAATGGAGAGACACATAAACTGGTTAACATACCAAGAAGAAGACTCTGAGTATTCACCCGCAAATGTTATATTAAAGTCAGTTATATTAAACCTCCAGTCACCAAGGCTCAGGGAGTATCGCAGCAGAGGATGAATAAAGAATGTAAGGGTCAGAGGATAAGGAGGAATGCTGTGAAATGCAATTTTCTGGGCGTGACATGGCTACTGTAATCATGAAGTCACAACATTTGGGATTACCTTCCTAAGACCTGCACAAGATCAAGTCAGCAAAAATCCTGGCTGCTGAGGGAAGGACAATCATTTTTTTACAGAGTGTTAGTCACACATTTCCCATAATCTAGTCGACAACCCCATGCTCATGCACATATGGACAGCGCTAACTGGACTTAGGTGGATTATTTTTAAAAAGGGATGAGGTTAGGAGTGGGCCTGTTGGTAGGAAAGGGACGGACTGGGTATGGGAAATGGAGGTCGATATAATCATATCTATATTTCATTGCCTACATAGATGAAATTCTGAAAAATTAAGAATAGGTTTCTAAAAGTGAATGCTTTCCAATAAACTGCTGGCGTGATGTTCTTCCTCTTCCATGTTCTTAATTATTACATCATTTTTATTACATCATTGTGGTAGGCACACTCCTGATCGATTTTGCCTCTTCATTTCTATAGTCTTCCATATGAAATGAAACAAAATTCAATTTTCCAGTTTTGCCTGTAATACTTTTCTTGGGGTAGTGAATATATTTTACATTTTATGGTGAAATGAAGGACCTACCTGCCCACTGCTAAGCCAGCACGGTCATTTCTATGACACTGCTCCCAGTGTACTTTCCAGGTCACGGAAAACAGGACAGAAAGCTCTGAGCTATGTGCTCGGCTGACTGGAACTCTTTTGCTTACATGCACCAATGCTCCATTTGCCGAGTACTACAGCACAATCAGAGCAAGACAGATAAAGGAGAGATTTATTTTATAGCTGGGCTTGGAAACAGTAAAGTCTACGACCTCTAGGTTTCAAATGTTTAATTTGTTTGATCAAATACTAAGACTTGCTTTTCCCTGTGGTCTTTGTCTGGCCTAGAGAGCATGAAGGATATTCATCTGGTGATGCCTTTGCTTTTCTTTTTAATGAAAGTATTAATGTATACTATTTGAATACATGGCTATAGTACAGTATCAGTTAACCACGAATTCTTACAATGATTTCACAAAGGTCATATTCTTGAAAACAAATTAAAATATTGTTAAAATGTGCTTTCTTAGAATGGCTGTTCAGAAGAATGGATTTATCTGATTGCGTGCAGGTAAATGTACAAATCTCTATCCAGTTCTTCAACCAGTGTTCTTTCTATCACACTCCATTGCCTGCCTTGTGCAAGATAGTTGGCAGACAATGAAATACAATGTTTGGTGAAGCGCTAATCTCTCCCCTGAAGTCACATTTGCAAATAAACTGACATACTGAGAAAAAAAAAAAAAACGAAATAGTAAATAGGGTCCATTAAGGCCAAACATGTAGCTGTTTGTTTATATGTGTTTTGAAAATCCCTGAAAGAATTTATAGTTCAAAATTCACTGTTTTGTCTCTTTTATTGAAATTTTGCAAATTTCATACAATATATTTTGATCATATTTAGATTCTCTAACCTGTGTGCTCCCCCTTAATATTCCTTGGCCTGTAGAGTCAAATCTGTGTTCCCAAATGCCCTTCAATGTGGCTCCACACACTAGAGCCTGATAAAAATACCAAGGTCCTCACCCTTAAATGAGACTGACTCTTCTTTCAGCGGCCATCGGTTGCCCATAGTTCCTCAGGGAGGGTTAAGGTTTCTCACCCACTTTCCCACATCTATGTCTAGCTTGAGCTTACTTGGACTTGGGACATGTTCCCACCATTGCTGTGAGTTAATATGACTAACTGTCCAGCTGCCTGGAAAATTCTGCTTTAAGGTTTCTCCTATGGCCTGTGACATGTCTAAAATGGGTTTCTAAGCCTCATAACACTGCCAGGTATGGGCTCCATCTTATGAGCTGAACCTTAGATCCAATTAGAAAGTGGCTGGTTACTCCTTTAAGATCCATGCCACTACTGCATTGTTGTTGTACCTCACAGGATTCACAGCTGAGTCGGGTGGTTGATTAATTTTCTCTATTTAAGCTGTAGAATCAACAAGGAATAAGCAAGTATTCCTTCAAAGCCTCATATCTACTGGATAGCTTTCATATTGTTACAAGGTGCTATGCATGATTCCAGAAGAGAAAATTAATCAAAATCTATTTTAACAAATGTTGTGGCTTATGAATATGCTATCATGATAGTCACTTTTAAAGATTAAAATATTACTGAAAATGAATCTAGTTCATATTCAAACTTATTCATTCTCTATTACAGAATACAACTAGGGAACAACACCTAAGTAGGATCCATTGCTTAGGAGCAAAAGATAGTACAGTCAATTTTGATCATGGAACACGATGTCCATGAATTTCATTCATATTGGTATCCATAGTTGGAGAAGGAAGAATATTTATGATGTATTTTTATTGAAATGCCCCCAAATTTAAGATCAGTTATGCATAAGTCCATCTTTCCTTCCTATACCCTGATTTCTGTTGTATATGACCTTGTGCTCAGAGAATGTAACTTGGATGCTACCATATGGATAAGGCAAAGGCAGAGTCGTCTGTCGTGTTCTGGTTCAAGGAATGAAAACAACAGTGAAAGAGGAAAGGCAGACAGGAAGTAATGCATGCAGATTCTAAGAAGGAGGGAAGGTAGTCAGTCTGCCTGTGCTTGTCTTGGTTTCCTTGCTTTGAGGACAGGCCACAGAAGGCCTGTGATCTTCCTGAAGAAACAGCTGAGAACAGCTGCAAAGTGAGCTCTCAAGTTGACTATGGGCTGGCTGGGCCAGGGGCAGAAGAGAGAACATTGGGCTTCAGTGGGCACAAAGTAATGATGAGAGCCCAGTGACTAGCAAAGGTCAGACCAGATGCATGAGGTGATTCACATTTTCTGTGAGTACCTATAGGCTGATCAGAGCACAGGCAGATGAGGAACATCCTTGTATCCTAGAAACACATGGGGACTCTCGGGAAATGGTCTGTTTCCCTGCTACAGTTAGGACATAGTGCCCCACTGTCTTCATAAGTGTTCGAAGGGAAGAAATGTTTACAGTAGACTGAGAAATTATATGTATGGAGTGAAACACCAAATGAGTTGGATGACATGGAGTTTTATTTCCTTTCCTTTCTGGATAGGTCATTTATAGATTAAAAGGGTCAGGAATTTTGCAATACTGCTATACACACACATGCAGTCAGAACAAATGTAGAGTCATTCAGTCAGATTCTGTCCCTACTGTCCAAAAATGGAAAACAGTTGTACTAATTCAAATATTGTGAACCTTCCATGAAGTCTTGGAAATGATAATATTCCTAAAATAATCCAATAAGAGATAAATTATATTTATTTACTTCTACATATTTGAATAAATTTCATCATGTTACTTTTGTTTACATCAATTTTAAAGTAGGAATTAGATGATACATTATAAGCAGAAATGCTATATAACACTAATTCCCATTCTATAGATCTTGCAGGGTTTTTTTTTTTTTTACCATATTATGACTCTTTCTAGTCTGTATACAAAATAACAAGAATTATTTATGGTATTTTCACAAATGTATATCATATGCTCTTATTACTCTCCCCTTGCCCTGCTCTACACTCTCACTGGTCCTCTCTGCCTCCAGATAGTCCCCTTCTGCCTTCATATCATGCGTGTCTGTGTGTGTGTGCATACACATATTTATTTAAATCTAAATTCCACATGAGTTTAAACATCTGTCTCTCTCATCACTACTCATCTTCTCACCTTGCTCACTTTTGTAATCTTAGAACACATAGTGGAACCTGGCTATCATATGGTTAGATGATTAAAAGATGATGATAATAGAAAGGTAAATACATAGATAGATAGATATTAGATATTAGATTGATAGACATACCACACATGAGGGAAAATATGCAATTTTTTTCTTAATTCTGAATCAGGCTTTATTGTACTTATTATGATGATCTTGATTTCTATCCATTTTCTGGCACGTGATAGAACTTCATATTTGTTTACACTGGAACAAACCTCCTCCATTATGCACATGTGTGCCATTTTTTTATCGCTTCAACTGTTGATGATCATCTATGAAAATTATACATCTTTTCTGCTGTGAAGAATGCTGCAGTGTTGTGGATGTGAGATCATCTCTGTGGTATGCAGACTTAGTTTCCTTTGGGTATATACCAGGAGTGATATAGCTGTATTGTGTGGTGGTTCTACTTTTTGTTTCTGAGGAATCTCAACAATGATTTCCATGGCAGCTACCTTAACCTGCCATTTTTCCAGAATGATATGTGTGCTTTGATTTTTCCTTCATCTTACCAGCATTAGCTGTCATTGCTTTCTTGATGGTAACTATGCTAACCCAGAACGTGAAATCTCATTGCAGCTTTGATTGGCATTTTCTTGATGATTAACAACATTGAACTTTTTTCCGTATTTATTGGACATTTGTATTTCCTTTGAAATCACTTGTTTAACTCCTTTCTTCATTTATTGATTTGATAATTTACTTTTCTGAGACCTATATATATTCTGGATATAGATCTCCTATCAGATGGTATAGGTATTTATTTGTAATCTCTGTGAGACTTTAATGTAGCTATTCATAACTATAAATATTCCTCTTAGAAGAACCTTTGTTGCATTTAAAATAAAGTAATATTTTCTTTGATTTTCATTTGATCCTAGAACATTTGACTATAGTATTTCCTCAAGCTTATCTCCATATGTGTCATACTTTCTTCTAATATATTTAGTTTATTGGAGTTTTTATTGTGTTTTCTATTTGGTATCTTTAATTTTTCACTTCCAACATTTATTAAATGATCTTTTTTCAAAATCTTAACTTCCTTGCTGAATTTCTATTCCATGTTAGTTGCTTTCTCTTCTACATTGCTGAGATTCCTACATATACCGTTACCTGATTTTCTTACTTAATTCATTTGCTTGTCTCTATTTTGAGACATTAATCATTTTGATAAGTAGATTTTAAAATTCTTCTTCTAACATTTTCACCATGTAATTATCTCTAGATTTAACAGTTTACAAATCATGACCTTTGGGAGCATTGTGTTCTTTAATTTTTTTCATATTTCTGTTATTTCTTTCTATAATGCATGCACCTTTTTTTTGGATACCTCTGTCAATTTTACTTGGGAATCTTCTTAATGATCAATCTATAATAGGGCTTAATTCCCCATATCATCTAAAAAGAAGAAAGCAAACTGACATAATACTAACAGCTCCAAACTGAAGACGATATAGAAAAAAAAATATTCTAAAGTGAATAAAGGGTCAGGCATGATGGTACATGCCTTTAATCCCAGCACTCAGGAGACAGAGGCAGGTGAATCTCTGTGAGATCAAGGCCCACCTGGTCAACATAGTAAGTTCCAGCCCCACTGGGAATATATCTCAAAATAAAAAGTAAATAAATTTAGTTAGTATATACTACCAGAGATTATAGAAGAAAAGCAGATAAAAATAATGTAAACTAGTCTATGAAGTTAAAAAGTATTTAATGTAAAATTAACAGCAGCTATTGACTGAAATAAAGAAAAACTGGATAAAAAGAAAGAATGGGATCTTGAAAAATGATTAAATAAAAGAACAAAGAAGAGTGGAGAAGACTGTTACGAAAAAAGAGAGGAAAAACAAGAGATAAAATATCGATTACCCAGCAAAGAAAAATTTACAAATTAAATTATGCAAATCTAAAAAGAGGAATAAAAGATCAAACATTTAAAACCATAAAACCAACATACTACTGAAAATTTAGAAAAGATAAAAAAGAAGACACATGAGGGCTATTAAATCAAAGTGTCAGCACCAGTAAGGCCATCTCCCTATTCATGATTGTACAGAGAGGCCTATGAACTCCTCCCTACCAATTAATGCAAGTATTTGACATGGCTGTTAGTTGCCCTCCAGAGCTAGATGGTAGGAACTGTGGTTAAGATACCTCTTGATTTGGTCCCAGGACATAAAGAAATCAAACTGGAACTAGGATGGAAGCTTTCTTCCTGCTGACTAGCTGCCAGAGTGCCAGATGGTGCTACGCAGGCTGCTGGGAGAGGGTTGCCATTGACAGGCTTACTCAGCAGAGAACCCAGTTTGCTACACTACTGAGCAACTGGCAAGAAATGCCCAGTGATGAAATAGTGCCAGCTCTGTAATTAGGGTTAACCAATTGCTCTCTGATCAGATTTGAGGCCAGCTACACAAGAGAGAAAACACACCTGATATTGTAAATATACTCCAAGACCTGTGGCTAGGAAGGCTATGGGGTCCTAGTGAGGAAGTTTTTGCCATTGTTTGGCCAAAGCTACATGATGTGCCAAAGAGTCTTGTAAATAATTATGTTTATAGCTGCAGATTAGTGCTATTAATCCATTTGGTCAGAGAAGCTCCTTTGTGCACTGGGTAAATGCAGAATCAACTAAGGAACTGTTGAATGTTCAGCCACAAATGGGACAGTGTCATCCCCTACAAGCCTCAAGTATTATCATAGAAGAGAGAACAGAAAGAAGAAAAAAGACAGAGAAAGGAGTGGGATGAAGCAGAATGCTGTCTTCAGAACATGACCATGGCTCTCTCGATCTCAGAGCAGCTGTGATTAGCAGCACAAGACCTGGGCAAATGGGAGCCTGTCAACATCCTGCTATGGAGATGAGGGGAAAAGTCCATGAAGTCCTACTCCACTCCTTTTAAGGACCTGTTAGTAGATAATGGTAAAGGACAGACTTATGAGGGGCCACCCCTCCCTGAGGATACCAGACATTTAATGATCACTAGATAAGGAAGGTACATTTTCTTCATGATGTAGCTATGGGTAAGGCGCCCATGCAAATAATTCCTCATCCACAATCCTGTAAGTAAGCCTAAGGCAAATTATTTGGACATCCAATAAGTGAAAGTAGAAGAGAGACTAGACAGGAAAAGGAAGATCAGCAGAACTGGGAGGGGAACAAGAGAAGATCATGGGGGTGAGTATAATCAGAAGAATGCGTACATATGATCTAAATATTACACAGTGAAACCAGTTATTGTGTATAATTGATAAATGCTTCTGTCATGATGTAGGAGTCAGTGTCCACAAAAATTCCCAAATGAATTAGCAAGAACTGTGAGCTTGTCCTCTGGGTAAAACTTCCAGTTTCTTTTTGTTTCTTCTCTTCTCATCTCTCCTCCTCTTATTTTAATTCCTCCTTCTTCTCATCTTCTTCCTTCTAGTTTTGAGACAGAGTCACTCTCCAAATTGACTTTAAACTTGCAGCAGCCCTCCTACTTTAGTTCCCAATACTAGGATTACAGGAATAAGTTACATATACATATATGTATATGTGCCTAAGTGGGGTTGGGGAGCAGAGATGGAAGTGTCAAGCCAGAGGTCAACATAGGGCATCTTCCATAATTTTTTGTGGGACAGGGTCTCTAACTGAAATCGGAGCCCAGTGGTTTGTTAGACTGTCTTGTCAGCAAGCCCCGGTGATTTTCCTGTCTTCACATCCCCAGCCCTGAGTTGACATGCATGTGCCACCATGCCAGTTTTCTTCACCCTAGAAATCCTAGATCGACTCCTCATACTGGTATGGCAAGCACTTTCCTGACTGAGCTATCTCCTCCGTCCCTGGCTTTCCATTTCCTTTACACCAGGACAGTCTGCATATCATTCAAAAGACGCTTCTGTACAGTTCATACACACGCACTCACACACACCCCAACACACCATTTTCAATGCTTCACTCTCCGGGTTCTCTACCATTTCCAGCTGCTTTACTGCCTGTTGCTGATTTCTTACACTCCTCCACTATTTCTCTTTGGAGACAGTGCTTACTCTGACTCTTCTCATTCACCATATGAGACAGAGGCAGTTTCTAATTCAACATCATACTCCGAAACTCCTTTAACATTAATGCCAAATGAAATAAAAATCTTAAGCACTTTTATTACATAGCATGATCTGGTAGTTAATTCAATAATCTGACATATTTTTATCCCCTAAAAAACTCGTTATTTGAAAAATAATGAACAAAAAATTTAAAACCAATATTAGTCTAACAGCCTAATAACAAATTCCACATATAGTCCATGAGTCCAAATTGCACATGAGTCCATGTGCACAGTGAGGGCTACATAACAGACAAGAGAAAGCTTCCTTTGAGTTGTTTGGTCAGGCTAGTGCAAGAGATTCCCAAAATTACACAAGCTATTGCCACAGCCTTTGATTACTTCCCAGAACCCGAAGCTTAGACCCTATTGCTGAAGACAGGAAACCAGATTTGGAGCAATGAAGCTAGAACCGACCTGGAAGCCACTTGCTCTGAAGGCTATCTCTCATAGCTCTGGAGAGCACTATGCAAGCTGCTAAGTGAGAACATTGATCAATGCCCCAACACCAACTTTATGACTAGATAACCACATCAATGACTGGCACGGCACTTGACACTAGTGATACATTGGCACTTTTATCTTGGGGCAAATCAATGGCTTCCTAATTGATCTTAGAGCCTACTCATTGGGAGGAAATTTATATGTGGTACTGTAATCATAGTCAAAAACACATGTCTGAAGAGGTCATAGATCTTAGAGAAATGCCCAACGCTGTCACATCCCTAGGCTAACGTAACTTCTTACTAAGTGCAAAATATGTATCCTTATATATACAGTCAGGTATCCCAGGGTGAGGATGAGCTAATCTTCCCAAAGCGAGAGATTCCAAATACGGTGTCTAGACCTAAATGGATGGACCTGCACTGAGGAACATTTGAGGACACTAACTTAATACAATAAATCTTAACATAGATGAAAGAATGTATGGATTCCAGTTGGGGAGCATGCAGAGGATGCGGGTAGGGAGGGAATATAAACATGACTAAGATTGATTGAGATGTTCTGTATGAAATATGCAATGATTCAATGAAAAATATTTTTAAAAGTTAAAACTACATTTATGTCATTCTTAACCAAAATTGCTTACTGATGGGACTTTAGAACTACCCAATTTTTCAAACCATGTAATCACTTTGGATATGGCCATTTACTTTGCTTCTCTAATCAATACTAACTTTTGCATAGTAAAATTTACATTGCAAGTACACAGTGTCAAGCATGGAATTTAGCCTAGACTGATGTAAAAATTGTGAAAACTGAAACTATTAGTTCAATTGATATTCAATAGATTTTAGATATTTGCATATACTTTTTAAATAGTCAACATGTCTAAAGCATCCTGGAGAGTTTGCTGTGGTGCTTAGATACCCATTTGCCCTAAGAAACTCAACTATAGAATCTATGTTTTACTAAAACAGTGGAATAAATAGGAATAGCCAAATTAATAGTTTTATAATACTCCCCAGAATAACTTTTGCCCCTTAGTGAGTATATAATACATTGTACCTACAATAGTTATATGAAGTAACATAAGCATTTCTTAGTAATTTATTTCTCTCCTCTATTTGTCTTCCTCTTTTTATTGAAACGTATTAATTACTATCATTAACTTATTCAGTGGTTTCTTACTGCTTCGTTTGTTTCTTTAACACAGAAGTTTTTTGTAAGCCATAAGTCAGAGAAAACAGCCAGCTTATAGTTTGATTCCATCTCAGAGAAACCAGCTCTAGGAAAATTCCACCCCCTGTGACCACCTATAGGTAATGTTGATAAACTCATTCTTTGATCCTTGTAACTAAGCTTCACAGGAATGTCCTGGGGCCTGACCAGAAGTTATACACAACTGCAATTTTTTTAAGTCTGAACCTACAAGCTTGCAAGCTGACCAAGGAAAGCAGAAGAGGACTTACTCCCTTGGCATCCCAAAGCCTTTCACTTTGATTGTTTAATTGTCACTTATGATATAAGTAATCAAGTATAAAATATTAATCCTAAATGGTATGGAGCATTGAGTTAGAAAACAAACAGGGCATATTTCATTATCAATACCTACTTTAGGTATTAGAGGATCTTTTGATCGTTGCATTGCCAGGCCTTACTTACAAGACTAGTCAATCAAAAGAAGATCACATCCTGTGAGGATGGTTTAAGCTTCAAAATATGTAGCGTTTGACTTTTTCCCACCTCCAAAAACATCAATATGGTTGTCAAGGTGATGTTAATGTAGTCATGTTGAGAACTAGGTCCTTAAAAATGTATGAAGAATTTAATAAAATATAAGTCAAACTTCAGAGAATGTGGTAACTTGATTCAATTTGTTTCTGAGGTGAAATGTATATTTACTGTAATATCTTATTCAAAATGTTGTTCAACCCACATCAAAGAGTTTAACTGAGGATTTTCATTCTAAACACACTTTACACCTGTAAGCACCTCACGAAAGCCCACTCCCGTGCTCATCTAAACTCTGATTAACAGTGTTAAAATAAAAAAAATTCATTTATTATTGATTTATTATCTCATAGTAAAGTGATTTTAAACAGTTGAAGAGTATAAGGCTAAATAATGCTTCCTTCACTTAACCTTGAATTCTATCAAATATGTATACAAAGCATGCCAAAACGAAGATGTCATGATTGTTTTGCTTTCTTGGTATGTCAACCAGTCAGGGAATTCCTGGGAAATTTTTAAACTTTCCTGGGAAAGTTTGACCTTGAGTAGAAACCAAGATGCATAAACCATGATTCCTAGAACAAACACATTTAGCTTTTTGGTGACATGATTATCTGGGCACTTGCTATTGAATCTGTAGTCATCAGCCTTACTAATGAAGCATCAACTTGGAGGATGATGAACTTGTGGAAATGAAAACTATTATCCTTGTCCTATATGTATACAGGAAATTCATGCTATTGAAAGCCCTGAAGACTAACAAGAAATAAAAATAAGGGAAATAAAAAAATAAATCTTCTTCAGGTCAAGCACTAGATTAAAATTAATTAGTATAACTTCCTTTTTGTATCCCTGATAACATCCCTCATGTAGATTTTTTCATTCTTTGTAGAGTTTTTTAAAATCATAGTCCACAAAATGTGAATTATCCAGCTTCTTCTGTCAGTGAATTACACCCAAGGAAGAGATGGTACCATCATCATTACATCATTGTCTTCGCAACAGACACTGCACATTTTCTAGTCTACTAGTACATTAGTGTGATTCTGTCCTCAAATTGCTGAAATTGTCCATCTATACTAGAAAATGGATAAAACAAGGAGCTCAAAACAACACCCAATATAAATTTAAAATGTCACAGTGAAAACAGCATTCTTAGGGGTGTACATTTATGCTAATTTAATATTCTGTTAAGAAAACAGCAATTTTATACACATTTGAAATAACTAATTTTTGAGATGGGCACAATGCTGCATGCCTTTGATCTCAGCATTTGGAAGCAGAGGCATGTGGATCTTTTTGAGATAGAAGCCACCCTAGTCTACATGGTGAGATTCAGACAAACAAATAAAAACCCACACAAATATAAATAAAAACAAAACAGCAAAATGAAACCTCCCCAAATCCCTCACTTTTTAGTCTTTTAATGTTTCTTTCTATTTGCTATTGTTTATCAGTTCTTTTTAAAATATTCTTATTGTTGCAGTACTTAGAATTGCTCTAAAAATTGCGCAGATAGATGTAAATATTGATTCAAATGCAAAGCCATAATTTGAATTAGTAAGTACGTGGCTAAAATTGCCATTTCATGTAGAGTAAATAGGGGCCTTAAGAGATGGTCCTGTGGTTAAAGCACTGACTGCTCTTGCAGTGTAAACGGATACAGTTCCTACCACTCACATGATGGTGAACAACAGGCATGTAATGTCAGTAACGTGGGATCCGATGTCTTTTTTGCCTCCAGAGGGCAATTACACACACATGGTGCATTTCTATACATGCAGATAAGACACTCATAAACATAAAATAACAGATAAATAGAATTAATACCTTTATATACTCTTATTAAATGCCTTATACTGTTTATAAATAATATGCTATCACAATATAATAAATTTAATTGATAATCCATAGTGCAACTAATAACGTCATTATCAATATGAAAGTCTTAATTTGTTTACTGCCTTGACTTTAAAAATGTCCATAATTCATAAAAATGATGTTCAGAATGTGACCAACCATAAAGCCTTGATTGATGATTAATGAGTGCCTGAATCTTTAGGTTGGTAAAGGGGCTGGATTTTAGAAATTTCCAGAGTAAACAAATCCTTCTTTCTCTTGCCTTTAGAACTATTTTTGTTTGAAAGCTAGTAGCCTGGAGTAAACTGCAAGTAGAGCTGGGCAGTAACAACCCTGGGAAACACAGACCCTTGCCTTGCATTCACTGAAGAAAGCACTCACATTCTCACAGTCACACAGTCTTAAAGTCACCTTTAAGAGCTGATGAACCATCCCTTAGAGCAAGGAAGTATAGGATCCCATAGTCATTTCAGACTGCTTCAACCCCAAGGAATCTGTTAACCATAGTAATTCATTTCCAAGACAGAATGAAAAGCTTATTCCCATAAGGAACAGAAATGTTTAACCCCCAAACTGTATAATTTCTTCAATGCTCTCAGAACAGTATGAACAATTGTGAGAAATAAATCATGCCAAATCTTCCCTCCAGATGCTGCTAGAAGAATTACATCATATTCATGATAAGGCTTCTGGCTTGCTGTCATAACGCCATTTCCTCTATAGATCACATCTTACCTACGTTTGTCACCTAGCTGATTTCCTCCTTTTGCCTGGTTTAAGACATGCAGCCTGGTGAGATAAAACTGCCTCATCCGTGCTCATGAAAATATCTTTGTGACAAAGTGATAATTGTTACCAAAAAGAAATAAATATTTCAGGTAGTTCACTTGTTGAATCATTTGAAAGGATACGATGAGCAGTGTCCGTAGTCACCTACATTTAAAAATTCTTTTTTTGCACTAAAACACATTTTAAATACCTTGAAATCCCTGAATAGTTAGCATAATCTAAAATTTGAGACAACTTTGTGGAAAGGTAACTTGGAGATGGGTAGAATTTTGACAGCCGGAGATATACAGGAAAGACATTCTGGGCTAAGAATGTGACATGGAGAAGTAAAGAACATGTTTAGAAAATGACGAATGTGCTGATATAGATGGAATATAGGGTGACTCAGATGGAGGAAAGAAGAAAAAAAGAATATACCAGTTAAGAAACATTGAATCATGTACTGAGGTATCTGTACTTTTGTTCACAGTAAGGAGATAAGATTTCAACTTTTCAAACATTCTACACAAATTTCGTATTTATGTTTTTTATACAAGTGAATATACAATTTAAGCATATGCTTTCAATAGATTTTACTCAGATAGTTCAAGATAAAATTTGTAATTACCATCTATGATATGGTGTCATTCTATACAAAAAATAAGCGGTTAATGCCATCACTAATAAAATTTCAAGTTTAAGCCTCTTTACTTCCTTTAAGCATATATCAAAACAATATGACACACCCTTGAGTTACTTAAACTTGTATAGATTTATTTAACTATTAGTGGTTGATTCCTATTCTTGAAAATGAAAACATTAAAGTTAATTTGTAGAATGTGAGAAAGTAATTTTTCAATGTATAATGATCTTCATAAGAATGAGGGCAGTGCACATACTATCACAAAACTCAGAAAAGTATGAAACTAACCATTCTTTAATCACATAAAAAATCTGGAAACATTTGCTATATCTTTTCCATGTTATTTTTCAGATATTAATGCATATAATGTTTTATAAAGTTGGAGCAATGTATTTTAATGTGACTTTTGAAATAACATGTCATTTTTTAAAAATATTTGATCATCAAATATTTGTGAATCCAATACAATAATGAATCACTGAATTGTAACTTTAGGTTACATTATAATTGTTTCTTATTTTAATAGATATGATGATTTAAATGTCTCTGTGATAAATCTTAAACATCTTTTATTTCATATAATATGGAAGTAAACATTTTAAAAATATAATCAAATGGCATAAAAATGCTATAAATGACATATATAATTTGCACATGATATATTCAGTTAATATTTTGCACTATTAATGTCACTTCGTACAGTCATGCATGTCATTCAAAATATAATTTTTTGCATTGTAACTATAATATCTACGACCTAAGAATACATGATTAAGTGAAAAAAATCT
This sequence comes from Eospalax fontanierii, assembly GCA_035773235.1. NCBI lineage: Eukaryota > Metazoa > Chordata > Mammalia > Rodentia > Spalacidae > Eospalax > Eospalax fontanierii. The sequence continues at coordinate 72,671,897 of CM069528.1, read as the reverse complement.
TGAACTTTTACTTGAACAATTACTTACAATTCCTTTAACTTGAGTAAACCAGTTTTAATAATCTTCTGTATCTTCCTTTGGCCTTTTATTTCTGTCCATATATACTGACTTGACTCAATAACAATCAGAATGTTAGCATACTGTGTTCCAGAACTGAATTCTGTCTCTGCTGTCTCTGTGATCTTGATCTCACATGTTACTTTTATATAGTATCTACATACAGAAATTTCTTAAACTAACTTCCAAATTGTGTGGGGTGTGTGTGTGTGTGTGTGTGTGTGTGTGTGTGTGTGTGTGTCTATGTCACTGGGCAAGAAGGCACTTTCATTTTATATATATTGCCTCCTTGGTCTCTTCAGTATTTTGAAAATGTGTCCTCACAGACATGCATAAATACTCTTATCTCCCTACATCTTCATTGACACTTGGCATTAATCACATTCTGTCATATTTTAGTTCATTTTTTTTGTGTTTGGCTTGTGCAGAAAACAGATGAATTTGTGGAAGACATTTGTCATTGTAAATATAGTCAGGTACTAATAATAAATTGGAGCATCCAGGTATGCTTTTATAGTTTAAAAAAATCAATGCATCCCCTGGTGCTAAGTATACAATAACTGATCTAGAAAGGTTGTTTTAATCTCTATATTCACTCCTACAGCTTGTAAAGAGTATCCAAAGGAAGGTTCTTTCAGTTGGTTTGGCGAGCAATACCCCTTCAGAATCTTATCTTAATGATTTGTAAACTTTTCAGACTTATCATAACCTATCCACAGGGAAGCAGTTTGAGCAACTCCTCCTCCAACTTTACTTTTTCTTTGATACAATACATTAAATTAATATATTTTGAAGTGAAAATTTAATGACTAGGAAGAAGCAACTCAGTGGCAAATGAAATGATATCAACCAAGAAATGAAATTCAAGTCACAGATGACAAGGAGGAACAAAACGTTTTCAAAATCACTGTTGACAATTTGAAAAACTTGGCAAAAATTATTTAAAAAGTTGTGAACCCCAAGAATGATAAACGCAAAAAAATACAATTTAAAACAGCCAGAAATTAAATGAGATATCACACACTTGGGAACAAAAATAAGACTGAAAAAGTAATTATTCAGACCAATGAAAACATTGTCATATAGAACTCTGGGGATGTAGGAAGAAATATTCAGTGTGAATCAAATAGTAATATAAAAGAACACATCAAAATGGAAAACTGGAGGCATTATAGTTTTAGTCATGAATTTATAGATTTGGGGCTAAAAATACAAGTGACATAAATGTGTAAAGTTAATGTTATAAGAAGATTTAAGGTAAGAATAATGTTGTTGTCATGAGCATGGGGACATGCTAGCAGGCTGCAACCCTAGCTGAGGAACTACTGGCAAATGATTACTGAGGGGGAAGAGAGAGCACATCTTCAAAGGAGAGACTCTAGGTAGACTCCAGTGGATTAGCTTAAGTGGAGGGACATCTGGACAAATGCTTGACCGAATAGGACTTAACATATATGGCAGAATACCTGAAATCTGATGGGAGTTACAAGGGAGAGGAAGAGGAGGGGGTCTTAATTTGATTAAGATGTGTTTATGAAATGGACAAAAACTCAATAAAGATCTTTTAAAAGATATGAGTGTAGTATAAAAATAAAAATAACATAAATACATAGACAATATAGAGAAAAACATTAGAAGCCAAATTTGTATAAAACTCTATAAGGACTACAGATATTAAGGGAATAATTTTTGAGTACTATGAAAGACTTTGATAATAAAAATTTACAATATAAATGAAATGAACAAATTTCTTAGGAAATACAAATGACCAGAACTATTTAAATAAATTTTAAAAAAAAGAATTCAACTATGACTTTTTTTTTAAATGTACTTAACAATCTTGGGGCTAGAGAGATTGTTTAGTGCTTAAGAGTACTGGATGCTATTTCAGAGGTCCCAGGTTTGATCCTCCGCACCCACAAGGTGACTAACAACCACCCATAATTCTAGTTCCAGAAGACCCAATGCCCTCTTCTGCTCTTCTTGCCTCCCCAGGTTTTGCACACACATAAAATAAAAATAAGCTTTAAAAAATTTAAAAGAGGGCCTGGAGAGATGGCTCCGTGATTAAGAGTGCTGGCTGCTCTTGTAGAAGACCCAGGTCCATTTCCCAGTGCCCACATGGTAACCATCCATAACTCCAGTTCCATGGGATCAGATGCCCTCTTATGACTTCTCTGGCCATTGCACAACACAACTGCACTTACATACATGCAGGCAATACACTCATACATAAAAAATAATAAAAATATTTTTAAATAAAATAGAATGTAACAATCTTTCCATAAATATAACTCTAAATCCAATTAGTTTTTCAGGGAAGTTTCATCAAACATTTAAGGAAATCTTTACATGCTTTCAAAAACTTCTTACCTCATTTTCTTTGCTGAACTTAGCATTGATACCATAACCTGAAAAGAAAGCATTACAAGAACAAAAATTATATGTGAATAATCTTGACTCTAAAACTACAGTGCTTTTGGAATTTATCACGGTAACAACCTACTAAGTTCTGTTGCAGTTCATTGGATTACAACAATACTTGTCTCTTGTGGAGATGGGAAGAGCAAGGAGGGTACTAGTAGAAATATTGGGTAAAAGGAAGTTGGAAATTAAGGAGCTTTGCTTTAAACCTCTTGATTACTATACAAAAGTACACTCAAAACAAATAAGATTTGTGTGTTTCACTGAGTACAATGTCAAAATTTAGACAGTAAAAACAATTTAAAAAACAAATTATGCTTCCATTTTAGATATAGATTAATTCCATCTAATAAAAAGAAAAGGACTCCATTGATCATGCTTTGAGTTTCTTTATTTCTGTAAGTTAATATAAGGAAAATTATCATGCTCATAATAATTAAAAAATCTATATCTCTTCATAATTACTTAAAAGTTTTTTCTACTTATTTTATATATTATTGTTGATTTAATAGGACTTAAGTTATTTTCTACTTTGCTACTGACAATGGAGTGTGACATGCATGGGCATATATACACATGCATGTCTGAGGACCCGGCCCTCCAATAGACTGAACACATTGTGTGATTTGTCTTAGGGACATAAGTTCTCTACTTTGAGACCATTTTTCTAATCAGTTTTCCTCTTATAATCTCAGATTCTCATCTTTATCTTACAACCTTCTATCTGAACCTCATGTTCATTTTTTGAATCTCTTTAGATGCCCACCTGTTTCCTTCCTTTTAAAAGCCCAGTTATTTGGAACAATGACTATTTTCAGTCAAAATTCAGGAAATAAGAAGTTTGTTTCCCTGTGGCCTAGCCCCTTTGTTAGTATTTCCTATATAACTCATTAGTGACCAGAGCCCTGTTCAGCTGAATGGTCATCATTTAATTGAGAAGCCTTATACTCACTGGGATATTAAAATAGAACAGCTTAGTTTTTCAATATCTGCTGCTTAGTGTTCTCTAGATAACCTCTCCTTGCTGGGTAATGGGAATTTTAATTATTTCTCTCTTTTTCTGGTCAATGTTCAATCAGTCAATTTAAACTATTAGCAATGTCACAAGGACAACTTCACATTTCAATTCCTTTCTTTCAGTCCCCTACTTTACAGGTGAGGAAGTTCAAGTAAGGGTTGAACCTAGGCTGGCTGGCTTCAGACCCAGTAACCATTATAAAATGCTCTTTTAGCTAAAAAAAAATATCACTTATTTAGGATAGTACTAAAATATATTCAATATATGAATGTCTCATCAACAATTCTTACGCAATATATATGGATGCATTCCAAGGCACCATAATCCTTGCATTTGAAAGTAAATATAGAAAATATTTAGTCAGTTCTTACAGGTTACGGTAGTTTTGTTTTATAAAGCCATAATAAACACAGAATCAGTAACTACTGAATCCTTTTCATTCAGGAACTTAAGGGAGGATTTCAAAGTCTCTGAACATAACATTTTTTTCTTTTGATTTTCCGTTATCCTTGTTTTATGTGTTTCTGTTTAAAGACGGGTTTATTACATTTTGTAGCTCACCTGCATGGAGCTTGTGCCCAGCATAGCTGCAGCTCAAGCTTAGCAGAGCATTTCTACACACACTTTCCCCATTTGGCTCATTGCACCTATCTTGAGCTAAATTCAAGTTGGGAGGCTATTTTAAACAAAAGTGCACAAAATATAGAAAATATGGCACTGCACACAGTGTGAAAAGGATACTTATTTACAACCTAAGAAGTGAAACAACATGGCAGATGCCTTTCCCGCCTCAGCTGAGCATGTGCTTTAGGCAAGTCCAACTTTTCCATGCTGTCCGCATGCACATCAAAGAATTAAAAATACCTGGTAGGCTTACTTCGCGGTTACAAATACATTTCGGCAAGTAGGTAAATTTACAAACTTGGGCTCTAAGGAATAAGAAAAATCAGGTGTGTCCAACTTTTTAGGGACGAGGTGCTTGGTTATGAACAAGCTACTCCAAAATTGTGTGGCCTCTCACCTGTAAGATCAGACCCAAAGCCATAGATAAAGTTGAGCTACAACCAAGGAAGCAGAGAATGCCAAGTCTGATCTGAAGAGTGTCATGTGCGATCTATGGATAACAGCCTCTGCTGTAATTTGGCTGCCAACAATGATTCACACTGAATAATGGAGAACAAACTAAATAAATACATATAATACAAATCCCAGAGCCAGTCATAGTGGCATGCCTTTAATCCAAGCACCCAACAGACAGAGGCAGGTGGATCTCTGTGAGATCAAGGCCAGCCTGGTCTACATAGCAAATTCCAAAACAGTTGAAGCTACAGGGAGACCCTGTCTCAAAACAAACAAAAAACCAAGTCCCAAATCCTAGTGGACAATAACCTAAGAGATTAATGTCACCAAATGATCTCAAACTTCAGTCAACGGAACGTCCACTTTCATAGTGTAGTAACAGAAGACGCAATACCCTTCCAACGGGACAAGCTCTGTACAGCCCTAGAAGTAAACCCAGAGAAAATTTCCCTCTATTGCCAGCACAAGGGTTAGTTTTTATCTGAACATCTGGCTTCTTTCATCTTAGGAGAACTTTAAATTTGGTAATGATTCTGTTTTCCTTTTTTATGTTCACTGGTAGAAAACAGTCAGATTTATGATCCAGTATCAGCATCTTCAAGCTACTATGACTTTCATCTTTCTAAATATCATTTTTGCCTCTATTCTAATTTTCGCACTTAACTTCCCTTTTTTAATGTTCTATTTTACTACATCCTGAGTTCCTAAATAAAAATTAATATGCATAAGTAATAAACTATGCATATATCACTTTTTATGCACTACCTGTTTGAACATTCAAGTGGAAAAAATAATAAAGACCAGTAAAAATGTGGTTATTAATCGTTTCTGCCCAAACAGAAAGACTGGGATGTTAATTTTTGTCTAAAAGCCTATTCTGCATTTGATGTCAGGATTTCCCAAAGTGTGGTCCCTGTGCTAGCGAAATCACAAACAAAGGCAACAACCACAAAAGTAAAACAGGAACTTTTTAGAAATTGTTGCATAGATGAGCGGTTTTCTCTCTCCCTCTCTCTGCTGTGAGGGATAGGCTTCCAAATGTGATTGACAGTCAACTAACCAATGACTTAAGGGGGGAGATCTAGTGGAAACACATGCAAGTATGGGAAGGAGAGAGGTCGCTGTGGAAGGGCACCATTCTCGCCGGTGTGTTCCAGAGGTTGGAGGGACTTATGACCAGAATGCGGTCTCTACCATACAACACCTCTGTCTCTCTCTCTCCCCCCGAGGATGAATTCTTTGTCCGTAACCTGGAATAAATTAACTTCCCTGAAACGGCATTCTCTGTCCACTCGAGAGGTTCAAACCTGGGAGTGGGGTGGAGATGAATGCCAGGCCTCACGGTGAGAGAATTCATGATACAGAAATGTAAAGGCTTAGGCATCACTTCAGACTTATCAAATTAGAAATCTTGCAAGAGGGACCCAGAAATCTGATGAGAAAAGATCCAAAGGCCTGGGGATGTGGATTCCACGCATTTCTATAGGAAAAAAAGAAGTGTGGTAGGGGTTTTTCTCAGGCTCTTTTCTCTGAAAGACAGGGTTTAATTTATGTCTCTATTTTAATCAAACTAGGAATTTATTAACACACACTAGGAAGATAGTCTAAAATTGTGATATATAGACTGCATCCCAGAAAGATCATATCAGATAAAAACCAATTATCAAGGCTTTATTTTAAATATTTCCCAGATGTCTAGGTACAGCCAATAGGGAGGAGCCATATTTGGAGTCTAAAGACCAATTCATGAGCCCCATCATAAGATTGTCCACTATGTCTAGAATCTCAGAGGACTACATCTTTCTTCAAGAGCTCTGAAGCACTAGGTGACTATAGTGTCATTTTGAGAAATCAGTAGTCTGTATTCCCTTGTTACTGCACACCAAAACCTAAATACAAGGTCAAAGGTTTAAATGCTTAAAACAGTGAATTTTTAAACTACTAGAAGTATATATAGTAGAAATTTTGCAAACTTTAGAAGTGAAAAGTCATAGAATAAATCCCAAACAAGAGTTGGAAGATAGATAGATCCCACTACACAGAAATTGGTACAGGACCACATCTTATATCCAAGCAGATGGATGAAAGCTTCTGCTGTCTCTGCTTTCATCACTACATGACCTTCTGCATCAGAACTGAATTGTCTTAACTGATAAAGAGAGATACTTAAATTAGTAAAAAAAATAAATAAACAAAATTGAATTAATCTTAATTTCTTGGTCCCATTATGGCCCAGTTTTAAAGCAGAAGAGTATGACAAAACAACACTCATCTGTTTTTTTTCTATCCAAAAGGAAATTAAAACATTCAAGAATAGAGATTTGAAATCTCAGTCTCTCTACCTTACCTCTTCAGAACTCCAGGAGAGAGTACTCTTCTCCAAGGCCTCCCTGACATCATCACAGAATAAAACAAGTTGTGATGGCTTTATGATAAATCTGGGGCAATCTTATCAATTTTCTGTACTCTTACAGAATAATGGGGGAGGAAATGAGAATACCCTAATGGGTATGCTGTTCTAAGTACTGAGACTCTAGGGGACTTGAGGTCTCATGGTTGTAACAAGAGGAAACACCAGCAGATGGCAGCATGGACTACTGCACAGTGGGGAGATGAAGCCATTTTAGTGAGGCCAACAACACACCCTGTGGCTGTCTCCTCAGCAGACACAAACGTGAATGTTCCTCAACACCGTGGATCTTCACATGGCCCCCAGAGTTCACATGCCTCCCCAGGGAAAAGTGGCGGTAAGGGATGGAGGAAATCCTGAGTTGACATAAGCGGAACATGACTGTATTTATGTAGTGACTAAACCTGTTACTGGGTGGAACAGGAGTGGAGTTGGGAAGACATTAGAATACTAGGGAAGCTTGGTTATTCAAAAGGATAAAGCGATATTGTAATATGTATACAGATACATACATGAGACTGTCTTAGGGAATGATACATTGGAAAGTTTTAATCTTTAAAATGTATTTATTTTTATTGTAAGTGTATGAGTATTTTGCCTGTGTGTGTGTAAGTACACCCATGCATGAAATGCCCATGGGGGCCAGAAGAGGGCAGCGAATCCCCTGGAACTAGAGTTACAGAAGGTTCTGGGAGCGCTGGGAACTCAACCCAGGTCCTCTGCAAGACTTCCTGGTGCCCTTAACTGCTGAATCGTCCCTCCAGCACCTACATTGGAATTTTTTTCAGGGAAAAACATGTCACAATGTCAAAAGACAAATAAGATACCAGTTTCTTGAGAAGCCCACACCGACTAATGGGTTTGTCTGACTTTCTACCACTGTCTCTTAGATAACCTCACACACATGCACCCAGGTGCTTTTCTGAACACCCCTCATGCTTAAGCCTAAATTAATATCTTTAATAAGAACCAACTCTTCTTTTAATTTTTATTGAGCTTTTGTACTTTTCATGCAACACTTCTTACTCAAATTTAGATCCCTTCCTCCTCCATGCCCCTTTACAACTCAACAGACCTCCTGTATTTTGTCATACATGTTAAGTCCTGTCCAGTCAAGCATTTGTACCCAAAGGTCCTTCAGTAAAAATTCATCCCCGGGAGTTACTGAACCTATCTAGAGATCATAAGTAAAGCATACTCTTTCTTCACTCAGTAGTAATCAGTCTCCAATAGCTCCTAGTCTACAGCTGACCCACCACACATTTCTCTGTCTCCATTCAGGATCCTGGTCTGATTAAGTTGGAATGGGTCCTGTGTTCAGTGCCACAAGGGTCACAGTTCACATGTGCAAGTTTCCAATCACCTGAAAGTCTCTGTTTCCCTGTGTTCCTGAACTAGCACTGGCTCTTTTCAATCTTTCTGTCCATCTTCTGCAATGGTCCCTGAGCCTAGTGTGGGTGAGGTTTAATATAGAAATCCTATCCACAGGCACAAACTCTGCAGTCTCTATTTTTTAAAACTTGACCAGTTGTGGCCTTCCGTGTGCATCGCACTCTGTTGTATAAGAAAGCTTCACTGGAGAGAGTTGAGGGATTCACTCGTTTTTTCTCTACTCTTGTTCCACTATGTTCCGTGAGCCTTAAATGTAGAGATTCAACTGTGGATGTGTCACCTAGGACTGGGTATCTCTTAGGTGTATATTCTACTTGTCTGATCAGTTGTGGGATTCTTCAGTAGCCTCCATCTGTTATAAAAAGATGCTTCTTTGATGAGTTGTGTATGGTATACTTGACTGTTTTACTCCCAGAGATGCAGCAAGATGATTCAATATAAGTAAGTCAATAAATGTAATAAAATATATAAATGAACTTAAGGACAAAAATCACATGGTCATCTCAATAGAGAAAGAAAGGGCCTTTGATAAAATGCAATATGCATTTATGTTAAAAGACCTAGAAGAATTGGTTGGTAGGGAACATACCTCAACATAATTAAAGCTATATACAACCAACCCATAGCCAACATTATTCTAAATGGAGAAAAACGCTAAGTATTCCCATTAAAATGAGGAACAGACAAGACTGTACACTATCTCCACTCCTTTCTAATATAGTTCTTGAAACTCTTGCTAAAGCAATAAGACAAGAGAAGGAAGTTAAAGGAGTAGTAAATGGAAAAGAAGAGGTCAAATGATCACTATTTACAGACAATATATTATACATAAGAGATTACAAAAGTCCCACCAGAAGGAAAACTGTTAGAAATGCTGGATACTTTTCGTCAAGTGGCAGGTTACAAAATCAACTTAACAAAAACCAGAAGCTTCTCTATATAACAATAATGAGCAATGAGAAAAGGCATTTAAAGAAACCCTCCCATTAACAATAAACTCGAATGTATTTAGGAATAAACCTAACAAAAGGCATGAAATCTCAATAATGAAAATTTCAAAACTTTACACAAGAGATACAGGAAGACACTAGAAGACGGAAAGATCTACCATGCTCATGGATTTATAGACGCAATACTGTAAAAATGACCATCTTACTAAAAGTAATGTATAGATTCAATGCAATGCCCATCAAAATACCTACGACATTCTCACAGAGCTAGAACTCTTACTTAAAACAAAAGAGAAATGATGAAAATGAACATGTTAGGAGCATATTTACTGAGCAAGAGGGTATTATTCTTGCAAAACTCTTATCCCCCACACTCCATCTACTGTTAATTAGACAAGGAAACTACACAATGAGAATTACACAATAAGAAGTATGAAATTCATCCACCTGGAATATGCCAGCAGTACAACGGCACAAAGTGGAAAACAGAAATGAGTGATACAAACACTAACCTTACATATTGAAACGCATTCCTACTTGACATATCCATTACTGAAATACCATTTGGAGTATTTTGATCTAGAGGATGCTATTTAAAACTTACCAGGCCACATGCAAGTGGTCTTTCTCTCTTTGTATAAGTTGGAGAAACTTTTGTATATAGGTCACGGACTAGTTTAGGAGTCTGCTCTCTAGTGTGGCTGGCTGCAAAGACCTCATTCATCCTAACTCTCATTTTTCTCTCCATTACTAAATAGAATTGACCAATCCACTTAATTTTAAGGATCACCTGTGATTTTTTTTTTAAATACATAAGATTAACAAGAACTACATAGATACTGAGCATCACTCTTTATTCCAGGCTTTGGGACAATATTTTTAAATTATATAAAAAGTCTAAATATTTTCAAATTAGTAATAAACATGGAAACATTATTTACTTTGTGCTCTGAGTTTTATATTATATATATGTATATGTAGTAAGATATTACATATATATATATATATGTAGTAAGATAGAAGGAAGAACAATAATTCCATTTATTGTTTTCCATTCTAAAGCCCCTGGTCAACACTTTATTGCATTCAAAACAAAACTGAGTGCCTTTTGTTTTGTTTTATTATTTTGTTTATTATTTTTATTTTATGTGTGAGTTTATTGCCTGCATGTACATGAGTGCACCTCTATAATGCAATAACCAGGAAGGTCAGAAGAGGGCATCAGATGCCTTGGAACTGGAGTTGTGACCTACCATGTGGGTGCTGAGAACTGAACCAGATCCTCACTAAGAGCAGCCAGTGCTCTTAACAGCTGAGCCATCTCTCCAGACCCTATCTATTTATTTTGTTTTCTTATCCTTCTACACCACAACAAAGTTCATCCCTAAGAAGTTGTGATTTTCCATAACTATCTATCTTGATGACACAGAATGGAAAATTAAATAATTTTTACTGTGAATACTAGTTCTAATTTTGGGTTTTAAATATTTTGGAAACTGATATACTTGACAACATATGGGTAATTTTAAAAGCTAGAAATCATTGGAGTTTCCTGACAGAGAAACTGCTAGATGAGGAGTATACATGTTTCTATTATTTTTCATTTATGGGTATGTGTCCATGTCTCTGTGGGATATGTGTGTGAGCAGCTGAGGGTACTAGAAAAGGGCATCAAGTTCTCTGGAGCTACAAGTACAGGTGGTTGTGAGCAAGCTGCAGTGGGGGGCTGGGAAGAAAATCCCAGTCTTCCGGAAGAGCATCAAGCCATCTTAACAAGTGAGGCATCTCTTCAGCCCCAGCATACATGTGTTTCAAACTCTTGTTTTTCTTTTGTAAAACAGTCTTTCTGAAACTGATCAATGCTTGCTTGTCAACTGAAAATACACAGAAGTGTTATTTACTCAGCACTCACCCAGCCACACTTGTCGCCTTCTTCTTAATTTGGATAAATAAAATGATATTTTTTTTATTATTTTAAGTTAGTTTTCTTGTATTTGATAGTCATCATCATTTGTATTTGTATAAATATTTGTTACCAGTCTGTTACCACAGCTCTGGTTCTATGCTCAGCCAAACTCATTCAGTTTATTTTCTAATAAGCATGATTTATGTATCAGGTACGTATCACGGTATTAGGAACACATTATTGACATTAATTTACAGTTCCTTCAACATGTAATACTTCTGTCTTGGACTTTCTGAGTGCTGTTACAGCTATCTGGAATGTTCTTTATTTTCTCAATAACTCCATCCTGTCCAATGGGTCAGCACTGCTGGGGCTTCTTTGAGAGAGTGTGTTCTGTGTATTCTCCATTCATGCTTAGGAAAACTGCACTTTTCCTGTCCATGACATTATTTGTTTTAATTCTAATTTCATGTTTTCTTCTCTGTATATGCCAGTAGATGGAAGCTCCCTGAGATGTTCCATGCTCACATGCTCACAATCGAAAAATGTTTGTAACTTGATAAACAGCTACCACACACACACACACACACACACACACACACACACAGACAGACAGACATATATATGTCTTTAATGTTGAACATATGAGACCCTGAGTAATCACTTAACTAAACTAGCTACTCTCTTCCTACAGCTTTTTGTCATAAATGGCACAGTCTCTATCATTTCACATAAATTTGAACATGGTCTGACCCTTGACCAAGTTATTAATTTCATTTCCAATGTGCATTCTCTGTCTCTGCTCCAGCTGAACTGATAAGCATGCCATTCATAAGGAGGAGGATGAGCATGTTCCCAGTTCAAGGCATTAGTCCTTAGGTCTTCATGTTTTGCTCTGTGAGGAATGATTTTTCAGAGATCTTCCCTGTTCCCTTGCTTTGCTGAAATGTGTCTACTCTCCTAGTGGCACACAACCATATTACCAACATCTGAGAGATAGAAGCAGAAGGATCAGGAATTCAAGGTCAGCTTCAGTTAAACATAGTTTGAAGACAGCCTGGGCTATGTGAGAGAGTCCTTATGTGGGTTTTTAATGTGCCCTTCTCTTTACCCTTATAATTTCTCCTCCTCCTTCCCCTCCTCCTCCTCCTCCTCTCCTCCTCTTCCTCATCCTCCTCTTCCTCCTCCTTCACTTCCTCCTCTCCTCCTTCTCTCCTCCTCCTCCTCCTCCTCTCCTCCTCTTCCTCATCCTCCTCTTCCTCCTCCTTCACTTCCTCCTCTCCTCCTTCTCTCCTCCTCCTCCTCCTCCTCTCCTCCTCCTCCTCTCCTCCTCCTCCTCTCCTCCTCCTCCTCCTCCTCCTCCTTCTCCTCCTCTTCCTCCTCCTTCTCCTCCTCCTCCTCCTCCTTCACTTTCTCCTCTCCCTCTCTTATTGCTGAGATGGGGTCTCCTTATGCCCTCTTCTTCCTCGGTCTTCCAAACCCAAACCCCGTAATCATAGCATGTCGTCATGTTCTGCCCAAATTTACATTTGTCTTTGTTGTTTTCTCTTGCTTTGTGTATTCTTGATTCTTAATCCATGGAATGATGCTTTATGATTATTTATTTTATTTTCACCACTGATCTTGAAAAAGAAAGATCTCTGTGGTATTTAATCCGTATCCAAAGCTCCAAGAACTCAGTAAATGTATGTGGAATGAGAGAATAAATATTCAACTCTCTTTTATCTGGAAATAATTTTAGTTTGTGGTATAAAAATCTAAGTGATGCTATTCTAACAGAGATATCTCATTTTATTAATTTTGTTTATAATATGTTTTTCCTTCAGGATGATTTATGATACAGTTCATGTCACATAATAATTGTATTATATAATAGGTTAACTTTGGAGCCTTCCATTAGGTTTTCTGGCATTAGAACGTCTAGAGACACTTCTATGAGACATTTTGATATTTGTTAGGAATAATCCCTCTTTATTACACTAATGTATGAAATATTTACTTAACATAACTTATTTTTAGAGTACCTTAGGAATGTTTTGTCAATTTGAATAAAGATTCATTGAACTCTTCCTATAATTAATTGATTTGAAATGACTGATAAATCTATTTTTTTATTCCTCTCAGGATGATGTTCATCTTTATTCATTAAAACCTACATATTTGAGTATTATAGTGTTCATCACATGAGTTTCAAGTATTTTTCATTAATTCCACTACTTTGTCACTTTTAAAGAGAGATAGGAAATGAGATTTAAATATGAATCCACAGGGCCAGCGAGATGGATTAGTGGGTAAAGGCCCTTGCCACCCAAGACAGATGATCTGATTTAGATCTCCACCACCTACATGATGGAGAGAACCCACTCCCACATGTTGGCCTCTGACCTCCACAAATGCGTGGCTGCATGAACACCTCCAAGGCACACACATGCAGAATGAATGAAAAAAATTGTTTTAAAAGCTTAAAAATCTATTATTTCCATAACATACTGTTTCCATGTCTATGTCTCTACTTATTTTAGTGTTAAATTTAAAATGCCCATTGATTTTACTTATTAAAAATCCTTATTTCATACCTTCAACTGATAGTTGAAGAAAATAAGTAATTAAAAATATCTTCTCTATAGAGAAGGGCCTAACTTTAAATTTACCTTGTGATAGTGAAGTAATAAAAACAATTTTTAAAATGACAATGGCCTCCATTTAATATATGTAGGAAAATGACCGAAGAACTCAATCTTGGAGCTTTATTTTAATAATTTTTCCATTTTAAAATTCCACATAATGGAGACTGAATTTGTCTTTTATGAAATGAAAAAGATCAAACTATGTTTTCCATTGTTACTTTCTGAATTATCTGGAGAAAATTACGCACACTCCCATTCCAAAGTTAGCTGCCTGTTCTCTCAACCATTCTGCAACCTACTGATTCGCATCTGGTGATTCAAACTGAGAAGTCAGGGCTAGGCAGGGGGGTGACCAGTTGTGTTAAAGCAATATCAGCCTTTTGGGTAGAGCGAGTTTCTTGGTGCTGCTTCTCTGTTAGAAAGTTAATCTAGAGTTCAACCGTTGCTACTGTAGACTGCCTCTGCTTTTATGAGTTTTTCTTATTTATAATTTTTAAAATGACAATGCCAGACAGCTGTTTCCCAAGATTTCGATATATCACAGCTTCCACAGTAACGCAGCTGCAGGGAACCAGCGCAGTGTGCAGTAGCAACGCCAACTAAACCCATCGGCTTTAGTTACAATGCATGAATTCCAGGCTCTGCACAGCATTTATTGTAATTTTGTGACAATAAGACAACACGAGATGAAATACATTAGTTAAATTCAACATGCATTGCACACCTCTCAGAGGAAGAATTTACGAAGTAAATCAACCGTAATTAGCTTGGTCTCCTTTATGAGAGCAAAGCATTACGACATTTCCTTATGTTGAGTAAATCAGCCGTTTTACCCTCTCTTCCAAGAAAGCTCTGAAGTTAATAAGCTGTGGATGGATTCTTCTTTGGAAGTGATAATGTTCCTCATTGTGCCAGTCTCTAGCTTCCCAAAGGCCAGTATCAGTGAAGAAGGAAGACTGCCCTGTGATGCAGAAACATCTAGCAAAGCATACAAATGGTGCACACTGCCTTCATAGTGTTCCACTGTAAAGTAATCTTTACAGCTTCCCTTTATAGTCAACAAAAATCTTGGTACATCCACTTTGAATCTATTCCCTCAATTCATTGCACATTCTATGTGAATGATTTAGTGTCTATCTATGTGTATGTATTTGTTTTAAAAAGGATAATTTAGGGGCTAATGAAGTCCATAATTTCATTTTAATATTTTACCAATATTCATGTGTTCAGTTCACTCTTTTCTGTTTCTTTTACATAATAGTACCATCTGCCAATAGTGACGATCCCACGTTTTCCTCTCTAATAATTATATCTTTTTCTCAGGTTTCATATCTTATAGTTTCTATTAGTGCTTCCAGGACAATTAGATAACAATAATAAGCACCTCTGTTTTTCACCTGATTTTAGTTGGATGCTCTTCAACATGAAGTCATCTATTTATTTGAGTTTTAAATTGTCATCAAAACAACATGTTAATGACATTTTATATTTATAATGTTTCAAAAGACAGTTTTAAAATAGTGATAATAGTATGGATTCTTCTGGAAGTATTTTTTTCTGATTTTATTGAAATTGCCAATTTGTTTTTCTTTTCCGGCTTATTACTAGAAAGTAACACACTAAGTCTATTTGTAACATTGAACAAACTCTGTAATGCACATGATTCTGAATATTAAATAGGTAAAGCAGACGACCTTCTCAAGAACGTTAGTAACTAAACATGTCGCATGCCCTATAAAGAGATTCATATCCAACCTTAATTCCAGTCAGCAAGCTTCTTTCCTTATTGAAGGGAACAAAGAATAATCCTTTCTGCTGCCAGTGAAGAGATTGCTGATTATACAGAAAGTGGAAAACCAGACCCAGGACAGAGGACGCAGGTCAGAGAACAGTCATTCCTTTCTCTGCTAAGTAAACAGCAGCAGACATGTTGTGAAGCACACTAAAGGAGGCATACTGATGCAGCATCTGACTGATGACTTGTTAACCAACATTGGACACTGAGAAATTACATCAGCAAGCAATTAAAATAATCCATAAGTAATAATGATACCACTACAAAGAGACCACGTGGATTGGTAATCCTTCCTTCTGTGCCCAGAGTACTCTGGACTTGACTGTGTTAATCGGTATTATATCCACTAATGGAAAGGAAATAATAGGACTTATGAGCTGCTGCTATGGGAAATAATTCAGTGACATTAAACAGAAAGTGCTCTAACACCGTATAGAGGGAAAAACTTTGTCTCCAACTGAGTCTTCAGCAAGTAAATGACTATTTTTGTCATGAATAGTCATGTAATTCACTATGTGTTAAAAAGCATAACAGAAATTCGCCAACAGTAAAAATTTTATCTGGTCAAAATGCAACACAGAGAGATAGTAACAGAAAGTAACCTATTACACAGTTATTAGAGGTTAACACATGCAACAGCACCCTATAGGATACACTGGAAAGACAAAACCATGAGAAACGACCAATACTGATTTGGGAAGGGCATCCAGCAGTGCAAAGATGGCTGGCTAGGTTTAGCTTCGTGGAGTTCATCAAGATATTTGCTATGTGTACACAAGCTGTTTTGTTAAAACTGTTTTTTCCATCTGTCAGAGATAATGAAACCTTGAATGAAATGCATGTCTACAGCCCAGGGTAAGTATTCATAAGATATGGTATGTTACCTTGTTATTACTGAAACTAACTTGAGGAATAAAGCAATATACAAATACACATGAAAACGAGCACCAAGGAAGGAAATTTCTGTGAGTAATAAAAATATGAGAAACAAATGGTATGAATATAATTGGTGAAAGAGGGCATTTTCATGGAGGGGCTATCCTCTAAGCTTTATTAGCTAATGGTCAAAGTTAGTTCCTTAGAGAAAAGAACGTGAATTGCATGGCACTGTTTACTGGGCATTCTTCCTGGGTAATGAATTTGTGCTCATGAATCTGCCTTTCTCAAGGAATTCTGTTTTAGTGTTCATAAATTCCATGGTAAGTCTCCACACAAGAGGTAGCTTGAGTGTGATTATTAACTTTACATATCCAATTATGTGGGTCATGGGGTACCCATGCTAAACACCATTTCTGGGTGTGTGCCTGCAAGAGTGTTTCAGAAGGAGGTTAACATTCAAATCTGTGTATCAGCAGATTTCCTCCCCACAGTGCATCAGTATCATTCAGTCCATTGAGGACACAAACAGAATGAAAGGGATTTGCCCTTTAGTTTTCTGTATCACTGCTTGAGCTGGGATGTCTCATCTCATCTTCCGTTGCCCTTAGAAGTTGGCCCCCGTGGTTCTCAGGTCTTCAGTGTTAGATGGAATTATATTAGCAGCTTTGATGGTTCCCCAGATCAGAGACAACAGATTTTCAGACTTCTCAGCATCTATAAGACAATTCTTCACTATCTCTGTCTCACTCTTTCTCTCTCTCTGCCATACACACACACACACACACACACACACATCTGTACACTCACACACTCTCACAAAATCATGCATAGCAAAATGAATCTTGTTGGATGTTAAAACCACATATATGAATTAGTCTCATTAGATTCTATCACTTAGTGTCAGGAGAACCATCACTGTGTAAGCAAGTACACTCTGGTGTTTCTCAGAACAACAAAAATCTCTTAACACCTTCTCATAAGGCAGTGCTGTCATTAAGCAATGTCTGACAGCATACATAAATTACACTGACAGCATCTTTAGATAACTCTTATTTATAATACTGTGGACAAACTAAACAACTCAGACCACCTATACAATTATGTTTTTAGTAACAGTTACTCTGGACTAGGTAGATTGTATGTGCACATGGAGACAAGAGATCAACATCAAGTGACTTCCTCTGTCACTCTCTCCCTATTTCAGTTAGACTGACAAAAAACTCCTAGGCTCTATCTGCCTTCACCCTACCATGTCTGGGGATAGACACACACTGCATGCCTGGCTTTAATGTGAGTGCTGAGAGTCTTGTCTTGCACAGAAAGCTGAATCATCCACACTGTCTGGTTATGCATCTTTATCCGTGTCACATTGTGTTTCACATATTTGCTTCCATGGATTAGTCTCTCACTGCTCTGGGTTCCTTGACAGCAGGTACAGACCCTTTACACATAACTCAAAGCATATTAAATTTTAGTAGCCATATTATGTCTCATTAAAAAATTATTTTGACTATAAAAATTTAAAGGCATTTGTAATTTGTTTGGGAAATTTGGCTGTGAACCAAATGCTTTCTTGTTGGGTCTAATTTCTCCATAGCCTTAGCCTCAAAATACAGACCTTGGGAATTCTTCCAATGTGAAATAATTTAAATTTATTACATTTTTTAGTGGTCATGAAATGTTAGTAGACATGAAAATTAACAATTAACAATATTTGAGCAATATTCCATTTGATTTAAATATCGGTTCTTAAAAGATTTATAAAATTATTTTTAAAATTTTTTTTTAGTTTTGAGAGTTTCATACATGAGCATTGTCTTTGCATTATTTCTATCTTTCTCAGTCCCCCACCATTTCCTCCCATGTCCTCGCAACACCTTTCCATGTCTTGTCCTCTTCATTTATTATAATTTTTACATATACATACATATATTTATAAGTATACATGTATTTGTACATATAATGCACTGAGTCCATTTAGTGGTGCTCATGTGTACCTGTGTGTGTACGGGCTTCCCGCTTGGGATTATATAACCTCTCAGGGAGCTAGTCCTGAGCGAAAACAGATTCTCCCTCTCTCAGCATCCGTTGATGGCCTGCAGCTCTTCATCTTGAGATGGGGACCCATGATACTCCCCCATGGCATGTCAGTTGGTTTTGTCAATATGCACATCTCATTAGACAATCATACTGTGGAGATTTCACTGGTGTCTAGAATGCATTAGCTAGCAGCGGGGGTCTTGTCCCTCTGACTAGTTCCTTCTTTCCATGCTTTCTTCTGTGATGTTCCCTGAGCCTTAGGGGTAGAGATTGCATTGTACATTTGCCACTTAGGACTGTCACTTATTCTTTGCATGTGAGCAGTTGTGGAACTTCATCATGGCCTCCATCTGTTGCAAAAACAAGCTTCTTTGATGAGAATTGAGAGGTACGTTGTCTGCAAATATAAGGATATATATTTAGAATATAGTAAGAAATGACGTTGGTCTAAGAAATGACAGGTGTAGGTTTTCCTCTGAGGTCTATGACCATTTCAGCCATGTGTTCTTGACTATGTTTATGGTATCACACATGATTTCCCTCTCATTAAGTGGGCCTTAAATCCAATCACACAGATGCTGATTGCTCCCAAGACAAAAGTGCCACTACTACACCAAGAGAAATAGTTTGCTGGGCCGGTCATTCTTGTGGTTACAGCTGAGTAGACTCATTGGTTGGTTTTCTCCTTTGGCAGTTTGTATAGTATCTTCTAATATGATGAGAGTTAGTTCAGGCTTCCAGGTCTGTTCCAGCTCAGTTGTTTCAAGGCCTATGTCCGAAGTATGTTGTGTCTTCAAAAATGGGCTTTTACCTTCAAGTTCTAGGAGGTTATCAAGGGCTGTGGCAATAGCATGCATTATTTTGAGAGTCTCTTGAAACTACTGTGACAACTCAAGGGGAGGTTTCCCATGCCTCACACTGTGATTTTTGTTATATAGCTTTTAGTTATACACATGTATTCACATTTATATTATATGTGCATTATTCTGTAGGCTTATTAAGTGCTACATTTATTTCTGATTTTTCACATCACTTAAGCAGTGCCCTATCTTTCTTCTTCCCCTGCTCCCAGTTAAAGTACTCCCCATTTTCCTCACATCCCTCTTGACAGTTGCTGCTTCATACTATCCCCTCCTTCGAGCTCCTTTTTCCCCTTTAGTCCCTTGGTTATTTTCATTTTCTTGGATCCTGAGGTTATATTAGGTTATATACTCACAACCAAGAGTTTGGTACTAAGGTCCACAAATGGAAAAGAATATACATTGCTTGTTTTTCTGAGTCTAGGTTACCTCATTTAGTACAACAGTTTCTAAATCCATTAATTTACCGGCAAATTGCATGATTCCACATTTCTTCACCACTGAGAAGAGTTCTGTAGTGTGTCTTTTTCATTATCCATTCATTGGTTGAAGGACGTTTAGGTTGTTTCCATTTCCTAGCTATTGTGAAAAGAGCAATAACAAACATGGCTGAACGAGTATCTCTGTACTAAGATAATTGAGTTGTTTTGGTATATGCCAAGCAGTAGCAAGTCTACATTGTAGGGTAGACCTACTTTTAGATTTTTAAGAGTTCTCTACCCTGATTTCCACGATGGCTGCACATATTTGCAGTCTCACTGGAGGCGAGTGAGCATCCCCTTTCCTCATATCCTTACCAGCACGGGGTATCATTTGTTCTCTTGATCTTAGCCATTCTGATTGGGGTAAGATGAAATCTTAAATTAGTTTTAATTTGCATTTCTAATTGTTAAGGATATTGAACAGTTTTTAAGGTATTTCTTAGGCATTTTTATTTCTTCCTTTGCAAACTATATGTTCATACCTGTAGTCCATTTTTAATAGGGTCATACCTTTTTTTGATTTTTTGAATGTTCTGGAAATTAATCCTCTATCAGATGTGTAAACGGCAAAGATTCTTTTTTACTCTGTTTTTATTTTATTTACTCAACTGGTTTTTTTTCAGGGTTATTTTCTTTTTTATATTTTGGAAACAATGATTTTTTTCTCATCCTTAAATATTGTCAGAGCCTTTGAAAAGATCAACAGATTAAACACTAAGTTGGTGTAATCACATGGATTTGCCTGCCTGATGACTTATAAGGGATAGACAATTACTGTTTCTCAGGTCATTTGGGGATATATATATGCCACTGGATATCAGTCAAAGCATTATGTCTTAATGGCACAGCGTTGTTTTAATGGTGGCACACTAGGCTACCTTGTGTTGGTCATAATGTTGGTGCTGGGACAGAACTGTTTTTAGAATGGAGGTGAAGCTGCCTATTAGAAGGGACTAGCAGCTAACCTATTCCTCAGGAAGTTGTCAGTAAGAAAATCATATCTGAAATCAGAGAAGCAAGAAAGTTAGCCCTTAAACACACTGGGAAAATTAAAACCAAGTTTGTAGTTGATCTTCTTTAAGTTGATCTGGAAGGTGTCTGAGTAATTTCTGAATCCTCTCACTTCCCCATCTTTAAAAAGCTATCTTAAGAAGCTCTGTTTCCCAACCTGGGTACAAATGACTGTGATGAACTAATGGCCTTGAGTGTAAGGCAGGGTCTTGCTTCTCAGAAGTATTGTGGCAATAAAGGAAAGGAAGAGAGAGAGGGCAGAAGAGGGAAGAGTAGAGCAGGGCTGGAGGAAAGGAGAGAACCAGATGATGACTTTGTATAATTCATACAGATATGCAAGTCAGTAGTTGGACAGGGCCTTTATTGAGGTTTCTCATATCTGCTCAGTCATTACCATCCTGTGGTCATCATGTTAGTTTGAAAATCTTTTGCATGTCTGTTCCTGGATCTGTAGGCCTCTGTCCAGTCACAGCACAGAAAAGATTCTTGTATCCAAGGCGACACTTATTTCTAGACAAACAAGAATACATTAGAAGAGTTTTAAAGCTTTGCTCTGAAGGGATATTAATTCCTCCCACTTCTCTGAGCTATCCAAATCATTACAGTCATTGGATAATCTACAGCTCCTCACACATACCTTTTCTTCATTTGTTTGTCTGAGACAAGTCAGCATTTATGGAGTCCTACCTAAGCACATGTTAAAATGTGATTCCACAAACAGTAGTCTTGAGAAGGGATAGGGTCTTTGGAAGTAATTAGTTATGAGGGTGCCAATCATCAAAAAGAGGTCAATGAAAGTCTCACAGGATGGGCTATTTACCATAAGTAGAGGTTGTTATAAATCAAATATAGCTTCCCCGGCTCACTTTTACTTCGTCTTTGACCATGTGACTCTTCTGTATATATCTGATTATTCTCCTGCTTCCCCACTATGAATGAAAAAATGGAACAGTACATAGTCCTGAGCAGAGTTGGCATCTTCCCACCCAAAAGAACCATTGGCTAAAATAATTTATCTTCTTTACGGACTACCTGGCTTTGCACACTTTGTTATAGTAATAGAAATTGGACTGTGACAATATATATGTCTCCCTGCTTTCTTTCATTAAGGGCTTTCATGACAATGGAAATTGGGAAGCATTACTTTACAGCTATTCTACTTTGAAGAACATTAGCAACAGAAGAACAAAACAGATGAACATGAAGACCTAAAGTCTTAACAAGGCAGTCTGGAAGCTAAAATGTATTGAGTATCTACTATGTGTTAAGAACTTCATGTGCACATATATCTCCCATAAATCACTGGTTTTCTAACTATGATAATCAAGTCCATGAGACCTATAGTTTTCAAAACAGAACTTTTAAATAAATACCATAATAACAAGAGAATGGCCAAGATGACTTTGAGATATTTTTCTAGCTGCTTAGTAACCTTCAAAGGTACTCTATCTCCTTGAGGTCGCGTTTGAGCAGTTTGGCAGGATTTTCAAGGTATTTGCTGACCTTCTTCCATGGACAGCTTTATTTCTCCTTCCTTGCCGTGTGCTCCCTCTGAACACTGTGAGACTGTTTTCACTGGCCTGTAACATATGCTCTTTGCCGCATTCAAGTCTCTTTCTTCCCTCTCCTGTCACCTGTGCAAATGTCACCAGTTCTTCAAAGATTCTCTCACAGTTTACTACTTAGCAGAGTTCAGTGACAAAAGTACCACAAAAACTTTGTCATGACATGATTTTACCTATAACTCGGTGACTCAAGTGTGCAGACTTAAAACAACAATGCTGTAATGAAGTCAGTGGACCTATGGGGCAAAAGAAATTCTGAGGTTTTATCTCTACAGAATAAAGCAAAGTGCATAGTGGATGCTGGTCTACAACTTCAAACTCTAAGTTCACTGGAATATAAGTGGTGGCCTTTCTTCCATGAGATCTGAGGTCAGCAATGTATATTTAATCCTGCTCTGAGTCCCTTGAACACGAGCTTGACAAATTCCATTTTTAATGTTATCAAATTCTAACATACTGACCATGGTATTTGAATTTAAGTCATATCACCTCCAAATAAAATAATAGAGTTGTTGGATGAACAAAATGTCCACCCGCCTCTTTTTATGAAAGAGACAACTCTTCAAAAATGCCTTATAATTCAGAGTGAAATGCACAAACATAAATCATAATAGATTTTTCTAGTATAGGTGGGGAATGTAAATGTAAAAGTCACTCAACTTTCCAGTTTGGAATGACATCTGTCATTCAGCAAAGGTGTTCCTGCTATAGCTATTTTATGAAAATAGTACAATTGTCACAATTATTCCTGTAATTTATATACAAAAGTTATTAAAGTATAATTTTAACATATCATTTTCAGATTATAGATTATTAGAAGCCAGATGAAATTCTATGCTCTTGGGGTAAATAGAAAAATATTATCAATAGAAAGTATATGTGAGTTAGATTAAAACCACTGCTTTTAATTTAAGGTTGCTGATCATAGGAATTCCCTTCTATGTAAATATTTTAGTCAAGATTCTCTGGAGGCAGGACTGACAGTACATCTGGTGGCAAATGTAAGCAGGGATTTACTAGATGGATTGCATTACTTATTTATGGAGGCTGAGAAGCCCCAGGAGAGACTGTCTACAAGCCTGATAAACAAGGAGGTTGGCAGCATGAGTCAGTCAAGGTCTGAGGACCAGTGTCTAAGGGGTGACCTGCACAGGTCTTGTGTTCAATTGCTAGAGTTTATAAATTTCTGAAGTTAAAGAATTGGATAAGAACATCTTAGCACTGAAAGAGATAGAAAAAGAATTTACTCTTCCTTCAGTTTTTTTTCCATATGGACCCACCCATCAGTTGGTTGGGTCAATGCCAGCCCACATTGAGGACAAATCTTCCTAAGTGTGCCTACTTCCACAATAGCCTCCTCCAGAAACACACCAACAGACATACCTGAAGGTGTTCACTCATTCTAATCAAATGTCAAAACAACTGGGTTCTGTTTCAGCAGAAGATAGGTAAGGTGCTTAGTGACTTCTGGAGTAATATATGTAATGAAGAAGAATAAACGTTGCTTCCTGAGCTCCGCGGTGTGGCCTTAATTCAGTGTAACTGACACACAAAATCAACAATTTCAATAAGCAGAAGTTATTTTTTGATCATCTAACCCAACAATTATGCACTTGATATTTATTATATACCAAGTCTCTATGGTAGGCTTCAGTGGTAAAAAGTACACATTGATCCTGTCCTTACAGAGCTTTGAAACTGGTAAAGGAGACAGACAAAATGATACAAATGACCATACAGGTGCTTACTTACAAACTAAAATAAATGAACATGATTAAACTAAGGGTTATATGACTACACCATGAGGTAAGTACTTTGAGAGCAAAGTAGCATATCACATGAAGAATAGGCCTAAAATACCCAATTCTAAGTTCCAGGATTCATGTTCAGACATGAGGAATATAACAGTGAAAAACAGATGATTTTCTCCCCTCAAGATACTAAAATAAAAGTTAAAAGGGGTAAATATTACACAAGTGAAAACATTCCAAGTCCTAGTCCTAGTAGTTCTTGTGGGGAAAACAAATCATACTATGATGAGAAAGAAGAAAAGATGCAGGATTAGTTAAGGATGTAAGAAGTATTCTTCTTAGAAGAGCCCTGTGTGCTAAGAACTACAGAGGTAGTGACCTAACTATTTGAGGTATCAATAGTGTCAGACAAAAGGGGCATATAGAGGCCATTAAATGAGAGAGACAGAGAGAGAGAGAGAGGCAGAGACAGAGAGAGACA
This sequence comes from Eospalax fontanierii, assembly GCA_035773235.1. NCBI lineage: Eukaryota > Metazoa > Chordata > Mammalia > Rodentia > Spalacidae > Eospalax > Eospalax fontanierii. The sequence goes on along the minus strand of CM069528.1, from coordinate 72,647,169 downwards.
GAGAGACAGAGCGAGACAACTGCTCAAAGGTAAGACACGGTACTAGAACAGAGTAGGAAGTGGAACGAAGCATAAAACAAAGCTGTAAATAGACGCTGTCAGATCACCAGAACCCTATAGGAAATGTCAAAAGGTTTAGATTATGTTCTAAGCACAAGGAGAGAGCATGAAAAGGAATGGGAATGAAGTTTAAAGAGCTTCATTTGGCCATTAAGGCCAAGATGCATCGTCATTCATAGATGGGCAGTTACTCAAAGGCATGGACTTTGGACTACAGAGGTCAATTTTTTAATCTTAATTACTTTATATGTTTAAAAATAAGTCAGTAGTGTTATGAATATTTACATTGTTATGTAAGAGGATTACTTTTAACTTTTTTCAAATATGATAAATGTAAGCAATATAAATTTTAGTATTCAAGGGCACATCATCACATCTAGTAGGCTAAAGATATATGGCAGCTACACACAATTATCTATATAGGATATGTTGAGGGTTATAAATATCATTTTTAACCTTCTAAAAACCATACCTATGATTTGGGATTTCTTAGTAACAGCAATGCAATTTAAGAAGTTAAAATCATGAAAGTATGTCCTGTTGTATCTTATACTGTTCTTACTCATTAAGGTCTGTCCTGATGCTATACTGGTCCTATCGCAGGACCATTTAGGCATCCCCAATCCCATTCATGTCTTCAATTTTGTTGACATGGCTAAAGTAAGTTTTGTTATTTCTTTGACAAAAGTTTGCTAAATCTTTATTTTTTTCAAGCAATATTCCCCTAACTTGCTGTAGTTACTTGCATGCATTTTATCCTGTTTTTCCTTACCCTCCCTTCCTTTAGGAATTTGTTGCTGTCTAAAATAATCTATGGATGCCACAAAAATGTGACATTCTTATCTGTGAAAGAGTCAGATAACATTACTGTCCTGCTGATTCATCAATATGTCTAGCAGTTAAAAGATTTATGTGTGGCTTTTTCTGATCGGACATATGTAACATTGATTTTTGTGTCTAGATTCATTCTGACTAGACTTGACTGTATAATCTTTAAAAGAGCCACTGGTCCTCTCAGAATTGCTTTGCATTTGTACTTGTATTCTGGATAAAATCCACAATTTGATTTCTTTAACATACAAAATTAGTATTATGCTCTTATTGAGTTTTTTTATTCCTTCTTTTTCCCTTTTGAAATTTACATTGACTGAAGAGCACTTTCATTTTATGAACTGAACTTCAGGGCTTCTCTTAGAACAACTTTAATTTTATAGAATGATTTTTATACAATGTTTCCTTTGATATTGTACCAAGTTAAAGAAGATCTTCAGAATAACGTTCATGTGTAGCAGGTACTAAGTGCAATCTTCAGTACATGAGCACTGATGAATAATTTCTTTGTTTCCACTGAAAGTGTGTTATTGTGGGGGAAGGAATTGGTGAGCCAAGTTGAGCAAAGTGATAATCCTCAGTGTAGGAGTGACCACTGATCTATAAAAGCATGGGACATTGTGAGCTATAGTAGGTGGGTACCACCTGCTTTCATGAGCAAGGGTTAAAGGATGCTTTATGCTACCAATATGCAATCCATTCCTATCACCACATCCCACATAACATTTAAATATTCTGCTCGTTTCATTCTGTGCCTACATTTAACCATATTTTACAATAAGCATAATTTGTTTTGTGTATATAATACTCATTAAGGGAATTTTGGTGGACTATTTTAAGCTATCTTGGTATTTATGACTTTATCTATAATCAAGAGTTACTTACAATTTTGTAAAATTATGTCCCTGACAACAATGTTCTTGGGTGGGCACAGTATGTGAGTCACCTCATCCAAGCATCTCAGTACACCTGAACTAATCTGGACTTGGAAGAATGTTTTGGAATTTTTGTATGAATGTGAGAATTCCATAGCTTTCTTTTATTTTCTTGTACAGTTATAAATGAGTGTTTGCATGTTGGAATGCACATTATTTCATCTAAGTTTATTTCATTTATTTTTCTATGGTAAAACCAGATATTATATTGACTAATATCATTTTTGAGATATAAATGGACACAAATCTGCATGTACTTAATGGGTAGAATTTGATGAGCTTGGAAATACAGCAACATTGATGATACAGTTCCAAACACCACATTGGTTTTTGTATCATAAATAAAATATAATATCTAAAATTTTATCTAGGCGTGAAAAATGACAGTATAAAACATTTCTCTTAAAAAGATATATTGGGGCCAGGTGTCGTGGCATAGGCCTTTGCATTTAATCCCAGCACTCAGGAGGCAGAGGCAAGCAGATCTCTGTGAGTTCAAAGCCAGCCTGGTCTGCATAGTGAGTTCCAGATCAGCTGGGGCTATAGGGAGACCTTGTCTCAAAAAGACTAAAGAGATAGATAGATAGATAGATAGATAGATAGATAGATAGATAGATAGATAGAGACAGAGAGAAATTGGTTGAACAGTAGAAAAAGCAATAAATTTCTGATTTCCAAAACACGGAGGTAGGGAAATTGAACAATTTATTCTCTGGAGAGTCTAGATGATATTAATTTGGACAAATTACAGTGGCTTTCTTGGTCAATTTTTCAAAAGATATACTCAATCTCTAGCATTCCTGGCAAGTATGACTCAAAGATCTGATTTGTGGTGGTCTCATGCCATCTCCCACTCACACCCCTTGCACTGAGATTTTAATCAGGAGCAATGATCATTCTCATATACTCAACAAACACACACCAAGTCCGTTATTCCTTCGCATATTGCTCCCTAATTTATAGCCATCCTTGCTGCAGTCTGACGGTCCCACAACCTCAGACAAGTAAATGTTAAAGCATTCGTTTACTTGGCAGTGCTACCAAGCCAGACAATCGAGTTCAGTCCCAGGAACTAGCATGGTGTACGAAAGAGCTGACTCCCACAGGACGTCCTCTGACCTCCATGTGAATGCAGTAACGCATACATGTCTGCATATACACATACACATGCTCTCTCTCTCTCTCTAAATAAATGTACTAAAATTAAAAAGTAAAGTAAATTTTGAGAAGCTAAAGTACACATTTTTTGCTATGTAGCATTATATTTCGAATGATACTTTATTTCTACCCATTCTCTTTGCTCTATTTTCTATATCTCTCAATAGAAATATAAACAAATCCAATGAAATATGTCAACCAATCCTCAATGGACAGGTTGATGCCTTATATAAAAGTAGCAAACATGAGAGAAATTTATAGCAGTACGTAGCTCAGGCAAGTCCTTACCACCACACGTCTTTATCATTTTTTTCATAACATTGTATCAAAAGTATGCCAAATCTCAATAAATCATCATTCTTTTATGAACAATTTAAATTAATAATGTAAATATGGCAATGCACACTATGTGAATTAGATGGAAGAATTCATCACAGTGACACTTGCTGAAAATAAAAAAATAACCCTTATTACCATTAAAATTCTGCAGGACGGAGGAGGGAGTGCTATAAAAAGAGCCTAGATTCAGAAAAATAAAGATAGATGGAAGGAAATAGGTGATAAAGACCGGGAGGCATTGTTATATGTAAATGCTAACAGTGTGTCTACTTTGTTTGCTTATCATGCTCCACAGTGCAGATGAACAGCAGAGTGTGGAACAGCACAGTATGTTAAATTATTATGGATGTGTCAGATAAGCACTTTGCTGATATTTCCATCTCTGCTGGAAAGCTAGCTTAAAACTGTGTGACCTGTTCTTCAGAGAGCTGAAGATAAACTCTGGCAATTGTGTAATTCCTCCTACTCTGATCAAGATAAAGATGTTCACATTTCTCCCGGCTAATCCCGCTTGTTGGATAATAACATAAAGCTGCATCCATATGACATACAGAGATTTAAGATAACTGGAAAAGCATCCAGCTATCCGAAATGCTATCTGACTGTTGGGTCATCTTTATCAGGAGTCTTTTATGATGAAACTAGTTTATTACAAGTTAATGTAGTAATAAATCCACAAACCTAGAATCTCTGTGACTGATATAAATCTTCTGTTACAACCTCAAAAAATGCATAGGAAAATATCTTTTTAATGCTACCATTCAGACATACTCAAGACAAATTTAATCATTTTCTTTGTGAATTGCACTTGAGCATGTTTCTTAAAATGTTTCCAAGTGATTCCAAATGTGAAAAATGATCTGAGAACTATTGTCTTAATGGTTCTGAGGATGATGTGTTCAAATAGAGCCATATCTCAACCAAGTATCAAATTTCTTAAAACTTACAAACCATTTTGAGTAGATCAAACTGAATAAAAAATAAATCTATTAAGAGCATCTATTAAGAGAGGACTAAGGATGCTGAATCTTTAGCCAAAATATTACCAACAAGGAAAAGCGCAAGATGACTTAACTGTAAGTTTCTCAAATACTAAAAGTTTTAGTGCTGATCTTTCTCAAGTTCTTCAAAAGGTATTAGAAAGGATTGTGTATTAGTCCCCTTTCTGTTGCTGTCATAGAAACACTGACCAAGGGAACTTATAAAAGGAAAAGTTTTATCTAACTTATGGTTTCAAAGGGGGAAGAGTTCATCATGGCAGGCAAGCACAGAGGCAGAGGAGGCTCGAGCAGGAGCAAAAGCTAAGTGTTCACATCTTCAAGCAGGCACAGGAAACAGAGAGTGACTGGAAACTTTGAATCTTATAATACAGGACTAGCATTATCTTGCTCCTAAATCAAGGCAGGGATACTTCAAGAAAATAAATAACAGGAAATATTAATTATTATCATAACTGCAGAATTCCTCAAGTAAAAGCAACCTGAATTCAACAGTACATCTAATCCAATAGGATTTATATTTATCTTCCAGAGGCAAGAAGACTCAACATATGCAAACCAATATTGTGAGTAGAATGTCAGGTAAAAATCATATGAACATTGCAACTGACTTGGTTAATAATTAACAAGATCTCGCATACTTCCATGAAAAAAAATGTTACATAAGTTTTGTATGGAAGAAATGTACATAACGTACCAAAAGACATGAGCATCACAATGAGCATCACACTCAGTGGCAAAAAGTTGAAGTGGTGAAAGTGAATGTGCAGTGGCTTTCTATTGTCAAATGGCCATACTACTCAAAACAATGCAGCCTCTCCCAGAACACAATGGTGTCTTCCAAAGAAGTAGAAACAGTATTCTAAAACTCATATTGAAGTACAGGAGACACTGAATGCCCAACCAAGGCAATCTTGTGAAACACAAAGCTACAGGAATCAAGCTACCTGATTTCCAAAAAGAAACTGAAAAAAAAAAAAAAAACCAAAAAACTTTAAATTCATATGGAAGTACAAAGGATCCCAGATAGCCAAAGCAATCCTGAATAAGAAAAACATTCCTGGCGTTGTCTCTATTTCTAATTTCAATTTTTACTACAGAGCCATGGCATACTTCAGAATATAGGCTCAAGTAAGGAATTCAGGATGTAGAACTCAGGTAAGGACTATTTACCCAGGAAATAGGACTAACAATTAAACTGCTATTTCATGTAATTCATAAAAATAAACCTTAAAACCAGATGTGGTGGTACATGCCTTTAGTTCTAGTACTTGAGAGGTCAACCTGGTTGACATAATGAGTTCTAGGCTGGCTGGGGCTACAAGAAGATCATGTCTCAAAAAAACAGAATAAATAACTTAATTAATTAAAAAGTAAACTTCAAATGGTTTAAAAATTATTTTGTCCTTAGTATGACCGATTTAATTTGTTAATTTTATTTTTATTTTATTATTTATATTAAATATACACATTTGTTTGTCAATTTTACCTTATTAAAAGTAGAGAAAAAGCACATATATGTTAAAATTGACACCTCACGTAGAAGAAATAATGGAATTGTGAAACAAACTGCTGTACAGAAGGAATTGAGCTTAATTTAACAAGTGATTATTTGAGCACTCCAAAGTACAGCAAGTTTATTTAATTTTTATTTAATAAAATAAATGGTCTCACTAGCTTGTGATAATTTATCAACAGTACTAGTCAACATTTACTTATATATACTAAGCATATGATGATTTGAACACAGTGTATGCTGTTGAGAAGGTAGGCACGTAGTAAGGAAAAGACTTTGAGACTGAGAATCTTCCACTGTTATCTTGGTTTCCTTGAGTGGAACACTCAAACATTGAGTGGAATGGCATCTGTCAGAGCCATCAACTGTTGCAGCTGCATCATTTTATGGTTCTGGTATAATGCCTATTCCTGTTTCCTCAAAATTTTTAAAATCTTTCAGTTATATCTGCTGTTTCCTCAATACTGAAAGAGGGGAAATTTCAGTTTTTAAAGTTGAATCAGGATTCTGCAATGTATCTTTCTGTATGTCATGTCATTAGAAAAATGTGTTTTAGTCTTGAACTAAAGTTTAAGATTTACTGCTGCTGTTTCTATTTACCTGGAAGAATACGTAGAGACATAGTAATAATTTTCAAAGTTATTTGAAGGAATTAACATGAAGCTGACATTATCTGTAGATGAACGCAGCTGTCATGAGGAATAATGCTGACTGTAATTGCAATTGAGGTAACTTGGGTTTTGTTTATACTATTTAAGGAGTGTAAAAGATACTCTGGACGAATTTGTGATTTTCCCAGAAAATGAGTAGAGGTGTTCCATTGGTTTTGATGTGTTTTCTACTCACTATTAACTCATTCAAATATATAAGTTTTACATATATGTATAAATAACGAATGCACACAAGGAATTGTTAGATACTAAAACTATTCTATTAGTTATTGTTATCTAGAGGAACAGAACACACACAGAGACATGGACATAAGGAGTTTGTTTGATTGGTTTACACAATATGGGTTAGGTAGTGCAAAAGTGCACACTGCATCATGTAGAGGATCATTCTAAGGAAATAAATCCTCAACCTTCTTAGTCCAAGGCTGAGGAACTTGTAGAACTCTGGAGCATTGCTTGTGTTGAGTTTATACTGAAGGCTAAAGAAGCTGAACATTAATCATCTCAGGAAAAGGAAGTAGCAATAGAAACATTGTTCAGGGAGAATGAAACTTGAACATCTACACTGACTTCCATGTCTTCCCTCATCTTTCCACAGGGGCCATTAGTCTGTTGAACGATGCTGTTCAAATCTGATGAAGTTCCTTTGCCCTTTATCATAGCCAATATGTTAATTTTCTCTGGAAATGCTCTCACAGACACCCAGAAGCGTGCCTCACTTTCCAGGTTGTTCTAAATCCAGTCAAATTGACAATGATGATGAACCATCACAAAAAACCTCACAAAATGAAGAACACTGATTACTAATGATAAGGGTAAACAATGTATAACTTGCAACTTTATTGTAAACATACAGGAAGGCTTCTATGGAAATGACTTTGGACATTGTCCTGGAGATATGAGGAACAAGGGGATATACAGTTTGAAGGACTATCTAGAAGAAAAGGAAGATTTGAAGATCTGACACTAAGCAGTATTCAGTATATCAGAGAAATAGTGAGAAGTGGGAACATTGAGCAGATGCAAAGGGCTGTATGGCAGATGAGGCAAAAGAATGCTTTCTTGGTATTTGTCAGGGATAAAATCAGTCTTCATTTCTTCTGCTACACATTTCACTCTGGTCTTGCTTGTGTGGCATTTGAGGAAAACCTAGAGCTCCTGCTTTAATCTTGACAGAGTGTATATAGAAGAATTTGTATTCAAGGGCTATAATAGCCACCCTCACTTGCTTCTTGTCTTCCATCAGTAGCCATCACTGGCCTGATTCACCTGGAAGTCAGAAGACAATGATCCCTAGCACCCTTACCCCACAAAGTTCCACATACTCAGCCACAGAGAACTGTAGAAAATAGATCAGGGTAGAAGAAACAGTCAAACAGAAACTAGCACACTCTGTGAGCCTGTATGCAGTGTATATTTTATTGGGCTTTTACTTCAGAAGCAATTATAGAAACAGTAGTTAAGAGGGATCAACTAAATATGTAAATATGTTACAAGTTGTGAGGAGTCAATAAGATATGTTTTCATTCATTAAAAATTTAAATGCCTATGAAGCTCCAAGGCAATTTAGATATTTTTAATCTATTACCTCAAAGAGGGTTTGTGAGTATGCATTTATTTATTTTTAATTCCGTGTTTATCTACATCTATCATACTGTCTTGAGGCCTTGAATACATTCCTGTGCTGTTCAAGTGAGTAGCCTTGGTTACTATTTATTCATCTCTATTTTGGTCCACCAGCACTTCTCAGAGCGTCAAATACCTGTAACTATGTCCCACTCTTGTTATCTAACAAGCCACAATACCCAGTAGCTCAGTGCCAGGCAGAGATCTTTGAACGTTTCCAACTACCCTTCAAGACACTGTGTTTCCTGAGATTGTACAGCTGCAATTTCACTTCTGAAATTTCTTTAGAGGATGAAGAAAACCAGAGATGTCTGTGTACACCTGTAACAATATTCACTGCAAAGGGTTTGGACTGATAAGTATGCAATGTGAATTCAGTTCTCATCATTTTAAGCAGACATCAGTGAATAACATTCATGAACAAGTTTCCAGAAGTTTATCTGTTTTAAGAATATTCTAAAATTTATAAGACTCCAATGGATATCCATTCAGATCATGTAACTGCACTGTTTCCTATCAAGGGAGGTTCTCTTTGTATTTATTTATTTATTCAATTATTTGGTTATTTATTTAAAGATTTTGTACGGCACAAAAATAAGGCAAATTGGTTTTTATTTTCTAGAGTTAAAGGTCAGCTAAAATGAAACCACCACTCTCCTCCCCCTGAAGTAACAAGGGCGACCATATCGACTCGCATTCTAAAAGGAAGGAAACATCAACCCAGTCATTTTTAACAGTGACTGTTTAATAAAAGTCGCTTTAAACAGTGGGTTTCCCCATTAAAGGGTAGGGGTACTGTTAGAGTAGCAAATAGCCCCCAGAAGATTAACTTTGGTCGAGAATCTAAATCTCTAGTTTACCTGTCCAAAGACTCACAATTCCAGTTTCACTGATTGATCAGTTGGTCCTGTCACAGGATTACCCTTAGGAAGGCAGGTCCACCTTAAGTTATGCTAAATAGATGGGCAGAATATCTAGTGTGTTAATGAGATAGTGAACTTTTCCTGCCTGAAATCCCACCTCCCGGTGCAGCAGTTCTGGACTCCAGCACAGACATGTAGGTCGCTATGAGCCTGCCCATTTTTATGAAGAATTAGAAAAGTATAATCTCTCCTTTTCTTTTTCATACATCTTTTCTAAACATGCTTTGGGTTGCCCTAGCATCTTGTATTTCTTTAATTTTTCTTTAAAGTGTCCTTCTCCCTACCATGTGGCTACCAGTTGACCATGTGTCTGCTCTTCATGCGGGCTCGAAACCTGCATGGCCTCATGACTTTTTGGCTTCTCCCTCCACTGCTGCTGCTCAGATTTACAGCTTACCTGCCCTGAGGATATTTCTTTAAACTTCTAATAAACTGTCCTAAAGCTTCTGTTTAGGTCCCTCTAGGGGATGCTCTTTCTCTCCATTTCACTAACAGGTACAGGACAGAAGAGGGGGGAGGAGGAGGAGAAGGAGGACAGGAGGAGAGGGAGGAGAAAGACAGCAAGAGTAGGAGGAGGACAGAGTGATAATCATGATCAATCTGCTTCCAAAATAAAAAGTAGCCAGTACTTAAACACCTGAATCAGAAAGGACTTAATAGTACAAGAAGACCCAATGATCTTGACTAACCCCTGCCCCACCATAAATAGAATTTTAGAGTTGGATGGAAGGAATGCCACTGATCACCCCCTACCAACATTTAACTGAGAAAGTCACTAAAACTAGCAAAGCTCGAGTACCTAGTTTATATTTCAAAGCTGATTTGTTCCGAAGCCAATCTTATCAGACTTCTGAGAAAAACTACTTGACAGAAGCAATTGAAGGAAGGAGAGGTTTGTTTTGCTCCCAGTGTACAGGGAGAAACAGCATCCCCAGAGTGTCCTTAGTCTAATTCATAAAAGAATTTAAGAACGGACTCAGATGGAAACTTTAAGACAATTATATTAGAATTAAAAAAAAAAGAAAGAAATCCTCAAGGGAGTCAGGCTGTGAATCTCAGCAGTGGTCTTGAGGAGGAGAATGGAGGGGAGAAGAAGAAAGCCATGAAGCCCACATGAAGTTTAGAGCCTGCATAAAGAACAGGCGCATGCTGGAAGAGCAACCACCTGGTGGGAAGGAGAAGGGAGTCGAAGAGAAAAAGGTAGAGAAGCCCAAACTGTTGGAGTAGCCCAAAGCACTAAGGCAAGCGTGTTTAGGAAAGAGGTGTAAAGAAGAAAAAGAGAGAAATACACAAAATTCAAAATTTTTTTAAAGAAAAAGAAAAATTATACTTTTCTGAAGAATTCAGAAAAGCAGGCAAAACTTAGAGCCATATATGTCTGCTTGCAATTCGATTCACAAGAACTTTCCTCCGAGGCGGGGATTCCGGGTAGGAAAAGTTGACCATCTCGCCAATGTATTAGGTATTTGGCCCATCTCTGTAGCATGATGTAAGGTGAACTCACCTTCCTAAGGTTGGTCCTGTGATCGGCTGATAGACTAGAAAAAACTAGAAATATGGATCTTCATCAATACCAGAGACTGTTAGTCTCTTGACCAGTTAATCTTGTGGGGCTTTTTGCTACCTTAACAATAGAGCTTGAGGCAACTTGTAGCACCTGAAGTTTAAAAAAAAGAGAGAAATGGATGGAGGTGTTCAACTCACTTTCTTCTTTTGATTCAGTCCGGGATCCCAACCCATGGAATGGTGCTGCCCACGTTTAGAGTGAATCTTCTTACCTCAGTTAACCAAATCTAGAAACTCCTCCCAAGGCATGTCCTGAGGGTTTGCTCCTGGGTGATTATAGATTCCATCAGTTAGTTATTAAGATAAAAGATCACAGAGTCATTTTCAGCTGACCATGAAATTGAAGAGTGGAATATCAACTCTATAATAGGATTCTGGCCAGAGTAGCCTTAGCTTCTTCTGTGGAGACAGAAACTGACCCCGGTTCTCCAGACTGCCACACAGTCTTTGTCCACCCCACAGGACACCCCAAGGATGTCCACCTGGCATCCTTGCTCCTCACAGTGCTTTCTTCCCACCACTTAGTTCTCACCTTTACAGAAAACAAAGTATGACAGGTTTTGATGAATTTATTTCCTCTTGTCGTTGTCTTCTACTGCTCTGATTTGTGAGAAGTAGTGCTCATTGTGAGAGCACAAGGACATTGTTTTGGCATTCTGCACTATTTTGTGTCACTGAATTCCTGTGGTTTTTGGGATTGTGTCAATAGTAATGAATCTAAAATTCACTTTCTAGACCTAATACCCAAACTAGTACTTCTTCTTTAACAAAAGACACAGAACAAAGTATTAAGACCAAAAAAAAAAAAAATAGACTTTAAAACAACACACTGAAAATGTAGGAGTAATGAAAATAAAAAGCTAGACCACAGGAGGAGATTCAAATAATCACATGCCTTAAATAATAGAAATTTGTGAATTCATGCTGGCGTACCTAAGTAGGTCACCTAATCGGTTGTTTACTGTGCTCTTGGATATGAAGCATGATAAAGAAAGCAGGGAAGAAACAGTATGAACTCCATCTCCATAACAACAGAGAAGAGAACAATTACAGAAGACCCTTGCCAGCCACCCCCACAAGAGCAGTTTTAACCTCAGAGCAATAAGGAGTGACATGGCAAACTGCTGTTGAAGTCTGAAGAACACAGGGCATTGAGCCAGGTAAAAACTTTCCCCTTACAGAAGACTGAATGAAGACTTTGATCTATAAGCAGGTTTGCTGAAACTGCAAAAGGACCTAGCTAACTAGTGCAAGAATAATGTATGATAGTAGAATGAGTTTAAAGAGTGATGTAATTGCTATGTAGGCTATGTTAAAGAAAGATAGCATCTACCAAGAAACATTAAGAGATTGGTGTATGGTTGGTTTCCCTGTTTTATCAAGGATGCATCTTGTCTTGAATGTAGTATTGTAAATGATAAACTTATACTGAGATTAAATAATGTTTTGAAACATTTGCAGATGTTTAAAGCTTTTCTATATCTTCTGTGTTTTAGTAAAATAAAAGTTAAGCCATGTTAAACATTTACCTTAATGGTAAAAAATCCTAGTCCCAACTAGGATTTCTGAATATTTTAAAATAATTTTTCCACATATGTTTCAAAGATATCTAAAGAATTTTCTTATATTTATCTTTTGGATGTTCAGAGGAATTTATTTTAGAAGATTTGTTTTCAGAGATTTTTGTGAGCAAATTAGGAATTTTAACTTTTAATTTGAAATCATGAATTCCATTCAACTAATGTAATTTAGATACCATGACCCGGGGACATTTAGATGACCTTGTCAGCAGTGGAGGAACAGAGGTCCAGTTCCATGTTTTCAACCTCATAGCCTAAGGAGATCCCCTCATCTTTTAGAGATCTTGACTCAGGGGAGCAAACCAGGATTCTTTGCTTCATTGGAGAAAAGAATTTCAGGACTAGCATGTAGGAAGCAGAGTTGAAGATTTTATTAAAATAAAGAGATTTTAATACAGACTCTAATCAAGAGGGTTAAGAGAAAAGGCAGCATTCAGAAAGACAGACACACTTAGTTGTGGATATGGGCTCTTCAAGAGAGTCTAAATTAAGTCTTACACCAGCATATATACCACTTTGGTGGCTCTCACTTTACAAGATTACTAGGAAAACTTTTTTCCCCTTTTCTCTCCCATTTTGGTAAGTGAGATTATAGAGTCGCTCCAGAGGTACCTTGAATAGAATTATAATCTGGGAAGGTTAAACCAAGAGCCACTGGACTTGCATAAGGAATTTACTATATGTCTGTTCCCCACAAATTAGGTATTCGGTAAGATTCCTAGAAAATTAATGGTTTGCAGCTGGGAAGGAAGATAGGTCTTAATCAGATGGTAATTGTGCTGAAATTCTTGCTTCTCAGCTCGCAAAGAGACTTCAACTAGACTCCAAGAAAAGGGATTCCTTTTTCTCCCCCATGGCCACAAATTTTTTCCCATCTTCCTATCCTACCTTATTTTGATTTTGTATTTCTATACATTCTCTAGAGAATCTGGTAATTCAGTGAGAAAGTTTGGGCACTTTCTCTCTCTGCCAATAAAGAACATATTTTAAAAGCTTGCTATTAACGAATTCGGTGTATCAATAATTACAACTCAGCCTCTGATATAAATAGCATTCAAATTCTGAGAATCCACCCTCCCCCCATTAAGGCAGGAATGTTTTCTTTTATTGAGCAACAAGGACTACATGTCTCTTTCTGTAGCCAAATTCTGCAGACTACTGAAAAGTTAGTTTACAAAAGAGTAGAAGAATATCATTCAAGAAAACTTTTCCTGGTTTGGATCACACAGCCAGTATAGACTTGATTGCAGTCAAAACTGATGCCAAGAAACTAGTGAAAACTGTGAAACTCAGTCAGTTTATGTGTAAATTCATTCTAAACACTAAATGAATTCATTTCTAGCATCTGGAGCATTATTTATTTTCTTTGATTTGCAGAATGATAATTAAATTATAATTTAAGTCAGACTATTGCAAAGACATGTGACTGAATGTAAGCAGTTTTCAGAAGAGGTCTGTTTCTCACACTGGGGCTATCCTTTCAAAACACCAAACCAAAGCATTATTGAGAATAGACACGAGCTTATGTTTTCACTGAAGAGTCCTCTTAACCAGTTGCTAGCCAAATGGAACTCTATAACTTGAAATTAATATGAATTATTCTATCAATGAAGACATGAAATCTGTAGAAACAACGGTTGATTCTACTTCTTTGTATGAGTTCCTCCAAGATTACCTATTAATTTTCCAAAAACTGTGCAAACCTCTTCATAACACACATGTTTTAACATCATCTTCTTCTTTCTCAAGCCAATTCAAGCTTTACTGATTACCACTGCTAGCTTGAATAGATAGATGCACCAAGCATAAGACATTTCTCATAGTCCTGTGAAATGTCCTGTGTTCATGCCCGAAGGCTACCACTAAGCCAGGTCTGTCTGACTGGCCCTCTCTTTGCTATCTTTTACATCCTGCCAAGTTTTATGACCCATCTCAAGCACCTTTTCTTGTGAGTAACTTTTGTCAGTGCATCTCACCCCCTAAGCAAAAGCAGTTACTCTTTTTCCTTTATTATTCAATTATTATACAAAACCATGAAAGGGTGTGTTTCCATATCTGCTTCCAAAAGACAATGGTATTGCCTGATGGTGAGCCCAGTTGGCCATTTCCCAACCATGAAACTGCTTATTTCATGTGCTTGCTTGCTAATAATTACAGTCTCACCTCCATGGCTCCATCTTAACCTAAGTTATAATTGCTTCCTAGCTATATATTTTGACATCCATTTGCCTTCCATAACCAGTGACAGGGAAGCAGCTACACTCATATCAAATGCATCCAGAACTTCTCATCCTTTTCAAAGTACAAAGTCATTACAGTTCTATCAGTCAGGACCTCATTGTCTGATTAACCTCAGTTCTAAAATGTAACATTCCTCCATTCTTGTTGGTCTTCTCAGTTTACACACCAAGCATGTACATGTTTCAGGGTCTTTCCACTTACAGTTCTCTCTCCCCGACTAGCTTTTCATACACGTATTTGTGTAGCAACATCTTTCATTTGTGTCTCTAAGTCCACAGCAAAAGATTCTAGAACCTTCTCTGGTCACTTTATATAACATAAGCCCACAAACAACTACTATAACCCAACTGTACCATATCATTTTATTGTTCTTTTATTTTCTCTATAGTTTGTTTATAGGCAATATATTTGTTTTTGAATGGGTCAGTTTTTTACATATATTAATTGCATTAAACATTTGGTAAATATGCATTAAATAAATTTAGCATTATTATAGGAGAGTCTCCTTGTCTAATTGAATTTTATTTTGCCTTCTGCTGTCTTTATTATGTTTATTTCACTAACAGGAAAACATGACATGGGAAAAAAACTAAGAAATATTTGTAAGCTGAGTCCTGATGATTTAAAGTTATTGTCTATAGTATGAGGCCAACAACCCTTTAGAAAGCATTGTAGACAAATGCTCTCAGGTTTTGTTCCTGTATGAATTCACCTCCCTACTCATGGTATATGCCCTGTCATCAATTGTCATTTCAGGTAATCAATATTTCATATTCTTTCTGAATTTAGTAAGTATTTTCATGGAAATACTCTGATCAGTGGATCCATCTTCTTTATTGGACGTTGGAGAAAGACTTCGGACTTTTGTTCTACTACAGAGACTTCTCAGAGACCATCAGATTCGATGCATGCTAAATCCTGAGAGGATTTGAATTTTGCTGGAGATTAAAGTCTTAAAATAGAAAACGAAAATTCTGCTGTGGATTATGAAACTCTAGCAGGAAGAAGCAGCAGCTAGCATTTTTATATTAGATTTGTTAACCCTGAAATTACATTCACGGAGGTCATCTTCCCAAGTGTTGAGTACTAAGGAAAACAGAGAATTAATTAACCTTTTCAGGACTTGAAATATAGCTTTTGTTAAATATCTAGAAGATTGTCAAGTGTATAGTACACATTATGTGAGCATGTGTTGTATCTGTGCATTAAATTAAGGATTTTTTTCTGGCCCAGTTGAAATGTAATAAACTTTAAATGAAAATTTTACAAGATTTTTGCATTAAAATTTTATGTAGCTAAAAAGCTTCCTTGAAATTTCCCTTATGATTTTCATATATTTTCCAGGTCTAGAATTCCTCGCAATTATCTATATATGGAAACCATGATGAAATGGCACCTTTTCCCTCTGAGGTATTAGAAGAATTTTTGTATGTTTCTTGTGGCCCTGATATAGATGAGATGATTGATTCACCGAAGAGCAGAGAGCAGGTTAATAACAGAAGGTGGATGAATCACTTTCAAAGACTACTGGGGCTTGTGGTGCTATATGGTAGAGAAGAATGATGTTATGACCCACCTCCAGCAAAAAGTCATACCATAAGCTGTTCTGATAACAATGGTCAATTTGCTTTGATCATCTTACAAATTCCTAGTTACAATCATGACCAGCATAAAATGCTGTTTTAAATGTTTCACTAAATATGTGAGGTCCAGCAGTTATATAAGAATCAGACAAGGCTAAGTACTTAAACCTTTCATAAGGTGCTCTAACCAGTTGATTTATTCAGTGAGCTGGTGTGAAAGGCAGTAAGAAACAGAACACCAGATCCTTCATTCCGGGAGTCTCTATCTCATGAGAAAGCCTAAAATTATAGTAGGCTCATGGTTTCCATAATTTTGTCTGTTGTTTATGAAATTTTGAAATGGTTTATTTGTATAACTCACAGTGTTCTAGATGAAAGACAGTGTATTGCTCAAATTCTTGCTGGCATCTAGTTCCCCAGTGACTCTACGTCCCATACAGTAAAGCGAGGATGGGTAATTTCACCAAACTACTGTTTGGCAAATCATAATGTATTTGGGCTTACTTACAGAGCAACATCTCCATACTTATGTGGCAGATCCCACTGCTCAAGTAGGCGTGCTACTCTATACCACCTAGAAGACAAGAGGATTGCCAGCCTGGGATGTCTCCCACAGGTGTCATCTGACTTGGTGGCTTCACCTTTGTTTCACATCTCACTACCCATTGCATGGTCCATGCCATTGCCTCTACCCCACCAGCCCTATGGGGATAATCCACCATGCTAAATCCCTCTGCCCACACTCCCCTCATCCAGTTTCCCTTCAGTTACTGGTTTCCTTCCCCAGGTCAGTGGAAACACCATTGCTCTTCCCAAACTCATTCTTGGTTTTGTCATATCCTACTGACTATGCTAATTGTTGCTAAAATTCCTTCTGGGAGACTCTAGCAGCATCTAGCTCGAACTCCTCTCAAGGTCCCTAATGACAAAACAAGGTATGATCTCACCAAACTACTGTTTGGGAAACCAGAGTTTATTTGGGTTTACTTACAGAGCAATGAGTGAAGGGCTTACTTACAGGAGTGGAAGGGGCTCCCCTACTGAGCCTGAATAGCAAATTCTAAATCCTGGCAGCTGCCCAAATGACAAAGGAGCTAGCCTCTCTCCAGCTTCCTCTGCTCATACCTTCCCCCACATGTAACTCAGGACATTGGTTGGTTGGAAGGCATAACTCTCTGCCCCTCCCTTCCTACAGAGTGCCAAGATGGCTTGGCAGTTAAGAGCACTGGCTGCTCTTGCAGAGAACCGGGGTTTAATTTTAAGCACATATCATAATAGCTAACAACTGTACCAATTAGAGTTACAGGGGATCATATGCCTTTTTCTGGCCTCTGTGGGCATTGTATACCTGTGCTATACTTAGGTACATGAAAATCAAATACTCATATACATAAAAGTAAATAAATCCAAAAAATTTTTAAAAATAATAATGAAAATGTTTTATAAATATTTTATAGTCGCAATGTCTGATCAAATCAAAACTACATTTTGTACTGTTTTGAAACCAATATTGTATTTCCTTATTTTTTATTTCGCCCTTAACACATATAAACCTATATTTTAAAAAAACAGCAACAGTTAAATGTTAAGAGAAGAACAAAGGCAGAAAAGTGTGAAAAGACTCATGACTAGGTCACTGAAAAAAGATATCTCTTTCTTTCTCTTGATGAGGGTGAGGGAGATGGTGACCAAAGCTAGCCTGGAATCATGGCAGCCAGTCTGGCCTGAGTCATCACCCTCTTACATCTGCTCCCTGAAATAAATATTTATTTGTTTCTTCAATGCTGAGGCTTAAACCCCAAATCTTTCATGTTCTGAGCCATTGTGCTACCACTGAGCTGAATCCCTTTCTCTTCCCCCTCTACCATTTTCCCCTATTCTAATGAATACTGTACCGCTTGTCATGGCACAATGCTAACACTGACCACTGTTGATTGTGAATTATTTAATAATTCAGTGTAATTAGAAATTCCTCTAGAGTCTTCACTTGAAGATTTGTATCCTGTCTCCAGTTATCTGGAGTAGCTTGGACAATGTTCTTTTATAATTTGTAGAGATCAAAGGTGCTTCAATATAAGCAGTAAACTACAAGAAAGATTTTCTGAGTTTTAAGAAATATAATCAAGACAGTATCTGAGTCTAAAATATTTTGTTTACTTTAAATTCCAATATGTGTGGCATTTCACATGAAAATGCAATATAATTTGAGAGACATTCTTTGTGTGCAGTTGGGGGTTCCCAATAAATATCTAAGAAGATGAGGCAATTTGCCAGATTCAAGCACTAACTAAAATAAATCTTGGCACTTGCTAGTTTCACATTCATGCTTTGGACTATTGTAGAGTAATCCAGGATGCAAGAATGTAACATTAAGACAAATCTCATGTTGGCTTACACGTGTTTAAAGTACCAGATTGTCCTTCTGGGCATTTGAACAGAACTTGTCTGGGCTACTGTGAATATGAGTAATAATACTACACTACTGCACTCACACAAACTTGACCAGTACCACTAATTCCTAAAAAGTCAACTTTACATGAAAAAAGTAAAGAACAAGCAAGAAATCAAGGAAGCAGATGGCTGCTTATGAGACAGCAGAATTTTGAAATTAAAGAATGACACATCTTTGAAAACTGGAGGTTAAGTCAAGAAAGTGCCTACTGCACAAGCATTAGGACCTGAGTTCATGGCCCCAGAACCACATAATGAAAAGCTGAGTAAGGTGTCACATGCCTGCAGTCCCAGTATCGGGCCCATACAAGAGGACCTCTTAAACTGACTGACCAACTAGTCTTGCCCAGTTGATGAGGTCTAAGTCTACTGAGAGAACCTGTCTCAAAATATAAAGTGGAGAGCAACAGGAAAAACACCTGATATCAATATCTGGCTTCCCCACACACGCATGCACATGTGCATGCGTATACACACATGTATACACAAACACATATGCAGAGAGCGTGCACACATAGAAGAATGACACATTTGGTAAGAAAATTGATACTCCATACTAGTAGAGCTTGGAAACTTTGAAGCCAGACACTTGGGTTAACTCAAACTGAATTCTGGTAATTTCCAAGCATTAGGCCTCATCTCTCATTTTCAATGCAGGGTAATGGTACTTTGTCTCTGAAAGCCTTATTATGAATGTGTAAATGTGGCACTATTTAATAAAGGGCTTCAAATAATCAAAGGTACATAGTGTGGTATCATTGGTTAAATAAATTCAGAGCAACTCTGTGTGCTTCTGTCTGGACATGTTGTAGCCAGGGTGAAGGTAAGACCTCAAGTAAGAGAGAAAAATCTCAGCAGCATTCAAAAACCTACTTTGCAGGGCTGAGATTATAGCTCAGGTGGTAAAGCGCTGCTCTCACAAACCTTAAGACCTGAGTCTGGCATCCAGCACCCATATAAAGGTCAGGCACTGTGGTATGTGCCTGTCATCCCTGGGCTCTTGAGGCAGAAACAGGAGGATTATTGGTGTTCACTGGCCACCCTGTCTAACCTCATTGGTGATCTCCCAGTCAGTGATAGCCCTTGTGTCAAAGGAAGTGGACAGCATTCCTCATGATGTCACCAGCTTGCACACACATATTCATGCACATCTGCACACGTGGACACACAAATATATACAGATAGACATAAAATCCAATTTTCATGGGAGGTATGTGTAGTTTGCCAGAAACATGATTTTCAAACAAGCCAGGACAGGGTAGAATTCATGAAATTGAGAGAGCTTTTCTGGGACTCATGCTCACTGAAGAACTCGCATCCACTTTCACTGTTAAAAACAATCAATGATTTCAATGGGGAAAAGCTTTTGTGCCAGAAACATGAAAAGGGCTTCATGTAATATTAGATTGACGAGAAACAAACTCCATGTATCTCCCTGGAGGATACACAAGGCCTTTATTTTCCTGGAGCAATATCATCTGTAAGGCAGGCATATTGTCTTGATCTTTGTCTGTTGCTTTGCCAAGTGTATCCTTGGCACTTGACAGGTAAATCATTATCATAATGACTGTACAGCACATTCCTTCAAGATGCTATGTTATGTTATGTTACAGCATGTATTCTTCTTTTCTAGCCTGCTGGCGAGGCAGTGAGCCTGGCTTTCTAATAGCAGCTGATGCACTCTAATTTATAGGCAAGCATGATTTATTGTTAGGACTATTTTCTAAAGATGAGAAATTGTAGGCCCTGTGCTATTAGGAAGAGTAAAGCCAATTTCATAGACCAGCGTTATCACCTAGCAAACGTGTTATCATTAAAGTGAAATAAATGGGAGTAATTAAATTAAACTCACAGCCCAAAAGGTAATTTAAAGATCTCTTTTTCCAGATTGGTGTACATAAATGCTCAATTTTTATTCTTAACTTCGCTAGGATTTGTAATGTTAATACATAATAGAGGTGGCAGCTAAATGATTCATTTGTTCAGGGAAAAATCTTTCTGTGACTTGGTCCTCATAAAGCACCCCACCTCCATGTCCAACTGCAAATTTTCCTCTCAAGCAATTCACCATAAGATAATTATTTCACTGCAGTTTTCGTTCAGTCCCAGTTTAACAAGACCATGTGGCTTTTTCTAAGGGAAAACAAAACCCAAACTAGAGATATAAATGATACATAGTGGCTAATCTCATTTCTCTTCATAACCAAGCTATCTCATTACGCTTTACAAGGAAAACTGAATGTCATGTTATTCCGGTTCCCCTGGATTTCCTTCAGCCTGTCATAGGGTGCACGCTGGTACTGCTTCTTCACTTCTTTGGGACTGAAATATTTTTAGGAGAATGTTCTGAGCAACGTACAATCAGGAAATGATTCAAGCTGTGATCCCTGGCTAAATTCTTGTTATCATCTGTATGCAGTTGAATGATTAGCCGCGGGGCGGGATAGCTACCCTCTCACCAAGCTATCAGCCGTCGCCTGCTATCATCCACTGCGTGCTTCCAGTACTATCAATAACGTGTTGTTTGAAAGGCCAAAATGGCAGAGATATCTATTCTGCCCTTCAAGGTTTATGTTAAAAGTGAGATGTAACGCCTTCCCTGTGTTTCTGAATTTTCACAGCCACTTCTGACTTTGAATTTCCTCAGTCTTCTCTGGATTTGAAGGAAAATCTTGGAACCATTCTCCTGGAATCAGTCTTTTCCTTCTGCTTGGTTAAGGCCCAGAGGTAAAATATTGTTGCTCTCTCTAACTTCGGCCAACCTATGAATTCAAGGGTTATGATAACTTCTAACACTGAAAGACAGAACCCCAAGACTTTATGCTTAATTTTTGGCACATTTTACATCTAAAATATGCAGTTAAGTGATGCTTTTAGCTGTCCTGTAGTAGCCGCTCCCACCTCTCAGCACCTACTTTTATCACACACAGCATCTCTACACTCTGGTCCTGATGCTGAAAGTTTGCATCCTGTTTAGTCCCACTAAGGTCAGACTCCTCTATTCCAGATTGCATTCTTCCAGCAGCACAAGAGAACAAGTGGGCAGATAACTTGACATTTTAGCTTTCTTTCTATCATATTAGTTTCTCTACATATTTCTCTGACCACTCTCTTAGCTGTTATCTGTTTTTAAAACTTCTGAAATATTCCAGAATTAATTGGATCAAACAACCAACTTGGTCTGTTTGCCTTCCTGCCTTCCTACTTTCTTTCCATAATCACTAAAACCAGCTTACAAAAGATTCATTCCAACTTGGAGGGAAAAAGGAAATCTGGGTTACATGAATTTATATCCATAATTTTAAGACTCCCAAGTCCCTCTATAAGCATTACTATTTAGTGTTCTTTCTCTAGATGTAGAAAGCCCAGATTTAGTCAGATTTGCTTTGTGTATCTTTGTACATTTATCTACAAATGGATAAAACAAAATAAAATCTTCATTGTTTAAAAACATAACAGATATGCAAGAGGCCATACGCCATATTTCTGCCTAGGCCATGGCTAACAAAATAACATCATATCATTTTCAAGTTCAGCTCTTCTTTGCTTGATAAATTCCTGGGCCTGTTATGCCTCCCTAAGACAGTCTGAGGACAGGTCTTAACGTGGTTCTCAGGGACCGCTAGGCGGGGTCCCGTTCACCCTTTGTTGCTCAGTTTCACTCTCTGGAGCAGTACCTGCTACTAAAGATTCTGTGCCAGAACAAAAAGTGCCAGAGGTTGCAATGGGACTCCTTTCTCTGCTCCATCATCTCTCAGTCTAAATGCAGAAAAGTACAGCTTCCTGTTCTGTCATCTATGCTTAAACTCTCTCTCACCTTCAGAAAACCTTTGAATTATAAACAACAAGTATCATTTATTGCTAATGCTTTCTCTATTTTTCATGATTTTGGTAAAAAAAAATGTTCCTCTTCTTTATTCTTCAATGTGTCTCTGTTCTCAAAACGCACAGTAAGTTCGACGACATACAAGTGCAGATACTAGTCTCACCTTCAGTTGCTGTGTTGCCCCTGGACTTATTTACTTAAGCCTCAAAAGGCCCTCAGAGTTCCCTAGAGGCCTTTCACCCTATAGACTTCGTAATAGACTCTAACAGTCTGTGTCTGCACAAATAAATATAAGTGATATATTAAAAGATAATGGGAGTCTGAAGAGACAGTTCAACAGTTAAGAGTATTCACTGCTCTTGCAGAAGACCTGGGTTTGCTTCCCAGCACCCATATAATGGCTAATAGCAATCCATAACTCCAGTTCCAGGGGATCTGATGCCCTCTTCTGCCCTCTACAGGCATTGCACACACAGTTACACTTACATGTAGAGAAGACACCCAAACATATAAACGTTAAAAAATTAATTAATTAAAAACTTAAAAGCCATTGCTAAAAGATGGGGAGATGGCTCAAGGTTTAAAAGCATTTTCTGCTCTTGCACAGGACCTTAGTTCAGTTCATAGCAGTCATACTGATGGCTCACAACCATCTGTAACTCCAGTTCCAGGGGGTCCAACTCTTTCTTCTGCCTTCTGTGAGACCTTACATGCATGCAGGCAGAACCGTCATACATAAAAAATAAAAATAAATGAAATATATATATTTTGAAAACAATGATGTTATTTAAATTAAAAAAAAAACAGCTGTTTGAACAGCATGTTTACCTGATCCAATATGAACTGATTAAATGAGCATATTATTTAAAATAGCCAAATTCATACAGGTATGGTGATGCATGCCTTTAATCCCAGAACTCCAGAAGCAGAAGCAGTAGGATCTCTGTGAGACAGTGGTCAGCCTGATCGACATAGTGAATTATAATAAATCAGCTGGGGTTACAGGCAGACTGTATCTTACAAAAAACTAACACACAACAACAACAAAGTAAGCAAAATGGCCAAATTCATACTTAAGAGCAAAATAAAGGATATATTTTCCATTTATCACTGACATATACATTAAATTTTTATGTGTCAAAAGATAATTTCTAGATGATGCTTTAAATGTTTGTCTAGGAACCATCAACACATTCTATTGTTCCTATGTTCAGGAACAAAGATTATTTTTTCCACATTATGGGTTTTTTTTTTCTTTAAAATATTTTATTGAGCTTTTATATATTTCAGAACAACAATTCTTAATCAAATTTAGATCCCCTCATCCATGTCTTCTCAAAACATACCTCACAGGGTCTCATGCATTCCACCATGCATGGTAAGTCCTATCCAGTCAAGCATTTGTACTCAGATGTCCTTCAGTGCAAGTTTATCCACTGAAGCCTATCTAGAAATCATAAGGAAGGTCTACTTTTCCTCACACAACAGTAATCAGTCTCCAGCTGTTCCTAGGCTAAGGTCAGCCCTCTGAAACTTCCCTTGCTCCAATCTGGGCCCTTATCCAATTGAGACTGCATGAGTCTTGTGCTCAATGCCACTAACGTCACAAGTTCATATGAACAAGCTTCTGGTGGCATGAAAGCTTCTCTTTTCCTGTGTTCATGTACCAAGCCTGGCTCTTACAATCTTTTCACTCCATCTTCTGAAACGGTCGTTGAGCCATGGATGGGTGTGTGAGGTTTAATATCAGAGTCTATCCAGGGACACATACCCTGCAGTCTCTTATTTCCTAAAACTTAATCACTTGTGGCCTTCTGTGTGCATCGAACTCTGTTGTATAAGGAAGCTTCGCTGGTGAGAGTTGAGGGAAGTGCTAGTATTCCCTCTACCCCTCCCTGTTCCACTGTGTTCCATGAGTCTTAGGTGAAGAGGTTCCACTATAACAATATCACCTAGGTCTGGGCGTTTCTCAGACACATATTCTTTGTGTGTGTCCAGTTGTGGAACTCTTCAGTAGCCTCCATCTGTTGCTAAAATAAACTTCTTTGATGAGTGGTGAACTGTATATTGTTTGTAAATGTAAGAATCCATATTTAGCAAATGGTAAGAAATTTCATTTGTCGAGAGATATGACAGACATAGTGTTTTCTCTAGGATCTATGACCTCCCCAGCCATGCAGATTTGGCTATAATTACAGTGACAACAATGAGTTCTTTCCAACTGCGAGAACTTCAAGTTCAATTAGATAACTGTTGATTACCTCCCAGATAACATTGTCACTACTACATCAATGGAGGTTGTTCCAAGCCCTGTGTCCAAATTATGTCTGTCTTCAGTGGCAGGGTCTAACCCTCATGTCCTTGGAGATAACCAAGGGATTCAGCACTAACCTGCGTTATTTTGGGAATCTCTTAGACTACTCTGAGCCAGCACTATGAGTGTATTGTCTGTATGTACATTAGTGACCCCATGTCATACAATACCTGTGGAGTTCAGAAGAGGGCATCAGATTTCCCTGGGGCTGGAATTATGGATGGTTGTTAACTGTTATGTGGGGAACTAAATCCAGGTCCTCTGCAAGAACAGCTAGTGCTGTTAAACACTGAGCCATTTCTCTGCCTCTGATATGAAATGTTTTTTGTTGTTTGGTTTTTTTGTTTTGTTGTTTTGTTTGTTCATCCCATTAAATTAAATCTCTTCCTGTTCATCTAATGTGACTAATAAATAAAAATAGTTCAATAATAATTTCTTCTATAAGT
The DNA here is from genome assembly GCA_035773235.1 of Eospalax fontanierii. Classification (NCBI taxonomy): domain Eukaryota; kingdom Metazoa; phylum Chordata; class Mammalia; order Rodentia; family Spalacidae; genus Eospalax; species Eospalax fontanierii. The sequence goes on along the minus strand of CM069528.1, from coordinate 72,622,105 downwards.
AGCTCCTAGGTAAATACACACAGACTCTTAAATAGATGTGTAATAATAACTTTGAAATAAATAAGCCATTCTGACCAAAAGGCTTCCACATGGTATGACATGGAGGGCTTATCACCTCCTGGGGTTCTTCCCCAAATTTCAAAATTTTAATCCATTCATAAAAAAAACTTCAGGAACACAAAAACTGAGGTATATCCTACAAAATACATTGCCAGTATTCTTCAAAATATGAAGATCAAGAAAGCTCAGAAAAAAGCAAGAAACTGATGTAGGTCACAAGAGACAAAGGTGACTCAATGGACTCAGCACAGTGTGGTATCCTGAATATCCAGGGAAATAACATTAGTGGAAAAACTGTGGAAGTCTCAACAGAAGCAACGGTTTGTTTAATAGTACTATATCAACATTAATCAAATAGTTTTCATGAACTGAAGGAAGATAACTTGCCAAGTACACACTGGGGTGGGGGTGACAGCACAGTCAGCTGAGCTCTAGGCAAACAAGTCTAACCTAGCCTACATAAACAACAACAAAGTTCTAGGCCAGCTGGTGAAACAGGGAGACCCTGTCCAAGAAAATAAAAGAGATAGCTTTAAAAAAGCTGAGTGGAGAAAATGTATGAACACAAAGGTGCTATCTTTACAACTATTTTATGAGACTAAGTTCAAACTGAATGTTTATTTAAAAATGTATTTGTAGGAGCCGGGGAGATGACTTGGTAAAGCACTTGCTGTACAAGTAAAAAAACCTGAACTGATGCCCCAGCATTCACATTAAAGAAAATATTCTGGTGCAGAGGTGACTACTTGTAATTTCGGCTCTGAGGCATCAGACAGGAGAATCTCTGGAGCTCACGTTCATCAGTCCAAACAAATCGATAGGTTCAATGAGAGACCCAGTCTAAAAATGTAAATAAATAATACTGATATTGATATCTAGTACACACACACACACACACACACACACACACACAAGCTTGTAACTCTGAATGATTTTTTTGTAAGCTTAACATAGCATACTTAAATACACAGTCAAAAAAAAAAAAACCCCATCCAGAATGAGAAGTGACCTTAGAAGTTAGGTTCTGGTATATGCCATATATCATATACATATTGATATATGTATCAATATCTATACCTAGAGATAGATATGGAAGCACAAATAGTCACACAGATGCTTGATTTCCCCAATAAATGTGAGATGGCAGGGAAGAGAAGTGGGGTGTGTTTAATGTAGACAATATAATGCACATAAACTATAAAGTTCCAGTGAAAGCTGAGATTTCTGTTTAATATTCACAATGATCATTTCTTTCCTAAGCCTATTAGCTCACTTTTCCATAATGCATCAGTTTAGAGTGACATCTATAAAAATGCTTCTTGCCAGTTTGTTCTCTCTGAATTCCTTAGCCCATCTGGCTTTGCAAATACATAAAATATACGTGTTGCATCACATTATTTAAAGAGGATTCCAGTGACATTCACTGACTGCAAGTGTGGCTTAACTGTTCCAGCATCTGATGCAAATAGCTTCTTCAATTCTCTTCGGATCAGACCACCCATCTCTGGTTCTAACTGTTGCTTATCATCATCTGTGGTTCAGTCTGCTCTGCTTTCCTTCCGTCTGTTGACGCTTAGGCAAGCTCACTGTTGAGCAATTGTAATGCTTGCTATTGCCAAAACACGTTTTATTTTATGTAATTTCACACAGCCAAACTGCTCCCCTGACAGTACTCACCTCACTAGATCCAAACTTTTCAAGCGCACCCTAAAAGCAATGGAAGAGATATAACCCAAACTCCCATGTTGGAGACATCAGGAAACAGACAAACACACCCTATACCCTCAGAGCACATGTGTCCATTTGCTTACCATTCAAGACTAGATCTCTACTTCAGAGAAAGCAGAGGTACCACATGATCTATGATTTTAACTCAGTAAAATTTAAAATTTAAATGAGGTCAGGAAGAGGAGCTTAAACAAAAGCACCATACATCTAGTTATGGTTGGGGACCATGAAGTACTGATGTGATGCTTAAAGGGTGGGAGGGTCAGATAATCTCTTAATGAATAACACGTCATGATGTACGTGGCTTTTTATTTTTAAAATTTCTTACACACATGGTGTATTTATATTATTTATACCCATCTTTCTTCCCCTCCAACTATCTCTATGCCTCTCCTCACTCTGTCTCAAATTTGTGATTACTTCTTTTGTTATTATTGTTAGAAACACAAACACACACACACACACACACACACACACACACACACGCACATACATAGAGAGAGAAAGACAACAAGAGAGAGAGGATAGAAGTTATTGTTATTTATTTTATTATATTCTGCAGCTTTCAAAATGATTTTGTAATGTGTATGCATCCCTCAAATACATTTAGGAATATAATATTTCAGGAATTTAACACATTACCAGCAACTCCAATAGAACATATTAATGTATGGTCTTTGGTTGTACTGATTATATTTAAGGGTGAAATATAAGACAATCTTGTTCTTTTGAGACTGAAAAAGCATATGCATTACTTTTTTATTCTCTTGGCAAGATAAGATGACAAATATGAAACCAGATAAGCATATGATGCTGCCATTTGGGAAATATTTTTCTTTCCTTTTGTCAACAGCATTTCCGATGATAATGATACAATAAATGCCTATTATTTTCTATTTTATCATACATTTTTATAGTGAATGTTTAATATGGTTTTGCTCTAATGAAAATCTAACCTAAAAATAAATCAATAATAACAATAATAGTATGTATTTCATCAAAATGAACATGAAATAGTTCATGTAGTTCAATAACTTTCTAGTAGACCACAGAAGGATGTAATACTCTCCTGGGCATAGATTTACATTTTTATAGTAAGTGCCTGAAAATCTGGTAGGCTACACAAGAAAACGAGGCAGGGATGCTCCTAGGGATGAGAATGTCCCAGTAGAGTGTCATCTTACCCACTTGGCCTACTTACCCAGAGAAAATGAGCTAAAAGGGCCTCATGTACCAAATATATGACTCATTATGACTGAGCACTTTGTTTATCTCTGCCAAAGCAGAACCAACTAGCAATCTACCATTCTTTTCCATTCTATACAAGGGAATAACAAAAAACTATTCACCAGTCCAGTGAAGAGAGGATATGAGAACTATTTAACCATGTAAGAAAAAGTTGCCAGGACTGCTCATAAGATAAATTGCTGGTATTAAATAATGAAAGCTTAACAGATGTTGTAGTTTGGATGTAAAGTGTCTCCCAAAGGCTCCTGTATTTGAACACTTAGTCCTCTGATGGTGGTGTTGTTTGTATAACCTTTCAGACATAGGATTTAGCTATCAGACACAGATCTCTAGGGGCAGGACTTGAGGGTGGTAGTCTGGTTCCGTTGAGGTGTCCTTCCTAATTTGCCACAATATGAATAAGCTCCAAGGTCTCACTGCAACACCATCACAGACAGCTACTTCAGCCTCTCAGCTGCCATGCTTTCTCCTCCATGGTGAACTGATATCCCCTAAACTGTGAGTCAAAATAAATCATTCCCACATCAAGTTGCTTTATCAGGTATGTTGTCACAGTAATCAAGTACATATCTAAAGCAGCTGTCAACTTCTTATGAGGAAAATACATTATTGGACAATGTGGAAGAAATGGCTAGCAGTCAAATAAGTCTCTACTTCCCTTTCATATAGAAGATTCAGTACTGTGAACTGTTGCCTCACCTGGAACTACATTTCCCAGATTCCTCTTTATCCAAGAACCTTGTGATTAGTTCTCACTTTAGGGTATAGATAATTTAATGACTATCATTTCCATGTAGGTGTTTTTAAGCAGCAAATATTAATTTCCCACCATTTCTCTCTGTTTACCTGAGAGTCCGGAAAGGATGTGAAACCATAAGTTGGAAGAACTTTGGGCCCCTGAATTAACACATGGAAGAAACCTCCTGCCTACCTGTAATACCCGATAGAACTGTTAAGCTTGTGAGAAATAAACAGTAAAAATTTATATTTAATATTTAATTGTTAATACAACCTAGTATTAGCCTATCTTGACCAATCAGATGTTGGCCCATCTGACTATGAAGGAAAAGGTAGAAAAACAGCCATCAATAGTTATGTTCCATAAGGAATTGTGGGAAAAGAGAATTTATAAACAGAAGACAAATATTCTTACTTTAAGAAATATATAATTAAATATTGAAGCAACAAATATAAAAAGTTCAATATATGTCATAATGTGTGAAAAAACTACTAAGGACACGTAGCTCTTTAAAGTGTGTTCATAGAACATTCTTCATTAAAAATAGATGGTCGTATCATGATTTATATGGCAAGAGCTACAGTATTAGAGTGGTGCCCAACTGCCCAATGTGAACGTATGCCTGATACTATGCATTCTCATTAGGATCAGTAATGGAAAGTGGTCTCATTACCTGGATCAGCCTCCTGGCAGCATCCTCAGCTCTCAATTTCATATGTTGTCACTAATTCCACCAGTTAGTCACATCTGACTTTTCATCCCTCATAATATTATTTTCATCATTCAATTCAAACAAAAAGACCCAAGACTTGTTCTTTCATTCTCTGAACAGCATTCTCCCAGTCTTCTTACATTTTCTGCAGAAGTCATTGCAGATAGTCACCGAGAATCACCAGTGTGTAGAGCAACACCTTTACCACAAACTTATAAAGAACAACTGAGCAAACAAATGCTGTGAATATATAGATGAGTGGTAGGATGCTTGCCCAGGATATTAAAAAATGATAGGTTCTATCACCACCACAATAAAAATCAATAGTAATAGAATTAAAAGTGAAGCTGATACTTAATGTGACTTCCTCTTTGTAAATTATGAAGTCTATGAATCAAATACAATAGTCAGTGTCTCTCTGTGGTTTCTCAGGTTTCAATGGTAATATATTTTTCTCTTTTAAATATCTCTAACAATGATTCAGGTTAGGTTTCCATGAATCTTTCAACTTAAAATTCTATAGCACCTCCATTCCGTTATTCAGACTATAAATTCTTCCCATAAGGTTTTGGGACTTCAAAACATACTAAAAACTCCTTGGAGTTAGTCTGGTGGGGAGAGAGAGAGGGAAAGTGAGAGGAAGAAGGAGAGAGAGAGAGAGAGAGAGAGAGAGAGAGAGAGAGAGAGAGAGATTATTTGAAATATAAGATATAAGTTGAAAGCAATACATTAAGAAATGAAAACCATGCCATTGCCTCCTCTTCCTCACCCCAGTCTTTCTTTTCCCCATATAGCATTTATTGTATTCTGTTGTACTGTAATATCCTACTTGTTTCTCTTCCTTTGCTGGAATATGAACATTAGAGCATGAAACATTGTACTCAGTTCACTTCACTGATAGGTTCTAGATCCCTTATGTCAGATTTTGTCTAATATATTGTTGGTAAATAATATTCTCAAAGAATGAGTGGATGAACATGAAAACTAGCACAATTCACCATACCATAGTTTCAAGAATGAACCAACTAGATTCCCTTGATCTAGATCTGTTGTCATAACAAAAGAAAAATGGTCCTCTTCATTTCTTATTTCAGGTACAACAGAAAGCTATAATACTTGCCTCCTGGTATTTGACTCTAATTAAGGAAACAAAACCCTACAGCTGATAGTTTTTGACATAGCAAACATATCAGGTCACCGACGAAATGATAGCTATCCTAGAGGTAAAGATCAGAGAGAAAATGGTGTTGAAAGGTCACATTAGATAGAGCAAGGCAAGAATCCTCAGACTAAGAACTAGACTGAAACCTACAAGTGCCAGACTTGGTGGATCTGTTTAGCAATTGGATGCCTCTCAGGATGATCTTGCAGCATAGGAAGTTAAAGACAAAGTGACTTTTCTTTTTAGTCAACTGGGGACTTATAAGCAAGCTATTAAATTAAATACTGTGTAAATTCATCAAAGCCTGGGTTTATGAGAGCTAACAACTGCTAGACAAATGTTATACCATATCAGGTCTTACAAGACTAAGAAATCAGAATTTTCTTTGGCTATTTTCTAGATTTTTAAGTCATTTCCCAAAGGCTAGGAAATATGTCATTATCTTCTGTCCAAAAACACCCAATGAGTTTGGTATTGACTGGAATTTCTGGAATACCTTGATTGTATTGAGCCATGGAAAATATTTCATGTTGGCAATGAGAAGGTTATATTAAACATGGTTTCTCTTCTCTTCATGCTCTTTTTCAGCCTGGTACTAAAGGCTGAATTGTCCTTACTGTAAATAAGAAAAAGGATTGATGCAAGGACCAGAAGATTGACCAATTCCCAAAGAAAACTGGAAAATGTTAAATCATGTTCTTGACTTAATGCCAAGCAAAACTGAAAGACTTAAACAGCAATGCTAGTTTATCTAAAGAGAAAGAACCCTCTCCAGTCTATTCACACTGTCGGGAGAAATATGTGGGCAGTTGGGCTGATGGCAAAGATGCTGGATAATTCACACCATCAACTGTAATGTTTATCAGCAATGTAGGAGAGGGAGAAGGAAAGAGAAAGTATGAAGGGATGATATCATTTTATGCCCAGTTCCCCAAGATGAAAGAAATGTGTTCACAATTTACAAATCTGAAAAACACCTAAAAGAACATTCTTTCTGAGGCAGTAAAGGATAATCAAATGTGAAGCTTTCAAAGTACAATAAATTAATTAAATTAGAAATAACTGCTGCCCATTTATTTGGAGATGTTTTTTATTCATCCTTGTGTATTTGGTACAGAATATCTCAATTAATCTTAATCATCTTTATACCCACTTCCCCACTGGAACCTCCCCATAGATCCCCAATTTGAAACCATACATTCTTTCACCCGTGTTAAGGTCTATTGTGTTAAATCAGTGTCCCAAATGTTCCTCAGTGCCGGTTCATCCATTTAAGTCCAGACAGCTCTCCCTTTAGGAAGATTAGCTCATCCATACCCAACAGTGATTGGTTGCAAATATTTCTTTAGCAAATTATTTTGGGGGCTGAAGAATTTCCCCAGCTCCATGCTAAGTGTTTGTCTGCTTGAGTCTACATGGGTCTTGAGCATGCCAAAACCATTACTGTAGGTTATATGAGCATGGTCCCAGGAACCTGTAGGATTCTATTGCCATGTGGTCACACATCTCCTCAAGAGTCCTATCCAGGGACCCACACTCTGCAGATTCCTAATCTCCATTCTTTGGTCATAGGGTTACTGGTCCTTTGTTGCACGAGGGAGCTTCATTAATGAGAGGTGAGAGATTCATTAGTGTTTCTTTACCTCTTGTTCCATGCTGTGTGAGCCTTGATGTAGAGGTGTATTATAGATGTGCTTCTTAGGCAATTCACAGAAAATGTCTGTGTGTGACCAGTTATGGTACTCTGTCGTAGTCTCCATCTGATACAAAAGAAGCTTCTTTGATGAGTGGTGACTGGGATAGTTGACTGTTTAAAAGAATACATATTAAGAAGCTATATCTGGAATGTCACAGCCTTGGAGACTACTCTAAGATCTATATCTCTTCATGCATGTGTATTTGGCTATGATTACAGGACCAAACATGAATTTCTTCCCATGAGTGGGCTCTAAGACCAATTAGGTAGCTGTTGATTGATCCCAAGATAAAAGGGCCACTACTGCACCAGTATTGAGTGCTGTGCCAGTCATTGGTGTGGTTATTTGGTCATGAAGCTGGTATTGGTCCATCAATTGATGTTCTCCCTTCACTGCTTACATAGTGTTCTCCAGAGCTATGACAGTTAGCTTTCAGGGAGAATGGCTTCCAGGTCAGTTCCAGCTACATTGGTCCATTACTTAGAAATTTTCTAAAGACAAAGAGGATTTGAACAGAGACCAGACCTACAGTGATTTGCCTTGGTCTCTATTCTGCAGATATAATTACCTATACACCTACTCCCAGGACAAAAGGCAGCTAGGTAAGAAGACAGGCCATGCCTTATCTTGCTCTGTGTGACAAACTATTTATTTATAAAACACTTATGGATACTTTACTATATTCTAGGTCCTATTTGAGGTTCTAAAGATGGTATATGTGGCTTTTTGCTGTAAGTGACATTCTGTAAGGTATAAACCAAAAAGTGAAAGAAAGACATAAAAGAAACAAAGACGCCACATTATTTCAAATTACATTGATCTCAAAGATTATTTTTTAAAAAGAGAGAAAGTGGGAATAGCGAGAGAAGGCCTTTGTTATGTAGGATTGTGAAAGCAAGTCCCTCTGAGAGAGATCAGGCTAAGAGCTGAGGAAAAAGAGAAAAGGATTGACACAGAAGGTATGAATGTGTGTTTTGGGTGAAGATGCTGGGATATCTCAGCCAAGAAAAGAACATGTGCAAAGGCTCTGAATCAGATACGGCCTCGTGTATTTGCACAGTTAAAGGCCAGTGAGTGTGTGCACACTGAGCTGAACATTCAGGATATGAGCTGAAGAGGTAGAGTCTTGGAATACATGGTAAGGCATGTGAACTTTGCTCTAAGTACAGTGAAGAACATTGCCATGGAAAAAAAAGAAAGCAGCATTGCCCAGTTTGGCTTTAATAAAGAGCACATTTGTGTGAAAAATGAGTTTTAATAAGAAATAGACTAAGGTCAAGATTTTAAAATTCTAGGAAGAGATAATGAATACTTGGATAAAGATGAAGATAACAAGGTTTAGAGAGAAAGCAGATCCAAACCTTCAACAGACTTCAAACCTTAATTTTGCAGAATGCACTATAGTCTGTAAAGTCAGTACTGACAGACAGATGGGAATCTAGAGTAACTCTCAGGCTTGAGAATCTGTTCAGAATCCCAAGACCTGGGGGACATATGGCAAAGATTACAGGAACAGGTGGATACAGGTTGGGGCAGGTTGACAATGCAGAAGCCAAAAATTCCATTATAGTGATCTGACAAGTATCTCATAACCAAAACAGATGTCAATAGACTAGTTACATAAACTTTTCTGGAACAAACAAGAGATTTGGGGGACTAGAGAGCTGACTATATATCAGTAAAGAGTATGTCACACAAGCATGACAACGTGAGTTTGATCCCTGACATTCAGATGAAAGTGGGATGGGGTATGGGAACGCAAGCCTGCAATCCCAGTGCTGGGGAAGTGGGGACAAGCATTCTTGGGGCTTGTTAGTCAGCCTGTATAGCCAGTCAGTGAGCTCCACTTTTACTGAGAGACCATGCTCAAAAAATAACATGGAGAGTGATAGAGAAAGATGCTTAGCATTAATCCAACCTCGAGCCTCCACACTCCACACTCATAAACACACACACACATGCACACACAAGGAGATCTGGACTCGGTAAAACACATGTATTTTTCAGTGGGGTCACCACCAAAAACCCTAAGATCTTTAGAAACTAAACATGGATATGAAGAGCATAGTACCTTTTTAGTGCTCAGTGTACCTATGTGAAATGAGGACAAGTATCCTGAACTCATGTCAGTGCCAATGAGTAGGTCGCTAGGTCCTACCTCCATACTCAGTTCTTGCAACCACCTCCACCATAATTTTCTTATCCAAGTTGCCTGCTTATTAAATAGTGTCTGCTACCCAGATTTCCAGATACTGTACTCTGTTTAGTACAACCCCCACTGGCCATAAGTAGACCCTGTAGAACAAATAGCCTTATTTTCTAGTGCCAGATTCCTAGCTTTGGTATTTTGATCTGTCTCACTGACAGGAGGATTTTGACTGTGATAAGAACATAAGCAAAAGTACATGCCCAGATGGTTCCCAAAATTAATAGACATCATAAGACCTACTAGCAGTTATGCATAAAGACTAAATGTCCAGAATAGCCAAGGAATTGGTAAATCTCCAGATATTTATGGTCTAAAACATGATACCCTCCCCCAAGGAAAACTCTATGCATTTTTATTTGTAGTAAATCACATTGTATATTCTTTAACAACTACATGACTGTTGGCTGCCAATGTTTTTTTAGAAATTAAGAATGTTGAGATCTTAAAGTTTGAGATATGCTTCTCAAACAAGCACACTATTTGTTTGAGGAAGCAATGTAGGATGTATGAGTCATTTGATTTAAAAGAACATCTTACTCTTTACTGGCATTTTGTTTCTTGTAAAAACTTCAGTGTAAGTGACCTGAATTTTTTAATATTAATGTTCCCTCATTACCATAAAATCATAATCTTTTAAAGGCAATTGGGAGTACAATTAACCTTAAAGAAAGGATGTCATCATTTTATGATTGATTAGCTCAGCTTTCAAGAGCCAGTCATCCAGAACCAGTGTTTCTAATAAAGTAAAATTTTCAGAAATGGGATTTGATCTATATATTCTTGGCTCTCTGAATACAAAACAGATTTTATGGGATGCATGCCTAATGAGTCATCCCTGTTTTTCATGAAAAACATGATTTTCTAGTACTGCAGCATTTTGCTCTTTACTGATTTATTTTCATAAAGTGAATATATTACAATTGGGTGTTATAATTTAGTTAGTTTAATTATACAGGTCACATCAATGCCTTTGGGATTTCATGAATCTAGAATGTGCCTAAGTTTGGGTGGAGGTCTTACCTCTAACATTATGCCTATGTAGAATGAAATTTTCTTGGACGTATTTGATTATGCCAATATTCTCTGGTCCTTGGACTGGTCACATGTTTTACCACAAAACAAACAAACAAAAAGTACAAGGTCTCACTTGGGCAGAAACCTCTCATGCAAGAATATAGAGCAACACACAAAGGAACAGTGAGGGCTAATTAAATAGAAGGTTGTTCTTGTCTTCCATCTGAGTATAGTGTAAATTTTAGTCTTTTTCATTTAAGCAAGCTCCCAATTAATAGTCAAAAACCTGTGTGATTTTTGTACAAGGTGTGTCTACCAGCATTTACAGGGTAATAAAATGTAGTCCCCGTTTCAGTTTTTTTTTAAATTCTACTATGTGTATGAGTGTATTGCCTGCATGTATGTAAGTGCATCCATGTTATGAAGTGCTCACAGAGGTTAGAAAAAGGCGTCAGATCCCCTAGAACTGGAGTTACGGATAGTTGTTAGCTGCCATGTGGGTGCTGGGAATAAAACCCGGGTCTTCTACAAGAACAGTCAGTGATGTTAACCACTGAGTCACCTCTCCAGACCCTCCGTTTCAGTTGATAACATTAGCAGTATACTCAATGTAAGAGTCCACTTACTGCTGCACCTGGGTGCCTTCACCTATTCATCCTCTTCATGGGTTTGAGTCCACACTGTGTTCGAGGCATTGTCCTAGAAAGAGACAGAAAAGAATGAGCCAGACAAGGTGCCTGCCCTCATACGTTTAATGTTCTAATACAGCAGACAGAAAAATAAATGCAATAATGATTTCTAAATGCTATGATGGAAATAATGCGACTGCTCTACTAGAGCACAATGATAATCAATATCCCCATGTTTTCCTCAGCTGACTAAACATCAGATAGGCTTCTTCCTGACTATGAAGTCTCCATCTTATTACTTTCTTTTTCTTATTTTCTTATTACTTTAAAAACCTGATTGTGCAAATATCCTCTCTTCCATTAATATGTAAATCTTAATCAAGTCCACAGGAATACCTTCCTCAAGTAACAGTGTACTTCCTTTGAAATGTAACCACTAAGAATAATAGGGCTCTACAATTAAAAAACACATGTAAAAGTGCTTCGTTTTGCAATAGATAGTGATGAATATAGAGACCCTCAAAGTGGTTAATGTGCAGGGAATAAGATACTGTGGAGTGCTCAGCCCTATGTGGGATACCTATATCACGACCCTCCCCTCAAGCCTCAGGGATCATTAATGAAGAGGAAGCAGAAATATTTTAGGAGTCAGAAGAAGTGGATGTCTGTAGCAAAGCGGTATTTGCCAGACATGCGAGCTCAGTTGCACACATGAACTCACCATAGTTGTGAAAACATGCAGTAGACTTGCACACAATCAAGACAGCTCAAATCTCAGCATGGATAGAGGATCAGTCCCTGAGCTCCCACACTTATCTGAGAAACTATTTGAAATTGAGGGTCCCTAGGAGAAGTAGAGTCACTTTTCTTCAGGCATATGGGCTCCAAGGCCCTAAGACGCTTTCTATACTCCAGTAGATGGTCCCATGCCCATGCACATACAAGCAGCACTACATAGACTCAACAGGCATTACATTTTTCTAAAAATGTGATAAAGATCTCACATGAATCTGGGAGTGAAAAGGGGAGAAGACAGGGGAGGAATTGAAAGAGAGGGTTTGGGAGGTGAATTGGATCCCAAGAAATTATATGCGTGTGTGAATATTAAATATTTAATGTGAAAAAATGGGGCTCTATTACCCAGTTACTATGTTAAAATAAGAACCCAACTTCACCAAGTAGCAAATGCAAATGGCCACTCACAGTGTCCACCACCCTTCCAATGGCCCCCTCTACATTCCTATCAATTCATTCTGTTGCATAGCCATTCTCTGCTTTTCACAGTGCCATGGAGTTTAGTCTTCTCCTTTGTTACATAGTCTTTAGTGAGCCTTTTGGAAAAAAAAAAAACCTATTTAATTTGTGTAATGCAATTTCTTTTTGATCATGAGGAGAGAGGCAGTCTGTCATCTTATTTTAGAGAGAGTAAAATAAAGAGCCACAAACTGGCATTGGAAATCTGATCTAAATGTTGAAAAGGAATAAGAAAGAGCATAGAGTACTATGTCAGACATTGGGGTCAGTGAGCCTCAAAGCCTGAAGCTGGAAAGTGAGAAGACTGTTCAGGCATCTAGGGTTGTACTGACATGGGACTGCAGCCAGTGGGCACCAGGGATCCATGTCATGCTGGGCCTAGTAAGGCAAATCTAAATGTTTAGAGATTGCTGTAATGTGAAACCATTGAAAACCTTTAGGCAGGAAGGAAAAACATCACCTAATTTGGGTGAATAAATAAAGTTAGAGTGGTTCACTGTATTACAAAAATGTTTTCTTAAAGATTCAAAGTATAGATTTGGTGTCAGAGAATTTAAAGAATGAGGAATAAATGCAAGATTGAAATTCCCCTCAAAGAACTGTACTTCATTTACACGTAATTTTCTGGATTCAAAACATAGAAAATGAATAACAAATTTGTGTTTCTTTCACTGTATAAACAAAATGTAAAGATAAACTATTCCAGTTACATTCAAGGACACTACACATGTTAGATTAGCTGCCTGTTTGCATCAAGAGGTCTGTCAGAGATTTAAGGTCATCACTGAGATTCAGATCTACTTTTCAGCTTTCTCTTTCTCCTTGTAACTCCCACTGACCTAACCAACCAACAGTGGAGGAGCAGGCACAGTCAGCATAGAAGGTCATGTACATTTTCTCATGAATTCGGTAACTATAGACACTCAGGTGGCTAAACCAAACCAGCAGAATCAAACCTCCTGACTGCCCAATGCTGTCTTTCATAGTAGATATGTCTTTCATAGAATGATTTACAAAGGACAAATTTTTCTCCTTGATGTTGACTCCTAAAATAGAAAAAAATTTAAACATCTTCATTTCTCTGGTTGGTGCAATAAAGTACAAATGCCTGCAGTAAGAATATAATGATTATTGAGTGAGTAAATGAATGAACAAGGAAATTAAGGAATGAAATCCTCTAGGCACTGTGAATAACCTTCAGTCTTTATAATTAGAAAGTGTTAACCAACCTCTAAACGAGGTTAGCTATTTAAAAAAAATCCTACTCCCAAAGAAGGCTAATTTTACTGTATAGATAGTATGTACTCTAGGTCAGTAGACTTCTGTGAAAAACCAGATACTTATAATTTGCATACCACATGGTCATTATTCCAACTACTCAGCTTTGAACTAAGTGACCATGTTAAATGTGTTCCAACAAAAATTCCTTTTTTGTTGAATTTTGAACAACATGTAATTTTTACATCTCATGAGCTAGTTTTCTTTTGATTTTCTTCCCATCCTATTAAAAATATAAAAACTATTCCTATAATGCAGACAATACAAAACTGCCTACAATCAGATTTATAATGGGACATAGTTTGCTGACATCCAGCCATGTACATCTCTTGTAAAACATGAGAAAGACTCGACTAAGGAAGATAGTTTTATACAGGTATTGATGAGGACACTAAGGTATATGACAAATTCAATTTACCTGATCAAAAATTAAATTAAAGGAGACCAGTCTGACATGTAACCTTGAATTATTGACATTATACTTGTCTAGTATAAGGTTATTATATTCTTGATAACTAATGACTTGAACTTGGAGAATAATCATTTCAATATATTTCAGCACCTATTAAGTAGAAAGTACCTTTACAAAAACAATTCTTTAATTTAGAATAGGAGAAACACAGGATAAAGCAAAAGCACATCTCCAGCAAGTTCTTTTTAAGGAATGAAACACTCTGCAATCTAGTTAACTTTTTTGTCTCTAGCATCATCCTCATTAGGAAACTCATATTGACAATTCTGTTTCACAGCAACTTGATATTGCCAAGTTATGGCTCTGAATAGAAGATATAGTTATTTTTATCACTGGAAATGAAGTTTTCACACTATGAATTAATAAAGTGGTAAACTTGGATAGTTTCAATCAACCCCACAGAGTCTGATAGATAAGAATAACTTTCTGAATGTAAAACTGTGAACCAGATCCCAGCACCTTGCTGAGTGCACAAAGAGAGTGATTTCTCTGAGGTGCCACCTACACAGCCACACACAGCTCTAACTGCAAAGTTATGAGTCAAGAACAATGCTTCTATCCTACAAAACCTTCTCTTAAATGCTCTATGAATGTGTATTTATTTTTACTTTATCTGTTAATATTTCACTGTTTCTTGATAAGGACAGTTTTTTATATCTCAATGCCATCATTATACTTAAACTAACATTACTTCCACAATATTAACAAATGTATTTTGTTCACTTTCCAATACCTCATAAATGTTTTAAATTTACACTTTATTTTGTATATATTCATGTTTGCTTTTCTTTGCTTTATGTCTGAAAATATTTTCAAGGGAGCAAATGATTTTTCTCTATAGCAGAAAACCAAACCCCAAACTCTCCTGTATTCTTTTGCAATAGCCTCTTGCAGCAAGGAATTAATTAGATGAAGGTGTCATTTTTAAAATAGTGGTGCCCACTGGGAGACTAGGAGGGAAGAAGAAGGAAAGAGAAAATATATATATATCAGAGAGGAACTGAGATGAATATAATCACACATACACACACAAACACACATATATATGATATATATATATAGGGGGGGTCAAACATAAAGAAAACAGGAAAGCAAAAGAGGGACATGTTGAGAAGAATAGGGGTTCCAGAAGGAGTAGTAAGAAGATATGAAATGGAATAGGAAGGTGAATATTCACACACATAGATACGAAACCAAAATATAATATAAGTATGTGTATGTGTGCACATGCGTACACATGTGTGTATGTGTGAAATAATCAAAGAGTAAATGAAAATTACTTTAAAAAGAGAAAGAAATTGATCAGGTATGACGCTTCTCTTTGGCATTTAATGTCTAAAACAGCGATGTCACAGACTTTCTCTGAACATGCTACTTTATCTTATGAAACAAGGAGATTGAGTTACTCAAGGTTCTTCAAAGCTTTTTTTCCACATCAAAGTGCTTGATCTAGAATTTTATAAAGATGCCTGTCTGTCACTTATTATTATTCAGATTGGAAATACTTTCAATTCTGGCACTCAGTATATTAGAAAATGCAAAAAAGGATGCTATCTGTTTTAAAATGGAAATTCATATTCATTTGACAATTTATATAGGTTGGGTATCCTTTTCAATTTACTAGACTGTGTTACTGTTACCACTTTGTTTATATGGTATAGTACGTTCTGTCCCTACCAAAACACTGAGTATGTTTGCAGAAAATAATTGGAACTCGTCCTTAAAACTAAAGAATCCTTCAGCTTGAGGATATAAAGCAAAACAAGATTGTACACTATTCATAGTTAACACTTAATATTTCTCTGAACATTATAAGGATAAATAGATAGTAGCTGGTAATGTAAAACAAGATGATTCAGTATCATATGGAAGCAACTAACTTTCTACTTCCCGAATGTATACTTTCTCACATGTGGTTTAAGATTTCACTCTATCACCTTCTGCTTAGTATGTAAAGAAATTTCTCTTTTAAATCAAAAGGTCAATTATAACTTAAAGGCTTCAAAAGTTCAATGTCCTGGTGATAATTTAAAGGTTACAATTTAGAGGAAGACTTTATATATACATATATATATATATATATATATATATATATATATTTACAGTAAGTTGAAGTCCAACAATGAAACTATGAAAACGGGTATAGATAAAGAAAACTAACATTTATAAATGTAATTAATATAGGAACTCTTTCTGAACAGGTTCTAAAAGCATTTGCATTTTTATTATGTTTTCAAATTAGATAGAAAGTCTATGGGTCTGTTTCACTTACTAACTGAACTACACATTTACTTCCAATGATCTCCACAGCCAGCTCTCCCTGGCTACCACGATGCTTCATATACAATTAAGGAAAGTCATCTGATGTTGTACCTATTAAAGTTGTGCTGTGTAGATTTTTGTTTATTTTAATGCAAAACTTAAAATTGCCTGAAGAGCAAGCTTTATAAGTCGATGCAGCTCAAGCAATAATTTTAAAACATTCTAAATGGTGTGTACATATTTGTAGGGCTGAATTCATTCCCCTTCTGAATTAAAGATAGTCGATTTTTTATAGACAGGTCACAGGCTCCATTAATTATTAAAAATTAGCTACAACTACATCTGGGGAAATAGGTATAACATAACCAGAAATCATTTAGGATTAGGTGGACAGGGTCAAATGGGATTTATCAGCTAAAAAATAGCAGCTCTATAATTCCAAAGTCATTACGGAGGCATGACAATAATTAAGAATTTTTTCTTTGGTTTTTATTGAATCATTGTGTATTTCACACAGAATATCTTTATCATCTTTATATGCCCTTTCCCACCAGCACCTCTCGTAGTCCCCCAACAGGTATTCATCTGTGTTAAGGTCTACAGAGTCAAATTAGTGTCATCAAATGTTCCTCTGTGCAGGTTCATCCACCTACTCAGCATACTCAGAGTCTCTCACTTCAGGAAGATTAGCTCATCCTCACCCCACAGTAATCAGTTGCCAAGATTTCTTCAGCAAATTGGTTTAGGGTCTGCTACCCATTTCTCCAGTTCCATGCTGGGTTTTTGTCTGCTTGAGTTTGTATGGGTCTTGAACATGCCAAAATGATTGCTACGGATTCATATGAGCAGGGTCTTAGGAGCATGTAGGGTATGATTTCCATATGATCACTCACCTCTGACAATCTCTCTGAAACCCCTTCTTCTGCAATGCTCTCTGAACCCTGGAAGTGTGAAACTTAAAATAGGAATCTTGTCTAGGGACCCACATTTTGAAGATTCCTAATCTCCATTTGTGATCTTTTCTGTTACTGGGTCTTTGTTGCATAAGGAAACTTCAATAATGAGAGTTGAGAGATTCATTAGTGTCTTCTCTACCCCTTGTTATATATTTAATAAGCCTTGCATGTAGAGGCTGAATTGTAGATAGGTGCTTAGGCATGGACATTCACAGAAAATGTCTGTGTCTAACCACTTGTGGTACTTTGTAGTAGCCTCAGTCTGGTGCAAAAGAAGCTTCTTTAATGAGTAGTGACTGGGATACTTGACTGCAAAGATAAGCATACATATATTCCACTAAGTAAGAAGTTACACTGGCTTAGGGATGTGACAGCCCTGGGAACCTCTCTAAGATTTATGCGCTCTTCAGCCATAACCACACACAATTTCCTCCCACTGAATGGGCTCTAAGACCAATTAGGTAGCCATTGTTTGGTCCCAAGGTAAAAGAGACACTACAGCACCAGTGTCAAATGACTGTACCAGTCACTGATGTGGTTATTTTATTGATCATGAAGCTGGTGTTAGGCCATTGGTTGATCTTCTCCCTTGGCTACTTGCATAGTGCTCTCCAGAGCTATGAGAGCTAGCCTTCAGGGGAAGTGGCTGCCAGGCCAGTTTCAGCTCCATTGCTCCAAATCCTGTCTCTTCAGCAATAGGGTCTTACGTTCAAGTTCTGGGAGGCAACCAAGGGCTGTGACAATAGCCTGTGTAATTTTGGAGTCTCTTGCAGCACTGAGGTCAACAGCTCAAATGAAGGTTTCTCCTGTCTGGCACTGTTTCTTGTTATGAAGTCATCAGCTATGCACATGGGTTCATGTAGAAATATTGTAGGTGGAATTTGTCATTAGGTTGTTAGACTAATATGATTCCCTCTGGTGTTTTACATTAGCTAGATATTATTTATCTCTCCTCTTCGCTCCTCTCTCTCTCTCTCTCTCTCTCTCACCCTATCATTTTCTCCATGCCTTCCCCATTAAAGTGGCCCCCATTTTCCCCATTTCTCCCTTAATGATACCAGTATCCTAAGACCCCACCTCTTTTGAGCTCCTTCTTTCATTTTTTCTCCATAGTTCCTTGTATAACCCTCCTTTCCTCTCCCATTTAAATAATCCCCTTTTATTTATTTCTCCTTTAGTAACACCTGTCTCCTCGTCTTCTCTCTTAGGTTCCTTCTTTCCCTTTTACCTACCTGGTTCTTTTCCATTTTTCTGGATCCTGCAGTTTTCTTCAGTATACATACTCACGTATAAGGGTTTAGTGCTAGGAACTACAAATTATAGAGAACATAAGTCATTTGTTTTTCTGATACTGTGTTAGTTTACTTAGCATAACACTTTCTAGTTCCATCCATTTACTGAAAATGTCATGAATTATTTCTGCCACAGTTTAAAAGCAAATGAAATAGTAACAGAATAAAGAACATTCTGAATTTATTTATTTATTTAGTGTGTATGAGTATTTTGCCTGCATATATGTAAGTGGACCACATGCATGAAGTATCTGCCAAAGCCATAAGAGGGTGTCAGATACTGTGTAACTGGACTTACACATGGTTGTTGGACACCATGTGGGTGCTGGAAACCAAACTCAGGTCTTCCGAAAGAGCAGTAAGTGCTCTTAATTGCTGAACCATCTTTCCATCCCTATGAACATATTTTAAAATATGCTTAAATTATCCTTAATCCTCTCAAAGATGTTGCAACAACCATGCATACTTTCTATATCTATAATTTTTATTTTTTATTATGTGACTTAACTCTCATCAGTCCAACCAGCCATAAGTGAAAACATGGAATTGAAATCTAATATAATTCATCCAATTTTGTGTGTGTGTGTGTGTGTGTGTGTGTGTGTTGTGCATGCATGTGTAAGAGAGATATGCAAGAACTACTGAACTAAGCCCTTAACCACCATCCTGAAAATCTATATCAAAATAAGATATTCTGGGGCAGATGGTAAATTATACCTTAAGATCTATATCATAGCATAAAAAGCTGAGTGAAAATCAGGTTCTACTCTTAGAAATTTAAAAATGAAAAGCTGGAATTCTTGATACAGAGCATGAGCTAGAACATTACATTTAAAAGAGTTGGAACTGGATGAGCTGTGCAATGGAAAGCCATGATGGAAAACAGAGTTTTGAAGCCCCTGTGGAAGCCAGTGAGGGTAGATCTTCCTGTTTGTGGCAGTTTATCTAAACAGACAGTGTAGCTCATGTCCTAGAAACTACATGAGATGGACAGATACCACAAGACTTCTATTAAATTCATTATGATAGTTAATGTTGACTGTCAATTTGATGGGACTTAGAATCATCTAGGAGACAAAAGATTGTGTGTGTGCATATGACAGTGTTTCCAGATAAGGTTAGCTGAAGGAGGAGGACCTGCTCTGAATGTGGGAATCCCCATACTATGCCCTTGGGTCATGGACTGAATAAAAGGAGAAAGCTAGTGGAGCAGTAGCATTCATCTCTCTCTGCTTCTTGACTGTATACATTGCTGTATACTTCACCATGCTTCCACTGCCATGCTGATAGGGAAGGTGTTTTGAGAGACTCAAACATTAAAGACTTTAGTTTGTAAAAATGCAAATCGATTTGAAAGAAGATGCTGAACTAAGAATGCTGCTGAAGGGGTTCTCTGCTGGAAAACAACTGCTTTGAAAAGTGTTTTCTCTGGTTCAGCCACCAAGACACATAGAGGCTACGACAGTTATGGTGAAAGGAGGCAGAATACATCTTGAGCTGTAGCAGAACTTGGCCGCGTTGACCATGTGGTGTTGGTTTAGCAAACAAAATGCAAAAATTAGGAAATCATGGAGTCTTTCACCAAGATTCCAGAAAGATCCTGAGGTCAGGCAGTGCATGACAGGGTTCAGTTCTCTGAAAGATAGTCCTGAGAGGTCACTGTATAAAGCTATAAAGGTGAAGCACAGATTGTAATGGAAAGCAAGAATGTTGGAGATGCCAGAACTGTAATTTGTTCACTGAGGAAAGCTAACTGGAACTGGCTCAAGAGAGAGATTACAATTACTTCAAGCAGCAGAAATGGAAGAGCAAAGATACTCAAGACTGCAAGACCTCCAGATCTGGGACATAGAACTTCAGGATTTGCTGCTTGTTATGTCCCTAGTCTTCCTGTTTAGCATGGGAATGTTTACTCTGCACAATTGCACATTATAAACATGTAAATTTAATTTTCCAGAAATGGATTACAGTAGGAGATTGCCTGAATCACAGAAGAGTTTGCATTTATAATTATGAATAGTTTTGGAACTGTTAAGATATGGCTGAATTTAAGGGAAGGACTAAGCACATCTTGCATTATGAGATGAACAGTGAATCTTTAGGGACCTGAAGTGTAATGTTACCATTTAAAAGTGACCTGGTTGAGTATTAATTCTCGGTATGTACATGAGGGTATTTCTAAACAGGTTTCTCTGAAGTGAGAAGACACGCCCACACACCCCCAATATGGACAGCACAATCCATGGCCTGGATTCCAGGACTGACTCAAAAGGAGAAAGTGAATGGAGCAGCAGCATTCATTTCTCTGCTTCCTGACTGTACATGCAATGTGACAACTACCTCACACTCCTATCTCTGTGTCTTCTCTCCATGATGGACTCTACTCACACACTGAGCCAAACCTTTCTGTTCTTAAATTGCTTTGGTAGGATAGTTTCTCACAGCAATGAAAAAATAATAACTAAAACAAACAAATTATTCTAATACAAAACAATCTAAGGCAGGGTGTGGTGGCACATGCCTTTAATCTCCAGAACTCAAGAGGCAGAGGTCAGCTGGGGACAGTCTACATAGCGAATTCCTGGCCAGTTAATGCCATGAAGTGAGACCCTGCCTCAAAACACAGGACAAAACAAAAATCCAGTGGAGTACCTTATATTATTTGTTTGAATACCAGCGCTCAATAGGGTTGTATATCATATTGCTTGAAAACTCCTTCCTTCGTTTCCAAATTGTATTTTTTATTGACTTCTCCTTCTGGCTTTTCCTGTACTGTCTTCATCACCAGACTTTCTGGTCCCTAGCAAGAAATGCTATGGTTGGATTATTTGTCCTTTGTTATATGCACATTCTCTCACTTTGTAATCTCCTTTATTGGTTCACAAGCTCAAAATTATACCCTATGCCTAGATATTTTCCGAAATCACAGTCTTTTATTTCAAGCTGCCTACTTGGTTCTCCACCTACATATCTCTGAAAGACATACTATAATATTTAAAACTAAACTTCCAAGCTATTATGCAAAGTGTTATGGTACTCTTCTCCATTTAGTAAGCTACTATTTCATTTTTTCAGTTGTTGATCACCCAAATCATGACAGAATTCTTGATTTCCCTTTTCTTCTTATGTCTCATATTTAATCTACCAGCAAATTTTGACTCCACCCGCATTTTCCTCTATGCAAATTCTCACTTCAATCCAAATCATCATCTCATTGCATTTGCTAACTCACCATTCTCCTTGCATGTACATCTATACAGCAGCAAGTACAGTTTGTCACATCACTTCTTTGCTGACAATCTTCTATTTGCATATCTTACTCAAGGTAAAACCCAGAATCTTTTTGGTCACACCTAACGCCCTTTGGTGCTTACATTTCTCCTTTCCTGAGTCTATGCTGCTTCAGCTACTCATTAGTTCCTCTTCTTCCTTGAACATGGCATTGAGTTCATCTCACTAATCCTTTGCATTTTCATATATGATCTTTATACTTTCCTTCCATATTTGCATGGATCACTCTCTCACTTCTTAAGCTTTGCTTAATGCCAACTTATTAATAAATGCTTCCCAACCGATACTATTGGAAATTGTACATCTTATGTAGCCTATATTCTTCATCTTTATTTCCTGCTATAGTTTTATTCTTAGTACATTTTTAAAATTTAAATTTCTCTTTTTAAAGAACTTCACACATGAATACTGTTTTTATATCATTTCCACATCATCCTCTCCCTCTTCCACTTCTTCCACATCTCTTTAGTCCCTCTCAATTTCCTGACATTTAATTACTGTTGTTATGGATATATGAATATTTTATACCAAGAATATGCCTCACATATAGTAGGCACTCTGCAAAAATTTTGTTGAATGGATTAATGAACAAGCTACAAGTCAAAGGTTTGCTTAGAGCTCCAGAGATATCATATTGTAGTCATTCAGAATACATTTTCCTTTGAAACAGTTTTAATCATTTGTGAATAGCCTGTACTAGCTAAAATGTTAACAAGAATGTTTTTCTGATTGCCTGTGATGGGTAATCTTTTCAGTTTGACAGGCTTTAGATCCATTGAGGAAACATACGGATAGGTGTCTCTATTTACTGTTTCCAAACATTTTTAGGGAGCTAAGAAGTCCCTTGCTTCATGGGCTAAAGTGCCAGACTGAATAAAAAAGAAAAAGAAAGTTAAGTACCAGCTTAGAATACTTCTTTTTGTTTCTTACCTGCAGATGCAGTGTGACCAGCCACCTCACATTTTTATTTCCATGCCTTCCACACCATAAAAATGTAATCCAAAATAAGCCGTTCTTTCCTAAAGGTGCTTTTTATCAGCTATTTTGGTCAAGCAACAAGAAATATAATTAATACAGTGCCCATCAGAATGCCCTAGTCCTAAGGATATTTGCCAAGTAGTCACCAGATAGATCGTTGACTTCCAACTCTCTACTTTGACAATGCAGAAAAGTGAGTAAAGTGAGTTCAAGGTTATTTCTCCATAGAGAAATCTGTTCACATAGGTGGTCCATGACTGTCAGTAGGAAATGGGTTTTCAAAGGGTTCTCAGAATTTTCACTATGCTAACCAATAAGAGGATGTCACATGCACAGTTTAATTGTGTAGCATGTATGGTTTATGCTAAACACCAGAGTTCCTTCTGGCACATAGAATACCAGGGAAAGGCTGCCTACATGACCAACAAACACCGGAACTGAGTTGCTAATAAGATTCTCTGGTAGATGGCAGTTTACATAGGTTGCTATGACCCATTTCTGGAGCAATTAAGTGCATCGCATGTGACCTACCAGGAAAGGACACTGGTCTTGCCCTTAGATTTCATTGTATACACTTTTTCCTTCACAGTTCTATTTTGTTTCCTTTCACTGAAATACTATTAGCACATGTATATTTCCTCAGTTCTCTGAGCTTTTCTTGAAAATTATTTAATATGGGTCATGAGCGAGTCTGGTCTGAACTCTTAGCAGATGTCTACTTTGTGCCAAGTATTATATCAGTGCCAACACTGATGAGATTGACTAAACTATAAATAAGCTAACGAAGCTTATTTATTTACATATTCACTTCATTTTATTTTTCATTTTATTGTTTTGTCTTGCTTTCAAACTGAGGTAACCAGCATTTGGCTACTCGATTCCTTCCTTAGAGTCATCCCTTTATCAGGAAGTACAGCTAGACACAGTCATGTGACAGACAAAGAAAAAGAAACTGTTGAAGATTCCACAAGAACCATGAGCATTCAGGTCCCCATACCAACTTTAAAAAGCCAAAAGGTTTCCATAGTAGCTGTATTAGTTTTTTTTTTTTTTTTTTTTTTTTTTTCTTGTCACAGTGTGACAATACAAGCACCTTATGGGAAGAAGGGTTTGTTTTATCTCACGGTTTGGAAGGTTTCATCAATGGACACTTGGCTCCAGGCGTAGCACAGAACATCACTGTGGTACACTTTGTAGGAAAACTTGAATGCATAATTGCGGACTTGAAGCAGAAAGAAGCCAAATACAGGCATTCAGCTTGTACTGTCTTTCTTAATGTTTGATTTAGTCCGTATCCCCAGCTCAAGAGACGATGCAGCTCACATTCAGAGTGGGTTTCTTCCCTTTGTGAATCCTCTCTGGAACTGGTTTCACATTCACAACCAGAGGTATGCCTCATGAAATTCGGTGATGTTGACAATGGAGATTAGCCATCACAGTGGCTTTAGAATTCGTCATTAATACCAGTCTTTGAGTTGAAATAGTCAGGCTATAATGTAGAGAAGAGAGTCTACCCATAGCAATTATAAAAACAAAGCATGTGCTTTTCATTTTGCTGCATGTGGTTCCCTATGCCTCCTTTTCCACTTTGTCTGCTTCAGACAGTAATACTGCCTTTGCACGGAATCTTGATTTGTCAGTTTATTCCTATTCAAGTATAATCTCTGCATTTTAGAAAAAATATTTTTGAAACCAGTGAAAATAATCAAAGGGATGGTCATACTGATGTAAGTAAACAGACCAGTGTGGTTAGGATTTCTGAGTCTCCAAAGCTTTAACAAACATATTGAGTTCTATGAATAATTCATTCACCAAATTCCAAAGTAGTGACCACATGAATTGACAATAAGAGATACGTTTTGGGGTAGAAAACAACCACGAGTATTTTCTCTATCTAAAACATTTTAAATCGTTTCAAATTTAATTGAGTTCAATTTGTTTAATGTTTGGCTAAAATCTATATCACCTTTCTTTTGTTGTATGACAAATTATCACAAATTCAGAAGCTTAAGAAAATTCCATTTATTTTCCCTCTTCTGTGAGTCAGTAGAACAGGAGCAGTTTGGCTGGGCTCCCTGTGCAGGGACCTGTAGTCAAGGTAATCGTCAGATTGTGATTTACCTAGAGGCTCTGGAGAAGAGCTCATTCAGCTACTTGCCAAACCTGAGTTCCTTACAATAATGGAACTGAGGTTTCTGTTTACTTGCTGCCGACCGTCTAGCAGTCACTCTCAGCACTAGAACCTTCCCACTGTTCCCTGTACATAGCCCTCCCCATCCTCACCCCAGCAGAGGAAAATCTCCCTTGCACCAAATCCTTTCATGTAATCAATTTCTTTCTGGAAAGAGCCTACTGCCTTTGAAGGGCTTAAATGATTATTCTCACTAATCATAGCCTTCTTATCTCTTTAATTAAATATTTTTTACTTTTTCTATGTTTATGTATATGCTTTTGCTGTGTGTGTTGAGGGTGGGGTGCATGCATGTGAGTGTGCCTGTATACACACACGCAGAGGCCACACCAGGACACTGGGTATCTTCCTCTACTGCTCTCCAACTTATTTCCTTGAGACAGGGTCTGTGAACTCTTGGCTAGGCTGGCTGGTCAGTGAGCTCTTGGAATCCCACTGTCTGCATCCCCTGCCAGTGCTGGGGATACAGGTATATGCAGCCACGCCCAGTTTTTTATGTGTGTGCTGGGGATTCAGACTTGGGTCCCCATGCTTACAGAGCAGGTGCTTTACCCAGAATCATCTCCTGAACTACATAATGTCTTTATCTAAAGGGCATTTTAATATTTGGAGCTCTAATTTGGAGACTTTTCAGTGCAGCATTCAGACTGTGTAATTTAATAACTGGGAGAGATACATGTAAATCATGTATAGGACATCTTAGAGGTTATTTTAAAATTCTAGTTGCAACATCTTAATTCACAAGTTTCACAAACTCGGAGTTTTGTAAATGTTTCTAATCTTCAAGATTAATGTAACATAAGAATATACTTTCAAATTGCAGCATGGTATTTTTGTCTATATTAAAAAGACCTGAAGCCGAATAAAGCATCAATCTGAGCCACAAAAATTATTTGTGCATTCTAAAATTTCTTACTAACTTCAATAATTTTTATTATTTTAAAACAATAATTTTTGTTCCATTTTTGTCATTTATCATATTTTATAATTTTCATAACTGGTGTCTCTTTCTTTATTTTTTGTTGGTTGTTGTTAGTCCTTGGTTCAATTAGAAATCAAACTTAAATGATTAAAAATTATGTGGATATCTCTCTTACGTAAATAAACACTGAAAGGAGACACCATTCAAAACAAACATGTAGTATATCCTGAAGAAATTGCGAGTATGTCAGGAATCACACAGCCTAGTAAAGTTTGGTGGAGGATATGCTTCCTCTCAGTTTGAGAGGTTTTAAGTACTAGTTTTTATAAAATATAATGGTAGGGAAAGATATATAAATGTTCATTTTTCGCAAATATGTTATTTTCACTAGCATTTTCTTTAAAATAACTTTAATTTTAATACTTCAGATAATTGATTACTTTTGCTTTGATAAAAATAGTCAGACTAAAGCAACTTAAAGGAGAAAGGGTGGATTTGGTTACCACCTGTGATTGTGGAGAAGTCAAGGTGACAAGAACTTGAAGCAGCTACAATGTGGTTGAAAATGGTACCTACAATATTCAGGCCAACATATTCTTAACCATTCCATATTGAGACTGCCTTCCCAGGGGATTCTACACTGTGTCAAGTTGAAAATCAGAATTAGCAATCACAGACATGATATACATATTTTTTCTTGCTTTACTTATATCAAATGAAATTTCCCTTTTACTGTAAGACATTAAGAATGAGTCAGGAGTTCAGTTCTTCAGCCTCTTCAAACCCATTACCTTCAAGTCTTGAGTAAAAACTAAAATATTCAACATAAATTGATCCCCTGAGGAAACTATTCTACTTAACTTCACATTGAACCAAAATTAACTTAGTGGTTTACCAATGGTCTATTATTTAACATCCAAAGCACCAACTCATATGGACTATCTTGAAATGTTTTTATTTGAGCTCAATAGACATTAAACAAATTATTTCAAAAATTAAATTTCAAATATATGCCTTACAAAAGAATTCTCATATGCCATAGTAAGGTCTAGAGCAAAGTTTTGCTCCTGCCAACTTTTAAAATCTTGTTGGGAGTCTCCTTTGATAGAATCTGGGACACAGAGTGCCATTTTGTTCCACGTCTTCCTTTTAATTCAATGTCCAAAGCACAAACTTCAAAAAGGGCACTTTCTCCTACACTAGGTCATGTTCTCAAAGAAAAGAAAAAATCAAATTTGAGTGATTTTTATGCAGAAGTGCAGATATGCAAAAAGTCAGTGGTGCAGCTGACTCAATTATTTTATAAATCAAGAGATGAGACTTGCTGCTTCCAAAGTAGCTTTCTAGAACTTGCACACAGGGAAAACATGTACTTCAGGGTCAAACACTCCTACAGCTATAACAAGAACCAATTAACTTAAAGTTCCTCTGTAAAAGAGAGAAAATATCTCATATTTTGATGATGCATATCAGTATATAAACCCAGTATGAAAAGATAGGTGTTTATGAGCAGACCAAATGACATTTTTTTCTGAGTTTGCGTTTTTTAGTCTAAGTGTGCACAAACCTGCTGGTAATTTGTGTGGTGCTAATTCGCTATAATAGGTAAGCCAGGTCTATAACTCAGTCAGGGATGAATGGATATGCCGAAGTTAAAGTCACATAGCTGCAGTAGATGACCCAGTTAGAATCACGAGAAGTATGGAATGATCACCTGTATTTAAAAATTTAATATCCTGTCCTTATTTCTGTCCCAATTTGTAACTCCAACGTTCATTTCCATTTACTAGTTTTCTCTTGGCGCTATAGCAAATTGCTATAAACCAGATACCTAAAATCCCCACATTATCATCTTAAAGTTCTAGGGGTCAGAGATCTGACATGGCTCCCATTGGGGTCCAGTTTAGCCATTGGTAAGGAAAGTTCTTTCTTCTTTGATTATGCTAATATTAGAAATTTTTCTATGAGCAAATATTAAGTAATACAAGATAGAGAAGATGAAATGCCCAATGAGGTTTAGAAACAGTCAGTTGTAGGCTAAACACTTATTATATGATATTTATGGTAAGTTTATCACTCCATTGGTAAGAGTTCAATGCAATAGCAATATAGCAGAAGAAACATGTACAAAATATCTTTGTGTATGAAAGCAATATGCTTTCCAAACATTATTTCCAAAGTCTGCTGTTAGTCACCTTAATTTACTAATAAAGTATTTTTAAATCTATAGCCTAGTATTAGAATCCTTTTTTCAGTTTCAGCTAATGGATATATTCATTTATAGGTATTACTAGTCAAAGATGTAAATGTAGTTAAAATCAAACTTTGCAGGACTATGCAGAAACTTGGAGCAAAATCATGTGGAAAGCTGTTAGAGGAATTTGGAATATTTAACAAAGAAAATGAACCACTTTGTGGATCTAGGAAGCAAGAATTGATGGAAACTCTTTTAATTTGATTCAGCAAAAGTCTGTATGTGTTTACTGTAAGCTTCAGATATGCTTAACTATGAGACTATTAGAACAATTAAGACATACAGTGCTCTCTCTTCTGGAGAAAATGGTCAAATAAACATGATTCCAACATGAATTCATGCATTATCACATTTTCCTCAACAGATGACTCTGGTTTTATCTTTACTGAGAAAATGAGGCATCATCTTGAGGTTGCCCTAATTTTCTGCTGACAAAAATGTAATTTGCATTTATGTTTATCTTCTTTCTCTTTTGTCACAATGAAAGAGTGCTGTCTCCTCCTCCTATTGGAGACCAATGTTTCTACCAGTTTTGTGCCCCCCCCCCCACTTAGGAACTGAGTCATCTCGGATCCTTTCCTCGCCATATACTCTTTCCCACCAACATTTCAGCATGCCAAGGCCCCAGCCTGCTTGGAACAAACCCTTCTCGAATTCATGCTTCACTCCCTCACTGTCTTGCTTTCCCTCACTGCTTCATATATGGAAGGTGTAAAGCATATCCTGCACTGTCTCACTCCCTCACCTGCCATTCTCTTGCCATGCCAAGTTCTGTCTCTTAACCTTGACAGATCCCATAAGACACAGAGCTATTTTCAAGCTCATTAACAATTATCTCCTTGATTAATGCCATGATTAGGTTTCAATTTTACTACCTTTTCTTGGCAGTAGTTGACACAGCACAGCACTCTTTCCTTTATATACATGCCTACATATATATATATATATATATATATATATATATATATATATATAAGCCTCTTCCTTTCTTCTTATTTTGTTGCTTAATACTACATGGATTTTCATCCTACCACAGTAGCAGGATTTTTCCTGTTGTTTTTTTTTTCACCCTCTACATTCAGGCTTGCCACCATAGTCTATGTGAAGTCTATGTTGACAATGCCTCATACTGTCTCTATAATACTACTCTTTAATGTGTTCAACTTTCTTTCCTATAGCATTAGTTCACCATTCCTTCATGATGGATTCCAACTGACACTTCTTCCCCCATTGTCTTAAATTAATTTTCCCAC
Organism: Eospalax fontanierii; assembly: GCA_035773235.1. Lineage (NCBI taxonomy): Eukaryota > Metazoa > Chordata > Mammalia > Rodentia > Spalacidae > Eospalax > Eospalax fontanierii. Next base: position 72,592,504 of record CM069528.1, on the reverse strand, counting down.
TGACTCAGCTTATTTTTAGTTTTCTAAAATGTAACTAGAATAATATCTTCATCTCAATGGCATTGACTTTTTAAACAATATTTTCATTTATTCTTTTATAAATTCACACGATAAACTTTGATCACATTCTGATCCCCCATCTCCTCTCAGATCCAACAGCCTCCATACCTTACCTCACTTCATGTCTTTTACTTTTAAAAAAACCTATTGACTCTAATTTATGTTTCCCTAATACATTTGGGTGTGGGTCCATCCCCTGGACTGTGCAACATCAGACCCTTAATGAAAATGAACTCTCTGCCTCTCAGCAGGCATCAATTTCAATACAGACTCTTAGCTAGGGGAAGGTATTATTTTGGCTATCCTGGTTATTTTGATTGTGTTTCCATATGAAATTTGAGAGAATTTGAGACTGTTTCACTCTCGGTACAGAATTGTGCTGGAATTTTGATAAGGTTTGCATTTAATCTGCAGATTGCTTTTGGCAGCATGCCCATTTTTATACTGCTAAATTTGTCAATCCACGAGCATGGGAGATTTTCCATCAGCTGATATCTTCCTCAGTTTCTTTAATATCTTATTTATTTCATTATACAAGTCTTATTTCCCTAGGTTCATTTTATTCCAAGGTAAGTTTTGAGGTTCTCTTGAATGGGATTTCCCCCTGATTTCCTTTTCTGTATGTTTATGGTTAGTATATAGAAAAACTACTGATTTTTATATCTTCATTTTATATCCCGCTACTCTGTTCAATGTGTTTATCAGCTCTAGATTTTTTCTGGTGGAATCTGCAGCATCTCAGCATCTCTTCTGCATTGAATCATATAATCTGTACATTAGGATAGTTTGAGTACTTCCCTTCCTATGTGTAAATGCTCTATCTCCACATCTGTTCCTGCTTTGGTTCAGACTTCAAGCACTATCTTGAACAGGAATGGAGAAAGTGGATATCCTTGTCTGACTCCTGACTTTAGTGGAAATGCTTTGAATTTTTCTACATTTAGCATGCTGCTGGCTGTGGGCTTGTGTCCACCACCTTTGTAATGTTGAAGCATGCCCCATGTAGTCCTAGTTTCTCCATCATCACAAAAGGTGTTAATTTTTATCAAAAAAAAAAACTTTTCTGCATCTGATGAATTAATCATGTCGTTCCCATAACCTAGGATACTTATATGATGGTTATATGTGTGGATTTACATAAATACATATTGAAATATTGAAATTTCCCTGCATCTCTGGGATGAAATCAACTTGATCATGGCAGATTACTTTTTATGTGTTCTTGTACTCACTTTGAAAGTATTTTATTGAGAACTGTCACATCTATGGTCATCAGAATGAATGGTCTAGAATTCTCTTTCTCTGTTGTTCTTTGTCTATTTTTTTCTGGGTTTGAAGTATTTGGATGTGTTGCTTTCTTTTGTATTTTATGAAATATTTTCAGGAGTATTGATGTTAGTTCTTTTTGTTGAATTTTGTGATTAATGTGTTAGTTCTTTGAAGGTCCCACACAATTCTATACTGAATCCACTAGTTCTGAGAAGTATTTTTAATTGATTTTTTTTGTCTCTTTATAATTATGATTTTTAGATTTTTTTGTTTTATGCTATTCCATAGTTCATGCCCGCTCCTTTCTGGTTTTTTTTTTTCTTACTTACCATTGTTTTTGAGTGATTCAATTCATCTATCTTGTCTTCAATCCTGATATTTGAGAGATTCCACTTGATCCATTCTATTTATGAGGTTTTCCACTCTGAGTTTGGTTTTTTTTTTTTTTTTTTGTTTTTTTTTTTTTTTTTTTGCTGAGTTTTTCATTACAAGCTTTATTTCATTTTTTATTTTCTTCAGCTATTTTCATGTCTTGAATTGTTTAATTTTTCTATTCAACTATTTGTGTTTTCCTGGTCTTCATTCCAGAATTTATATATACCATTTTTCTGTTATTTGAGCATATTTATATTGCTATTTTGAAATCATTGCCTGGTACATCAGCTAAGTTGCTCTTATCAGGGAACATTCGTATGGCAACGCTAACTTATGGATGCCACATATTCATGTTGTTTGTGGTTTTGTAATGGTGGCTAGGCATTTGGAGTCGTGTTGTTGGTGATGTCTCTTGGTATGGATATCTGGTCTCACCTTCATTATGAGAGAATCTGAATCTGTGTTTGCTTTTAACCCAACTTGTCAGTTTGTGGACCAGCTGATTGGTGCTTGGAGTTCACTGCCCGGAAATTCTGTTAATGTGTGAATGCTGGGGAAGGGAGAGCAGTTACTTGTGTTCCCAGCAAAGCTACGAATCTGTGTGCTTCAGAGCCCCAAAACAAAACTTCTGTAGAGTTAGAAGATTCTCACTGCCATTCTTCAGAAGTGTGTGAAAAGCTCATCCAGTTCTGTAAGTAATTCTTGGCATGGGCTGAGTTACAGCAAGAATGAAAATGTTGCCCAGAGGTCAGGTAGCAGATGCCACACAGACTTTAGATGGAGGCAGGTGATGAGAAGGTTGGCCTGGAAGTCTTTACTTTGGGTTGAGGTCAAGGGACACCTCCTAGTCCATGGGCAGCATGGTGGGTGGAGTAGCTGGTAGGGGAGGAAAGGCTGTGGGAGGGCTTACCTGGGAGGCAGAAGGGCTGAAGAAGTGGTTGTCTGCCTAGAGTTGGGACAGAGGTCAGGAGTCAAGGCAGCAAGGAAGGAAGGTGACTAAGAAAAGGCCCTGAGAGTGTCTTACCTGGAGTGAGACTCCCAAGAACCAAAGCATCCTGGTGGCACAGAAGTACTGGGGCCTAATGACATTTACTTTTAGTGGTTTGCTACTTCCATCAACACCTACCATTAATAGCTTCTCTATGCACAAATTCATATTTTCCCCATATTATCTTCTCCCTGCCTCCTTTCATATTCCATTTCCTTGTTTACTACTTTCTACTTTGTTTAGTTATCATCGCCTTCAGAAATCTGGAAGAATATCCCTTGTACTAGCCTAGATTACTCCTGACAGCAAGAGGCAGACTTTTAAGAATACTGTGTCCCCAGTGCTTTACATAGCTCCCAGGACATAATATATGCCCGGAATACATATGTAAAGAAGTTAATTTATAAATATGTTCTCCAGAATAAGATGATTTACTTTGAAATACATACACTAGATTGAATGGACAAACTGAGTCTCTTGGACACCCCAGTCATTAAAATAGGCAGGTATAAATTATAAGTGAATCAATAACTAGAATGCTTAAAGTAATTTGCAACACACCAAAAGACAATCAAAAGAAGCCTGTCTGGTGAATTAACTTCCCTCCTATTAACCATGTTTTCATCGATTAAAATGTACATTATTGGGGCTGGAGACAGAGTGAGTGGTTAAGAGAACAGCTTGCTCTTGCAGAGAACCTGTGTTCAGTTCCCAGAACCTAGATGGGGGCTAACAACTGTCCATTCATCCAGTCCCAGGAATCTGATGTCCTCTTCTGATCTCTGTGGGCATTGCACAACATGAGTGCAAATTTCAGGATTTCATCTTTCCTTACCACTGAGTAGAACTCCAGTGTGTAAATACACCACATTTTCATTAACCACTCCTCAGTTGAGGGACATTTAGGTTGCTTTCATCTCTCAGCTTTGTGAAAAGAGCAGCAACAAACATGGATGTACACATATCTCTGCAATAGAATGAGTCTTTGGGTATATACCAAGGAGTGGCATAACCGGGTCATTTAGTAGGTTCATTTTTAGTGTTTTAAAAGTTCTCCACATTGATTTCCATAGGAGTTTCATGGGTTTGCAATGCCACCAGCAGTGAGTGATCATCGTCTTTCCCCTCGTCCTCTCCAACATTGGGTATCATTTGTTCTCCTGATCTTAGCCAATCTGTCAGATGTAAGATGACATTTTAAAGTGGTTTTAATTTTCATTTCTCTAATTACTAAGGATGTTGAACACATTTAAAGGTATTTCTTAGCCATCTTTGTTTCTTCTTTTGAGAACTCTCTTTTCAGATCCTTAGCCCTTTTTTAAGTGGGGTCATTTTATTTTGTGATTCTTTGTGGAGTTTGTTTGTTTTTTGTTTTTTTTTTTTTTTTTTTTTTAGTTCTTTATATATTCTAGCTGTTAGACCTCTATTAGATGTGTCACTGGTGAAGATTTTCTCCCACACTATGGGATTCCTGTTCATTTCCTTGGTTGTTTATTTTGCTGTACAGTAGCTTTTTAGATTAATGAGGTCCCACTGTTTTAGTGTTGACCTTAATTCCTGAGTAACTGATGTCCAATTTAGAAAGTCCTTTCCTACACCTAAATCTTATAGGTTACTGCCAATGTTTTCTTCTAACAGTTTAAGGGTTTCGGGTTTGCACTGAGGTCTTTGATCCATTTGGAGTTTCCTTTTCTTCAAGGTGGAGATTCTACAGGTGGAGATTCAGTTTTACAAGCACCATTTGTTGAAGGTGTTGTCTTTCCTCCAGTGTGTGTTCTGGCACCTTTGTCAACTATCAGGTGATTGAAACTGAATATATTCATGTTTGGGTCTTCAGTTATGTTCCTATCTAATGTGAAAAACAAGAGGGAATCATATCAGGCCAAAAATCTACTAAAAATTACACATATAGTATCTCAACATGAGCTGAAGACTACATAACATGAAGCAGTGGCCAGAAAGGAGAAACCTTCCTTTGAGTTGTCCATGGTAGTTCAAGAGACTCCCAAAATTGCTACAACCCTTGATTTCCTTCATGAACTTGAAGGTAAGACCCTATTCCTGAAGACAGGACATACTTCAGACACAGGATTTGGAGCAATGGAACTGGAACTGACCTGGAAGTCACCTCTGGTGACTCTCAGATCTTTGGAGAGTACTACCTAAGCTTATATGAGAGAATATCAATGGATGGTCCAACCCTAGCTTCAAGGCCTAAAAACCACATCAATTACTGCCACATCAAATGACAATGGTGGCACTTTTGTCTTGGTGGTAATCAACAGCTGCTTAATTGGACTTAAGGCCCAACTGAATGGTGGAATCTCATGAGTGGTATTATAAAAATAGCCAAGTGCACATAACTGGAGAGCTCATAGATCTTAGAGAAATTCCCAAAACTGTCACATCCCTAGACAAATGTCATTTCTTACTATGTGCTAAATATGAATCCTTATATTTAAAGACAAGTGTCTCAGTCACTATACATCAAAGAAGCTTCTTCTGCAACAGAGATTATTACAGAGTTATACATCTGATCATCACTGAGATAATCTACGATTTGCTGCAGCCCAGGTGACATATCTGCATTGCAACCTCTGTATCTGTCTCACAGAACATAAAGTAATGAGTAAGAGAACACTAATGCATCTCTCAGTTCTCATCAATGAAGCTCCCTCATGCAGCAGAGAGCCAAGAACACAAAAGGTCACAAATGATCAAAGTGTAGAGAATAAGAGACTGAAGACTGTGGATCCTTGGAAGGATTCCTGCATTAAACTCCATCCACCCTAGCAAAAGAGGGGGTAGTAAGATTGTAAGAACCAGGGAGGAGATGCATAACCATATGGAAATTGTCCTACCGGCTTCTAGGACCTATGCCAATGGTGCCAGCATGTCCAAGACCCTTGCAAATTAAAGCAGACAAACTCCCAGCACAGAGAAAGGGGCAGCAGTCCCCAATCTTAGCAAGAGTTAGTGGCAGTTGAATGTTGCTGAGGTTCTTAAAGGGGGAGGAGAATGGGGGGACTCTAGAGAGACTGCCTAGATCTCAGTGGATGAACTTGGCATTGAGGGACATCTGGGGACACTATCTTGACATGATAATTCTTAAGACAAATGACAGAATGTATGAATTCCAGTGTGTGGGGGAGGGATATGGGAAGGTGGCAATGCAAAAGTGGGTATAAAGGTGATTAAGATATTCTGTATGAAATGCACAAAATATCAATACATAACTTCCAAAAAATAGTATATGGTTCCAATGACAGCATGTTAAATTAATGCATCAATTTACTTGTTAGGCACGGAATATTTTCTAATCAAGTGATTAGAGCATTTTTAAAAATAAATATACAAAACTACATTTTCTAGTAATTTTAAAGAACAAAGTTTAAAAATATAGGAGAAAAAATCTTTTCTATGGAGACTACAAAACCAATTTTCTATAAAAGTTTTCATTTCCTCCTCCCTTTTAAAAAAATATTTCTAAATTTTTAAAAAATTGTGTGTGTGTGTGTGTGTATGTTGTGTGGCCAGAAGAGGGCATCAGATCCCCCGATTACAAGTGGTTGTGAGCTGCCCATAGTAGGTAACGGGAACCAAACTTGGAGCTCTTCAAAAGCAGTATGTGTTCCCAACTGATAAGACATCTTTCTGGCCCTCATTCTCTTATTTTTTAAAGTGATATTTTTCCTAATAAAAATATTGATGATGAGTGCCCCTTTATTATACAGTGAAAATATCAGGAAAACAACCTGATGTTGAACTCTGTTCATTGCTTTGTGAATTTATTCAGTCATTGATAATTAAAACAGATTTTCTATATTTGATATTTATTATACTATTATGGTTGCTAAGGAGAAGTGTTTTACTTGCTATCTCAACTAGAAATACAGCCTAATTTATTTAATTTATAGCCTAATTAAAATCCTTCACTAACACCTTATTTTTAAGAGAAAATAAACAACAATTGGACATCTGAATGGATTAAACTTAACGTATTTCATACATGGTTTACATATATGTTTGTTTCTTAAGGAGGATTTTGAATGAAATACTTTATAAACATTTATAGAAAATGTTTTTAAAGCTTCTATTTGCTTGTAAATAAAGCTTCTACTTTATTTGTTAATTCACTTACTCCTTACAATCACCACATGCCAGAGAAACTATTTCCCTCTACAATTAACAAATGAAGACGTAAGAAACCAGGTTAATTTAATCAATGTCACATTGCTAATGGATAACTGAGGAAGAATATGTGGATCCCACTTCCAGCATCAGGACCACTGTACTATTTTCTGTTCATTGGGTATGACTATGACTTGAATTATTCTGAGATGACAGCAAAGCAATGCACTGATAAATGAACATTAAATAACTAAACAATCCTGTCTGTATACTTTAAAGTTGTTATTTACATAAAATTATAATTTTTTCTGAAGTCATGTGCACAAGATTATTTTTTACATTTCACATTGACATTTACTTAAGAAAAGCTTCCCATTTCAGTAATCAATTAGTTAGATTTGGATCTGAATTCATATTTCTAGGGAATTTCCATTAACTCTTTCAAGAGGAACCATTTGATATATGGGATAACTGGAGAAATATCTTACTTGTCCAGAAGTATAAGAACAGAGAATCTAATTTAAAGAGACATTGGGAATTCATAGCATATCAGAATATCAATTTCTTTCTTGAAAGAAGCATATGAAAGTCTCCAACTCATCTTGTGATGGCAGATTTTTTTCTGGCACCCAAAGTCATCTGCTACTATAGAGAGTAGTGGGCACTCTATGGCATTTCCTTTACTGTTCAGAGTACTGCTGAGCTGTGTCAGGGAATTTTTAATAGATAAAGAACATGAGAAATCTAGTTTTCATGATTTTTGTAGAGCCAAATCTGAATCTAATCTAATTTTCTATTTGTTAGTCACCTGTGTTCTGCATTCAGTTTTCCAAGAGTTCTGTATAAGATAATTTTCATTTGGTTTTTCCTTCAACTAATTAGGAATGTGGAAACTGGTATCATGTGGTCAGAAGCTCTGTCCAACTTGGTTGAATTTCCCAGGATTTTCTCTTGTCTTACTGGTTATTTAACTTTGTCAGCACTACATATCCTCCACCACTACTATTTAATACACTCGAGAATGTTACAGGAATTCACCAACTGCCTGTAAGTGATTCTGTCATTTTTCAGAAGAAAACAATGTCTATCAAAGAGAAAGAAAACCTTATTATATGCTCTTTTATATATATACAAAATGTCAGGACATGACGATTACTCTGAGGAGCTTTGATAAACAATTAACTAGGCTACAGCAAAACTGCAAAGAAATGTGTGTGTGTGTGTGTGTGTGTGTGTGTGTGTGTGTGTCTGTGAACATGTTCTTGCATGTACTTTAACCTAAGTGTGTGAGTGTGCATTAATGTATGTGGCATGTGTGAGGAGGCCAGAGGTTGATATCTGGTGTTTTCTTTTATAGCTCTTCAGCTTAGTTTTTGAGACAGTGTCACTCACTGAATCCAGAACACATTGATTCTGTTAAACTGGCAGGCCAGCAAGTGCAGATACTTGTCTCTGCCTTCCCAGAGTTGAGATTACAGGCACTGAACTTGATTTTTTAAAGGGTGCCAAGGATCTGAACTCAGGTCTGCATGCTTGAGAACAAGCCCCGCAAAATAGCTGTAGAGTTTGGTGTCATCACATATAACCAGTGTGGAAACTGTCTTCTTTGATAATCTCTACCTAACTGAGTGCAACACAGTGAATTTCAGACTCTCTGCATGTCAGTCTCAAGTTGTCTTTGCTATACTGCTCCTGTTTTATCCTAGGTTTCTATGAAAATCCCTCTGGAACAGTAATTCACGGGTTTTTTAATTAGTTTTCCCCTTCTTTACTTAAAATATTATGATGAAGTTCTAATCTTTAACAAATTATGCCCTCCATGTGACATTTATTCATAGGATTCTGCTTAAATGCCAAGATCTAGTTCCCTGAAATCATTAAAATATTTTAGTTTGTTCCTGTAAGGTATCATATTATTTCAAAACTACACAGTAACAGTGAAATAAAAATTAATTAAAACTTTGGACTATTTTAGTTTTAAAAGAGGGGGAAAAATAAAACTCATTAATCTGTTCTGTCAAATGTCATTATAAATATGGCAAAGAGACTCCAAAATGACAGTAGAAGATTCAAGATTTCTGAAAATACCAATTGCAAAATACAGTTGAATCACTTAAAATGTTATTGAATGTTTCCAAGAAATTGGACTTTTTTCTTGTTCACATAATTACATAAGTACATAATTTGGTATCAATTTGGTGGCAACTATCCTACCCAAGTAAACAAGTTAATTCACAGGCTCTTAATAGAGTATAAAAAGTAATCTAAGACTCCGATAATATATATTTTATGTCCATCCAGAAATTACATATCTTTTGCTTCAAGTCATTGTTTAAAGAAATATTAAGCCAGCCCAGGAGTGGTGGAGCACATCTTAAAATGGGCACTCAGGAGGTGAAAATAGGTGTACCAGGAACTCAAGGCCAGATTCAGTGCTTGAGTGAATTCAAGGCCAGCTTGAGCTACTTCAGACCACATCTCAAAACACTGAAACAAGAAACCACAAGCCATTCCCTGAGGTAAGCGAATCTTGAAATAAGTTATGGTTATGCTTTATCTTCCTCAGTCTTATAAGATTTATTTACACAAAATTGTCTGTGTCCAAACTGGTCACACAGCAAAAAAAAAAAAAAAAAAAAAGTCTGTGTTTATATCTAAGCCACTCCTTGAAAGACATAGGTAAATGGCTTATCTTACATGGCAAAAGGATTTGCAGATGTGTTTAGGTACCCTGAACTGAGGAAATAATTCTGGATCATTCTTACTAAGTTCCATGGGATCCTAATGGTCAGAAGAGATGAGCTAACATTGGCAGAATAACACAAGTTCATGAGCCAGGGAATGAGCAGGCTCTAGAATCAGAAATGACAAAGACAGAGGTAAATTGTCTCTTAGAACCTCAGGAGAGCAAAGCCCTATCAATATGTGTGAGATCTCTAACCCCCAGGTCAGTAAGATAAGCAACATTTCCTTTGGGTTATTAAGTATATAGCAATTTGTTTTAGGAGCTGAGAGGAAGTACAGTCATACTCCTCTTTCTGAAAACAAAATAATTTGGCTCTCATATTTTTAGGAAAATAAATATTTATGACACAAATAATCCAGAGATATTATGACAAATTCATTTTACCAAGCTTAATTTAACAAATGTCTCAACTATCTGTATTTGACATGCAAGCCATTTTTCTGAAGTTTAAAGGATAAATAATAATAATAATAATAAATTAAGACTTTCCATCAGTTTATAGCCCTTTTAAAACCTTTAAAGGTAAAAAATAATATTAACACTAATTCTCTAGAAAAAAGAAAAGAGTTTATCTATGATGGTGGTGGGGATGGCATTTGTATAGGACCACTTATTTTTTTAAATAAATATAATAAACTTTCATGAGCAGAGTAAATGCACAAATCTGTCTTTACATAAAGAACCAAAGTTGCTAACCCGTCAAAGAAGCTAGCATTTATTTTCATAACAGTAAAATATGGTATAGGCTCTGAAAAGCTGAGATAATGGCATTTTAAATATGTATGGTAAAGCTCTTTGAACATGAATACCACGAAGTAATCACAAAGGCAGGAACAGACAGGGTTCAGTCCTGACACTCTCTCATTTTAGATAATGAAAAAGAAAAGAGGTTTAAAATCTTAAATGTATAGGGATAGTTCTCTGGGTAGCATTAGAAAACATTAGCATGGTAACACAAGAGATCAAGGATAAAATAATTCATTGCCATTGGAAAGAATAACAAAAAATACTTTATGAAGAGAAAGCAATATCTTTCTCAAGGTAAAAACTAAATATGCATTCAGAGCCAAGCTAGAAATCAAAATCTGAACTAATCTCTACCAAAGTCAAAGAAATAGTTGGTCTTTACAGTCCTTTTCCAGATTAGTACTCTGTGAATCCATCTTTCTAAAATACCAGTTACACAATGAACATTTCAACTATATTATTCTGAGCAAACAACAGAGTTCAGGCATATAAGGATAAATGTAGCATGCATAGTTTTAGCAAATATTTATCCTATACAACAGTTCAGTCCTGTTTTGTTCTTTATAAAAAGAAATGTAGAATTAGAGTATTTTTCTAATTCTTTTTACTGTTTGAAAATTTAATCTATGCATGCAATATGTTTTGGTCAAATCCACTTCCCAATCCTTCCCCTCCATGGAAACTGGGTTTGCTGGAAAGAAGGCATTCGTCTTCAGTCCACAGCCACCATTGAAACTCCTGCTCAAAACCCTAAATATAATCATAAAACAACTCTTGGATTCTATTCATTTAGTTCAGAAGTACATATTACATGAAATATTAATCAAGCTGCTATAGATAATTCATTATTGTTTAGCAAACACTTTCATCTATATTCTTTCAATAATTTCGTAGCTATCTTAAATGAATGTTATTAAACTCCAAATGTGGAGGCCTAGTGAACCTGATACAAAACAATGAATCTATGTGCTTAGTAAACAGAAGAATTCAAAGGGAAGCATAAGTTTTAGAGCTGCAAAATGTTTTTAAATTTTAATTATTTATTTTCCATTTTACTCGTGTGGTTCCTTGATTTTTGGGACACAGTCAGTGCTTCCAAGTTAAAGAGCCAAGAGTAAACATTAAATCCATAGTTGATAATCTTCCCGAAACATACTTAAAAAACTCAAGTTCAAGAAATGAAATTACTTTGACCATCTTGGTGTTTAGTACAGTAGTACAACTTCTAGACAGAAACAAGGTCAGTGGTAGAAAATTGGACTGAATAACAAAGACAGGATGTTTTTCTATAAGAGACTTGGGAAATTGCTATATTTTTGATATTACAAATAGTTCTTCAGCATAGCCTTATGTCCCATTCAGGATATTGACAACATCACTGAAAATGAAAAATAAAAAACATGTAGAAAGGCATGGAGGAATAGATCAATCGAGAAAAGTTTTGCTGTGGGTTAATTCCAAACCTAACGGGTGACATTTCTATAGGGACTGGGGAGAGTTACTGAGAAAGCAGGTATGAGCTGTGACTGGGGCACCTGAGCAGGCAATTCCTTTTAGCCATTATTTTCCCTCATCTGTTCTGTCTCCATTTATTGTCAAGATGAGTAAAAAATAGATGTCACAACAAGTTTGACCCAATCAGCTTTAAAATAAACATTAATTCTAAAAATACTTACAAAAGGAAACTTCCAGACATTTTTCAAAAGAAAGAAATTAAAAGGATCATTTGAAAGGAAAGACTGTGCTAAGGGGCACAGGCACAGCGCTATCTTTTTTCATTACTAATCACTGTTCATTCTGAAGGCTTCCCTTAACTGCCTGTTTTCAATCACAACTTTTTTCCGTGAATTTAATTTAATTGAATGAAGTGATGTCAATTACAAGCAGTGAATCAGGGAGAAACTAATGATATAGATAATGCAATTGTCCAATTAGTTGCCTGAAGACAACGTACAAAGCTTTGAGTGAAGGAAAGGCAATGGCAACAGGCAGCAGGAACCCAACAATTCCATTTCTTTCAAGTCTCATATTTTACCATTAAGTGTTCAGTGTGTACCAGCATTCGGTGGCAGTCTTCAGCAGCAAGTGCATTACATCAAGAACACAAAGGTACCAATGCTACAGACTGCTATTGGTTTTATGCTTTCATCTCTAACAATAAAAACAGTTACAAATGTCTATGAGGTATGGTGTCATGCTAGTTAACCTTAGCATAAAGACACGCTTTTCTGTGAATATAACAAAATATCCGAGACCATTAACTGCTGTAAACAGAAGTTTACTTTGGCTTTAGGAGATTCAGTCCATGATTGAGCAAAACAAGTGTTTTTCAGCCTCCTGAGGGTGGGAGGTACCAGACATTAATGATATGGGCAGCTGGCAGACTAAAGCCACCAACAAAAGACTGCAAATTAATAAGTAACCTGGCAGTGATTATCAAATGATATTTGGGAATGGTAGAAACAAACATCATCGTCTTCACTCACCCTAAAAATTCTTTATACTTTCACTTCAGTAATTCAATTCAAATCTTAGTATGATCAAACGATGCAGGAAGGACTCCATGGACACTGGCATTCTACTAATCTTTCACAGGTTAGGAGTGCGATTGGTCATCTTGCTTTGGTAAGTTAGGCTTATGCATAATTAGGCTCTGCTAAAGCCACTGGATTTGCGTCATTAATAACACTGTGTCCTTTACATGCATAGCTTCAGTTCTGATTTTATATTCTCACAGCATGCTTTCAGAATTAATTTTCTAGTAGAGGTAATATATCTGTATTAAGTCCAGCAACAGTTTCTCTCCTAAGCAGGACAGCTGACCAGGGTTGGAAATGCAATTTGTGGTTCATATCAAAGCAACAAATATGTTTTGACTCATTGCCAACTGAAATGGTTCAATATTCACACCCAGTTGGAAAATACTTTATCACTGATTATCATTGTCTACCAGGATCTCAAGAAGGGAGAAGGATGGTGCATGTGCAGCAAGGTGATTAGTATTCCACTTAACACCAGAGAATGTTACACCAATCCTTTTTTATATGGTTTTGATCACCTGAACATAGCAGTAACTTCATGAAATGAATTGTTTTGCTTTTAAAGAACTCGCAGCAATGCTGACAACATGGACAAGACCCATGCCGACACAATCAGGCAAAAACACAGCATAGAACAGGAAAATGGGCATCAGGCCCTCAGCCCAACCCAAGGAACCATTGGAAAATGACTGCTGTGGGGTAAGGGAGAGTAGACCTTCTTTAAGTAGGTTTGTGTTAGTTACTTTTCTGTGACTGAGATAGAAACACTGACCAAGATTTAGAAAAAGGAAAAGTTTATTTCGTTTACGGTTCCAAAGGGGCTAGAGTACATCACGGCAGACAAAGCATCTCCCTATTTTGGTGGCCTAACCTTCACCTTAATACTTCAATAGAAAAATTATTCAAAATATTAAGAGAAGAACTTAATTCTCTAAGCCACACCCCCAGTGTGGTCTAGCATGGCCACATGCCTTCTAAGACCTTTCAAAACAGTGTCAGCAGCTGGGGACAAATTCAACAAGGAGAAAATTTAAAGAAGTAACTGAGATCAACCAAAATATAAATGTCTGTGCTCAGATCATAGAACAGAAACACAATAAGGCCTATATACTAAAAATTTTAGGATTTAGATTTGAGGAAGTTTTTTTTATATGTTCCACACCTAAAATTGTTGTTGACCAACATTTGTGAAACCATAAGCTTTACTAGAATTCCTTTATCTTAAGAAACTTGGGTGATCCTGGATATATGTGAAATTATGTGACATTTAAATACAAATGAAAAGAAAAGAAAAAGGTAATAAAAAGAGTTAAAAGCCAAAACCCTGTTTCCAAATAAGCTTCTCTGGCATTTAAAACCAGCTATTTGCTGCATCTCTGCCTTGGTGGCTTAATCTTCACCCTAATACTTCAATAGAAAAATTAATCAAAATATTAAGAGAAGAATAAATCCACACAAAATGTCACACAGATGAATTATCATTCATGAGCAGAGAAAAAGTAAAGACATTATTACAAACAAAATAGCAAACTGTTAATTATTCACAGGCCTCAACTTAAATAATTTTTAAAGAATGAACTTTAAAACAATGAACCCAGAGGCAAAACATGAGACATAATAAACAAAGTTTTTTGTTTTGAAATTATAAATTCTTTTGTGATTAAAATAAATTAATGAAAAAATTATTTTCAATAACAATAATAGAAAGATAAGATGTTTCTGTCATGAAGTATCTCAGGTCCATTGATAAGGTCTCATGTGGCTTAAAGTACTACACAACTCTAAAATTTGTCAGAGAAAAATTATATAAGCACACATACTGAAACTAAAAAGGGAATCACTGAATTTCTCTCTCTCTCTCTCTCTCTCTCTCTCTCTCTCTCTCTCCCCCCCCCCCGGTCTTTTGTTTTAATGTCCTGTAGCCCCAGATGTCCTGGAACTCACTATGTAGACCAGGCTGACCTTGAACTCATAGAGATCTGCCTTCTTCTGCCTCCTGAGTGTTGGGATTAAAGACATGCACAAACACAAATCTTCATAAAGGAAAAGAAGAAAAAAAAGTTATCAGTTTAATAGAAAACTTGGTAAGAAGTTACAATACTCATGACAAATAGGAAACACAAAGCAAGATGTGAAGCAAACCCAATATAACCAAACCAAACAATATAACCAAACCAAACAAAAATTCTTGAACTCATTATGAGGTAAAGATCAAATTATCTGTGAGATAGAATTCATCTAAGAGCTGCTTACTAAAGACCTTCCAAAAATTTGTTTTAAGTTGAAAATAAATGAGTGTGTAAAAAAATCCATATATGCACAAAGAAAGCTGGTAAAACAAATCTACTCTCCAGAAAACTGAATTTAAAGCAGACAGAATTAATGAAAATAAGAATATATAATAATAATAATAATAATAATATGAGAAATCTATCAAAGTAAGAAGTAAAGTTTTATACATTAAACTAAGTAAGTTCAGAATCTAGGAGAGAAAAAAAAAAAAAAACAGGATTACCAGGAGATATTTCTGAGACCATAATCATGATGCATTATTTTCCTTCAGAAAATGACTCAAACACAGAAAATGAATAAGATATAGGAACTTTCTAAAGCAAAATTAATATTTGTGATCAAATACATAAATACAGAACATGTATCCATACAAATAAACTTCAAATATGACCTTGAATTATCTCTAAAAATTTCTTAACAAACCTCAAAAATTACAAATATTATTTTGCCCCCATTAAAATAAAAATGGAGTTTAAGGAAAAAGTATAATACTTCTATATCTTTAAGTTTAATGATGATTTTATAATCAACACTTAAGTGCTAGTCACAAAAGTCAGGTGTGGTAGTACACGCATGTACCCCAGCACTCAGAAGTCAGGAGTGCAGGAGAATAAGAAGTTGAAGGCCATGCTTAACTACATAGAAATTTTAAGGTCAGCATGGGATACAAGAGATCCTTTGTCAAAACAATCAAACAGAAAAACAAGCATTAAAATAAAAATGAAATTTTCCAAATTAAAAACAATGAAAGTTCCATTAAAAATTTATAGAATGATGCTAATTTTGAAAGATGAATTATATCCCTTGATTTAAATTTTTCAAACTAAGAATCAAATGACCACATCAATGACCAGCATAGCACACAACATTGGTGCAGTAGAGCCACTTTTATCTTGGGGGCAATCAACAGCTAGTTAATTGGACTAAAAGCCCACTCAATGGAAAGAAACTCATGTGTGGTACTGTATACGTAGACAAATACACATGGCTGGAGAGGTCACTGATCTTAGAGAAAACTCCAAGACTGTCACATCCCTAGACTAAAGCAACTTCTTCCTAAGTGCAAAATACATATCCTTATATACAAAGACAAATGTCCCAGTCCTCACTCATCAAAGAAGCTTCTTTTGCAACAGATGGAGACTACTACAGAGTACCACAACTGGCCACATACAGTGTCTGTGAATTGCCCAAACCAAAGTGGCACATCTAAAATCCAATCGCTACATCTAAGACTAAAGGAACATATAAAGGGGTAAAGAAGCCACTGTTGAATGTCTGATTTCTCATTAATGAAGCTCCTTCATTAGAAGACCAGGAACACAAACATTCAGAAATGGCCAAAGCGTAGAGATTAAGTCTGCAGAATGCTGGTGCTTGGATAGGACTCCTATATTAAACTTCACCTGCCCAGGGCTCAGGGACCATTTTGGAAAAGGGGACAGAAAGATTGTAAGAGCCAGGGAGGAGCTGCATGACTGTATGGAAATAGAGTCCTAACAGCTCCTGAAGCCCTGCCTTTATGAACTTACAGAAATGGTGGCAACATGCATGGGACCCGTGCAAACTACAGCAGACCAAAACACAGTATAGAACTGGGGAAATGGATAGCAGACCCCAATCTTAGGTAAAGAAATCTTGGCAACTGATTACTGCTGGATAAGAAAGAGCTGATCTTCCTGGGGCAAGAACTCTGGAAATGCTGACTGCACTTCAGTGGATGAATCTGCACTGAAGCACGTCTGGGGACACTAACTTGACATAACATGCCTTAACATACATGACAGAATGTATGAATTCCATTTGGAGTCTCAGGGAGAGTGCTGGTAGGAAAGGGGTATAGAAATAATTAAGACTCATTGAGGTGTTCTGTATGAAATACACAAAGATTCAATAAAAAAGAAATATTAGAGATAAAATATTGATTTCAAAATAATAAAAGTAATATTGAAAGAAAATGAAAATTAAGAAAATTAATGGATGTGAAAATAGAAAATAAATAATATATGAAAATAAATGCTAGGCTTTTTTAATGACAGTTAAATTAATCTGACAAAATTAATAGATAAAAACTGAAAAAATAAGGAATTGATATTATGAGCATTAAAGGATACATATATGTGTAATAGGTATTAAATAGCACTATGGATAGTGACTATTGACTAAAGGTGCTGGGGAGATGTCTCAATCAGTAAAGTGCTTACAGTACAAGCAAGAGGACCTAAGTTTGGATCTCTTGTCACCGACATAAAAAGCTGGCCACGGTGGCATAGACATAACCCCATTTCTAGGAAAATGGAAAACAGGAGGATTACAGGGGCTTGTTGGTCAGCTAGTCTAGCCAAATGATGAACTCTAGGTTCAGTGAGAGAATCTGTCTCCAAACATAAGGTGAACAGCAATAGAAAAAGACACCTAACATCCACCTCAGGCCTCCACATCTGTGCACGTGTGCATATCTGCACACACAGGTATCCCCCTCCCCTACCCTACACGCAAGCACAGGCCACACACAAAATCTTTATAAATTGAAATTTCAAGAAAATTTTATATTTCAAGAAAAATCTAATCACCAAAATTAACACTAAAAGAAACTTTTAGATGAGTAAACCAAATTGTCATGAATCGTCGAAGATCTGAGATATTATCTATCCTTCTAGTCAACTAACTGCTTGCCTTCTTCAGCTTCAAAGACATGGTCAAAACCCTCGAAACTCCTGAGTCAGAGGCAAGATCTAAGATCATAGAGTCTCACAGCAATAACAGTAGACTAAGCATCGTTTTCTTACTCTGATTCATTCTCAATGACCACTTCTCACAGAGCTTCCGAATAGAGCAAACAATACCTATGTATGCAGTACATTAAGTCAAGGAAAGAAATCCTGATTTAGCGAACCAGAATCTTATATAAATGGTACAAAATAGACCAAGTCAGAGCTATGGAGAGAAAGGATGGTGTTATCTTTGAAAGTAAGCCAAAGGAAGATGATGTGACATTTGCAAATGTGGAGTGCCCAAGTAGAAAGTCCAAGTGAAACAGTTCTTCTAAAGCCAAATTGCCCAGTGAAGTGTATATCCTTCTCTTTATACAAAGAATGAAAAGACCAGTATTTCTTGGTTGTCAGAGGAATTATACACTCTGAATCCACACATTTCTCAGAAACTACTTGGCAAGAATGTTCCTGAATCTTCTCAGGATTTATCAACCAATGCTCCTGGCAGAGTTGTGACTATAATATAGTTCAGGATAATGAGGCTGAGGCTCCTGAAGTGCCAACCAACACAGCATGAGGTGTGTAGTGAATGTTTTTGACATCAGAGAGAAGGAGCTGTGCCAGACAGTAAACTCTCTGCTAACTTCAAACATCAGGGGGAAGTTGGATACCCCTAGGGAATAATGAAAACCTGTTTTGGATACATTGTCACATGAACAAGAATTTGTCTTGCTACACAGATGTTAATGGATTAGAAAGTTAATAAACCTATATACACTCTAGACAAGTGTCATCAATCTACAGTTGATTCAGTTAAAAATCACAATGTCTTAGACACCAGGGTCATTGAGAATAATCTTAAAGAACTGAACTAACATTATACAGCTTTTACCTGTAAGTAAAGCTGAGAAAATAATATACCTCGCATTCTAAGGATGCTAGTGCAGCACAAGGCAATAAATAAAAGTGCACTGACTTGTCTACAAAAATACCGAAAACTCTGGATTGGTGTTCAGATGGTGAAAAACTTAATGTACATTTCTTTTTTATAAATGTGGGCATTACAATGTAATGTATCTTTACAGTTTCATTAGAGGAAGGGCTTCTTTAACTTGTTCCAGTTATTCTTATCATTGCTGTAACCAAATCTTTGATAAGAAGAAATGTAAGGAGAAAGGCTTTATTCTTGCTTTCAATTTGAGATCCTTCTATCATGATATGCAAAACACAGCAGCAGGTACAGAAGGAATGAAGGCAGGAGCAAGAGACATCTCCACCCAAGAAGCAGAGAATGAAGGGGAAGTGGGCAGTCATAGAAAGCCTCATGACCCACCCCATTCCCCACTACCTCCTGTGAGGCTCCCCCTCCTTCAAGTCCCACAATTTCCCAGACAATGCCTCCAGCTCAGTACCAAGGATTCAAACACTTGTGCTATGGTGGACGTTTCACACTCAAACCACAGTAGTGCATTCTTGTTCCCTTCAACATACTTTTTACCCCACCTGTTTAATGTCTCACCTGTCTTCAGAGACTGTTCAGTTCTGACTGTGAGTCCGTTTTCATTCTGTTCACTGGGCCGTTAATAAAATCATAGTGCATGGTTTCCCACAATGAAGTCATTCAAAATTTAAACACTTCACTGGGCTCTAACTAGTCTTGTCTGCATTAAAACATATTAATATGAATGGCCAACAGCAATTGCTTTGTTCTACATGTTATGTTACTGAGTATTTTAAAATCTTGTGCATCTTATGTCACTCATGTGACAGGCAGAGGTGAGCACATGTACAGAACTAAGCTTTAACTGCTAACTCCGTGTTTAATACATTTAATACATTGATCTCGTTTGTTAAGTATTAAGACCTTTTTGAAAGCTTATCATGAAAGGTGTATAGCATTATTTTATTTTGATGTTTATTTTTTGTTTGTTTGTTTTGAGACAATATTTCCTATAGTTCAATCAAGCCTCAGACTCACTATGTAGCTGAAGATGACCTTGAATTTCTGTCCATCTGTGCTCACCTTCCAAGGGCTAGGATTATAGATATGTTCCACCATGCCCAGTTTGCACTATTATTTTACAGAAATTTTCCTAATATGATTTTTTGCAAGAGCTGAAATCCATAAGTTCTTTTATCCATATGCATTAACTGGTTAGAGGCAATAAAAATGAGTGACATAATCTTCTAATATCTGTTTTTCAGAGGGAGATGCCCTTCCTCAGGTAAAGTATAAATTATTGGATTATGACTAAATCAGTAACAGGTGAATTCCAGATATAAACTTGGAGAAAAAACAGAGAAAATTTGAAAATATGCTCATATCTTTATATTTCAAAGTATATTTCCCTAACATCAAGAAATGAGTATCCAAATAATGTCCTAGTGCAAGTTGATGATAGACTATTGTATAGAAGTACAGCAAAAGACTGACCCTAAAGGGTAGCTTTTCACATTTTGATTAATTCATCAGTTTCTATAGTAGGTATAGCAAATAAGTCTGACAAAAGCTAAACCTCTCCATTGGACTCACATGGCTGGCAGCCATGTGAATATTTGAATATTTCTATTTACCTAAGACCTAAAAATATGGGAGACATGGCATAGTGACATGATCTAGAGAGGACAAAGCTCAGCCAAACCTTTGGTCTATTCAAACTGTATACAGAGGCACTGTCATAAATGCTACAACACTAAGACAGATGAAACTACCTAATTCCATGATGTAAGAACAGACATCAGAAACGTTAGAAATTGAAAAATATTTTAAAATTCCATAACTAACAAAGATATAACCATGATGCAGTTCTTAGTAATAGTATTTTGCTTTAAAATATTGTTTACTTAATCAGTGTGTTTGCTTCATTTTATATTTTTTATTTACAAGTTATCTAATGATAAATCATGGTGTTCTCCTTAAACATCATTAATATTAAAATTAATTTAAAATGTGTGACTTTCCCAAACTTTATCTATGTAACTTTGGCTATAGGAAGAACATGGTAGCTTTAATATCAAAACCTATTTCCAATATGATCGCTAGTAACAAAGTTGGGAAATAAAAAGAATGAATTCCAGGTAGAATTCGTGTTCAAGTTCATGTTCAAGACATGGACATTATGGGAAAATATAAATCAGGAAAAAAAAAAGAATAAAAAAGCAGTTTAGTCAACCAAAGTAGACAAAAGAACGTATGTGGCAAGATTAAATGTAAGCACAGATTGCAAAATCAAGATGCACTGTTAGGTAAATGCTTCAGTTTTGTCTTACACCTATACAGTTATACTCTTTCAATGAGTTAAGAGAGATGTATAAATTAC
Source organism: Eospalax fontanierii (assembly GCA_035773235.1). Classification (NCBI taxonomy): domain Eukaryota; kingdom Metazoa; phylum Chordata; class Mammalia; order Rodentia; family Spalacidae; genus Eospalax; species Eospalax fontanierii. The sequence goes on along the minus strand of CM069528.1, from coordinate 72,571,322 downwards.
AGTCCTCTTTAAAAATAATAGCAATGTGCTAGACATGGTGGCATGTGCCTTTAATCCCAGCATTCAGAAGGCAGACGCACGTGGATCTCTGTGAGATTGAGTTCAGCCCGGATTACATAAAAGTTACAGGCAGGCTGAAGCTACAAGGAGACGCTGTCTCAAAAATAATAACATTAATATGGGAGATTAAGACAGCATGCATGTAATGAGAGAAACACTATTATAGGAATGTATACGAATACTAAAAGGCATACAGCAAGGCACCCATGCTGTTCTTGATGATCAAAGCTCTGAATCATATTCACAGCAGTGAAAGTAAATTGGGGTTTTGGAAGTCAACACATTTTCCGGATTAAGATCACCTCACTTCAGTAGATTGAACAGAGCTACCTATAACCACAAATAGCTAAACTTTTGTTCAGAAGTCATACAAAAATTAATTATATAATGATGAAACTTTGCATTTCCTTTTATTTTATTTTACAATTCAGGACTCCTTTTTCTGTGATTTATGATGTGATGGTGTTTACAGCTGAGTGCTATGGAAGTAGTAAAGAGAAGTGGCAAACGCTTAGTGTTGAAGTTCTCAAGCAACTCCACACATTATTCTCACTTCCCTTTGAGTGTACTGTTATGGTAGAAGACTAACATTTATTAAAAGCTAAGGAACTTGATCCTATTTGATAAATGCACATCTAAATGTATTTACTAATGAAGGGTTTAATGCCCCCAGGATTTCAAAGACAATGAACTTAAATATATGAAAACTCAAGGATATCACCGAATAGGACCACATTCTCTTGAAGAATATTAACATTACCTACATTCAGAGACTTGCTATGAGCTTCCTGGGGATAGTTAAGCTCAGTCTTTCCACGACTTCAAAAGAAAAATTATCAAAACTGCCTCTGTGTTCATTGTTGTTCTTCTTTTCCTTTTCTTTTTCAATTAGCATACAAAGTATTAGGATTCATCATGAAATTTTCAAATAATTTTACAGGATATATTTTGATCATATTAAGGTCCTCTCTTCTACCTTCTTCTCATCACCTTACTAGCCCCTGCCCAATGTATTCTATAATATATAATATATAATATACAAATATATATTAAGGTCTAAAGCATCTAATTTGTGTCCCAAATGCCCTGTGGTATGGAATCATCCACTGAAACCTGGTCTACTTACCATGAGTTTCACCCTTAAAACAGACTAATTCACCTCCTCCCAGTAGCCATCAGTTACCAATAGTACCTCAGGCAGGGTTGGGGTTTCTTATCCACTTCCCTGTATCTATGTTGTGATTTTATTTGACTTAAGTATAGGAGGGACTTGTCCATACTGTCACCATTGCTATGAGTTCATACAAATAACTACTCAGGTATCTGAAAAACTTTCTTTGTGGTCATCTACCACCTCTGGATCTTATAATCTTTCCACTTCCACTTCTGCAACGATCCCTGAGCACTGGGAGGCAGAAGTTTGATGCAAGTGTCCTATTCAAGAATAAGCTACCTGCAACCTCTTGTTCTCTGCAGATTGGCCAATTGTTGTTCACTGTGTTAATCAATCACCATTTGCTGAATAGGAAGCTTTCCTGGTGATAGCTGAGAGATACATGAATCTATGGGTATAACAATAAGTCATAGGAAATCAGTTTAACAGTATAATTCTTTAGCAGAATAAATGTATTAAGTTTTCTACCATGGCCAGTGAGCTGTCTAGCCTTAGCCCCAAGGCTTGGTATCAGGTTCAAGTATAGGACCCATCTTATGAAGCAGAACTTAAATTCAATTAGCAAGTTGTAGGTTCCTCCCATATTATTCATACTACTATTGACTATAGGCATATCTTCTAAGTCAGATGTGGTATCATGCAGTATTTACAGCTGGGTAAGTTTGAAGATTAATATTCTCTTTTGGTAGTATGCATAGCACCTTCCAACACTTAAAACTAGCCAGTACAGTAAGGGGTTTTTTGGGGGGAGGGGTTATTGAGCTGTTATACATTTCATTCAACAGTTCTTAATCAAGGTTAGACCCCCGGCCCCATCCATGCCCCATTTACAGATTCGTTAGTTTTCACTGTATCCAACCACTATGTTCTATGAATTTTAGGTGTAGAGGCTCAATTGCAGATGTGTCACCTAAGACTGGGTATCTCTCAGACGTATATTCTCTGTGTCTGACCAATTGTCGAATTTTGTTTTAGTTTCCATCTGTTGCAGAAAGAAGCTTCTTTGATGAGTGGTGTACTGTATGCTTGTCTATAAATATAAAGATCCAGATTTAGTATGTGGTAAGAAATATCATTGGGTTTCTATGCTTTTGACTTAGAATTCCCATTCTTCTATTTTCATAATTCATAAAATTTTTCAGTTTGTGGTCACCAAGAGTTCCTTATATCCTATTAAGGTGTTGTTGTGTTTGCCTTTAATTTATCATTTTTAATAAAATGTTTCAATTCTTATACATCTCTTTTAAGCCCTTGATAGTGTGTTCTCCATGTGGTCTATTTTGTTGGTGAGATTTTTCACTCAAATATTCAATTTTAACTTCATATCAGTTTGGGTTTTCTTCAGTGTTTCTCTTTCTTGAATTCATATTTTCATATCCTGAATTTTTTTCATTATTTCATTCAGCCATTTGTGTTTTCTTAGACTTAAGTAAGTTCATTTTTGTCAACTTTAAGTTCATTTAGGTGTTTATTCTTATTATCTATGAATTCTTTGAACTCTTTCAGCATGTTTATAAATGGCTTCTTATAAAGTTACTGTAAAGGACTTGAGAGTGTATTGACTGGCACAAATATGAATGAGATGAAAACAGAAAAACAGTTCTTAATATGGATATATATATATATATATATATAATGTTCTTATTAAGTGAAAGAAATTATCAATTTAAATGCAGATAAATGTCAGGCATGATGGTATATCTGTAGTTCCAACACTTGAGAAGCAGACACAAGAGGATTGCTCAAGGTCAAGGCAAGACTGGTCTGCATATTGAGTTCTAGATCAGTAAGTGCTACATAACAAGACCCTGCCTCAAAGATGCAGATAAAATTCAAGAGCTACTATGATTTTTTAAAGAATGTTATCATAAAATGACATTTTTCCCTTAGCTTTGTGAAAACTTACAAGTAGTTCATAGTGGAATGTGGGACCTGTCAGCTTGAAAAGAGTTCATTTTTAAGACTGCACAGTCAGTCAACATATCCTGACAAGCAGGGATAATGTGAAGTCATTAATTTGTTTTTATATAATAACATGTGTGTCAAGAAATTTATCTTTTTAAAATTTGAAGTTTTGTTTCTAGAAATGAAAATCTGATCTGGGCAAAGTTCCCAGAATTTTCTTTGGGGGAAAGTGACACACTTCAAAACTGTACAGTTCTAGCTGCATGGTGATTCAGATTATTATTTTGGAATGGTAGTTTTCTGTGTCAGTGCGTCGAGGACGGTTTAAGTGTATGAATCCACATCTGAGACAGTACAAATTATTTAGTCTCCAGGATGTCAAATGTCACAGCTGATAATTAGCACAAACTTTGAGTTGTAACAACAGCCAAGTTTGCTCATATGTCCTTATTTGAGCACAGGGCATTCTATCTTCATCAACGACAGGAAAAAACACATGCCTAAGTAGCACAGATGGATTTCAGAAAGGTGGCATTAATAACACCTTTGTCTATCAGAAGTGGAAATATCTTTTAAAAGTCTCATGGATATGAGATGTACCATTGTCTTCTGTCTTGGTTGATGTTTCCACCTCCACAGTGAACAGAATGGGGTCAAAACAATTACATTGAGCCTAATAAGGCTAAAAGATATAATCATTCTTCTACCAAACATTACGATTTTGCACAAAAAAGTTAATATTGAAATACTTTCAAATATAAAATTTTCCCAAATTTGTCTCCTTTAAAGGTTGCACATAGAATCAGACACTTTCCAGAAAATGGAAAAACCAGATGAGAGAAATACCTTCAAGGGCCTATATTGTGCAGGTAGACCACTTAAAATGGGACTGTTTAAACTGGAGAGGTGGGGAGATGGTTACATAAGGAACTATTGGGAAAGAAGGAGCTCAAGAGAGGTGGGGCCATAGGAGACTGGTATTATCAAGGGAGAGATGGGGAAAATTGTCATACTTTAAATGAGTAAGGCATAGAGGGAAGGTTAGACAGGGAGAGAGTGAAAGGAGAGATTAAATAATACTGAGCTAGTATAAAACACCAGAAGGAATCATATGCATCTAACAACCCAATGACAAAGTCCATATACAATATCACTACATGAGTCCATGAAGTGATGTGCATAGCTGAAGGCTACATAACAAGAAACAGTGCCAGAAAGGAGAAACCTTTCTTTGAGTTTTTGGCCAGGGTAGTCCAAGAGACTCCCAAAATTACATAGGCTATTGCCACAAACCTTGATTGCCTCCCAGACTTGAAGCTAAGACTGTATTGTTGAAGACAGGACATACTTCATAGACTGTATTTGGAGCAATGGAGCTGGAACTGACATAGAAGCCACTTCCCCTGAAGGCTAGCTCTCACAGATTTGGAGAGCACTATGCTACTAAGGGAGAACATTAATCGATGGTCCAATACCAGCTTCATGACCAAATAACCACATAAATGACTGGCACAACATATGACACTGTTGAAGTTGTAGCATTTTTATCTAGGGGGCAATCAATGGCTACCTAATTGGACTTAAAGCCTACTCAATGGGAGGAAACTCATGTTTGGAACTATAATCAATAGCCTAATACACATGGCTGAAGAGGTCATAGATCTTAGAGAAATCCCGAAGACTGTCACATCCCTAGACTAAAGTAACTTCATATAAAATATGCATTCTTGCATTTACAGTCAGGTATCCTAGTCACCACTTATCAAAGAGTCTTTTGTACCAGAGTCTACCACAGAGCACCACAACTGGTCTCACAGACATTGTTTGTGAATTTCCCATGCCTAAGCAGCTCATTTACAATGCAAACTCTACACCTAAATCACACACAACATAGAAATGGCTAAAGAGAACTAATGAATCTCCCAACTCTTATTAATGGGGCTCCCTCATGTAACAGTGGGTCAGGAACTCAGAAATGGCCAAAGTATGAAGATTAAGAATCTTCAGAGTGTGGTTCCCCAGACAGGACTCCTACATTGAGCTTCCCTCATCCAAGACTCAGGGACAATTGTGGAAAAAGGGTTGGAAAGATTGTGAGAACCAGAGAGGAGGCATGTGACCAGATGAAAGTAATCCTACAATCTGAGATCTTGCGTGTCAGGATGCTCAAGACCTATGCAAACTCAAGTGGACAAAAACCCAGCACAGAACTGTGGAAATGGACAGCAGACCCCAATCTTTGCTGAAGAAAAATTGACAGCTGATTATTGTTGGGTGAAGAGGAGCCAATCTTTTTAAAGTGCGGGTCTCTGGATAGGCTGATGAGATCTCAGTGGATAAACTTGCACTGAGGAACATCTGGGGACACTAAATTGACACAATAGACCCTAACATAGATGACAGAATGTATAGATTCCAGCTCGGACGTGCTATGGGATGTGCAGGTGGGGATGCGGTATAGAGATTATTAAAATTGATTGAGATGCTCTGTATGAAACACACAAAGATTCAACATAAAAACTAATGTAAAAAAAGTACATCTTTAAATACTAATGAAAGGAATTTTGCTTTCATGATTTAGAACTGGGCTTGATGGCACATGCTTTTAATTCCAGTACTTTGGAGGCAGAAGTACGACTAGACTACAAGGTGAATTCTTGGGTCTACTGGGGCTACAGGGAGACCACATCTCAAAAAGACAAAAACATCTGCAAAATTTTGTTTTCATTCTGTACTCCTAATTCTTTGAAATATGTTTTCTTTTCTAACCTTCCTAATAACCAATATATCAGCAAAATATCAATAAATACCTACTTATTGACCTTATTGATACAAGCAAAAGTAAATTCTGTCATTTTTTTCTTCCTGCTAAGCTCTAACAATAAGATTAAAAAAATGTCAGTAAAATTACAAATAAACATATTTTAGTGAATCATTTATATTAGAATCCAAGTAGAACACACTACATTTTGAGTAAAACTGTATGCTCAGAATTTGCCTTGAATATTATGATGATTGAACAAGCATTTATTAAGCACCTTTTATATATCTTTGCCTAAAATTTCAAAAAAGAGTACAATACGTTCAAAGTATCTAAACTATACTGAAGACAGAAAAGTACAAAAATTTAAGATAATAATAATTTCATTGTAGAATATTTCACCTATAATGCCTGAACATTTACACAAGACAGTAGCAAGATTTATTTGTATTTATATAAATATTCAAACATTATAAGCATCCCTAGCAGCAGAAAATAATGGTGGTTAATTTTTCATTCTGACAACATTTTCAAATTATTAAAAAAAAACAGAATCTTTATTCAACCTTAGTATTCTTCTTTACCACTCTTCTCTCAGAATTAAGATAATTATTTTCATGGGGACAATTTACTAAACAACATTTCAAAGGAAGATAAATACTATATCCTCTTCTTTAGCATACCAATTTATAAATGTAAACTTTGATTTTTCAGAAACCTTTCTTGAAATCACTTAAAACACAATAAAATAGTTGTTCTTCAAGAAACTCATGACTATAGAAATTATAATGCTAATAAATGTTAGCTATATGTCCACTGGAAAAACAAATTAAATATAAAAACTATATTTTATAGTCTACATATGAGGTGATGGTTAATAATGGCAACCACCTCTTCTCAGTGAAATCTTAATTTTTGTGATCTGTTCATGAATCTCATTTTCCCCCATGATTAGCTTATAAACATGCACAGATGTGTTAGCTTTATTTATAGCAACATAAGACTACTTTTCCACTTTCACTTGTGTGTGTGTGTGTGTGTGTGTGAGCAGTGTGTCCATGTGAAGGTTGATTTTGAGTATCTTTATCAATCGCTCTGGTTTATTTTCTGGGACAGGATCTCTCAGTGAACTGGGAGCTCAATGATTTGGCCAGGCCAGCTGGTTAACGAACTGCAGGGCTCTGCCTACCTCTGCCCTCCTTAGAGTTGGGATTATAGGCACATGCTGGTTGGTTGAAGGTTTTTGCTTGGAAGCTGAAGATATGAATTCATTATTCCTTCATGCACAGCAAACAATTTACTGACTGAGCCAGTTTCATTTTTAGGTAGTAACTTATGTTTCTTTAGAAACATCATGTGCAACATTCGTTATAATAATACATATCAGAAGTTTAGTGACAAACTATTCCTGTATACCAAGGACTGTGCTAAGAACCCTAAGTGGATCATCTCTTTGAACTCTTAGAACCAGTCTGTCTATTGGTAGAATTTCTCTCCCTTTGCTGACTAGAGAAACAGACTTGAAACTGTCATAACTTGCCTACAGTTCAGGTTAACAAATCCTAGATCCAAGCAGGACTGAAGCCCCAGGCATTATAGAAGGGAAACTATGCTCTATTTAATAATTATAAAAAGGCATTTTACATAAGACATGAATGCCCCAGTAATTTAACAAGCACTGAATGTTTGCACCAGCAGTATGAATGTGTAATTATATTCATAATTCATTAAAGTGTCTTACTTTGTGTAAAAACTTGATGTAAAAACTAATCCAGGTAAATTGTTTAAAAATTCCTTGGAGTCATTTAAGAAAGCAAAGATTGACGAATAGGGCCCACATCGTAAAAATAGTTTACAGGTTTATAGTACAGAATTTTAATATCCAAGTATGCCTACAAAAAAAGACTTTAAATAGATTGTGGTTTTGCTTCAGATCACAAATCCCCCAATAATGACCTAAGAAGCTTATAAAATAACCTCCAAGATCCCTAATGGACATTTTTTTGGAGTAGCTGTTTCTACATGTGCCTGCCTCATTTCAGTACATGACAGTAATCCCTGTTCATGATCATCATGTTGGATTCCAGAGATCTGGTTATTCAATTACCACAAATTTGATCTCCTAAATATAATAAGATATATTTTGATAACTTTGTAATTGCACAAATTTAAATTGAGTACAGATTTTTATTCCTGAAGTTTTATACTATTACAGTTAACTTCCAATGGTATGGCTCTTTCCCAAATGAAATCTTGAATAAAACTGCAAAAAAAATTTCTTTATTATAAAAATTATAAAATATTTTATAATGTTTGAAAATTAGAGAAAGGAATTCCAGATTATTTTGTGCCTTAGAGTTCTTCAGTGCTCTGATCTGCAATACCATGACAACTTGGTTGTCATAACTAGACGCATGGTTTCTCACAAGTAACCTGCTATTTGTAGTAAGGGTCTCAGAACGTACTCTGAACAGTTCAGCTATTTTTATACCCTTCATTCACCCTGGAGTTTCTAAAGAAGAAGATATAGTTGCTTAATTTCTGTGTATCTTCACCACCAGGGGACTATCCTCTACCAAGAAAGAACCCGACTAATTATGTTCCTAGTGCTCAACTCAACATTCATTTTCTAATAGTTTATGAAATAGAGAGAAAATAAATCGGTCCTTTTAATTCTGCTTTTGACAATGAAGTACAGTTGTATTTCTGAACTGAAAATGTAATCTTTTAAATTATTTTCAAACTTTCTAATGACCTCTTAGTTCCTAAAATTGAAGTTTAAAACTCTTAGGAAAATATGAAATATCTTTCATTACTGGGTCTGTCCATATCTGCAAGTGGCTTTTCTCGAATCTCAGCATTCAGCCTCTGCTACATGATTCCAGAAATATTAACAGCTCTTCTAAGTGCTTCAAACATCCATATTTCCCAACCTTTGAACATATTATAATATAGAGCTTCAGAGCTCTGGTCTCTGCTCAGTTGTAGCCCGTAACATGGACCAATGAATGTTTGTTCCTTCTTTAACAAGTTATCAAAGGTTTTGTGATGATTTTCAGTGAGGTCTTTCCTAACATTCTCAAATACAATTAGACTTTACCTTGCTGTGTTCTGATTGAATTTTATCCATACTCTCATTGCACCAATTATTATAATATTACTCATTGTATGGCTTAAATCATGAGACTATAATTCCCTTCTAGCCAGGAGTCAGTTTTGTATATAATTACCAATGGTAACAGACAGCCTACATCAAAAAGGCTCCTGTGAAATGTAGTGAATAACTCACTGAGTGAATACCTCATTATTACTTAGTATCCATGTGAGGAGAGTTGAAAATTTTCTATACTTTAATTTTACCCTAAAGGAAAGAAATAAGCTCAATCTAATTCAGAGTATTCTAAGAAATGGATTTAAATTCACCCTCCAAATTGAATATTCTACAAATGCTTCCACAAAACGTTAACATATTAAAAGCAATTTATAGACATAGAATCTAACAGAATTCTAAATCAGAGAGCTTGCAAACAGTATGATTTTAAATTGTTCATCACACCACACAATAGGCAGGGGAGTTTTTCTTCTTACACAAAGAATGCCATAAAAGATAGTGGAGTTTTATCATTTCTCACTAGCGTTGATACCATGTGGATTAGAAAATCCCTAGAATGAGTCTAAGTTTTATATTACACTAGTTCCTATGAGAGCTGGTACTTGGCCTTTTATTTATTCAGAGAGAGGAATACCTTTCAGAGAAGAGCATACATATTATTTTTCTTAAGAAAATTAAGAATTTGAAGAGAAAAAATAACTTTATTTTGTACAGAAGTAGTAAACTTAAATAACATACAAGTAAGAAGTGATAATTAAATATTTCAAACACTTTATCTAAATTAACAGGTCATATATAAAAATATGAATGAGTATTATAGCTGGTTATATTCCATTATTTCCTTAACAAAAAATACACTGGAAATGGAGTAGTATACAGAATGCATTTTTGAACTATGTGGCACAAACATGAAAACTGAATGGACTGTCTCAGTACATAAAAGGTCATAAATGGTATCTATCCTAGGATAAAGAACTGAAACCTCCACCATTTAATAAAATAATCTTATCACAATGTTGGACTTTTGGAAACTTAATGCTGTTTGAGGACTAATAGCCTCACTGCAAAGCAAGTCCATTTACCCAGTGTGTTCATCACAGGAAATGAAAATCTCCTGTCTTTCTTCTAAACCAAAAATCTTACATAATTTTTAGAAAAATCTTATTCAGTGCCTTTCTCTACACTAGCAACACAAGTCTTCTTTTACAGAGGATGAAAGGCAGTGTCATTACCCACCTGCCTCCTGTAAAAGGGATTGAATTCTATGGCTTTTTCCTCCAATACATAGAAACTTTATGCTAATCATATTGTTCTATCTTGTAATTTTCCTTATGTATTCAGAAATAATATATTAAAAACAGTGATGATCTTTCCATGGAAAACAACAGAAATTCTGGACAAAATAAAAGAAAATATATTTAACTTTTCAGGAAAATAAGATTCTGTCAAAACAGACGCCATTCCAGTTTCAAAAAGATGTGAAAAGTTGTAAGAGAGTGCTGCTTTCACACTGATGAGGAACAGACAGAAAATCCACCACATCATAAGTTCTCCAAAGTCCATCAGAGATCTGAGTTCTGTAAGGAGCGAAGGAAACTGGATTCCACAGGGTGACAAACCCAAAGGAATAAAGCATATAAAACCATTCAGGATACAGGAACAGTTATCAAACAAGCAAATTAAAATAAATAAGCTTCCAAGGTCAGGAGAGCATGCCCATTAAAATGGCTGAGTTCCCAGACACAAGAGATCTTTACTCAGTTAAAAGCTTTATTTTTCAGTGACTAGACCAAAATATTCACAACAGAGACTGATTCATGGAGAGCTTATTAGAGAGCATCTTCACAGCTTGGTTATAGGCACTCAAGATTTACTCGGTAATTGCGAAAAGTCAGGAGACATTGTGTCTCCTGTAGCTTTTGTTCTGTGAATTAAAAACTATAGTATGGGGAGACAAGAGAGATAAATAATGCTTAGGTGGTATGAAAGAGCAAAGGGAAATGCATTATCTAATAAGGTTACTGAAAAATACATATATATATGAGTGCATGAGTACAGCTGACAGCTATATAACACACATCACAGTGCCAGGCAAGAGAAATCTTCCTTCAAGTTGTTTGCCAGGGTATTCCAAGAGCCTCTCAAAGTAACACACTATTGCCACATCCCTTGATTGCCTCCCAGAACTTGAAGTTAAAACTAAAGACATGACATAGGACTTAGACATCAGACAGAGGACTTAGAGCAATGGAGCTGGAACTGACCTGAACTATACCTCCCTGAAGACTTGCTCCATACTAACAGAAAATAGTATGTAAGCTGTCAAGGGAGAAAACCAATCAATGGGACAACCCAGCTTGAAAGCCAATTAACCACAATGACTGTCCCAGCAAATTATCTCTATTTGGTATAATAGTGGCATTTTTATCTAGAGGGTAATAAACAACTGTCTGATTGGAATTACAGCCTGCTTACCAAGAGGGAATAAATTCGTGGTACTGTAAGCAAACCTAAAATACACATGATTGGGGAGGTCATATATCCTGGAGAAAAACCTAATTTTGTCACATCCCTAGACCATCTAGTCAATCGAAGAGATAAGTGACTGTGAGCTTCTCAGCTCTAGTAATACAATTACAATACAACCTTTGTACTTAAGACTCAAGGAGCATCATAGAAGAGGGGGCAGAAAGATAGTAAGAGCCAGAGGGGCAAGACACCTGCTACTAGTTAATGCATTCTAGATATGACAGGGAACTACATCAAAGAAATCTCCACAGTGTGGTGGTCTAAAAAGATCTTCATAATGATACAACCAATTGGGGGGCATTTCATAGTGTCTTACTTCAAGAGAAACCGTTACAAGCAATCAATGAATGCTGAGGGAAGGAGAATCTGTTTCCTCTGGAGACTGGCTCCCTGAGAGGTAGGTAGTCCCAGGCGGGCAGTCCTAAACACAGGTCCATACCAGTAGCAATAAATGGACTCAGTGATATATGTACATATATATATATATATAGATATATAGATAGATAGATAGATAGATAGATAGATAGATGTTTGTTTATGAATGTGGGTATATATGTAACAATAATAAAGAGAAGGACAAGAAATTGTAAGGGAATGGGGTGGACATGAAAGGAGTTGGAGGGAGATTGGAAGGATGGAAACAATTCAAATATAGCTCTCATGTATGAAACTCAAAGAAATAAAATTAAAAATAAATTTTAAAATTTCAAGTCACTTAAGGAAAAGCATCAAACTTCTTTGTCTTCTCAGATAAAAACTTCTATAGGAATAAAACCAATATCCACGATCCCAAGTTTTAGGATAAGAACATATGGAAGCCTCAGGACACAGGCAAAGAAACTTTACTGCTATAAGACCATAATCAAAAAGTCTATACCCAGGAGGAGGAGTAGAAAAGTTTCTCAACTGCAGAATTTAATAACAATAGCAACCACTAGTCTGTGAACACCACGTAAAGGGCAAGCAAGAGCAAACAGAGCTGTGCTACCATGGCAAGGAAGGGGAAGAAAGGTAAGCAAAGCTGTTTTTGAGAACCAGGCATGCAAATATGACAAGAATCAAGGATAGAAACAGGAGAAGGAGGAAGAGGAGGGGGAGGAGGAGGAGGAGGGGGAGGGGGGGGGGGAAGGAGGAGGAGGAGGGGGAGGAGGAGGAGGAGGAGGAGGAGGAGGAGGAGGAGGAGGAGGCGGCAATAAGAAAGTTTGGCATCTAAGGAGGGAAAAAAAGTGGAGCAGAAGTTGGAGCAGAAGCAGAAGAGGAGGGAGGAGAAAGTCCTTTTGATCATTTTGAAGCTAATACCGAATAATAAGCCATAACAAGCTACTGTTAGAGGTGGGATAAGAACAAGAATGTGTAAAAAATTCCTACCCTATGAATCAGATAGAAGAAAAAATCCCTCATTTTAAAGTAAGTTTTTATCATTTGCAAATTTTCCTACAATGGGGGCTGGAGAAATGACTCAGAAGACCCAGGTTCAATTCCTAGCACCCATATGGCAGCTGACAACCATCCATAACTCCAGTTCCAACAGATTTGATGACGTCTTCTGACCACCGTGGGTATTGCATAGCAAGGGTGCACTTACACACATGCAGGAAAACATTCATATACATACAATAAAAATAATAAATACAATTTTTTCAAATTTTCATACAATGTATTTTGATCATATTCAGGTCCCTCCCCACTATCCAGCCCCTCCCCATTACCCACAGCTGACAGGCTTCATATCCTCCACAATTATTTATTCTTTTCTGTTATTTGTTTAAGGTTTTAAAATTTTTTTAATTTTTTTTTATTTTTGAGAATTTCATATGAGCATCGTCTTTGCAATATTTACATCCACTCAGTCCTCACCGTGTCCTCCATGTCCCCTAATCCCTCACAATTTATTGTCCTCTTCTTCAGTTACTATTATTACAGATACAAACGTATAGTAATATATATACAACATATAAATCTCTGAGTCCATTTATTGGTGCCCTTGTGTTTAGGACTGTCTATCTGAGATTAGGAGCTAGTCCCTGGAGAACTCTGATTCTCCTTCCCTCAGCATCCACTAATCACCTATAGCTCTTCATCTTTAGGTAGGACACTGTGACAACTGCCACATCCACCTTGGTATGTAGGCTGAGTTTGTCTTATGCAGGTCTTGTTAGACTACCATACTGTGGAAATTTTATTGGTGCAGCTTCCTAGAATGTCATGTCTAGAATGCATGACAGTGCATTAACCAGCAGTGAGTGTCTTGGCCCTCTGGCTCTTACGTTCTTTATCTCTTACATTCTTTATCTTCCCTTTTCCACAGTGTTCCCTGAGCTGTGGGTATAAAGATTACATTGTAGATGTGTCGCTTACAGTTAAGCACTCACAGACACTTATTCTCTGCATGTGACCAGTTATGGAACTTTGTAACAACTGAGAAAAACACTTGCCAGATATTGGAGGAAACTAAAGCCTGTAATGCAATGTTTCCTTACTTTTTCAAATAATTATTAGCTCAGTTCCTGATTTGATTACTTCATACTAATAGTATGACAGAAGAAAAGGCATTATAGCACCAATCTCTCATATTGGGTATTTTACTCATTATGGTGACAAAAATATCTGTCAAAATAAACAACTTAAGAAGGACTGGTTTGTTGTGGACTATAGTTGAAGGGGAAGAACATCCTGGAAGGGAAGACACGGTAAGCAGGAGCATGGAGGTGAATGGTCACACTGTGGCCACAGCTAGAAAGTAGACAGTGATGAATGCTAGTGCTTGGCTAGCTTTCTCTTTGAATGCAGCCTGGAACCCCAGCCTATGGACTGAATTCTAGATCCTGTCAAGATGACAATCAATATAAAACATGTTTCTATTCTTATACTTTGTATTATGTCAATATTTATTTAAAAATTATGATGTACAAAAGCATTAATATTCTGTGTAAACAGAAAGTAATAAAAAAAGATCCTAACCTAGAGTTGATCCTAAAAAATTATATTCAGGCTGTTGTAATTGATATGTGAAAATATCTAAGGAAAGCATGTGTGAATATAAAAGATTTCATCAGATAGATGAAAACTACAAGAGTTAGTATTAATGAAAATGGTGGAAAAAAATCAAACCACAGAATTTTGGGTTAGAAACACGAAAGAAAAGAATAAATAAACTAGGAGATAGAAAAAAAATAAATGTTCTCAACTGAAATAAGAAGAGATAAAGTAATTCTCCCCTAAAAACAATAAATTGATACCTTATCAGTTGTGGAGATTTCAAAATTCTAAAACAGAACTGTGCATACCAGTCACACTACTGAAGGGTTGGGGAGATGGCTCAGTTGGTAAACTGTTTGCCTCAGAAGCATGGGGACATGATCAGTTCAGATTCCCAACACCCACATAACTGCTGGACAGCAGTGCACAACTGTAAGCCCAGCACGGTGGACGATGGAGGCAGGAGGATTGCAAGTGTCTCTGTCTCAAAAAATAGTGTGGAGGAGTTGCAGAAATGGCTCACATAGCAGCGCTTGCTGGTCTGCAGAGGGCCCTAGTTAGGTTCCCAGCATGCACATCAAGCAGCACACAGTGGGTTGTAACTCAATTTCAGGGGATCCTAGGTTCTTTTCTAGCCTCCATGGGTAGTGCTTGCATGTTACACATATAGACAAGCAGGCATACACATAAGCATAAATAAAACAAATAATTAAGAGATAATGAGGTGGAGGATGGCTGGGCATTGACCTATGGTGTCTACATGTGTGCACACAAGTACGGGCACCCCACTGAACACATACATACACACATAAACACTCTCCTCTACACACACACATACACATACATACACATACACATACACAAATATGAAGATGGAGAGCAATAAAGGAAGACATCTGATGTTGACCTCTGGGCTTTACATGTGGACACCCATATGCATACACAGACACATATACATGGAGAGACCAATGCATACAAAATTTAGTGAAAATGAATTAAAAGGAAATTTTGAAAGTAGGCAAAGAAAAATGAACTATTTCACAACAAAAGTAAAGAGTTACCACAGGCTTATTTATCAAAGTCTAAACAAATCGAATATGTTGGTATGGTAGTCATAAAAACGTAAAAAAATTAATCTATTGATTTTGAATTCCAGAAGAATAAGAAACGATAAAATGAAAGTAATCCCAGGACACATTTATTTTTGGCCATTTTAGAAATACTTCATTGTCTTCTGAAGAAGAAAAATATATGATAAGTATAGTACAAAATTAAGACACAAAAATAGAATTAAGCATTGAAAGCTGCTTAAATGATATATTACATTACATACTGTTTAAAAGTTGATTGTGATGGTACAAATGCACATTGCAAGTCCCAGAGTACTTACTAAAATCAGTTTTAAATGTATAACTTGTAATCCAGTATCAGAAACAATAGTGGATCATAATAATGCACAAAGAAATAGGTCAAGAAGAGGAAAAAAACAGCAAGAATAGATGAAATGAATGGACAAAAACTACCAACACAGTAGGCACAGATTTTAAAAGCAGGAAAAATTGCAATAAACGTAAATGATCTGAAAGATACCAAGTAGTAACACAGCTTATCAGTGGAAAATAAAAGAATCAATTACAGAAGTTAGCAAACTTTAAACATGGAGGCATAAGTAAGTTAAAATACAAGTGTATGAGATTAACACCCTGCAAGCAACATAAAAGACCAAGTTCAATGGCTCTCATAATAGCAGATAGAAAGAAACTGGAGGGTGCTGTAGAGATGGTTCTGCAGTTAAGAGCAATGACTGCTCTTGCAGAGGACCTGGGTTCAGTTCTCAGTACCCAGAATGGCAGCAAACATTGTAACTCCAGTTCCAGGGGATCAAATGCCCTCTTCTGACCTCTGTGGGCACTGCACAACATGGGTGCATTTACACACATGCAGGCAATACATTCATACATATAAATAAAATAAATAATAAATAAATAATTTTTAAAAAGAAAAGCTAAAAATAATTCTTCTATGTCTTTCTTGAAAGAGTAACATAACATAAAGGCAAATTGAGTGCAAGAAAATTAAAATAAATAATATAAATTATTTAAATATATTATAACTATCATAGAAATATATAAAATTTTGAAAATATAATTGATATATTTTCATATATTTGAGGACTTATTAGACTGGCTTACAGTCTGGTTTGGGTAGTCCAACAGAAAGATGAGAATCCAGCAGTTGTTCAGTCCACAAGGCTAAATGTCTCAGCATTTCCTGTCTGGCAATGAAAGCCTGGGAGATTCCTGCTCACCTTCAGTCTACACTGGAACCCTGAAAACTTTGGCTCTAATATCAGTGAAAGAGTGCCTCAGCAACAGGGTCAATAAACTCGCTAAAATGAAGGCAACCCCCAAAGGCGATAGCTTCCTTCTTCCATGTCTTTTTATATGGGCTGCCACCGGAAGCTGCTATCCACATTTAGGATGGATCTCCCCACTCAAATAGTCTGATCAAGAAATTCCCTCATGTTTCCGTTAATTCTAGATCTACGCTCATTGACAACCAAGATTAGCCATCCACCGTTGTTTGAATTAGCCTCATAATGCATGTCACTTTCTCTTTTTATCGTAGTCATTTTCAATGATTTCTATATTCGTGGCAATACTTCCCTGCATATCATTGGTAAGACAATCTTTGTGTAATATTAAATTCCAGGAAAATATTACTTTTCCACCAACTCTTGCAGAAGTAGGGGTGGTCATGTGATCAAAATCTCACCAAAGGCCTATAAGCAGAATTGATTGAGCTCATATGATATATGTTCTACACCATATCCTAAAAAAAAAAAAAACCAACTCCCTCTTTCCATCATTTCTTTCTGAATTCTGTAGCCCAGAGTGAGATAGGTTTTGAGAAACATTTTCATACTAAGGATGAGAAAGCAAGAACCAAAATGTTCTCTGATATCCTCCTAGATGAGGAGCCTGGGATTCTGATATCATGGATCCATCATACCCACCCTGAGTCACATACTGGAAGAGCAGACTATTTTATCTTGCTTAATCACTGCTATCATGGTTATTGTGGTTATTATTTCCCATTGTTGGAGTAGGAAACAACTTATGAGCAAGAATGAACCATATGGAATTAATAAGGACCCCCAGATGAAGAAGTTAGTAGAAATTCATATTTATCTTAATAAAGGCAAAAGTGTTTATTCTAGAAATACATACTATGTGCATACACACATGTAAGTACAAGTATACACGCATATGCTTGCCTCTGCTAGAATGTTCTTCCATAAGGATCCTTATTCTTTCGCTTCCTTTATATTATTATTATTATTAAATATTACCTAGCTATTGAGTCTCTTCTAGTAACCCTTCCTACATTCCAAGTCTCTTGATGTTTATTATTCTTTTCTTGACTTCATCTTTTTATTCCTTTTAAATACGTAACAAACCAATTTTAGTTATTCTGTTTATTATGTTTGTTTCCATTTAAATATAAGGTCCAGGAGAAAGGGAAGTTTTCTTTTAGGCAATTATTGTGTCTTCTATTCAGAGAATAATTCTCAACACACAATGAGTTTCAATATTTATTGAAGTAAATGAATAAATGAATAAAAATATAGACTTGGAAAAAAAGATTTCCTTAAGTCTACATGGCTGGAATATTTAACTCTCAAATTTATTGGAGCCAACACAGCATGCAACAATAACTATCATGTTGCTAGTGATCTGTTTCATCATTATAAATAGAGATTATCTTTGTAATACTTTAATTTTTAAAATAAAAACTCAGTTATTTGGACTACATTTTTTAAAAAATTAATGATAATTAAATCAGAGAAAATTACACCAAAAAACAATTGTTAATCAAATTAATAGTGTCAGTAAAATTATAGGAGAAGATACTGGATTTCTAAATAAGAATCATTTTTAGAGATTTTTAGCAAATGCTTGTGTAAATGAATGCTCTTAATCACAAGTGAATTTCATTAGTTTTTTAATATGGTAATATTAGAGTTCTTAAGAAGAACTTATTTTTCAAATTATGTTTACTTAGGAAAAACAAAACTATATGTCTTCCAGAATTATCAATAATTTAGAGATTCTTATGAATACAGGATAATCTTTTCTCTTAATTAATACAAAATATAAAGCAATAAAACATTTTATGGTTTTAGTTTCTCAGATGTTTTTCATTTTAATTTGCTTGGGTTTCAAAATAAATTTCATTGTATTAGTTTTTGTGTACCTCTGAAGATAGGGGGAAAAGTCTAGAATTGATAAAGAAAAAAACTGCTAACAGTACAGCTACTGCTTTTCTACATGTGCTCTGATTTTCCTGTTTCTTCATGGAAAAAGAACTATCATTATTAAATATTAGCGATTGCTTTCTATTTAAAAATACTTTTATTGACTTCATAATTCATACAATGTAGTTGATCATATTCAGTCTCCTTCCCCATCGTCTCCTCCCCTCTGTTCCTCCTCCACTTCATGTCTTCTGTTACTAGCTGTCTTTACTTTTTAAATGATTTTGCTTTTCAAAGGCTTACTGAATTCAATCCATGCTTCCCAAGTGTTTCTGGTAGTATTTCCATCCCATAGAGTCTAATCAACCCATCAAGTGTCACACCAGTATGGAGAACTGACTCTTCCTCTCCCAACATTCATCAATTGGCAATAGATACTCAGATTTTGGGGTCCCTGCCCACCTCCTCCATCCATGCCAGGCCCATGTCTAGCATGGTTTTGCAGAGCTCTTGTGAAGACCGTCCTAGGCATTGTGAGTTCAAATGTGTAACTCCCCTATGGTGTTCAGACAACAAATTTTTCTTGTTCTTCTATCCACATCTGGTTTATATCACTTTGGATGATTGTTTCCAGTTCCATCCATTTACATGCAAATTTCAGAATTTATATTTTTCTTATTGGCTGCATAATATTCCGTTGTATAAATGTACTTTCATTTATACTTCCATTATCCATTCATCAGTTGATAAATATCTATCTAAGTGGCTTCCATTTTCAGGTTATTGTGACTAGCAAAGCAATGAACATGGATGAACAGACATCTCTGTAGTAGAATATAGAGTCTTTTGGTTATAGGCTCAAGAATGGCATGGATGGATCATGTGGGAGATTTATTTTTAGCTTTCTGAGTAACCTCCACACTTATTTTCACAATGGGTACATCAGTTTTCACTCCCATCAGCAGTAAATAAACATTTCCCCATGCTCAACATCCTTGTCAGCATTTGTCACTGTTTAGATTTGATTCTTAACTATTCTGACTGACGTAAGATGAAATTTCAGAGAAGTTTTATTTTTAAGATTTCAATAAGATATAAAATTCAGTGTTTGATACCTAGATTTTAAGTAAACTCTCCTTTCAAAACAATTCTAAATACATTAATAAAAATTTTTATTGTATACAATTTTCAATTGTGTAATATTTATAGTTAAGATATAAAAATATTTTTTCAAAATAATCTTAGTGTAAAACTGTTAAATGTATGGGTGTATTAAGGCTGGATTACATGTAATGCCTAGAAGAGATTAAATCAATGACTGCTTTAATGAAACCAGAAGAGAGGACTGATGAGCTTAGATATTGCTGTTGTTAAACACAAGACCTACATAATTACACAGCTCTGGTCAAGATGTTATCTCTTTGACTTGTCTCAGTTCTGGTTCTATGACATTATTCCTATCACTTGAGAATATAGATGATTTGTTCACAAATTTCATACCATATATTTTGATCACATTTAGACTCCTCCTCTATCTGTATGCCTTGTGTAACCACTCTTTGCCAGGTTGTAGATATTCTGTCATATGTATGAAGGCCTATGGCATCAAAACAGTTTCAATTTGCATACGCCTGATGGTTAAAGATATCAAACATTGAAAAAATACTTTTCAGACATTTGTGTTTTATCATTGAAAACTATTTATCTCCATGCCCCTTTTTAACTGGAATGTTTGCTTGATGTTTAGTTCTTTGAGCTCTTTGCATATTCTAAGCACTAACTCTCTGTCTGATGTATAAATGGTAAAGATTTTTCCCATTCAGTAGATTTCCTCTTCAACTGAATAATGGTGTTCTCTGCTGTGCAGAACCATTTTAGTTTCATGAGGTTCCATTTTTCAGCTGTCAGTCTTAATGCCTGCACTATTGGGATCCTGTTAAGAAAGTACTTACCTAGCCTGTATTCAAGGCATCAGGACTTCTGCTGGGTTCTTTGATGGATTTGGGGTTGAGATTTGTGCAGGATGAGAGATAGGAATCTACTTTTATTCTTCTATATTTTAATCAGCACAGTTTGTTGAACATACTGTATTTTCTCCAATGTATACTTTAGGTACCTTTGTCAAAAATCAAGTGGCTCTAAGTGTGTGGACTTAAGTCTGAGAACACAGCTCTATTCCATTGATCAGTATTTCTGTTTTTATTACTAAAACTCTGCAGAATAATTTGAATTCAGGGATGGTAATGCCTCCAGCATTTAGTCTATTGTTCAGGATTGTTTCATCTACCCTGTTTTACTGTGTGTGTTTCTTTATGAAATTTGGGATTATTTTTTCAATTTCTGTGAATATTTGTGTTGGAATTTTAATGGAGATTTCATTGAATCTGTAGATAGCTTTTGGCAGGATTCACAATATTATTTTTCAAAGTATTAATCTTATGAATTCATGAGAATCAGATGACTTTCCATGTTCTGCTGTCTTCTTCAATTTCTTCAATGTCAAAGTAGCATTATAAAAGTCCTTAACTTCTTTGTTTAGGTTTATTCCAAGATATTTTATATTTTTGAGTCTGTCAAGAATGAAATAATTTTCCTGATTTCTTTCTTGATATGTTTGTGTTTGGTATATAAGAGACTACAGATTTTGTGTGTTAATTTTATATCCTTCTACTTCTCTGAAAGTATTTATTAGTTTTAGGAGTTTTCAGGGGGATGTTTTATGTATAGAATCATATAATCGACAAATAATGATTTTTAACTCCTCTCCTATTTGTAAGCCTTTAATCACCTTCATTTGTCTTATTGCTCTGGCTTAGGCTTTACATACTAGATTGAACAGAAGAGAATGGACATTTTTTCTTTGTTTCTGATTTTAATGGGAATGTTTTCAGTTTTTCTCCATTTAATATGATATTGGCTATATGCTTGTGTAATTTCCTTTGTTATGTTGCGGTATAAACTCTGTAATTCTAGAATCTCCATGACTTTTATCATGAATGGATGTTTGATTTTGTCAAAGGCCTTTCTGAATCAAGATGATTATATGGTTTTTGTCCTTGAGTATATTCATGTGATGGACTATATTTTTGGTTTATGTATGCTGAACCATTCCCGGATCTCTAGGATAAAACTGACTTGATCATGTTGGATAATCTCTTTGGTGTATTCTCATATAGTTTTGTATTTTATTGAAATTTTTGCACCTATATTTAGTACAAAACTTGCCTTATAATTTTCCTTTTATTCTTTGACCTTTGGTTTTTGTATCACAGTAATACCAGCTTCATAGAAAGAATCCAGGAGTGCTCCTTCCTTTTCTATTTTACGGAATAATTTGAAGACTGTTGGTATTAATTTTTCTTTTTGAAACTTTGGTAAAATTCTGTGCTGAACCTACCTGGTTCTGGGCTCTTTTTAGCTGGAGAATTTTAATTATCTCATCTATCTTGTTGGTTGCTATGGACCTGTTTAAATTATTTATGTCATTTTGATTTAACTTTGGTAGGCCATATACATCTAGAAAAATAACAATTTATCTTATATTTTCCAGTTTGGTAAACTAAAAAATTTTAAAGTATGTCCTAACAGTTTTATGGATTTCCTTGGGGTCTGTTGTAATATTTTGATTTTTATCTCTGAGTTTATTAATATGGGTTTTCTCCTTCTTTCTTTTGGTTAGTTTTACTAAAATATTGTCAATTTGTTAATCTTTTTCAAAGCACCAACTCTTTATTTCATTGATTTTTTTTTTTGGTTTTATTTTCTTCATTTTACTTCACTGATGTCAGCCTTGATTTTATTTCTTCATATCTACTCTTTTTTGTTGTTGTCATTAGTTTCCCCAGGCTGTCAGGTATGTCATTAGTTTATTTCTGAGTTGTTTCTAATTTTCTGATGTATGCACTTAGTTCTAAAAAATTTCTTTTTAGGACTACCTTCATTGTGTTCCACAGATTTTGGTATGTTGTGTTTCCATTTTTATTAAATTCTAAACATTTTAAATTTTCCTTCTTGATTTCTTCCTTGATCCAACTTTCATTGAGCATTATGTTCTTTAGTTCCCATGCATTTGTGTACTTTTGTCCTCTTTTATTGTTGTTGATCTTTAGCTTTATTCAGTTGTAGTCAGATAGAATACAGGATGTTATTTACATTTCCCTAAATATGTAGAGACTTGCTTTGTGTCCTAACATATGGACAGTTATGGAGAAAGATCTATGATCTTCTGAAAAGAAAATGAATTCTTGAGTGTTTGGGTAGAATGTTCTATAAATCTCTGTGAGTTCTACTTCATTTATGATGTCATTTAACTCCAGGGATTCTTTATTTATGCTTTTTCTGGATTACCTGTTTATTGTTGACAATAGGATATTGAAGTTATCCACTATCACTATGTTGGGGCCAATCTGTGATTTTCTAATACTGTTCTTTTATGAAATTGGGCAATCATATATATTTAGGATTGCAATATCATCTTGTTGTATTTTTCTTTAATAAGTATGAACTAATAGTCTTTGTATTTCCTGACTAATTTTAGTTTGAAATTTATGTTGTCATATATTTGAATAGCTACAACTTCTTGTTTCTTAGTTCTATTTGTTTGCAATATCCTTTTCCATCCTTTAACCTAAGGTGGTTGGTGTCAATAAATGACAGTGAGGTGTTTTTCTTAGAGGTTTCAAACTATAGATCCTGTTTTCTAATCTTATCAATTAGTCTGTATCTACATATTGGGGCACTGAGAAAATAAATCCTGAGATTTATTCTTGACCAATTAATTCTTGTTATGTTGATTTTGTAGTAGTCTTCTCTTTGGTCTCTATGGTTAACTGTTCAGGGATTGTTTATTCATTCTTCCTGCCCTCTTGGAATTGTTCAATTTTCTCTCATTAACAAGGTATTCTATTGAGTATTCTCTGTAGAGTCAGTTTGATTTCTGAAATCAGTTTTTATCATGGTAAGTTTTTCTATCTCCTTTGAATGCAACTGGTTTTTGGCTGGGTATAGTAGTCTGTGTTGGCATCTGTGATCTTTCATGACTTTTAGGACATGACTACAGGCCCTTCTGCCTTTTATAGTCTCCATTGTGAAGTCAGCTTTTACTCTTTGGCGTCTGCCTTTATATATGATTTGATCTTTCTCTGTTACAGCTTTCAGTAGCTTTTCTTTGTTCTGTACATTTATTAAATATTGTGGGGAGTTTCTTTCTGTCTACTTGGTGTCCTGCTTGCCTCTTGTATCTTGTAGATATCTCTATTCTTATACTTGGGGAGTTTTCTTCTATGATTTTATTAAAAATATTTTCTGTGCATTTGACCTGGGTTTCCTCTCCTCCTATCCCTATGATTCACAGATTTGGACTTTTTAATAATCTGAGAGGTCCTGCATATAACTTTCCTGGGTTATTTTAGATTTGGCATTTTCTTTGATTGACTGCTCCATTTCCCCAACCTTGCCTTCAAGATCTGATCTTATGTGTTCAATTTTGTCTGATCCCTTTTGATTCTTTCCTGTGAGCTTTTTGTTTGACTTCCTGAGTTCTTCATTTCATGTTTTATTTCACTTTGGCTTTTCTTTGGAGATTTTTATCCCTTCACTGAAGTCTAATTTCATGTCTTGATTTGTTTCAGTTAATTTGACTGTTCTGTTTTCACAGTTTGTCTTTCAGTCCATTATTCAAATCCTCTTTTAGTTCCTTGATATAATTGTTATTTGAAGTCATTATCTTGTGCAACAGCTAGGTTGCCAGTCTCTGAAAACATCATGGCGTCACTAGTTTCGGTGAGCTGGGGGAGGTTACTGGTCTAAGGCATGCATGGATCTGTAGCACCTGAGTAGGCCTGAGAGATGAGATGGCAGTAGCATTTCTATTCTTCTTTAATTATTGTAGTTATTTGCATACTATTCCAATTTCAGTTTTGTTGACTGAATCTCACGAAATGTGAAGACCATTATCAGTCCCATGTTTCTATTGACCTAATTAAAGAATGTACCTTGTTCTTAAATTATTAAATTCTATATTAGAAAAACTTAAAATTTTTTCCAAAACCTATAAATTTAAGAAATTTCAAATCAATACTTTAGCATCACAGCATTTTTTATGAAGAAATAATTTTTAAAATGAAAATTTTTTAAATGAAAATAATTTTTAAAATGAAAAAGAAAGACACAGAATAAACGCCAAAAATAGCCCTTATTAAATAACATGTAAAGTAAAAGTCAAAGAATGAACTGGATGTGTTTTAAATGTGTTGATATTTTAATTAAGGCACTATGGTATGTAGAAGAATGGGGAAAAGACAGAGAAGAAGCAATAGTGTAGGCTACAGACTCTCAAATCCCACCTCTAGTGACATACATCCTCAAGCAGGTCCGAACCCCCCAAAAGCACCATAAACTGTGCTGCCAACTGGGGACCAAGTGTTCAAATACTTGAGTTTATGGGGGACATTTCTCATTCAAATCATCACAAATGGCAGTAGTCTGTAAGGTAATGCTCAGCTCTGAATAGAATATCTACTTCTAACCCTCTGCTCCATAGGCTCAGGGATCAGAAGGGTATGCAAATTTTGTAAGAGATAGAATCAGTGAATGACTGATGGTTTCTGGACATAAGGGGAAGGTGCACATGTGAACTCACAGGTGTCGTGGCAGCACATAAGCTAAAATCGGAAAAAATTCAAAATAGAAAGGGAATGTGGGTATGATGTGCCACCGCCAGCTGAGGACCTATTGGTGACTGATATATAGGTGTTCAAGCAGGCTCCAGTGGATGGCCACACACCTAAGTGTATATGGAAACCGAAAATTGGAATCAACGGGTTAAAAAAAGGCAGGAACACCAAGTTGGGTGGATAAGGAAGGGGACGTGGAGCTGGGAGGAGTTGGGGGAAAGGTGAATATGAGGAAAACACATTGCATGAAATTCTCAAAGAACTAAAAAGAAAAAATGAGGAATTAAAAAACAAAGACAAACAACTGACAAATGGAATCTCATGAAAATAAATTTTCTCACATTTCTCTTATCAGATCATCAAAGTATTTAGAACAATATTTTGTTCTTAAAGAATTTGTATATTCACTTAGGAATAATTTTAAATTTACAGAAAATATTGTGATGATAGTTACAAAGAATTCCCACATAGTCTACATCCATTTTCTTCTATTATTTACATTTTGGTATGTTCCCTCATTACATATATTTTGGAATTAATAAGCCAATATTGACACATTATTATCGATTAACACAATTATCCATACATCTTTAGGTTTTATCTAATGACCTATTTCTTCATAGAATTCTTCCTATTTACCAGATGACAACTGGTCATTATCATTACTTGCACTTCTTTTGGCTGTGACCTTGTTAGGTCAGTTAAAATAGAGAAAAATACAGTATTTCAATTGCTTTCACTCACTCCTTCTCTTTATATTTCTTTGTGTGAACTTAACTTTCTAATCTGCATAATCTTCTTTACCACTGAAGAAATTCTTTAAAGATTTCATTCACCACAAGATAAGTGTAAATTAATTTTCTCAGTTTTTCTTTGTTAAAGTCTTTTTTACTCTTGAAGGGTAATTTCACTGTACTAAACACACACACATACACACACACACACACAACACACACATATATATATAGAGAGAGAGAGGAAAGAGAGAGAGAGAAGTAAGTTTGGTGACTTTTTATTCAATATTTAAAATATTCTCTTCTAGAGTCCAAGGTGTTGTAAATTGAAGGTATTCTCACAAAATGATTTAAAATTCTAATCCCCAAGATTTGACACCATAACATTATTTGAAAATAGGAGCACTGTAGATCAAGTATCAAGATGAGATATCACACTGATTACAGTGATCTCTAAATTTAGTGATCTGTACCCTCATAAAGAGAGTAATATGAATCTAGTCAGCCAATCTGTATTGGTTACTTTTGTGTTCCTTTTATAAAACACCATGACCAAGGCAATGTATAGAAGGAAGAGTTTATTTGTTCTTAGGGTTCTAAAGAGTTAAGATTAAGAGTCCTATTTGGCATCATGGCAGACACCTTTAATCCCAGCACTCTAGAAGCAGAGGCAGGCAGGTCTCTGTGAGATGAAGACCACAGAGGTCTACATAACTCAATCCAGAACAGCTGGGGCTACAGGGAGATCCTGACCATAAGTAAGTAAGCAAATAAATAAATAAATAATCAGATTAAGACTCCATAATGGCAGGGAAGACAATTGCAGGGCAATGTCTCTGAGTTCACATTCAGTACCCACAGGAAGAGCAGTAACTGAAAGTGGGAGGCTATGAACTCTCGAAGACCAACTTGCAGGATGCTGTAGGATGTGCTCCCTATAGTAAGGCCACACCTCCTAAAGGTTCCATGACTTTCCCCAAACAATGCCACCAACTGAGCACTGAATCTAGGGGATACTTTTTCAAACCACCACACAGCCACAAAGAAAGAAGGTCACGTGATGATAGAAGAAGGCTGTGCCTTCAAAATGCTCAGAACTCCAAAGAAGCATGGTCCTGCTGAATTCTGTAATTCCATCTTTTGGAATTCACATTTGGAAAAGAGTAACTTCTGTTACTTTTTTAGAATTTCTGATGCTTCAATGCATTAATTGTAGGAAACCAGTACACACTGCTTTGTCAAATAGGACTACTATAAATCTTAAACTGTAAGTGAGAAATCCCCACCACAACTGGAATCTTTCAAAATTTATCTTTGTCTTTGGTTCTACATTTTGAATATGACATGCTTTTGTGTCAGGTATACACACACACACACACACATGCATATGTATATGTTTAGGGGTATTTATTTTATTTTCAAATTAGTTCTTTTTGAAGCTCTCTGGGCTTTCTGCATTTGTGATGTGTTTTCTCTCACTAACTTAGAAACATTCTTGCCCTTTCTTTCTTTCTTCCTCTCTTTCCTTTTTTTCTCTTTCTTTTTGTTTCTTTGAGATAATTGTCATAGCCACAACTGTCCTGGAATTCACTATAGAGACCAGGCTGGCCTCAGTCTCACAGAGATCTGCCTGCCTCTGCCTCCAAGACCTGGGATTAAAAATGTTTGCCACCAAGCCTGTTATTTATTTTAATAATAAATACTGCACCATATAAATACTAAGCTGCATATAGTTATAATTAATACCACAAGTTTTGATTTTTTCCATGCTATACAAGTCCTCTCTGAAGTTTAATCTGATCAAGTGAAAAGAACCAGTCAATTACCATGAATTTTCACCCAACCCATGGTGTGGGGCACGTGTGTGTGTGTGTGTGTGTGTGATATTTATACAATACAGATTCTGAATTTAGGTTTCATTAAAAATTTTCTTCCTCAAAAACGTCCTCATTGGACGTAATAATTTTCATTGAGAGGAAATACTACCACCTTATTTTCTATCCTTAGGTTAGGGGCAAAGCAAATTAATTCATTAAATACCAACACGTTGAAACTCTATCTATATGTCAAACTAATTTTAGGAATTTTAGTGCAAAAAAAAGAAACTATGAACTGTGACATCATTGATCTTGCAGCCTATATATATATCTATAGGAAGAAGGCAGGAAACAAGTTGGACAGTTTCAAATTGAAGATGGGTCCTGGGGAGAAGATAAGGGAAAACACGGGACTATGACTGAGACTAGAATATGCATCTAGAAATGTCTCTGTGGGAAGGAAGCATTCTGTAAATCTTCTAAAGGATAACAAATATGTTATTATTTAAAATTTGAAAAATAAATAAAAGTACATTATAGGCAGAGGCTACTACACCAAAGTCCAAAAGAGCTGGGGAGATCTTACCAATTTAGAAAAACAAACAAGTCAAAGACGGTCATAGCCTGTTTGAAATATCAGAAGGCTGGTCTGTTCAGGAGGCCTAGAATACATATTGAGCAAGGAAGTGAGGCTCATAAGAGAACAGGGCCAGGAAGCCTTGGAAGCCATGGTAGCAACATTAAATTGTATTTTAAGTGCAATGAAGAGAGTTTCAAGCACGGGCATTAAATGATGGCCTGTGTTTCTAAATGATTGAGAACAGAGGAAAGGCAACAGTGAAACAAGGAGACCAGGTAAGAGGTGCCTGAAAGAGCCCATCACTCTAGAAGCAGAGGCAGGCAGGTCTCTGTGAGATGAAGACCACAGTGGTCTACATACCTCAATCCAGAACAGCTGGGGCTACAGGGAGATCCTGACCATAAGTAAGTAAGCAAATAAATAAATAAATAAATATAAATAAATAAATAAGTAAATAAATATAAATAAGCAGATTAAGACTCCATAATGGCAGGGGAGACATTGCATGGGGGTATGGCTTTTTCATAAGAGTTGTAACTACAAAGTGAGGTAAAATTACTTATGTATTTCATCATAAGAATGATAGCACTTGTTGGGAGAGAACAAGCTAAGTCAAGGGTGACTAACACCAACTGAATAATATTGAAGCTTGGAAGAAAGATCTGGACTACAAAGATATTTTAGAAACTCTCTCATATACGTATGATATTTAAAGTTATGGTAATAACATGATCGCCAAGGCAACATGTGGTTAAGAAGATGTACTAGTGTGGCTTCAGTCTGGGACATTCCAGAATTTGGAGGTCTAGTAAGGAAGAGGTTCAGCAAAAAACACTGTAGAAGGGTCATAACTCTCTCTCTCTCTCTCTCTCTCTCTCTCTCTCTCTCTCTCTCTCTCTCTCTCTCTCGCACACACACACACACACACACACACACACACACACAGATAACCACAGAAAGCTACAAGTCAGTAGTATCCTGGAAACTAATAACATGATATAACATGAAGAGACTCCCTTAATGGAACGCCACTGTTCTATTTCTGTTGAATCAACTTGGGCATCTCTGTAGCTCTAGAAACAAAACTGGGTCAATGGAATGGTGGCACCTGAAGCTGTGGTGCACTGAGGGTAGACGTAGCCACAAGCAGAGAATCAGAGAGCCTCTACTCTCTATTGCCAATGAATATTTATGGTGAGAATGTCATGTACTGTTTGAAAATTACTAACTTGGTACCAATCCTACCACTGGGAATATTAAAACTGCAAATACATGACCTATTTCTAAATTTCAAGATGACATTGCTTATAAGTATTCCAATTCTTCCTTCCCATGGTGAAGTTTATTCATGCTAATGAAAAGGAATTCTCTTGGAGTCCACATACATTTTAGTCCATCAATATAAGACACTCTATCACTCTCTTCTAAATTAGAGGAACTGCTTCTTCCTGAAAGTCCATGGTGTATGAGGATGTCCTAAATTAATTTTGAGGTCTAGCCAATCATTTATTCATTATTACTTTATTTGTAGGAGATTACAACAAATATTTTGGTAGGTGATAAAATCTATTTCTTTTAGCAGAGAATGCAAAGAATAAATGCTAAGATTAAGAAGAGAGAAGCTGAATCTCATCAATCTGTTATTATAATTAATTGTACTATAATAATTTTATTATAATTATAATAATTATTATTTTATTATAATATAATATTTAATGTGAATACATTTCAAAGTGATCAAAATCATATGAACTAAATATTGAAAAAAAATTCCAGGCCTAGTAAAAATCAGAATATTGTACTGTGCTTAACAAGGATTCATATATGACTTAGAAGTTCTATTGTGCGTCTCTGATTTAAGATAGAACAGTAAAAAGTTGACTGTAGGCAGCAGCTCTCTGACTTTCCCATAGTCCTCACTTAGCACATTTATCATGGGTAAATTTAAGCTCTAGAGAAACTCTTTCTTAATCTTATTTACTCAATTAACATAAGAATTCATTCATGCAACACAGTTGTTGATTCTTTATAAATATAATGTAGTTTAATAATATACTATCTACATCATAACACCTATTGAAAGTCACTATGAGAATAAAATCTCTTGTCTTGAAGTTAGGCATCTTTAGCACCTGTCACTTCATTCTAGGGTCTTAACACCCGTCTCTGCTATTCCTCACTCTGCTTCATTTGGATCTCTCCAACATAGACTTCTGATCACAGATCTTGCAGGCTCCTTTCAGACCACATGAATTTCCTCAATTTTACATCTATCTAATAGCCAATGCTATTCCTTCCCTGAGCTTAGTGCTAGTAAAAATATTTGGGGAATTATTTACATATTGTCTACTTCAGTACCTTATGTGAAATGACAAGGATAGACACATATAAAGCGTGTTGTTGAGTAAATTTCAGTACAAAAAGGGGAGAATTCATAGGTAAATCAAGACTTCTAAATTGAATAATGTCATCATTAAGAAAATTATAGCAGATAAAAAGTAATTTGTTGTTGTTATTGTTGTTTCAGTGTTGAAACTTTTAAAAGTCTTTCTAAATCTATGTAGGGGGCAATATTCAGGAGACTACCTGTTCTTGTTATGGTAACAGATGAGAACTGAAAATATACATTAAATATCCTTATTTATTATGTGGTAAATCCACCGTGAAGATAGCAAAAAGAATGCTAAGAATAGTATGCCAGAGGAAACAGCAAACAAGAAAAGCTTTGTGATGATGTCACCTTGGCTAGACCATAGCCCCTAGGTATTTTAAAAAATATTTTATCATTATTTTTATTTTATGCATATGAGTGTATTGACTATATGTGTGTAAGTGCCTACAGAGGTCAGAAAAGTCCACTTGTATTTCCTTGTAATTGGAGTTATGGACAATTGTTAAATGCTATGTGGGTGCTGGGAATCAAACCCAGATCTTCTGCAAGAACAGCCGTTCTCATAACTGCTGATACATCTCTCCAGCTCAGTGCTTGGGCATTTGATCAAACATCATTCTGTTTCTGGGAGTGTTCTGTTATTGTTTCCTTATTTATGTGGTATTGGGGATTGAATCTAGGTCTTTTTCATTGACAACTTTCTGTGGTCTTTCTGAAATAATTTATGCTTTTTCTATTCATGTTTACTTATAATTAAAATGTTTCTATTTTATAACTTTTAAATCATTTAATATAAGTTTACTTAATGCATGAGAATTATGAGACAGGCATGACAAACAATATTAACATAAAATATTTTATGATAATTTAGAAATCATGGTCCTCTCAAATGGCCGAATCCTATTTCTCAGAATCCTTCTAATTACCTTCTGGAAGATTTCTGTGCTTTGGCATTTTGAGTTGCTAAAGTTCTGTGTCTGTGATAGCATTTGTATGTAGGTGTTTTGTGACAGGCTTTTTTATGTAAACAGTGAAAACAAAAAATAGAATAGGGTTAGTTTAAATGTTCTTTCCACTGATGAAATATTTACTCCTATCTCTGCAAGTCTGAAGCAAAAGCATGTCAGACTCTTGATGACCAAGATAAAGAGCCTTTTGTAATAGAATCTATAATGTAATGATAGGCAGGGAAGCCAGGACTGGAAACTACCTGAGAACCTCTCAGTCACATTAAACAAGAAATGTGGAGTATGAAGAAGATCCTTTCATGCCACCCTCACAGATTTCAACACAAAGAATGAATTATAAGAATAAGGTAGACCAGTATAGTGAAATAGAGCTTACAGTTACCTCCAATTCCTTCATGTTTCTTCAAAAGAAACTAATATCCCAACCATGCTAAGTGACTAGCTCAAGATCAGATAGAGAGAAGCTTTAGAAGTTAAGAATAAGGTAAGTAGGCTCCTGCTTTCAGTATCCCAGATGCCAAGGCTAATCTCTTAGTCCAGACCCACCCACTGTGTCCTGAATCCCATACTCAGATCAGATCAGTTTTTCGGTCTAGTTTTTTAGAGCCTATACAGGCTGTACCCAACTCCAACTTGCCATTACATTCCTGTGACCTCTCATTTACATTGGCTGGCCCCTCCACCAACCTGCCTTGAAAATTCTGCCTTGAAGCCTTCTTCACTGGTAAGTTTGAGCTGTTTATTGACCTTTTCACTCCCCTCCCACCTGAACAACTCCAGCACACAAGCAAAGGTTATGAAAAATTTGACAAAACATAGGAATGGGATATGCAGAAAATATGGGATACCATGAAAAGACCAAAATTATATGTCATAGTCATAGAGGAAGAAGAGACTCAGGATAACGGTATTAACTAGATCTTCAACCAGATTATAGAAGAAAATTGCCCAAAATTAAGGAAAGATATTCCATACAAATACAAGAAGCACATAGAACACCAAATGGACAGGACCAGAAAAGAAACTCCCCACGGCACATCATAGCAAAAATTCTAAGTGTATAGAACAGAGAGAATTCAAAAAGCTGCGAAAGAAAACCAATGAGTCACATGTAAAGGAAAAAACATCAGAATAGCAGCTGACATTTCAGTGCAAACTATGAAAGCCAGAAAAGTCTGGACCAAAGCATTGCCAGTTCTAAATGACCATAGATACCAACCTAGAATGTTTTACTCAGCAAAAATATCTATTATAGTTAAAGGGGAAAGAAAAATGTTTCATGACATGAATAGGCTGAAAGAATTCCAAATGAATGTCCAAAAAACCAGCCCTTCAGAAAATACTTGAAATGATACGAAGAGCTGAATAAAGGACTGACTATACACAAGGGGTAACATAAAAAAACTAAATGAAGGTATACCTGGAGAACCACAAAGTTAGACCAAAGATGCAGAAAGAATTCAAATTACGGAAATCAATACACATCTTTGAATAATAACTTCAAATATCAAGGGAATGAACTCCCAGTCAAATGACACAGGCTAGTTGAATGGATGAAGAAACAAAACCCATCCTTTCCTTGTCTGTAGAAAACTCATCTCACCTTTAAGGAGTGACACTACCTTAAGGTGAAAGAATGAAAAAAAAGTTTTTAAGCAAATGGCACCAAGAAACAAATAGGAATTGTCATTCTGATATTTCACAAAATAGAGTTCAAACTAAAAGTAATCAGAGGAGATAAATAGGGTCATTTCATTCTTCTTAAAGTAACAATTAACCAAGAAGATATGACAATCATGAACATATATGCACCAAACTCTGGTGTGCCAAACTTCATAAAAACAGTACTTAAAGTCTTGTAGACTTTAAGACACAGATTAATTCCAACTCACTAATAGTAGAGGATTTTTGTACCCCACTGTTAGTATTAGACAGGTCAACCAGACAGAGAATAAACAGAGAGAAATCTGAATTAAACAATACCATATATCAAATATACCTAACAGACATCAACTGAGTATTCTACCAAAGCACCAAAGAATACACATTCTATTCAGCACCACATGTAATTTTCTCCAAAATCCAACACATACTTGAACACAATATAAGCCTCAAAAAAATGAAATAATTCCACGCATTCTTTCAAATGACAGTTCAATAAAGCTTACAATGAAAACCAGAACAAGCCCTTGTAACTTCATGAACTCATTACACTCCTGTATGATGAATGGGTCAAAGAAAAATTAAGAAAGAAATAAAAGTATTCCTGGAAATAAGCAAAAAGGACAATAAAAACCCAACTAAACCTCTCAGACACATTAAAAGCAGTCCTAAGAGAGAAGTTTGTATCTCTAAATGCTTACAATAAAAAAAAATCAGAAAGAGTACAAATAAGTGGTCTAATATTGCAACTCAAGAATCTTGAAAACCAACAAAAAAATGAAACCAAAACCCCAGCAGACAAGAAGAAATAATAAAAACAGAGCAGAAACTAATGAAATATAAACAAAGAAAACAAAACAAAGAATAGATGAGTCCAAGAGCTGGTTCTCTGAAAAGATAAACAAGACAGACATACCTTTGGCCCAGATAACCAAAAGAAGGAAAGATCAACTCCAAATGAATAAAATCACAGATAATCAAAACCCGGTATAGATACAACAAGGAAAGAAAACTATAGACCCATATCCTTAGCATAGGTGCAAAAATTCTTAACAAAATACTTGCAAACCTCATATAGATACACATCAAAAAAGATCATCAGTCATGATTAAATGGGCTTTATTCTAGAGATGCAGGAGTGGTTCAATATATGTAAGTCAATACACGTCATACAGCACACAAATGGATTCAAAGACAAAAATCAGATGGTCATTTCAATAGATGCAGAAAAAACCTTTCATAAATTCAACATGCGTATATGTTAAACATTCTAAAGGGAATTGGGCTGGAGGGCACATACCTCAACATAATTAAAGCTATATAAAAAAAACCCACAGCCAACATCATTTTAATGGATAAAATCTGGAAACATTCCAATTAAAACTAGGAGCCAGATAAGGTTGTCCACTATTGTCACTCATTTTTAATATAGTGCTTGAGACTTACTAGAGCACTAAGACAAGAGAAGGAAGTTAAAGGAGTACTCATTGGAAAAGAAGAAAATCAAATTATCTTCTTTATTTTTGCAGAGGACACGATATTATATTAAGAGATGCTAAAAATTCCACCACAAAACTCCTAGAAATGATTTACATTTTCAGTAAAGTGGCAGGTTACAAAATTAATCTACAAAAATTAGTAGCCTTACTATATACCAAAAACAAGCAATTGGAGAAAAAGTACAAGGAAACCATCCCATTCACAATAGTCTAAAAAAGAAACCAAAAAATTTCGGAATAAACCTGACTAAAAGACATTAAAGAGCTCTACAATGTAAATTTTAAATATTTAAAGAAAGAGATTGATGAAGACACCAGAAAATGGAAGGACCTTTCATGCTCATGGATTAGAAGAATTAATATTATGCAAATGACCAGTGTACCAAAAGAAATATATAGACTCAATGCAATCCCAATCAAAATTCCCATGACATTCTTTGCAGAGTTAGAAAAAAAATCCTAAAATTCAAATGGAAACACAAAAGACCACAGATAGCCAAAGAACTCCTGAGCACCAAAAGTAGCAATGCAAGGGAGATTACAAGACCAGATTTCAAACTGTTATAGGACTATAGAGATAAAAACAGCATGGTATTAGCAGAAAAATAGACCCATAAACCAACTGAAGTCTTAAATATGAGTACATGCAATTTCAACCACCTGATATTTGACAAAGGGCCAAGAAGTCTCACTGGAGGACAGATAGCATCTTCAGCAAATGGTGCAGGAAAAACTGTATCTCTACCCTTAGAAGATTGAAACTAGACCCTTATCATTCACCTTATACAAAAGTCAATTCCAAATGGATAAAAGAACTCAATGTAAAATCTGAAACTCTGAAACCATTAGAAGAAATCATTGGCACTACACTAATCTACAAGATATATGTGTAGGAAAGGACTTTCTAAATCAGACAGCAGTTGCTCAGGAATTAAGGTCAGTAACCAACAAGTGGGACCTAGCACAGCAAAAGAAACAACCAAGAAAGTGAAGAGAAAACCCATAGATTAAGAGAAAATCTTCACCAGTGACACAATTGACAGAGGTTTAACATCCAGAATATATAAATAATTCAAAAAACAAAGAACCAAGAAAATAAGTGACCCGATTAAAAGATGAGCTAAGGAACTGAGCAGAGAGTTCTCAAAAGAAGAAGTAAAGATGGCTGAAAAACATCTTAAAAATGGTCAACATCATTCATTAATAATTAAGGAATGCAAATTAAAACCACTGTAAGATTTCATCTTACCCCAGTCAGACTGGCTAAGATCAAGAGAATAAATGATACTAAATGCTGGAGAGAATGCAAGGACAGAGGAATGCTCATTCACTAGTGGTGGGAATGTAAACTCATGCTACCCTTATGGAAAGCAGTGTGGAGAACTCAAAACACTGAAAATGAATCTACCATTTGACATGGTTATACCAATCCTTGGCATATACACAAAGTACTCATCCTATTGGAGAGATACTTATACATCCATGTTTGTTGCTGCTCTTTTCACAATAGCTAAGGGATGGAAGTAACCTAAGTGTCCCTCAGCTTATGAGTGAATAATGAAAATGTGGTATATTTATATGATGGAGTTCTATTCATCAGTAAATAAAAATGAAATCATGACATTTGCAGGTAAGTGGATAGAATGATATTTTAAGTGAAGTAACACAGAATCAGTAAAACAAATGACATATGTACTCTCTAATTTGTGGATCCTAGCACCAAACCCTTATATATGAGTATGTATCCTGCAGTATTGCAGGAACCAAAAAAATGGAAAGGAATCAGGGAGGTAAAGGGAAAGAAGGAACCTAAGAGGAAGAAAAATAGAAGACAGGTGTTACTAAAGGAGAAGTAGATAAAAGGGGGTATATAAACGGAAGGGGTCAGGAAGGGTCATACAAGGAACTACAGAGATAAAGGGGAAGAAAGTGATCAAGAGCCCTGAGGTCTTAGGAGACTGGTATTACCAAGGGAGAAATGGGGAAAATGTCAATACTTTAAATGGGAAGGGCATGGAAGGAATGTTAGATGGAAGGGGAGAGAGAGAGACAGAGAGAGAGAGAGAGAGAGAGAGAGATTGAATGGCTACCTAGTCTCTACATGAGCCAACGTGCATAGCTGAAGGCCACATAACAAGAAACAGTGCAGACAAGAGAAAACTTCCTTTGAGTTTTTAGCCAGAGTGGTCCAAGAGATTCCCAGAATTACACAGGCTATTGCTACAGTCCTTGATTGCTGCCCAGAACTTGAAGGTAAGACCCTATTGCTGAAGACAGAACATCCTGAACACAGGATTTGGAGCACTGGAGCTGGAACTGACCTGGAAGCTACTCCCCTGAAGGCTAGCACTCATAGCTCTAGAGAGTACTATACAAGTAGTCATGGAGAACATCAGTCGATGACCCAACACCAGCTTCATGACCAAATAACCACGCCGATGACTGCCATAGCATTCAACACTGGTGCAGTAGTAGCACTTTTATCTTCAGGTCAATCAATGGCTACCTAATTGGTCTTATAGCCCACTCAATGAGAGGAAACTTATGCATGGTATTGTAATCATAGCCAAATGCACAAGGCTGAAGTGGTCATAGATCTAAGAGTGATCCCCAAGACTGTCATATCCTTAGGCTACAATAACTTCCTACTAAATGAAAAATATTTACCCTTACCCTTATTTTTACAGTCAAGTATCTCAGGCACCACTCATTAGAGGTTTCTTTTGCACCACATGGAGACTAATACAGAGTACCACAGCTGGTCACAGTTGCCCATACATAAGTGGCACATCTACAAAGCAGCCTCTACACACCCAAGGTTCATGCAATGTAGAAAAAGGGGCAAAGAAGTCTCCAATGAATCTCTCAATTCTAATTAATGATGTTCCTGCATTCAACAAAGGGCTAGTAACACAAAAGGTTACAAACAGCTAAATCGTGGAGATTAGGACTCTGCAGATTGCGGGTTCCGGGACAGAACTCCTATATTAAATTTCACTCACCCAGGGCTCCTGGGAACCCTCATGCTCGTAGGAACCCTCAGCAATTGTTTCAGCATGCTCAAGATCCATGCAAACTGAAGCAGACAAAAACACAGCAAGGTACTTCAGAAGTGGGTAGCAGACCCCAGCGTTTGCTTAAGAAATATTGACAACTGAGTACTGTAATTGAGGATGAGCTAGTCTTCTTTAAGGGAGGATGTCTAGGTAAACTGGCTAGACCTCAGGATGAACCTGCACTGAAGTCACTTGGGGACACTAACTTGGCACAATAGACCTTAACATGTATGAAAGAATGTATGGATTCCACTCGCAGGGCTTAGAGGGTGGTGCCTGTAGGGAAAGGCATATAAAGATGATTAATATTTATTGACATGTTCTGTATGACATACACAGTGATTCAACAGAAACATTAAAGAATAAGTAGCAAAATATTATAAAAAATTAGTCTTATGCTGCCACAACTAATTCTAGTTAGTCTCATACTAACCACCATAGCATACAATTAGGAAAATTTATTGATCATATTTTATTGGGCCCAGAGTCTCAGTGCTCAGGCTCAGGGTAATATTTTTCATTTGCAATATTTTGTTCTCCTATTTTGTACTTTTTATTGTTGAAAAATGATTGCATATGATTTTATTTGACCTCACACAGAATTCTAAATGACACATAGTGATTCTCTCTCTAAGGTTACACTGTTTCTTTTATTTAAAAAAAAAAAACTAATTGATGTTTTTCACAATTTCATACATGTATTTTATCATATTCATGCTCCTTTCTCCATGTCCACTAACATCTTAACCCACCCTTCTGACTCCAAGTCTTCTGTTACTATTTTCTTTTCTTTTTCTACGTCTATCCTGTCGATATTGTGTTGCTCAAATACTCTTTGATGTGGGCACATAACTTAGAATCTAGTTAATCTAGCAGTTGTCGGACTTTTAAAGAAGAGTCCCCTGACTTTCTCCTTCCCCCTGCCCAGCTGCTATCAACTGTCAATAGACTCTCAGCTTGGGGTGGAGTTTTTCTAACCTCTGCACTTTAAGCTGGGTTTTTGTATGCCTTGAGCAAGCCTTATGCAAGCTCTCACAGAACCATCAATCCTTATGTTGAAGGACTTAAGCCATTTGGATTGAGGTTATTGCACGGTGAGAGAGAAGGATCCAGTTTAATTCATGTAACTATTCAGTTTAAGCACCATTTGTTGAAGATGTTGTCTTTTGTTAAATGTGCATTTCTGGCCTCTTATGTCAAATTTCAGGAGGCTGCAAGTGTGTGGAGTTAAATCTGATCTTTAGTTCTATTCCATTGATCAGTGTGTCTCTTTTTATGCCAATACCAAACTGTTCTTATTACTAAAGGTCTATAGTATAATTTGAAATCAGGGATGGTGATGCCTCCAGGTCTTCTGTATTTCAGGATTGTTTTGACTACACTTGGCTTTTTGTATTTCCATATGAAATTTAAGATTTTTAAAAGATTCTCTTTGAAATGACACTGATTCTTACAGCTGACCTGAAGCCCAGGTTTTGAGTTAAGCCAGTGCTATTTTAACACACTTCTATTTAGAGCTAAAGTCAGTAATTAATCAGTATGACTACATAAGACCTTTGGCTTGAGCAATTTGTATAAGTGATTGCCTCCCCTGACTTGTTTGATAAGAGACAGATCTAAAGTAAAACTTCCAGCAAGTTTCCTTACCAGATTTGGATGTCTTCAGGAATCATCAAATAATTAAACATAAAATCCAAGTTTTTTCTCTTTCTGATTTACAAGAAAATAAGGATTGAGTTCTTCATAAAAGAACAGGGCAAGCAAAAGAATTGCCTTTGAACTACTGAAACACATGCTCATTGTAGTGTTCAAAATAATATTCTGGGTTCCTAAACACTATGAATTAATGTTCTTTATTTAAATTCTCTCCTTGTTTTCTAATTAAGCAGTGGATCTAAGTCCCACAGTTGTGACAAACTGCCATCACACTCCTTGGCTCTGTGGTGACTTGTCAGTGGGTAATGATGGCAGATGTGCTACAGAGATCATCGTCGTGACTCTCACTGCCTGTGTTTCATTGTTGGTTATAGTCATCTATTTTGGGAAAACATTCCCAGCTGCCTATATCAGAGCAAGGAGCAAGAGCTGAGAAATGTGCTAGCTTTCCTCGCTCTTTATCATCTGGCTCGCCTAACACTAATTAAGCAATACAAATAAGTAGAGATAATGCTAGAAAATATGCCTTGAACAGTGGCTTCACTATCCAGTTTCATTACAAAACTATTTCTTCTGATGTTTCTTATTTCTGGCTTCTGAAACAATCATTTAAAACATTTTCTATGTGGTTGTTTATAGACCTTGACATTTTCCTTGTATACAAGCCATGCTATTTTTTTCTTTCCTTAAATCTAAAATAGGAATGACAAGAAAGAAGAACTGGACGTGTGAAGTCCTGATGGTTTTGTATCAGACAGTCAGATTTTAGGTGGAGATGTTTTATCAGTATCTCTGGTGTTGTTTTCCTCTAAGATGTACTGTAAAACAAAGTATTCTATGTGTGAATGCTGTTAATTCCTCAATTCTCAAAGAACAAGCATTTCGTATATAATCTATTTATAACATTTTTGAAAATGATAAGGAATTGTATTGCTTTGAAACTGGTTCTGCATATAATTCTGACTGTCTTCAAAGGTGGAAGTGGCATAATCTGTAATTATTCTGTACGTTTCCAGAGCATAGAAGATAGAACTGTGTGGGATCATAGCCCTGGCCTTCTGATCAGCTCTCTGGAAGTCTAGTTTTCATTAATTATCATTTTTATTTTAAAAATAAAGTCTTCAAGGTTTTTTCTTCCATAAATGATGATAATAGCGATATAATTACTTCCTTTAGCTATTATTTGAGCTGAATTACCATAAATTTAGTGCATAAAATATATAGATTTATGGTTAATCAATAATTCAAGCTTCCAATTACTTGTCATTTATCTTAATTGCTCTCAAGTTTTAAAATATGCTGTTTAATTATTTCTCCTTTTGAGAGCATTGCTTATCATTTCTTAGAGGCTAAAAGCACTTATAAAAGATATAGAAAAGAGAAATGAAGAAAATTACTTATGTTTACATGCTAATTGGTTAACCCTAATATAAAAACAACCTTCATATAGAAACATACTGATCAGAATCTCACATTCAGCATTAGGTAACTTCTTTCTGATATCAGAGTCTCTTCAAAGATTTTCATTTGTACTCATGGGAATAGGGTACTTTCTAAATCTCAGAATGGAATATGTAACTGGATAACAGTATCTATAGCCTTGTTTATGTAAATAGAGACAGCTTGACATTTAAGATTAATTGGCAAGTCAGACATCTAAAAAAAACGTAGAGTAGCTGGTGTAAGGAGGTTTACTGGGAGGATTTTCACATAATTTGAACTGTTGCTGCCTTAACTAATGAACTAAGAATAACCCAGATTAGCAAAGTTGTACCAAAAATCACTGCTGTGGAAAATAATAGGCATTTCCACTAAG
The DNA here is from genome assembly GCA_035773235.1 of Eospalax fontanierii. Taxonomy (NCBI): domain Eukaryota; kingdom Metazoa; phylum Chordata; class Mammalia; order Rodentia; family Spalacidae; genus Eospalax; species Eospalax fontanierii. The sequence goes on along the minus strand of CM069528.1, from coordinate 72,529,690 downwards.
GTGGAGATCTGGGGTCACTTACATGTCTCTACCATCAAATTAATTACATGGAAGACTCAACCTAATTTTAAGCTATGACAAAAAAATAACTTTTCTTGTGCATTTAAAATAAGCACTTTCAAACTGGGGTCAGAAAAGTTTATATTCTAAAAAAAGATATCATTACATATTCTTTTATATTGTTACTGTTGTCACTGTTTTATGGAGAGAAGCATTTTTTGCATGTATGTTAACTACACCATTTGTATGCAGCACCCTTGGAGGCCAGAAAAGAACATTACAGACCCTGGAACTAGAGTTACAGAAGGTTAAGAGCTGCCACTTGGGTGATGGAAAGTGAACCCATGTTCTCGGTAAGAGCACCAAATACACCCAACTGCTGATCCCTCTCTCTGCCCCTCATTTCACATTCTTCTATAGATTCTTTTATGCTATTATATAATATCCTAGAATCATTTCCCATGTGACATTAAACACGTTTCTTATCAAATAGTTTTGTTCATTTTCTCTTTAGATTTCTGAAACTACAGTGGTGTTAACTTTCTATCACTCTAACAAAATTTCTGAGATCAACAATTTATAAGGAGAAAAGGTTAACTTTTCTTACAGTTTTAATGGTTTAAATCCATGCTGATTTTCAGCATGGGGCACAGTATAGTATCATAGCAAGGAGCACCTGCTCACCTCAGGACAGGTAGGAAGAAAAGAGAGAGAAGGAAATGGGCTGCAATATGAGCCTGAATGATTTAACTTTCACTAAGATCTAGTACACTGTCCAGCAGTCTGACAGGCTGGTGGACCCACCTTTAATGAATGAGAGATTTTTATCCAAATAGTGGATAAAAATTTCATAGCACTGCTACGAAATACTTATTTTAAACTTAGAATATCTGTTAAAGAGATATAATTTTCCATCTTGATGGTATGGTTAATTCTTTCATTATTAAAAAGTCTTTGAGTCTAAATTGATACCAAATTTTCATATACCTTTGTATATGGAGTATACATATATATATTGGAGTAACTTAATTAACACTGGTGAGCATGTTCACAATAACCATTCCAGAATCCACCTCTGTTAGTATCTCACACAAGACAGTGTATGCTACTTTGCTAGAGCTTCCTTAACAAAGTAGCAGACTGGGTGACATAAATAATAGAGGTCTATTTGCACAGTTGAGCCTGGGAGTCTGGGATCAAGGAAGGTGTCAAAGGGTTCGGTTTCCCCTGCGTTTTCAAATGGTCATCTTCTCCTTATGTCCTCCCAGGGATCTGTTCTCTCCATAGGCCCCTACATAGATTCATGTATAATAAATCAATCTGTTCAGGCAAGTGTTTTAAAATCATTCTTTATCTTCATACTCTTATTAAATCTTGAACTTATCTCCTTTATTTATATCTTAGAATTAGATTACTTAGAAACCATTAAACAACCAGTGATTTTTGACTCAAGCTTTCAAGTTGTTTTTTTTTTTTTTAATTTAGAAGAATTACCAGCTTCATAGTATGGAACATTTTCTTCACAGGTAGGCTAATGTGTCCCTTTAATTGGCTCTTCAGTGCTGTACACTAAAGTACTAAAGTACTGTTACTCTTCTACTTTAGAGGGAAAACTAAGAGACATATCATTTATACTAATCTTTATCATTTCCAGTACTCTTCACTTTTGGGCATAGACATAAACTTCAGTTATCACACTTCTGTCTGACAAACTCAACTGGAAATGAATTTTACTATTTTTCTTCGTATGAATAAGAATCTGCTGTAATATAATTTTTAAATGGAATTTCCTCTGGTTACAGAATTCTAGATTGGGACTATTTCATAGGTGGACTCACTGGTTTGCATAATTTCTAAGATATTAGCTTCATATAATAGTTTTTTGTCTATGAATTCCTTCAAGATGCTCTCAAGATCTTCTTAGCATTTTGATTAGTATTTCTTTTTTAATATTTTATTAATATTATTTTTTGTGTATGAATATATTGCCTGCATGTGTGTAAATGCACCCATATCATGCAAATACCCATGGTGTCAGAAGAGGGTGTCATGTTGGAGTCCCCTGGACTGGAGTTAGGTTAGTTACTAGCTGCCGTGTGGGTACTGGGAATCAAAGCCCAGTCCTCTGAGAGAGCAGCTGATGCTCTTCACCTGTAAGTCATCTCTCTTCCCATTTTCCATTCTCTTTCATTATTGCCTGTGTCTTATTTAATCTGTTTTCTTTTGTTTAATTTTGAAAGTCACCAATTATTAAATTTTCGCATGCATTTCCAACTCTTACTCCTTCGTTTTTTGAAACTACAGTTTCATGCATGTTAAATGTATTGCTATTTCACAGAGTTACTGAATGTTTTAAGTTTTATTTCTCTATTTTTCTATTTAGGCAATTTCCATTAACTTTGTGAAGTCTTGCTTATTCATTCCTCAACTGCATAAGTAGTAAAAATCAACACTGGTGGAATTCAAATAAATTATATCTTCAAAGACAACTTACAACCCACTTTTATAATATTGAACATAATATGTTCTAATTGCTGAGAGAAATTTTCTTATCTATGACCTACTCTAAGTGTGTTTCTAAAGTTTCAGAGATGAATTTTAGCTACTTTCTTGATGGTAATTTCTAATTCAATTGCTCAGGAATCAGTGCCAGGTATGGGCTACATGTTGTGAAGTGTGTGTCTTAAATACAATCAGAAAGTGATTGATTACTTCTTTAACATTCCTACCACTTTTGCACCATGGGAATATCTTATCAGGCCAATGATTATTACAGCTTGCAGGGTTCTCAGCTGGGTTAGGCTGATGATTGTTTCTTATAGTAGCATGCATACAACCTTTTATTACTATGAAAGCTTATATAGAAGTAGGTTCCATATTGCTTTCCAAAAGTCCTTTAGTGTTAGTTATCCCTCTCCTCGCTCCCATCTTGCTATTGTCCTCCCATTCCCTAAACATTTTTAAAACTTCCCATTCAATTATTCTCTTTCCCCACTTTATATCCCTGCGTTCTATATCCTCTTCCAGGATGCTTCCTCCCTGGTGGCCCCTGATTGGTTTATTGACCTGTATAGATCTACCAATTTAAATACACCTATCTAAAGATACAAAACTAGTATCCACTAATGAGAGAGAACATGGGACATTTGTCTTTCTGAGTGTAGGTTACCATGTTTCAGGTTCCATGAATTTACCCAAGAATTTTATAATTCCATTTTTCTTAACAGCTGAACAGTATTCCTTTATTTAAATGTGTCACACTTTCACTATCCGGTTGATGAACAGCTAGGCAGTTTCCATTTTCCAGCTATTGTGAATAGAGTAGCATTTGAAACATGGGTAAATAGATATCTCCGTAGCAGGATAAGTAATCCTTTGGGTAGATGCCAAGAGTAGTACGGATGAATCTTTCTTGCTGCCTAATATTTTTATAGTGTGCATGTGAGGATCGATGACTTCGATCTTGGGAGGTGGAGGCAGGAGGATGAGAAGTTCAAGGGGAAGCTTAACTGTATAGGAAGCACAAGTCCACCTTGAGTTACAGGAGAGCCTGTCTAAAGAACAACAAAAAATGTACTTGCTGGTGCACATTTGATCTTGCAAATACTCATACTGGAAACCTGAATTTCCGACTATGATAGTATATTTATCTATAGTTCTGCTTAGATGTACCAATTTCTGATTAGGTATTTTAAGGTTATTTTTTGCAGAAACACTCATAATTTTTGTGCTTTTCTGTGAAAATTGTGAAATTCTCTCACATTATCAGTGCTTTGTGTTTTATACTCTAACATAATAATGATATAATTACACTTTCTGTCAGCATTAAACTATTTCCTTTTTCATCCTTTGATGAACTTTATATTTTAAATGTCTGTTTTTAAAAGCTCCATGGCTTAAAGTCAAGTAGCTAATTTTCTATATTTTAAATGATGTTTCATATAATTTCCACTTAAATTATGACCAATGGAATATTAAATATATTTTGTCCTTTATTGCACACATTCTATTAGTTCCACTTTGACTTTGTTTCTGTTCTGTTCTTTCTTTTGTGCTGATAGTTTTCATCATTTATTTTTACTGATTTGTAAATCATGTGTACTAGTTTTATTATTTTAATATTTACTATTGACTTTTAAATACAATAAAAGTTTCTAGAATACATTTTTATTTTATTACAAAGGACTGATATGATTAGTAGAATATGAGGGATATTACCATATTATTAGTAAAATATGAAGAAGATCAATATGTCCAACAATAGTATTAAATCTGTTTATTTTGTCATCATTATAATTTTCCTAGAAGATATCCCTGTTCTTAAAATATATAACAAATTTTATAGGAATAGTGGAACATCACATTACATATTTTTCATAAATTATTAAAAATAATACTGGTATGTATCGGTGTAGATATCTGCCTTTTCTAATAGCAAGATCAAAATGTGGCCAAATATTTTTTCCTGATGGTCATTTTTATGCATATAGAGGTTCATGTTTGAGTGCAGTATTCATGCTCCAGGATGATGTGATGCCCTGGTAACAACAGTATCCAGGGACAGGAATCTGACAAAAGTTCATAAATATACATAGTGTAATGTCAAAGACAAGGGACTAGGCAATACTTCAGAAAGCCATTGACTGAACAGCTGTTCTTTTCTTTTATTCAGTTTAGGTTTAGAAACAAATTGTGTTTTAGTTAAATAGCTCAGCAACTTTTTAAATGTTGGAAAATTTTAAAGCCTTGCATTAGATCTTACATTAAAAATTCCTTCATACTTTGCCCACATTTGTTTAAAGCATTGTGGGTTGTATACATAACTTGTACACTTCAATTTTATTACTTATATTTTATCTTTCTCAATTATAATTATTATAAATAAAAATAAATGAGAAAATCAGAAAGAGGTAAAAATATCTATAAATTTTAAAAGTAAAGCAGTTACTTGTCTATATTTTCTGAAAGAAACCATGTAAAGAATTATAGACTGTTTTCCTGAGATGCCCAACTCATCAATCATTTAAAATATCTCTTTGCCTTGAAATCCATCAGTTGTCCTGAATAGAAGCAAGTATTTCTAATTAAGGTTTGATTCTAACCATGATAATGAAGGCAAAACAAGCATTTTAAATGGTTGAAATAAAACGTTTGTAAGGGTGTTAAAAAAAAATCCACAATCTCATCTAAGTGAAAAAGACCCAAATAATTGTAAAGCATCTATTGTAGTTCAAAGTATTATAAATGAAAACCTCATTTCTATAAATTAGGAAATGCAATTTTTAAACTGCCATACTGGTATTACTTAGCAGAAATGAAGTTATATTTACATACAAAGTTGAGATGTTCCCATGTGACTCTAAAATCAATTAAAATAGTGCCATGAGGGCTTAAAAATCCAGTTACTTTCTTTTACTAAATCCATTACATGATACAGAAGGATAGTCATAGAAACAGATCTTTTCAATGTATGCTCAGGTTGCTATGGCAACAGTGAGCTTCCATATGGTTCTCCAGAGTCCTCTTTCTCTACATTATGCTGCCATTCACCAGAGAATATGCCTGCTAATATATGCACTACAGTCTATAGAGAATAAAAATAATTATGCTTCAGTTACAAGGCTCTCCCAGAAAGTTCCATTCTATGTAAGAAGATGCGCCAGTGGGGAATTAACATGGAAGTGGTGTCTATTCTGTGTATCTCATGGTTATTAATCAATATAATCAAGTTTCTACCAACACTTGGAAATAACAGTTCATTTAGAACTAGTACATCATTCTAAAAGTTTTCATGTAGACAGAGAGCATTTAGTAGTCACTGCAGATGTAAGTTCTAAAACTGCACATGATTACAGGAAAATACAATTCTGACATTGCCTGAAATACAGACTGTCTCTGAGACAAATGTCATGTACAGAATCCCAAGTAACCTACTCTAAGTATTTATGATGAATAGTGCTCTAAGCATATGCATTTCCCTATTTAATTTGCTTAAGAAAATCTTCATATAGTTAGTTCTTTTTTTATCCCAGTATTCTAAATTCTGTTTAGATTGATTTTACTTAAACTATAGATATTACAAAATAGATGTTTATACTGGCTTTGTTTCAGATTGTCTTTTACCTGAGAACAGACTCAGTCTCATTGTTCTAGCACAATTAAACTGAATGTCTTGGAAAGGCAACAGGAATGAGTTTTGATCTATCAATAAGAGAAGTTGCTCACCAGTAGTGTAGTGCATGCTTTTAATCCCAGAACTCAGCAGGCAGAGGCAGGTGAACCTCTGTGAGATGGAAGCCAAGCCTGGTCTACATAGTTCCAGGACAGCTGAGACTATGGGGAGTGTCTCAAAGAAAAGAAGCTGCTTATCAAAAGCATCTTTTCAATGGAAAAAAAAAAACACATTTTACTGAAATTTTCTTACTCTATCTAGTATCTTTCTCTGTTATAGAAAAAAATACATTTACAACTCATCAAAATAAGATCATCTGTTCATAATAATTTGCACCAGGTTATTTATTAAATAAATATCTGGATCCTCCCAATTTTGACATCTCAGACACCCTTTACCATACTTAGCTGTCACCTCTCCTCGGGCTCCTCTTGGCTGTGATATTTTTTTCATAATTCATTTGTTTCTAATGACTTTCACAATATTAAGAATTATTGGCAAGGCATCTGGAGGAATCTGCTCCGCTGGATTTTTTCTGATTGGTCTTTCTCATTGGGCTGTGGATTTAGAGAGGGAGTCTAGGAGGGCAGTCACTACACCAGACATATAAAGAATTCATGGAATCATCAAAACATCACTGTCAGTTTTAACACATGAATAACAGCATTGGTCAAGCTTATTTTATCTTTTCTTTCCCTCCTTGGGACAAATAATATGTTTAAGAGGTGGGAGCTCACACTCTATGAAGAGTACCTACATAGTGTTTTAAAAATTCTTCTACACAGAATTGCTCCCTTTGTTATTTATTCTGTTGCTATTTATATAAAAACCATGGATGAAGTTATAATACTTAAAGCATTTTTACTGATTCTAGAACTTCATACAGTTATTTTGATCATATTCAGACCCCGCCTTCCCCATCTCCACCTTGCCACCTACTGACCCCCTTCCCCCACCGCATCCTCATGTCTTCTATTATTATTTGCCATTGCTTTTTAAAGGCCTATGGAGTACAATCTGTATTTCCTAGGTTATCTTGGTTTTGTGCCTCTCCCTTGGATTCTGGTCAACCTACCAGGCATTACACCATTAAAGAAAACTGACTGTACCTCTTCTAGCATCCACCAGTTATCAACAGATCTCAGTTAAGGCTGGGACTTCCTATCTGCATCCCCCATCCATGCTGAGCCCCTGACTAGCTTGTGTTTGCACAGGTCTTGTGCATACTGTCATAAATGCTGTGGGTTCACATGTACAAATACCCCATGACAATACAATTTCCTTGTATGAATTTAAAAGAAAAGAATATTTGATGTGTTCAAAGTAAAATTTATCCTTAAGGAAAACAAACAAAAATAATAATATTGAAAAACTCAATTTAAATAATATTTTTATTAATTCTTCTATATGTTAGAGTATTTCCCTCTATAGCACTAGCTAGCCTGTAACTCTCTAGGTAAATCAGGCTGGCCTTGTTCTTGAAGCAGTCCACCTGCCCCTGCCTCCTGAGAGCTGGGATTAAAGGTCTTTGCAAGCACACCCAGATTATTAACTCTGAGAATTTTATCCAATGTATTTTGATTGTATTCCTCCCTCCCCAACTCATCCCAGACCCTCCCCGACACCCCTACGGACCAAACTTTACATTTTTACCCTATGGAGTGCAATTTGTGTTGCAGTTAAACTATTTTCAACTAACTCAGAAAAATATTTTTCATACTATTTATATATTTGTGACATGTAATAATAAAAGCTAAGAGCTTTTTGATAAATATCCTACAGTGGAGTTTGATATTTATCACAAATCAAATCAGGATATAAGAAGGCGTGATGCAAAGAGCAGGACTCAGTGATAAGGGATATTTAGTCACTGCCAACTGTTACATTTATTGACATAGAGAATAAAAGACCAAATTCTATTAATCACATTCAAGTACAATATGTCGTGATCCACAAGATTACATCAGATAGAATATATACATTTAAAACAAAACCAGAAAATGAGCTCAATGTAGTGGCTCATGTCTTTATTCCCAGCACTCGGGAAGCAGAGAAGATAAATCTCTGAGTTGAGACCAGCCAGCCTGGTATATCTAGAAAGTTTTGAGGTGGTTAAGGATACACAATGAGACCTTGTCTCAAAAAAAAATTAAAAACTGAAAAAATAAGAATAAATTAAAAATTAAAATAAAAACACACGATTTTAAAGCATTATATTATTTATTTCAGAGGTCACCTTACTTACTAGATGTGAATACATACCGTGATGCAAAATGAAATAAATTAGTACAAGTTCAAAATGTCACCTGGGACAGGAAGATAGTTTAACAGATCAAGCACTTGTCCACATATGCATGAGGGCCACAATTCAGCTCCGCAGAAACTGCATAAAAACCAGATAGGCATGATGACCAACTGTAATCCCAGCACTCAGGAGCCAGAGTATCCCCAAGACAAGTTGGCTAGTAAGACTGGCCAAAACTGGCAAGCTCCAGGTCCAGCGAGAGACTTCCTCATTATATAAGGTGGAAAGTGATGGAGAAAGACACTGGACATCAACTTTGGGCACCTTCATGAACACATGTACCCACACACATGTGAACAAACAGGTATTCACATAGCACACACATACACAAAAATACCACCTGATTCAAAGTACATAAAAGAACTCTTTAAAACAACAGTTTAATTATTTGACACCAAATATTTTATTGCAGAAATAATTATACTTTTGATCTTTGTAAAGCTAATGCCAGGTTCTTGTTACTTTAGGACTTCAGTGTCGGAGATGTAATTTCTAATTTCACACTAAATAAAATTATATATTCAATGAAGTTCAGAGATGGGATATCCCTGTGTGTGTGTGTGTGTGTGTGTGTGGTGTGTATGGAGTATGTGTATATATGTGTGCAGAGGACAGAGAAGGACAGTGGTTTTCCAGCTCTATCACTCCTAATTTATTGCCTTGAGATGGGTCATTCCATTGAACCTGAATCTAGGCTGATGGTCCACAAGCCCCAGTGATCCTCCTGTTTGCGACTCCCATAGTACTTAAGTGATATGTCTATATACGCATATTTTGTGTTTATTTCTGTTGCTGTGACAAACACCATGATCAAAAGCAACTGGGAAAGTAAAGAGTTTATTTCATCTTACACTTCCGAGGCACAGATCAACTTTGAGAGAATCAGGAAGAAACCTGGAGGCAGGAATCTTGGAGGAAGAATTCTGTTTATTGGCTTATTCTCCTGGCTTGCTCGGATACCTTCCTTATACTGCTCAGGCCCACCTACCAGGAGAATGCACCACTCACAGTGGCCTGAGCTATCCTATATGAATCAGTAATCAAGAATTTTAAAAGAGTAATTAAAAAAAAGCTAATTTTATTTTAAGATGGTAAAAATGATTTGTGCACAGAGTGTGCTATTCCGCTATCTTAAGTCAATAAGGTTTTTACAATTCAAGCAAAAAGCATTATTTCAAAAGTAAGTTTCTTTTCAATGTAATTTTGTAGTCTAAACAACTTGGAGAAAAAAACTAATTTCTTATAGATATGTGCATGCAATATAGGTCTATTGAGAATTAATAGTAATTTATACAATTATACACAATAATTTCCCATATTTTGAAGGAAAGTAAAGAATTCTGAATGCATGTCAAAGGAAAAGGTGAATTATATTTACAGTTTTCCACAATGACATCATCATTAAAATTAAAGGGGTCTAGAGCATTTACTTATTTTTATCTCACTAAATATGGTTATCTGGCAATAATTTGTCAAAAAAGCTTCCTCCTAACATTTGACCTAGTATTAAATGATGGACAGCTTCACCTGAGTATTAATGATGCTGAATTAAAGGGAAGCCTGTACTGCATCTTACAAATAGAGTCAAAAGACAAAGAAAAGATTATAAACTTACTTTGCTATTGGTGAAAATGGTAATTGTTTTATCCTATTTGTTTTATAAATCAAATCTTAAAAATTCTGCTTCTTAATCAATTCATGCATATGTTCAAGCAAATATATACTTCATATAAAAATCATTTCAATTATTTTTAGAGGCTTGGTTTAATTCTCTGCTTTTACTGTGGGAGCTCAGAAGTTCTTGTAGCATTCACTTGGCAAAGAAATTGTTTCCCATGTGTTTATTAGTAATATTCTCCTAGCATCTCTTGTCTCCAAAGCCACACCTCTGTTAACAAAGCGGTTCAATGGAGCTAGTTCATTCTGCTGAATAACTCATGTGCACTTATGTATAATATTTTGTAACATCCATGATAAGATGTCAGTCCTCTGAAATATGAAGTCTGTCTACTCATATAAAAATCACAATGGAGGAATTATTAATTTATCTTTATGAGAAATGTTTAAAATTACATGTGTGATTATAAAAAGTTTGGAAATACAGAAGTCACAGAAATTGTGGTTCCTACAAGGAGCTGTTTTCATTGACTATCTTTAAATCTAATGATCATGGTAATTCAAGAGAAATTGATACTATACAACCATCAAAGAAATAATATGTCTTTCTAACACCTACAGTTTAAACTTCACTGGCCAGTCATTTTTATAGCACATCTTATGAAAATAGAAAATCAACTTTCTGTACCTTAAACCTTGATCTTAAGATCAAATTAAACAGTTTGAGATGTAAAAATATACTTTAATGACCTACTCAATTTTAAATGGAAGCAAAAGGTGTGTATCAGGAATGAGGAAAAAACCTATCTGTTCATTAAGAAATAAAACAAATGCTTTCAAATTTCATACTCATTTAAAATTTAGTTGGAATGCATTTTTTCAAGTCTTGTATTGAACAACAATATAGTTGTAACACATTCAAAATGATTTTGATTTTTTAAAATTCTCAACATCTGCTTTAGGCCAACCTAATATCTCTGTATATTTCTTTCTCTCTTCCCTGTGAATGAATGAGCAAAAAGAATGTGGCATCCATTCTGATTAGCCAGCAGATAAACAGCATAGAAACTCATTTAAAGTCTCCACTACTGGAGATGTCAAAACAGATGTCACTTTCCTACTGGATGACAGCACCGGGCCTGAGATGTCAAACATAATTAAAAACTGAATTTTCAGATGTATTCCACAGTTTATACATGCTGAAAGTATCTCTTACCTTTTGAACTTGTAGAGTGCTGAGCTCTGCAAAATAGAAGACTTTATTTTAGTTTAGAAGCCACTGGGGAGTGAAATCATTTCATCAATCGGTACCCAGAGGTTTCCTTCAGGATTTGGCATGAAAAGACTGGCATTTCATTAAAATGTGCTGACAACTAAAAGAGTTTTTCTAGGAGAACTGATTTCTCTCACTGTCCTACCTAAGAATATCAAGGTATTCTCCACGGTTTATCCAAATCAGAGAATGATTTAACATGTCATTTCTTTTATGATGCTGCATCCCATCTTGTTTCTAAAGGTGAAGGGTCAGGAGTCACATGTTATTTAGATCATATTTATTTATTTTTTTACTGAGTTTCTCTAGAAATTCTTCCTTTGGTTACATGAGGCATAAAATTTCTGGGAGAATAAATACAAGCACCTTTCTTTTTTATGGCATGTACATAAATGTATTAAAGGTATAGAATATGCCATAAACAATCAGCCTTCATATTTGAAGCATGGATTGAAAATATGCTAAAAAAAGATGCCTTTCTTGAACTGTACAGGCCTTATTTTTCTTATCCCCTAAACAATCCAGTATATTTACTTACATAGCATTTATATTATGTTAGGTGTTTTTATTAATCTTGACACGATTGAAAGTAAATGTGAGTATGGCTGGAGGTTTGATGCAAATACTACTCCAATTTATATAAAGGAAAGGAGCATCCTTTATTCCCCAGATGCCTAAGTGCCCTTAATTAATTATATGTATAAAGTCTTGACATCAGAGTAAGTTTTCTATCTCCTTTATTGGAGAGTAAACTTTCCTGAGGCAAAATATATCACATTCATGAGTTTACCAGTGACAGAAACTGCAGGATGCTGTAAACATAAACACTCTTGGTAAATGTCTGAGAAACTTTACTTGGAAGGATGGGAAGCTTCCTTCTCTGAAGAGCAGGTAGTGTAATACAGAGGGTCAGAGCATTGGGGTGGCACTTGGTTGCTTGATGCTGAATAATCTCATTGCTGTGCTTCTGTTTTTAGTCTATAAAATTTTTATTGTGAGTACTAGGTGAGGTCATATGTCTCAGATCATTAGGACAGTGACTGAAATTTGGATGAGTGTTCAGTAATACTGAACACCACTATCATCAATTTTTAATATGACATGGATATGATAACCTATTGAAGCACTCTTCAGTGAAAGCATTTGTGATAAGGAATCCTTCCTGCCTGACCCAGGAAAATGTATGCATATTTAACCTCAGAAAAGGAATTTCAAGCACACAGACAATGTCTGTGAATTGCCCATGCCTAAGCAGCATATCTACAATGCAGCCTCTACACCCAGGTTCACCTAAAATAGAACAAGGGGTAAAGAAGTCACTGTGAATTTCTCAACTCTCATTAATGAAGCTCTTGCATGCAACAAATGGCCAGTAACACAAAAGGTCACAGATGGATAAATCATGGAGATTATGAATCTGCAGGGTGAGGGTTCCTGGACAGGACTCTTACTAAGTCTTACTGTCCCAGGGCTCAGGGACCATTACAGAAGAGGGGCAGTGATGACTGTAAGAGACAGTGAGAAGGGGTGTGACCATGTGGAAAAAGAATCCTACAAGTTCCTGGGATCCTGCTCAGATGAACCTATAGAAATTGTTTCAGCATGCTCAAGACCTATGCATACTCAAGCAGACAAGAACCCAGCATGGAACTGGGGAAATGAGTGGCAGACCCCAGCATTTGCTTAAGACATATTGGCAACTGATTAGTGTTGAGTGAGGATGAGCTAGTCTTCCTAACATGAGGGATTCTGGTTTGGCTGACTAGACCTCAGTGAGTGAATCTGTACTGAGGTCACTTAGAGACACTAACTTGCCACAGTAAACCTTAAAACAGATGAAAGAATGTACTGATTCCAGTTGGGCTGCTATAAGGGTGCCATTGGGAATGCGGTATAAAGATGATTAATATTGATTGAGATGTTCTATATGAAATACACAATGAATCAATTTAAAAGAATTTAAAGATTCCTAAAATAATACAGATTATTGTCATTGCCCTTGATTACCTCCCAGAAATTGAATGTAAGACCATATTGCTGAAGATAAACATACTTTGGACACAGGACTTGGATAAATTGAGCTGTATCTGACCTGAAAGTCTCCTTCCTTAATACTAGGTCTCATAGTATCAGAAGATACTATGAAACTGCCAAAGGAAAAGTCCAGTCAATGATCTTACTTAGCTATAAAAGCCGGAACCACAACAATGACTGGCCGACCAAATAATCTGTACTTGTGCAGTCGTGATACTTTTATCCTGTGAGTAATCAACAGCTATCAAAATACACTTAAAGCTTGCTCAGTGGGAGGGCACTCATGTGTAGTATTATAAATATAACCAAGTACACATGGTTGGCTGGAGATATTATAGACTCTAGAGGAAGAAAAGTCATCTGTTACTTTCCTAGATCAGTGTAATATCTACAGCTAGTTAATGCATTCTGGACATGATAGGGAAGAAGAACCAATGAGGTCTCCAGTATGGTAATCTAAAGAGATCTACATAATGATAAAACATTTGACATGCCAAGGTACATAGGGGAAATTTCATGGGGTCCCACCTCAAGATGAAGAGCTACAGGCGATCACTGGATGCTGAAGGAGGGAGAAACAGTTTTCTCAAGGGACTAGATCCCTGAGAGGTTATCTTACTCCAAGTGGGCAGCTCTAAACACAAGTACATTAAATGGACTCAGTATATTATATATAAATCTATAAATCTACCTATCTATCTACCTATCTATCAACAATAATAAAGAACATAACAAGAAATTGAGAGAAAACCATAATTTATCTGTGAATTGGTTGTATCTTGTCTAAGTTCACTCATTGGGAACAATAACATCTTGCTTGGACCTGAAGGTACAAAATAGCCTTTGGCACACACTAATGGCTATCACAGGTGTACAATTATGTTTCTCTTAACTTCAAGATATTCAGATTTATTAGCTTGGAATGGGCTTTTTCAAAGCATGGCATTCAAAGTATCTAATAACGGAAGTGCAGAAATTACAAGAGTTCTCAGAAATAAACCCTTAACCTTGGATAGAATCATTTTCACACAATCTTCATCAACTGTCATAGGTCCAGCTCAGATACAAGAAGATAAAAATATCTTTTGACAGGAAAGTTAGTCATTACTTGCAAAGAAGCACAAAAAGTCATGATTTTCTGGGAGACATCATTAGAACAAATCCACTATATCAGTATATAAAAACAACAATAAATAATTGCAATATGCAATAAGTAATAATTTCACAATGTTGATAGAAGAGGCAAGTCACAAAATAATGCACAATTTATGTTCTATTAATATTACATTAAGAAATGTAAATATATTGATATTTAGTCTTCAGAGGTAACAGAGAAGTCAAGGAACAGTTCTATGCTGTGATTATTGTTTTATTTCTTGACTACAGCAGGGTCATATGGGAATTTTCAATTTGTGATAGTTAATACATTTTTGTTCTTTTATGCAATTTTTTACATGTATTATACTTCAATAGAATTTTGAAAAGAAAGCCAGAATTATAACATCTACAACAGAATTTTTAAATCATGCCTGCAAATACTTAATCAAATCCTTACTCACCTGAGAGGTATTACATGCCTTTCCTAGGAAATATGCTAATTAGTTATACATTCCAGTACTGAGGGAGTAAGAAAGGTCTCAGCATTCTGAAACTGTAATCTCTTTTTCTTATAAGCTTCCTAATCAGAACTGTCTTTTGACCACACTCTCTACTCTGTGTCCTTTGTTTCCTACTGCCAATCCTGGCAAGGGCAATCTTTCCCAGATTCTTTAACATCTTTTATTTTGTCAGTTCTTGGCTGGCTGTCCAACTTCACCTTTGGTCCTGCTTAGCTCAGGAAGTAGGAAACATTTTTTCATGTTTTCCCTGGGAAGCCACATCCTTTATGTCTTTCTAATTGTGAATAATTAACAAGAATTTTTGTGATATTCTTAACTTCTTGCCATCTAAGGGTTAATCCTTCCAAAAACACACATTTCTGTACCTTTTCCCCATGTGGATTAGATTATCTGATGTTTAGATTTTCTGGTGACACCACCCTGTGGAAATGGGATGAAATGTCTACGTCCCGCCAGCTGTTTGTGCCACTTACTTCGCTCTCTGGACTTTATTGTCCACGTGTTTAAAAGGACAATAACCTCGGGACCTACATTTGGGGCTGTAGTGAGGTGTATATGAATTAATCCATGTACTGTAAGAATCTGCCTAGCACTTAAAGTGCTAGGAGGGTTCTAGCTCTCACTATTAAGTCATAGTTACTAAAGTTTGGGGAAGGATGTTGATATTTATTTATGTAACTGTCACAGTAGTGATAATTGCTGGTATGTTAATTATCCTTTATTTATGTCGGTTGGTTTTACAAACCTACATCTAGAGTACCATTTAGGGAAAGGGAGGATATGCTTCCCATCATTCTAAAAATGAAACATCAATTTTATGCAAATTATTTGTCTAGGCTATTGGCTGGAGTGCAGAAAGTTGGCACAAGGTCAGCTGGTAAAAATCTGACCTAATCAGTGTTTCAATTCTACTTTTGTCCATATTTTCTAGGAAAGGGCATATTTTTATTTGTGCATTTCCCTAGTACTAGGGTAGAACCCAGGGCCTTGCACTTGCTAAACAAGCCATCTATTGATTAGCATCCCAGTTCTTTGCTTTTTCACATAGGATCTCACTATGTAGCCCAAGCTGGCCTTGAACTCATGATTCTCCACTTCCAGACTTCTGAATGCTGGGATTACAGGCATGTGTTACCATGCTTGCCACAATTTTTAGCCTTTTCTTAGATTTATTCAACTGTGAATAGAGACATTCTGGGATATTTGCAAATAAGGAGCAACATAACACAGTTTTGGTGATTTCCTTTACTATGTTTCATTATTCTGATTCAGTACAATCATAGATGATGGCATATCACACATGGCAGGCAGAAAGGTTAATTACATAGTCTATGGAGTTAGTACAGACTGCATATTTTTGATTTCAGAGTTTATCTGTTGTAATTTATAAGAAGGAGGAAAATGATCTGTGGAAGGGTGTGCTGAAAATATTTCTTTAATCAGACATCATGTTGTTAAGTACTGCTCCTCTCTTCACAAAAGAATCACAATTTTTCCCAATTCAAGGGAATAAAAAATACTTTTTTATTTTATAAATATGTAATTTATTATCTTTATTTTATTTGTATGAGCGTACTGCCTGCATATATGTTAAGTACACCAGTGTTGTGCAGTAACTGAGGAGGTCAGAAGAAGGTGTTCTATTCTCTGTAATTGGAGTTACAGATGGTTGTTAGCTGCCATATGGTACTGGGAATCGAACCCAGATCCTCTGCAAGAGCAGCCAATGCTCTTAATGCTGAGTCATCCCTGCAGTCCCTTGCTTATTTTTTAAGATTGTTCCATTTGAGGAGAAAACAAATGCATAAAGAAGTTATTGACCGTAGATGCAAAAGAAAATTCTCAGAGAACTTTGCAGAAAGATCCCAGTGTTCAGGCCACCATTGTGCAAGTTAAATCAAAACTGCTGGAAATGGAGCCACAGCATAAGGCATTTTTTTAAAAGTTCCCCAAATGATTCTGAAGAGCATCCATAGGGAGAATCACTGAGTCTGAGCATCAGCTTTCACTAATTTCCTTAGTAAATTTCACACAAAATTTTAATATTGATCAAACTCTACTCAGCTATTCAGTCAGTTGATGAAAATATATGTTATATTTTAAGTCACTAAAAAGATTAACAAGCCAAACATGGTGAATTGTTAGCATTCAGGAGGCTAAGGCAGGCAGGTGTCTGTGAGTCCAAGGCCAACCTAGTCTACATAAATAGCTCTAGACCATCCAGTGCTACACAGTGAAACCTTGTCTGGGAAATAAAAAAAATATAATTATCAAATGTTATCTTGATGAAAACATTACTCCTTTAATAACCAGAGAATTTCACTGAAATTATATCATTAAGATAGTGATGTTTTCTCAGAAACAATCTCTGAGAATTTCATATGTGAGTATTGTATTTGTATTATTTCTGCCCTTTCAAGTCCCCTTTGAACTCCTCCCATGTCCCCCAACTCAATCCCAGTTGTTTGTCATCTTCTTGACTATTACAAGTATTACTGTTACATATATATACAATATAAACCCCTTTAGTTTAATGTTCATTGTATGTGTATTTAGGGCTGCCCACTTGGGATTAGATAACCTCTCAGGGCACTAGTCCCTAGAAAAAGGAGATTCTCCCTCCCTCAGCATCAATTGGTTGTTTACAGCAGCTCTTCATCTTGAGGTAGTACTCCATGAAATTTCCACCATCCACCTTGCCATGTCAAATATTTTTCTCATTATCAGATTTTATTAGCCCACTATTCTGTGGATATTTCATTTATGTAGCTTCATTGTCATGTCTAGAATCCAATAACTAGCAGAGGTTTCATATCCCTTTGACTCTTACAATCTTTCTGCCCCTTCTTCCATGAGGTTAGCTGAGCCTGGAATGTAGATGTTTAATTGTAGGTGCACCCCATAGGGTAGGCACCTCATAATCTCTTACTCTCTTTTGAGAAGTTGTGAAACTTTGTAATAGTCTCCATTTGTTGTAAAAAGAAGCATCTTTGGTAAGTACTAAGAGGTATACTTGTCTGTAAACATAAGAATACATACTGAGAATATAGTAAGGAATTACAATGGTCGGGGAAAGTTACCGAAGTAGGCTCTTCTCTAGAATCTACAACCATTCCAACCACATGTACTTGGCTATATTTACAATACCAAGCATGAATTCTCTCCCATTGAGAAGGCCTTAAATCAATTAGACAGTCATTGATTATCAAGAGGACAAAAGAGCCACCGTTGCACCAATAGGGATTATTTTCTGGGCCAGTCATTGTTGTGATTCATCTGCTTTAGAGCTAGATAGGACCACTGATTGGTTTTCACCTTGGCAACATGCTTAGTATCTTCTGATGCTAACTTATTATGAAAGCTAGTCATCAGGGAGGTTTTCAGAACAGTTCTAGTTCAATTGCTCCATGTCCTGTGTTCAAACTATGTTATTCATTCATCAATAGGATCTTACTTTCAATTTCTTGGAGGCAATCAAGAGCAGTGTCAATAGCCTGTATTATGCTGGAAGTCTCTTAGATCACTCTGACTAAAACCTCAAAGGGTGGTCTCCCATGTCTGGCACTATGATTTTTGTTTAATAGCCATCAGCAACACACATACATTCATATTAATATTATATGTATAGATTAGTAGGTTTCATTTAATAATACATTTACCTCTGACCTTTTGTACCATGTACCACCTAGGCATTATTTATTTCTCTCTGTCTCCCCCTCCCCTCTCTCTCTCTCTCTCTTTGTCCTATATAGCTCTCTCCAAACTCCCCAGTTAAAGAAACCTGCACCTACTCCTTTTCCATGATGATAATGCCTGTCTCCTATTATAATCCTCTTTCTTCATTTGTCCTCTCATGGTTCCTTTCTATTTCCTGGCCCCTGCAGTTACGTCAAGCTATATACTCATGTAAGGATTTGGAGCTAGGATCAACAAATGAGACAGAATATTTGTCACTCATTTCTCTTGCCTGGGTTACCTTTTCGGTTTAATAGTTTCTATCCCCATCCACTTTCCTGCAAATTTCATGACTTCATTTCCCCTAATGCTGGATTGAACTCCGTTGTGTAAATGTAGGACATTTTTATTATCCATTCACTGGTAGAGGAAAATTTAAGTTGTTGCCATTTCCTAGCTATTGTGAAAAGAGCAATCAACATGGATGAGCAAGTATCTCTGTAGTATGATATCTAGACTTAGGGTAGACAGAGGGAAGTGATATATCTTACTCATAGCAGATGTAGTTTTAGTTTTATAAGAGTTCACATCTCTTTCCATAGTGGCTGCACAAGTTTCCATTCCCACCACAGTAAATGAGGGTCCCCCTCCCCTACATCCTCGCCAGCATTTATTTGTTGTCTGGATTTAGCCATTCTGACTGGGCTAAGAGGAAACTTAAAGTAGCTTTAAACTGAATTTCCATATTCTGGAAGTTAGTCCTCTATCAGATGAACAGCTGACAAAGATTCTCCCCAAAACTGTATGTTTCCTCTTCACCAGATTGTTTTGATTGATGAACAGAAAGTTTTTAGCTTAATGTAGTCCTATTTCTCAGGTATAGGCCTATTTCCAGAGCAAGTGAAGTCCAATTTAGAGAGCACCTTCCGGCACTGCTGTTTTTCTTGCAGTGTGTGTTTTGGGTTTGTTTTTTTTTTTTCGGTCAAATACCAGGTGACCGTAATTATGTCCTCTCATTTCTAAGTTTTCTACTTTGTTCCATTGATCTACATGTTTTCACTATCCCTTTTTATTAAAACAAAAATTCCTTTTGAAATCTGGTATGGCAAGCCCCCAAGCATTGTTCGTTTTCTTTAGGATCGCTCTAGCTATCCAGGGTCTTTTGTGGTTTCATGAGAATTTAGGACTCTTATATTTCTGTGAAAAAAAGATGATTCTGATTAGGATTGCATTAAAATCTGTAAAATGATTTGGTAAGATGTTTATTTTCAGAATATTAATTTAACCAATTCATGAGCATGGTCTTTCCATCTCTACCTTTTGATGTTTAATGCCTAATGATATCTTTCTCTGAACAGTTGTTGTTTATATATAAATAGGCTAGTGATTTTAGTGAATCAATTTTGTATCCTGCCATTTTGTAGAAAGTGTTGACTATTTCTGGAAGTTTTCTGATGGAATATTTGGGATCTCATTTACAACATATCTTCTGTAAATAGAGAAAATTTGACTCCTTTTCCAATTGATACCCCTTAATTTCCATCCCTGTGTTAGCGCTCTAGCTGTGAGTTCAAGTACTATACTGAAAAAGACTGGAGATAGGAGATAGCCTTTTCTCATTCCTGATTTTATATGGGGATAGCTTGAGATTTTCTCCATTTATAACTATGTTGATTGTGGGTTTCTTGTATATAACTTTAATTAGGTTGTGGTGTATTTCTCCAATCCATCCCTTTAGAACTTTTATAATAGATGCATATTGGACTTTGTCAAAGGTCTTTCCTACATCTATTGACATGGCCATGTGATTTTTGTCTTTAGGTCTATATTTATGATTTATTTATCGAGCTACCGAGTTGTGGTTAATATGTGCCTTGAAGTTCAGTAGTACTGCTTCTATGAAACTTGGTTCACACCAGAGTTTGGTGCATATATGTACATGATTGTTTTGTCATTTTCATGAAGTCTTCCCTTGATCAGAATGTATTGACCTTCTCTATCTCTTCTGATTAACTTTATCTTGAAGTCTATTTTGTTAGATAATTCCCCCTGCTATTGATTACCCACCAGAACTTCATGGTAAGGCCCTATTTCTGAAGACTCTATATATATATAATCTATAGAACAAACAAGGAGAAAACATACTGATGTTGACTTCCTAAGCCTCATCTAGTGCTGAAAGGGGCTATGCATGGCACCTGAGGAAAAAGTTAATCATCAGTCATACCCTGTTATGAATCTTCTGAGATAAAACTAGCCTGGTAATATGTGTCCACCTATGTAACTATGACATGAATATTATGGAACTAGACAATCCTTTTTATAATCGGACTTAAGGTCTACTTCATAGGAAAGAGCCCATATGTGACACTGAGAGCAGGTCTCATATTTGGCATGATGCAGCAGATACCAGAAGAACATAGTAGAACAGCGGATGGAAAGAATACCAGTGCATTCCTCAACTCTCACCAGAGAAGCTTCCTTACATCCTGTAACAACAAAGTATGATATACACAGAAGGCCACAAGCAGCTAAGTTTTAGAGAATAAGAGACTGCAGAGTGTGTTCTTGGATAGGATTCCTATATTAAACCTTATCCATGCACAGCTCATAGACTATTTCTGAACAGGGGCAGAAAGATTCCAAGAACCAGAGTTGGTCCATGAACATAGGGAAACAGAGGCTTTCAGGCCACTAGAAGCTTGCTCATGTGAATTTGTGGCAATGATGACATTGATCACAAGACCCATGCCAACACAATCAGATAAGGGCCCAGAGTGCTGTGAGGGAAATGAGTTGTGGGCTGGCCCTGGCCAGAAAACTGTGGGAAACTGATGAAGAGTGAGTGAGGGACAGTATGACCTTCCTTAAGGTCTCTAGATAGGCTGAACAGACTCCAATGGATGAACTTGCACCAAAGGACATCTTGGTGAAATGCTTGACCAAATGGGACTTAGCATGTATGGCAGAGTACATGAGGCCCATTGTGAGGGTTGTGGGGATATGGATGGGGCAGAGGATCTAAATTTGATAAAGAAGGCTTATATGAAATTTACAAAAGCTCAATAAAAAAGTTTTTTTTTCAAAAATATTCCCAGAATATATGAAGAAGTCAAAAAACAAAGGAACAAGAAAATAAACAACCCAGTAAAAAGGAACTATGGATGTGAACAGAGACTCCGTAAAGGAAGAAATGAAAATGGCTAAGAAATACCTCAAAAAGTGCTCAACATCTTTAGTAATTAGAGAAATGCAGATAAAAGCCATTTATTAGTTCACATTTTGTTGATAGTGAAACATAAACTCAATGGATGAATGTATAAACGAATTCATACATGCAACTGAATATTGTTTAACTTTACAGAAGAAATTTTCTCACATGTTAAACAAAGATGAACTTTAAATTTATCATGCTAAGTTAAAAGACTAGATCAAAAGGACAAATGATATGTGATTCCACTTAATATGAGGTGCCAGGAGTAGCGTCCTGGATAGGTTTAGCTAGCAACTTGACATGTCTGGGTCAAGGGAATCTCAGCTGAGGAACTTCCTCCACTGAACTGGCCTGTGGCCATGTCTGTGGGGCATCTTCTTGACTGTTAAGTGATGTGTGAGAGCTCAGTCCACTGCAGGTGGTGCTTCCTCCAGGCAAGTGATCCCCGGTGCTATAAGAAAAGAGGGTTGACACAAGCCATGGAACAAGTCAGTAAGCAGTGTTCCTCCACGCTCTGTGCTTCAGCTCCTGCCTCCAGATTCCACCCTGGGTTTCTTTCCTGACTTCCCTCAGTAATGAACTGTGACCTGGGAAATATAAGAAAAAATAAACCATTTTCTCTCCAAGTTATCTTTGATTAGCATTTTTATCACAGCAATAGCAATGACCTAGGACAGAAATTGGCTCATAACATTGTTATGAACTTGACCATATCTGGAAGAATTGTGGAAGGTTTTTTGTTTTTTTTTTTGGGGGGGGGTGCTTAGAGCTCAGTGAGCTATGTTTTTTTAAGAATGTGGAAGATAATACTGAAAGAGATATAGCTGCTGGGGGTCCTGGCTAGTGAAGTTTCAAGGGAAGTAAAGACTATTGGGACTATTTATATGTTGTTTTGAATAGAAAATCTGTGGTTTCTGATTGTCTAGAGTTGAAAAATCAGCTCTGATTAAAAAGAGACCAGCATAGCATCATTGAAATGAAATCTTTCCTTTACTCAGACAACTGATCCTGGTTAGCTGGGGCTGAAAAAATCAGCTGTGGATAAAAAGGCCACCATCACTGTGGTGAAATATTCTGGAATTATTTCTTCAGAGTCAGAACAGAAAAGCTATGATCCAGAGGGGGTACAAGATTCCATCTCAAGATGGAAGCAGGATTTGGTAATGTATAATAGTCTCCTACATGATATTGATTTGAAGGCATGAAGGGGGTCAAGAGAGAAGGTGAGGCTTGGCACTGTGAGAGGCCAAGAGAGGCCAACAGTGAAAGTACAGCCTCAGTTGCAGTGAAGACCCCAAAGATTGATGAGGACATGGAGAGAATCTGAAGCTTCACACCCTTAGAGTCCAGGAGAGGACACTGGTGAAGATGCAATGGAGACTAGCATTTTGGAAATACCATAACCATTGGAAAACCACCAAGAGCAAGAGCAGAGGCAGGTATGGAGAGTGGCCATCTTGAGTCTATGAAACATGTAATGGAGTGCAGAATCAAAGAACTGAAGATTCCCAAGCCCTGTGGAGCCCAGAAGATCATGAATGCTTCCCTGATATCCAACAATGAGCTATATTGCTGGACTTTGGTTTTACTTAAGTGTGCCCCATTCTTCCCTTTTGAAATAAGACAATGTGTAACTTGTTTTGGATTTTATAGGTTCCTCAATTCTGCTATTAGGCTTTGTCTGTAGTAACCCACAGACGGTATATTTTATATGGGGGGGTTTGAAATATTACTGCAATGTATTTTATTTATGATAGCATTCTGAGTCTTGACTAAAGGGAAAACTGAGTGCTGTTCATCACATATATTAAAAACAATCATCCCTCTCTAATATTGAGCCACTAATTTTGGACCAAATCATGAGATGAAGTTCTTTTGAAATGCAAATCTCATCCTTTGAGAAACCCAGTTCTTCATATAATGCTAATCCATTTTGCCATGCCTTCAGATAAGTGAAGTCAAGGTACAGGAATTCTTTATGGCTCTCCTCTATACAGATGTGGCACCTAACTTGAGGACACTGAAAAACAGGTGAATATTTTTTTTTAATCAAATGAATGTAAGAGTTAAAAATAGACCAGATCAGAAAGGACAGAGTTTGAAAACAAGAAGGCAAGGATAAGAATGAATGAATGAATGAATGAATAGTCCTAACCTAAACAGTGGTAGTGGGAAGGGAGAGGAGCAGCTGGATACAAGGGTAGTCACAGAGACAATATCGAGACATGGGAAGCTGATGAACAATTAAGCAATACGCAAAAGTATTATTGCCCATGCCATCTTACTTAAGTGGCAGTAAAATCATATTGCTCATCTGCTTAAAATCATCCGGTTGCTTCTCAACGCACTTACAGTCTCAGCTCTCAACAGCGATTTACCACACTTCATACAATTTCAGTCCACATCTGCAACTTCACTGTTTATAACCTCCACCATCACTCGACTTTTCATCCTCCCAATGCACACATGCTTCCTAGTCCTGCTTTATGTGAAACTTAATCTCTGAGGTCTCACCTAGATCTCCTTCAAGCTCCTCATGGAAAGATTTGATAACTCTGACTATCAGCAAGAGCTCTGATTCTTCATTTTTGTCCTCTACAAAGCACCTCTGCAGACTAAGGTTATCATTTGTTTCTTACAAGATTAAGTCTTCATCTCCCTACTGGAATGTTAGCTCCTTCAGGCACCCTATCAACAGTGTCTACCATGTAATGAGCCTTCAAAGAATACTGTGTGTGAGAGAAATACATATTCATAAATATTTTCAAATTATTATAGAGAAAATATACTGATAGAAATTTTGGCTTGAGAATAGTTTCAAACTCACATACTTTACTTATCAAGTGTATATTTCATATTTTTTGACATTTCCTCTGTGACAACATACAGATAGGGCTACCCTCCAGTATTCATGCTATGTGGCCTATGGAGGAAGGAGGATCAAGACTTTGAGTCTAGCTACACAGAGAGACCCTTTAGAAGAATAAAATGAAAGGTTAAGGAATAGGAAGGATACGGCAGAGATGGGTGTTCACACATAGGCTGTCAGGAGAGGGAGGGAGGAAAGAAGGATGGGGAGGAATAAGGAATACTTAGGCTAGTGGGCTCCTGCCTTTTCACTTTTTTATTCCTTTCAGGACCAAGGCCTGTGGAATGATGTTGCCACATTCAGGAGGGCCCTCCCTCCCTAGTCAATCCTCTTTAGAAATACTCTCATAGACATGCCCAGAAGTATTTTCATTCCAATTAAATGGATGATGAAGATTAACTATCATGAACTGCCATACTTATGCACAGGTTGGAAGTATTAATTATGAGTCTAATAGTAGAATCATTGCATATTGAATTCTATAAGGGCTATAAATGCTTTTAACAGAGAAAAATTTGATTGAAATACTCAGAAATGAATTCTTAATGTGCAGTAAACTAGCTGCATAAAAGTTTATACTGAGTATGTACATATTAAAAATCATTTTGGGGAGTCATATTATGCTTAGAAGGAGGTTGGTATGCTCACATCACCCATGCCTTCTTCTAAGCTCTAGAGTATTTTATTGCATTATTGGGAAATCTTACATTTTTCAAGTAAGAGTGATAGATTTATTTAAGATAAGATTAGTAGAAGTAGAAAGGGCAATTATTCTTAGAATATGAAACTATAAAATGCATTCAAAGCTTTAATACATGTAGCACTTAGAGGCAAAAGTTTCCATGAAATTGATACTTTAAGAGCCTACGTATTCATGTGTGAATGTTGTATCAAGAAAGTTAATGTCACTGCTAGGCATGGTGATGCAAGCAGAAGTAGACAGAGCTCTGTGAGATGGAGGCAGCCTGGCCTGCATAGTGGGTTCCAGATAAGCTAGGGCTATAGGGAGACTCTGCTCAAAAACAAAACAAAACAAAACAAACAAACAAAAAAACCCTCAAGGTCTTACATTTTGCCTTTTACATCTTAATAGGAGGCATTTGAATTCTATATTACCTATTACTGAAAACTGATAAATTTATACTTTATAATGAGTCTAAACAGAGCAAGGGAGAAACATTAGTTAGGACTTACTGTGCAAACTAGATAGAGATGGAATTGTTAAATAACAAAAAGAAAGATTCCTGTAAGGAACTAAAATGGTCCTGTTTAAAGACAGTGTTTTTATCCTCTTCTGTCACTGTCTAGTATATTTCATCATACTAGTATATGGTATTTTGTAGAATTTAGAGAACCACAAATCCAACTACACCCACTTCCTAGTAGAAAGGTTCTGGGCTTAAAAAACATGTCCATGGAAAAATGATTTGTTCGTGTTAACATGAACATGGTTAGACTAGTGACCACTTGAAGTCAAACACATTCCTCTTCTTGAGTTTATCATTTGAAATAAAGCAGGTATAATTTTATAGCCTTCAGATAATCAGCATAGATAGACTTTTACAAAATAATTCTAAATTCGCCTGTTCTTCACAGGAATGCAGTCATTCTCCTTTGCATAGAAATGTCTCTCAAAGGACTGTGATTATCATTATATTACAGTTAAAACACAAAGGATACTTCCTCTTCACTATATCCAAAATTATATTTGAAAATCTGAAATCTCAGCCTAGAGACCATTCCATTTGTCAGAAAGACCTAATGAGTATAAAATGTTTCAAGAATATTGCAGGAAAAATCCATACCATTGAAATATCCATTAAGAGGTTTGCTTGTTTACCTGTGTGTTTGTTGTTGTTTGGGGTTTTACTTTGTTTTGTTTGTGTCTTGTTGAGAAAGGGTCTCACTCTGTAGCCCTGAACTCACACATGCTGGTCTTGAACTCACACAGTGATCCAGACTCATACTACTGAATGCAAAACTTATAGACATATAAAACCATCATGTACTAAATTATAATTCTTTAGCTCATTAAATATTTATAAGATATATTGCCCTTGGGACTAGAGATAGAAAAGTGATTGAGAATACCTGTTTTTTTTCCAGAACACTCAGGTTTGATTCCTAGCACCCACATGGTGGCCACTCCAGTTCCAGGGGATCCAACACCCTGTTCTGGCCTCTGCAGGCATTGCATGTATGTACTATACTTACATACATGCAAACACTCATATACATAAAATAAAAATAATAAAATATTGTTCAAAATATATTACCCAATTATGTCACTTAACATGAAACATACTGCACATATAAGTATTTTTCTCTTATAATCATTATTAACATATCCTGAGAAAAGAGTTCTGTTTTTAAAAGATGCCATGTCTCTGACTCATGAAAGTTTTGTTATTCATTATGACTTTTCACTGTTTTATCTGAAGTACGTAGGTATACCTCCTCATTACTCATTATATACTTGTACAGTGTGACTTTTATTCTTTCAGTGTAACAGTAAATGTCCTTATATTTATTTCTTGGTCACCAAGACTTCTGAATTCTGTTCCTAGAACAGAACTGCTTCATCTTCCCAGCACCCCTACATTCTACCCTACCTTGTTATCAAGCCCTTCTTTCCTGTAAAACTTAATAAAGGTTCTTATTTCCTTGATATTCAGCCTAGTAATGTCTGCAGAAGACCTGCTGTGTTCAGAGCATTGCACACAAGTTAAAGGAAATACAAAGTCTAGAGCTTCACTCTTTAATAGACTGCATGAGATGAAGAAAATGATAGAACTTGAAGCATATTTTCCCAAGACAACTTCTGCTACTATTTCCAAGTACAGATTCCAGTTGAAAACTAGGTATGCTTACATGCTATGAAATGAATGGAATCATGTGAGACTTGTAAGGATTGGCCACACTGTCTATCACATGGATGCTAACATTAGAGCAGGATCCACTCCCTTTTTAAAAAGCTATGCATCATGTTTCATTTGCCTCTCAGGGAAGAGGGAAAATACAAGCTGTGCATTTAATATTTTTCACTATATGATCTGTGTGTCCAATTTTGCTACCTGATTTTATACTTCTCTCTAAGAACATAGTAAGTACCATGTATTTCTTAGTAAATTTTTATTATAAACTAGTAGAAGTAACAAGGGAGAACTCGAAACCAGAAATACCACAGTTACCTGATGGGACCCCTGCTTGTATTGTACTGTTTACTAAATTCTGTTGCAAAAATGTCTAACTAGCTGTCAGTAAATCTGCCTTTGTACTCAAGTTTTAACTGCGTAACCATGAAAAGAATTCCCTGAAGTTGTCTTGCGATTATCATATAGGTAACTGAATTGTAAATTATGGGAAACTATAGTTTGAACCCACCAATGAAATGGTTTGTAAAAGATGATATATGAAACTCTATAAGGCCTTCACACTAACCTGGGTGGGTGCCCAGAACTTCAAAGCATTTGCTGATCAGGGCCTACAGTGATAAATAAAAGGTGAACTTTCCAACTCCTTTGATTTCTTCACTGCCTGATTTTCCATAACATCAGCAATGATCTCCCCTTCTTATAGAAAGCTCATATAACTGTACATCTATAAAAGGATTTTTCAGGATTTTCAAATGCTATAGAAAATATGTTACATTCATCAGTAAAGTGAATAAGTTTAAGCAAATCAAATAGCAAAACTAGATTATGCAAACCCCCTTATAATATACTATATACTATGACAAAGTATAGAATAGTGAGTGTTTTGCAACACTTGAATACAATTTTCACTTTCTAAATGTTAAAAATGTAATAGTGCTTGTCCTGCTGAGGCGTCCTGAGATGCCTGCTGTAGCTTAAGCCAACAGCTCCAGCTGCATGTACATCAGAGGATCTCCATGTGATGAATTCAGTTAGATATACTCCCTAACTCATTTCTCTTAAGGCTTGTTAGTTGGATGTGCAACTGTTCCCAACTGTACTACAGGAGTCAGTCAGATTTTCTGAGCTAGTGTAGCACGACAATCAGTGAATAAAACATTCGGTACCCACTAACAATTGAAAATGTTAGGTATAACGTTATCCATCATAGACAGCAAGCACAAGACCCATGCAAACTCAATCAGAAACAAACCAGCATAGAGTCGGGAAAACAGGCAGGAGGCCACAACTTTAGTGAGAAATTATAGGCAGATTATCACTGATGGGTGTGAGAGAGTTCATCTTCTTTAAGGGAGTGATGCTAGAGAGGCTGAACAGGCTACAATGAATGAATTCACACCAAGGGACATGTATGTATACAAACTTGACTCCATAGACTTTAACATATATGAAAACCTGTGGGAGCCCATGGAGGGGATGCACGTTGGGGAGGGGACATAAATATGATTAAAATGCATTGTATGAAATACACAAAAATTCAATAAAAATACACACTGAAAAAATAAAACACTGGCAAAAAGAATTTCAATAAAAGAATTCATAATTTAAAGGAAGAATGGCAAACTCAGTCCATGTCAAACATGGCCAGACAAGTTGTTTGCTTTTAATGGAAGCAGCTAGACCAGATCTCTCTTTTTCAGAAGAAATTTCAAAGGCAATGTGAAAGGAGGTCTGAAGAAGAGAACAGAGGGAGGCAAGAGAGCTACTGCACATCCTAGCCAAGATGAGAAACACACAACATAAGGCAGGATCAGCAATCAAGAAAAGATGGACATAAAGGAGACATGCCCGATTGATCCATTAGGTACAAAGCTATAAAAGCAGACAGAAGAAATAAAATTTGCCTGTTTTAATTAAAGATCATCAACTAAAGAATTACTTTTATTTCTACAAATACGTTGGAAAAAATGGCATGAATACAAATCAAAAGATGCATGAATCACCAAATTTCATCCGTAAAACTCTCCTTTTCTTCTCCCCCTTCTCCTTCCTTCTCTTTTTGTAAACAGATAACATAACCAGCAATCGTCAGTCTGGTCATGGTGAACCAGATAGCAAAACTAAAGTATTTGCTTAATCACTCATGAATTGGTGTTTTAAGAGTCTAAAGATCAGAAGCCTGTCAGAGTAAGAATTACATGGTCAATACTTGTAAGACACAGTGTCTGGCAGAAAATAAAGAATCCTTTCATGCTGGCTATGTCCTCTCCAAGATAATATTCAGTAATTAAGCATGACTGCCAGATTTCTGTCTATGGGATTTCTGTCTATAGCCAGTTATCCAAAAAACTATGGAGTGGAAAGACTTGCTTGTTAATATCCAGGTGAAAGAAGACTACTGAATTATTAGCAATTCAAAAATATTGCATTTTATGGTGAAAGAAATATGAGTTCTCTTATGACCCCTCTCATGCTAGGATTTGCCATGAGTCAGTTTAGCAAAAGGGACAACAGTGTTCCTGGTGTAAAGAAAGGACACTCAGATCTGCAGATAGGAATGGAGCTTACAGAATTAGGATATTACTTATTAGCTCTTCTATGTCATTGTATGTTTGCTTTGAGGCTTAGAGTATTGCTCCATCTAGTTCAGATGCAGATTAGATGCTTTCTGAGAAAATATTAATCTATATAATCATTAAAAATCTTCACTGCAGAGTGCAAAGATGGCTTAGCAGTTAAGAACACTAGCTGTTCAACAGAGGACTCAAGTTAAGTTCCAAGTACCCATATGATGACTACAACTGTCTATAGTTCTAGTTCTTGGGGATCTGATCCCTTCTTCTGACGACAATGAGCATTACATGCATATTGTACACTTACATTTAGATACACAAAACACTCCTACACACAAAATAAAAATTAATTTTTAAAATCTTCATTGCTAAATTATTGGCTTTTTCTATTTATTAAGAAGAAAAGTGTTCCTTTATTGTTTTCTTTCCTGGAGAACCTAGTTATAAGGAAAATATTTATCAGAGTCATAAGTGTTCAAGTCATAGATGGATGGCCACTTTGTGCTGTAAAAAGAATCCCTGTATTAATCAATTTTATTGAATGTCAACTAAGACTTCATTTGCAGAACTCTGGTATCTATCTTTGATTCCTGGAAATTCAAAACCTTTTCTTTCTATAGGTGGCAGCTCTTTTCTCACTCAGGTGTTTATATTCCACAACTTTTCACAACCTAGCTGTCACTGAAGAGCAGAGCTCCTACTGTATACACTTTTTTCAAGTGTACTTTGACTTTTGCTGAATTACATAAATCAAACTTTCTACATGAGACTATTAGATTTTTTCCAATATGTTTAATATCATTTTCATAGATATATAATATATAATTTGCTCTCCTGAGGACGACAAGACTATACACTGATGAGATAAGCTTGGAACTCCACCACAGAGGCTGAAGGGGCTGAGTAGTTCTGAGGTAACTGGCCAGGATGCAGTCTGAGTCCTTACGCAGTTATACAGTCACAACAAAATGCAACTTACATCTAATAGCACCCATTGGATATTATCTGGGTGTGAGGCTAGACATACAAACCAATAAGTCACAGTCAATATTTATTGATCATGTTATGAAAAGTAAGTTCCTTCTGAGTAAGACCTCAGCAAACTGTAGATGGTGAAGAAATGGGAACCATTAACTTCAGTAAATATGTTTATAATATAGCTAAAGATGAAGGGTCCTGCTAGTTAAGAACCAGTTACTTGCCCCAGTGAAGATGAAAGCAGTAAAAATCTCTTAGGTACAAGGTTATACCAAGGTCACAGTAGATGCCAACAATACGGTCCATCCTAATTCTTATCAAGCACCTCAAGAATACTCCCTGCCCCAGTAGAACTCATGCGATGCATTGGCTATATCTGGGACTTGGAAATAACTATGACTATAATTTTGTAGAGGTGTTTGAAAGTCTGTCCTATCATGTCACATATTTGTGAAAATCACATTTCTAAACATTCATTTTCTTTATTTTTCAAGATTTTTTCCAGACCTTTTCTCTGAATCCCTAATTCCGACAATTCATGTTTGTTTATGTGAAGATTATGTTCCAATTTTAAATCCTCGTTCATTTGGGGAAATGAAGTTGAGAATGACATCTGTTCCAGTTGGCAATTCTACGTGATCTTCACTGTGATACAGAAATCCACTGACAGGGTGTGTGACCTGCAGCCCTGATTTTCCACAGACATTCATATGGCAAAAATGTTCTCATAAGCACCAACTTCCAGGTCTGTGAAGTTTCAGCAGGTCTCTCTGAAAGGCTGCCTCATACCTACACTCCTGACAGGAAAACAGACTTCCTTTTTCTCGGTCCTTGAATTCTCCAAACTTAGTTTTATAGTCTTGATGCACAATACATATTAGTAAAAATTTTTATTTCTTAATGAGGCATTTCAACAAATCTTCCAATCTTACAAACCAATGAAATTTTAATTTTTACATTCCTTAATTAAATTCTTCACATTAATTATCTGAAATATTCCTCTAAAACTCATCATGTGAGCCAGCCAGATGGCTCAGTGTATACAGGCACTTGCCTATAACCCTCATTATCTGAGCTCAGTCCCCAGATTCCACAGGTGGCAGGTGAGAACTGATTTGAAAAGTTGTACTCTGACCTCCACTTGTGCACTATGGCACATGCAACCCACATACAGATACAAAATTAGTTAAAATTTGAAAAAGAAAATTGCCTGTGGTACTTTCTGAACTACCAGTTGACCTGCCTGGTGAGTTTTAACCTTACTCATTTCACCTTTATTGTCTGTATAACAAACATTTTGTAGTCAATTAGCAGTTAGAGCCACATCTCGTTCATGAAGTTGCTGTGAACAATAAATAAAACAATGTATGTAAAAAGCTTGGCTCTGTATAAACTACACAGTCACATTTGTACTGTTTGGCTTGTTTCTAATTGATTTCTCCCACTCTGGCCCCTCCTTCCAAGTAAAGTATGAGGGTCTATTTACCAACACTGTGTGACTTCAAGATTTGATCACACTAAGTGGTACTTCATGAACAAATTTTGATAACCTTTCAGAGGGAACCAAAGCCCCAGAGATCTTTACACAGTCACAAACTCAATTCCAAGCAGGGTAAAGGAGAAGCCAAGCAAAGGTAGCCAAGGGCTGCTAGAAGGTCTACACCTTAAAGAAAGATGCCTGTACTAAGGCAAGAAAGCAAATAGCTTTAAATAAGCCTAGTCCAGTGTTTTCCCTGCTACACACACTAAAAGATTAGAGAAATGCCTTTTACTTCTTTAATCATACAGGAAATATTTATGTGAATTTGTGTGACCCAGAATGGATGAAGCCAAGGTT
Organism: Eospalax fontanierii; assembly: GCA_035773235.1. Lineage (NCBI taxonomy): Eukaryota > Metazoa > Chordata > Mammalia > Rodentia > Spalacidae > Eospalax > Eospalax fontanierii. The sequence goes on along the minus strand of CM069528.1, from coordinate 72,496,648 downwards.
ACACTCCGAGCTCACCTCATCTTGGAGACCGACCTCTTTCATCTTTAATTTTCTATTTCATGGGTACAAAGCTGCTGGAGACTTCAGAAGTACTCAGCAGGCCCGAGGATTGTTGATAGATTTCAAGATTTGTTGAGTGCTTTAGCTGAAATTAATTATAAGTCACTGCTCAGAAATTGTTGTACCACACAAAATCTTATAATTGATTTGTATAAACATATATCCAATTTGCATTATACTTGTTTTGTGCTTTGTAAATTGTTTATTGACAGGCTGCTTTCACCTATGACTAATATCAGTTCATCCATATCCTAAATTACATGTATGTCGCCCTTGCCTTGCTTGTGCATGAAGCTAACATAAATGTACCAAAGCTATTTTAAAGTTGATAGGACAATTAAGATCAGAATCAGACAAAAATGTACTCTTTCTGAAGTCATATTTTTCTTTGATTCTTGTATTAAAAACAATATAGGAAACTATGTGAAATAAGTATACTCAGATACTTATTATACCATATTGCAATAATCTCCACTATGTGATCTTTGAGAAGAGAACCTGAGTCCCAGGCCTAGCATTATATTTGTTCCTCAGTAATTACATGTCAAATTAATTCCTAAATTCAAATGTAGTAAGGTAAAGAAAACTTCTAAACTATAGTAATTGAAATATATTGAAATTTGAAATTAATTTATAAACTGAACCTTTACCCTGGGATGAAATAAAGTTATTTATCTTATTCTTGCATTGCATATGTTATATATGCTTAAATATAAAACCCAGAAAAGGTAGTTAATATTTAATGAGACCTATATATCTTTGAAGTATCACAGGAAATTTTCCTTTTTCATGCTTTTCCTCACATCATTTTTCATAACAAGAAAGCATCTCAAACAAGATTAGAGAGCCACAGTGAATCCAAAGACAGCCTTGTTATTCTCTCTCCATGTGCAGACAGTGATGCCAAGAAGAGAGACAAAAACAGAACCTTCCTGTTGAGATATCATCCCAGTTTCAAGATATCGCTAGATAGAGAAATGATGCCTTTCAGGTGCAAATCTGTTTTACAGGACTGAATTAGATCAGAATGGAATCCAAAATGCTATAACTTAGATTTCTTGTACTAAGCAACATATTTGCCATAAAATATGTCTTTTCAAGGAGAAAAAAAAATGGGTCTTTTAAAATTATAGAGAAACCTTTTTCTTTGGATACCTTCTGTGACTATGTAAAGCTGACAGCAAAGCTTCTACATGCCTGAGTATAGCCAGGCTGCTTCTGTGAGCACAGACAGGAATATGCCCCCATAGTATGCTCTGGAGGGCTGCTAGGGTCTGAGATCCTGCACAATGAATAGGGAATGCTATCTTCCTAGTGGCACCTGCATTACACACACACACACACACACACACACACACACACACACACACACACACACACACACACACACTGCATCCTGCTTCCTTTAGTCTATGACATAAACGGTTCCCAGGCTCTCCCCAGTAAATCTACCCATCTCACAGTCTCTTGCTAGGAATCTTCTCAGTATCTAACAACTCACATTTTCCTGATAAGAGGGTTCTTTCTTAACTCTAGAAAGATGCAGATTACTTTGTAAGACCCTGAAAAACTGCATTTTCTGGAAATCTTAGGCAGATAGTAAGTTATCTAAGTATGTGGCAAAAGCCAATACATATTCCATTATTACTAACACTACAGTCAGTATATCACGAATTTACTCTTGTATATTTTGATATTAGGCAAAGTTAGGGGAACATCAGAGAGTGTCTACAAAACCCCTAATGCATACATTCAGGGCAGCAGCATACTCAGGGGAGAATATATAAATTTGCTCATGCTAATGTTCATGAAACAGGAATCGCAAGAAGACAACTGCCTAAATACTTCAGAGTCTTCCTATAGTGCAAATTTGCTTTTATTTTCCGTACTGTTTATAAATTTCCTTTTATTATATGGCATAAAGCCTATAAAGTTAGGTTAAAATATGAGACATTTGTGGTTTAGTTCTCATTACAGATGCATTACATTAACATACAGATGGAAATGACTTGGTCATGTCTTCCAGCTATTGCAGGACCCTATTAGCTGAGCACTAAAGAACTGTGGCACCATACCCCTTCCCTCCAGCAGACCACAGGAGGAAGGAGCTGCTGAGAGTGTTCCAGAAGGCAGAGGCACTGTGGACTGTTTGCGGACCCTGTTTTTGCACAGGAACAACAACAAACAGATGGTCTGGGATCTAACCACCAGTCTCAGCCATGTTAGAGGTCTCTTTTCCAGCTTAGCCTCCCTGTTTGTTAATATCTTCTCTCCACCACAAAGACAATTTATTTATATTTATAGTTCTGCATAGCCAACCACAATTTTCTTTATTCTTCTCTTAGCTTTTAATTTTATGAATCTTAAATTCCCTTAGTGGTTCAGTGCTTTCAAATTTCACATTAGTTGAGACTTTTTACATTAAAATATCATCATATATATTGATACTGCCCATGTTATATTAAAACACTTTAAAAGTACATTTCCCTCATTTTCTAATTTTATCTTTCAATTTTCTACTAATTTGAACACATGCCCCATTTTCAACCTCATCTACTTTAGTTTCTCTTCTTCTATAGTATTACCAGCTCCTTCAGTTATCCTCCTTTATAACAACATTTAGCTCTAGATTTTCATAGTTTTGATAACTAATTTAAGTCCATCTTAACCTTTAAACTTGCTATAAATTTATCTACATTTTTTATAAGACCCAGCATGACCCAGGTCTCAGAAGCTCCCATTTTCAAAGGTTAATCAGAAGCTAGCAACATCTCCCATACTGTTTGGTGGCCCTTACCACTTCCACCAGGCTTCCTCCACAGTGACGTTACTAGTTCACCTGAACTAAGGACCCTCTCATAGCAATGTAATTTCCAGATACCTTTGTCACTGTAACTTATATTAGAATCCCTCATGTTGTCGCCTGAGGGAATGGGTCTAGGAATGGGTCCAAAGAGACACGAAGAAGCATCTTGCCAGAACATTTTTAAGATAAAGGAAATAAGAGTTCTACAAATGAATGCCCTCAACTTTTTTCTTCATGGTACTATATTCAATCATTTTTAGAGAGATATATATGCTGCTAACTTCTTTCCTTTGACTTCTATGAAATGAGGCCTGGAATCATGTTTTACTTTATAACTACCTAATGTCCAGACAAAGGTTTGATGCTAAATACAACTGCAAAAACTGATTGTTAAGTGGATAAAGTCAATGAAGTGGATAAGCTGTCCACTATGCTCATCAGACAATAAACTAATGGAATACTGACTCACTCATGAAATTTCTTCTATTGCCACTGACTTTAGTAGATACAACAGCCTTTGAAATCAGTGCCTGCTTAACATGACTAGAATGGAATGGAATAAGGAGAAATAAATTAATTAAATATATAAAGAAAGAATTTTATTTGAATCTCAAATAGTTTCTTTGTTTTGGCCAATATTAATTTGATTTGGTAATTATTTATTACTGTATCAGCTACTTTTCTGTTGCTTTGATAAAATACCATGATGAAGGCAAGCTAAAGAAAGGAGAGTTTATTTGGCTTAAAGTCTGGAAGGCTAAGTAAGAGTTCATCATGGTACAGAGGCACGGCAGCACAGGTGTCCAGAGCAGAAAGCTGAGCATTCACATCTTCAAACAGACAGAGAAAGCAACTGGCAGTGGGATGAAGCCATATACTCTTAAAGCATGACCTCCAGCAAGGTCATACCACCTAAATATTCCATGACCTTTCCCCAACACTGCTACCAAATGGAACCTAATGTTCAAATACTTGGAGTGTATCAGGGACATTCTCATTCAAACCACCACAGATGCTAATGATAAATTTGGAGTCTTTCTGTTCTTTGTTGTATTCTCCAGCTTTCTACGGTTGCATATTAAGTATTTTGATGGATAATTAAATATTTTCTTTGCACAGTGGGGTGGTTTGAATGAGAATGTTCCCATAAGCTCCAAGTTTTTGGAAATTTTGTACCTAGTTAGAGGTGCTGTTTGGAGAGACTCTAGGAGGTATGGCTATGCCAGAGGAAGCATATCACTTGAGGACAGGTCTAGAGTTCTTAAGCCTTGCCAGATTTCCAGTCACTCTGCTTCCTGTGCCTGCTTGAAGATGTGATCACTCAATTTTCTTCTCCAGCCACCTTCTGCTGTCATATCTCTCCAGCCATTATGGATCTTTACTCTTTTGGAATCATAAGCCAAATAAACTCTTCCTTTTATTAAGTTCCCTTGGTCATAGTGTCTTATCACAAAAACAGAAAAGTTATTAATACAGAAGGTGGTATCCGGAGAGTGGGGTGTTCCTTGGGAGAATCTGACTATGTGGGTTTTGAAATGCCAAGAGAACGGACTCCCCAAAGACGATCAAGGAGTCCAGAGTGTATGCAAAAACAAAAAGCCTTAATTTGTGCTTAAGCTTGGACTCTCAGACCTCACCAATGCAGTGAATCTGTGCTGAGAGTCCTGATCCTAAAAAGGTGTGGGCTTTTTATTGACTACAGACAAAGAGAGGAAGAGCATTACAGTGCGCATTATGATTGGTCAGGGGAGCCCATGCAAGCTAAGCACATTTTAAATTGATTGGGGAATGACTAAGAGGGTTCTCATTGGTGGAGGCTGTCCTCAGAGCAATGAAATGTGCTGTCTGCTATCTTCAAGGCCACAAGGTTCTGTTTTAGTCTTGTGGCTGCAACTGAAAACTTACAGTAAAAGTTGACAAAATGGAGAAGTTAGCCTCTAGCCTTAAGATGGAGTCCAACTTAAAAGGGAGTCACTCTAGCCAGTTCCCCACAGGTTTCTGAAGGAGTGTGGAAGACTTGTTAATGTTGTAAGCAAAACTTAATGGGAAATTCTTGTAGGAATTTGAAGAATGTAGCACTGAGAATGATACAGTTCCAGAGAGAAATAAAGACTTAAGTAGTAACTGGGATATTTTGGCAAAAAGTGTGGCTGCTGTTTGCCCAAGCCTAAAAGCTTGCTTAAAGCTAAACTGAAGAGTAATGGACCAATTTCTCTGGTGTCAGAAAGTTCAAGACAGCTTAAGGTAGAATCAGTGGTATGTTATTAATGTTGAACATTATGGAGATCTACAATGAAAAAGAACAACTCAGGCAAAAAGAAATGCACAATATAGAGTCTGTATTGCAAAAAAAGCACTAGGAAGATTAATGTTGGATTCAAGGAATGTGCTGAAGAAGCGGCTTTCTTTGATAAGCAGATTAAAGTCATTAAGGAGAGGCCTAGAGAATGCACTAGAACAATGGAAGGTGCACCCTCAGGGCAAAAAGATCTAGCTAAGCCTCCAATTTATGAAAAGGAAACACCAGAGCCTAGAAATGCTGCTGATGTGGGTGAAGTGGCCAGGATCCATTCCAGGCTGGTGACCAAATGTGGCAATGTTATTCATGTGATGCTGGTTTTAGAGGCATAAAAATGTAAGAATGAAGGAGTCACTTGAGGTTAATCTGTGGTTTTAGACAGCATCTGAGGCAGACAGCATGCAACAGGGGCATCTCTGCATAAAGAAGACCCTGACACACCATTGCATGAAGTTGTGAAAATGAAACCTTGTTGGCAGTGAAACCCCAATACACTGAAGGTACTAGAGTTGTAAGACATATGCCAAGGAGAGCAGCACACAGGGAGTGTTACCAGTCAAGAGAGAGATGTACATTGTATACAGCAAAGCTGGAGGGGCTGAGCCATCTAAGTCCTCTAGAAGTCAAGTCCCAGAAGTCAGATATTGATCTACTGGATTTGACATTTGTCTTGATGGCTTTTGGTCTTGTTTTGGCCTGATATTTCCTCAGTATGTCTCCATTCCTACCCATTTGGAACTGGAATATACACTTGGTTCCATTGTACATTTGAAGTATGTAATTTGACTTTTGATTTTACAATGGCTTACAATTAGGAGATTGCCTTGAGTCTCAGAAGAGACTATTGACTCTGAACTTTTGAATAGTATTGAGACTGGTAAAGACTATAGGGGCTTTTAAAGGTAGACTAAATGTATTTTTTATTTTATATGGTCATGAGCCTATTGTTAGAGAACAAATATCTATTTAGCTGGGATAGACTATCAATTCTCTAGTCTATCTGTTGTAAGACCCACATTTCCAGTTTCACTGGTCAATCACCTGATGATAGGGTCACCCTTAGGAAGGTGGGTTCAGCTTAAGTTATACTAAATAGATGGGAGGAATACAGAGTGTGTTAATGAGGCTGAACTTTTCCTGCCTGGAATCCCACCTCCCAGTGCAGTTCTGGACCCCAGCACAGACATGTAACTCTCCGTAAGTCTGCCTGCTTTTCTGAATTCTTCAGAATTCTTCAGAAAAGTGTAATCTTTCCTTCTCTTCTTCATATCCCTTGTCTAAGCATGCTTTCTCTAAGGCTTTGGGCTGCCCTAGCATCTTGTATTTCTCTACTTTTTCTCTAAAGCTTCTTCTCCCAGCCATGTGCTGCCAGTCTGCCACGTGTCTCACCCCCATGCAGGCTCTAAACCTGAATGACTTTTTGGCTTCTTTTCTTCTCCCTCCATTCTCCTCCTCCAGGCAGCTGCTGAGATCCCCAGCCTGCTTGCCTCGAGGATTTTTCTTTAAAGTCCAATAAAATTGTCCTAAAGCTTCAGATTGGGTCCATTCTTAAATTATTTTATGAATGAGACTAAGAACCCATTAAGGGATGGTCTCATTTCACCCCTTTTCACTATGGGGCCAGGGAGTAGAATATGGTGGCTTGAATGACAACGTTCCCCCATAGGAACCAAGTATTTGAATATTTTGTCTTCAGTTGGTGGTGCTGTTGCTTTGGAAGGTGTGGCCATGCTGGAGGATGCATGTCTCTTGAGGATGAGTTTTGAGAGTTCTTAAACCTTGCTGGATTTCTAGTCATTCTCAGTTTCTTGTTCATGCTTGAAGATGTGATTAGTCCCTTTTCTGCTCAGCCATCTTGTGCTGCTATGCCTCCTCAGTCATTATGAACTCTTACCTTTTCAGAGGCATAAGCCAAACAGACTCTTCTAAAATTTTTCTTGATCATAGTGCCTTATCACAATAATGAAAAAGTAACTAATACACTCAGTTTCTATGTATAATTGAAAGAATTTTCCACTCATCCTTCTGTGGATAACAAATACTTTATTAGCTATCTTGAGTTTGATGTATCATTTCTTCTTTACATAATTATACATCAAACTCTTATCAATGAAAGCAGGGACAATAATAATAATAATAATGATAATAAACTGAAGTTTACAAAACAAAATTAGGATATCTGCTTTCAAGTCAACTTCAGTTTGAACACTCAAATGTCAAGGGAAAATCAGTATACACTTTCATGTTTTTCTAAACAAAAATTAAGCCTTTATACTTAGATGTTATGGCATATTTATACTATTTTAAATAACCTTACAGGTAGCAAAAACAGAATATTCTGTCTTAAGATTTTTTGGATTACTACTGAATAAGATTGCTGTACTTTTGCAAAAGAAAAGTTCCAGAAAATATTTTTCCCCAAAAGAAATTGGTGAGAAATGAATTTTACATGAGGGGCTGAAAATAGCAGGCTATTTGTGCTGAATCATAAACATAAATTATTTACAGTATTAATTATTAAGTTCTCACACAGGTAATCTCTGTAATGTAATAAATGACATAGGGGTTCTTCTTTTAAGAGAACTATACTTTTAAAATTTAAGGTGAACAAGACAAAAGAAAGGAAAGAAGGAAGGGATTGAGAGAGAGAGGGAGGGAGGAAGAAGCTGTCCTTGCATCATACAAGTTATATGCATAAAACAAGGTTTAGTGTTGTGTTCCTCTGTGTATTTGCTGTTGTGGTTACTGGACTCGGGTTTCTTCTGCAACACACTGTTTTGATAGTGTCTTCTCTAGAGACCTATAGACAGCCTCGTTTGGATAACTCAGCAATCAATACTGTCAAATAACAGAGAAACAGAAGCTGAAGGGTGGGGCATTATTTAGACATTTATCAAACACAGGGGATCCAAATTTAACTTCTCTCTATGACACCTTTCAGTTTCAGTTGTCTCAATAGCTGATGCCTGAAATCAAACAGCTTTCAATTGGGATAGCAACAACACAAACCTTGTACAGACAAACAAAATTACTAACGTCCACCCATTTCTTGTATTTTTAGTTTTTCAGATTGGAGTTTGAGAAAGAACAGCATAGTGGGAAGAAGGGCAAATAAAAGGAAAAAGGATAGGAATTAAGAAGTTGAATCTCTCAGCTCTCGTTAATGAAGCTCCTTCAGGCAAAAGAGGGTCAGGACACAAAAGGTCACAAATGGCCAAAGCGTGGATATTAGGAGTCTGTAGAGTGTGGGACTCTGGTCAAGATGCCTATATTAAGCTTCACCCACCCTAGGCTCAAGAAAGAGGGGTCAGAAAGACTGTAAGGGCTAGGAGGGAGGTGCATGATCATATGGAAATAGAATTCTACAAGCTCCTGGGAACTTCCATGCTCATATGAACCACAGTAATGGCAGACTCAAGACCAATTCAAACTCAAGCAGACAGAAACCCATCATAGAACTGGGGTAACGGGCAGCAGACTCCAGTTTTTGCTTAAGAAATATTGGTGGCTGATTACTATTAGGTGAGGTAGACCCTCTTCTTCTTAAAGAAGCGAGGGTCTCTAGATAGGTTGACTAGACCTCAGTGGATGAACTTGCACTGAGGAATGTCTTGGGACACTAACAACACAGTAGGCCTTAACACAAATGACAGAGTGTATGAATTCAGCAATGGGGTAGAGACCATGGGAGGGTACCAATGAAAAAGGGGGTATAAAAGTGATTGAGATTGGTTGAGATGTTCTGTATGAAATACACAAAAATTCCACTTAAAAAAATTCAATAAAAATTATAACACAAAATCTTGTTTCAATAAATTCATACCTCTCAAATCACTTTGTAGTTTTAAAATGTAGTATTGAAACATTTTATATTATAATATTGACATAAAAAAATCTTGCACTGTAGAGATTAAATGAGTAAAAGGGATTTAATTGAAAACTATTACAATAGGAGTCCAGGACTTCAGGGAAGGAGAAGTCTATACCTCTTAAACAAAAGGCAGGAGCGAATTTAAGCACTGAGATGAGATAATGAAAGGTACTACACTATGAAGTGCAAAGGTTACCAGTGTGATCGGGACACTGTGATGGTTATTTGTGATTATTGAAATTAGATTCCAGCTTTCCCTGGAGATCTGGACAGTGGGTTCTATCTTCTTTGGGATATTTTCTTGTGTTCTAAAATTAGCAAGAAGCTAGAGGAATATTTGTATTTCAAATGAGCAAAATAATTTAAAAATGCAAGTTTTCTAAAGTAAATGCTATAAGCAAAATAATACCAAGGACCTAAGGCCAATTAGGTTCCATCTAAAGTTTAGTCAAGTTCACGGGGAATGTTAAAGGCCATTGTGGTGAGTAGACAGGGTGAAGAATGTGGCAGAACCACATGTAAACCGTGGCAATACCTGAAGTAAATACTTGCATAATGCAACAATAATCTATAAATACACTAAAATAATGCAGTTGGTGTAGCAGCTTTGTTATGAACTACTGGATAATTCACTGAGATTTCTGGTTCCAATAAAGCTACCAGAGGGAGCAAAGTTGAATGTCAAACTTGACCATTATAGTTTGTATCAGAGTCCAAACAGAGCAGTAGAACAAGACTTATTGCAAAGAACTGATTTAAAGCATTACAGGAGCTGACTGGACAAGTCTAAAATCTATGTCAGGTGAACCAGACAATCAAGCTGGAACTTTGAGGACATTTAGTGAGCTGATATATACAGAAGTTCTTCTGCTTCTGAAAAAAATCTGAGTTCTACTATTAACAGCTTTCAGTGACGTAAGTTGAATTCAGACATTTCTGAGGAGATGCAGCAAAGAAACGAGCAACCAGAGCCAGAGCAAAGTGGATCAGAATGTATCCAACTGGTCTATATATGGAGACAACATAGAACATTTCAGTCATTCATTTTAGAATTTGAGAAAATGTGTGCAAGATGTCTTTACTGGTTTCAGGACTTTATTCCCTAGAAAAATATACATGTACACATACAATAACATAGAGTATATAATAGCATTCTAAATATAGTTTTGATATCATATATTATAGTTTTAAACATTTTTACTTATACAAATCTTAAAGCTCAAAATTTTGCAGTGTATGTGTGTGTGCATGTGTGTGTGTGTGTGTTTCTTTACATGTCAGGGTGTGCATGTATGTGTGAGTGTATGAAGGCCAGAGGCTAAACTTAGGTATCTTTCCTCAGAAGCCACCCACATTATTTTCTGAGAAAGGGTCTCTGAAGGGCCCAGAGCTCACCAATTCCCACCAGTAAGTCTCAGGGGGCTTCTTGTCATCACCTCTCCAGAGCTAGGATTACAAACACACACCATGGTGCCCAGTGTTTTACATGGCTTGACTTCTAGAAATTAAACGTGGGTCCTCACGCTAGGGCAGCACTTTACCATATGAGCTGTCTCTCCAGACCCCGGGATTTTTACATTTATATTTTTAAACCATAACTTAACTATAAAGTATGACATTTAAATCAGAAGCTTGTTTTAAAATGCGATGGGATCATAAGGAGATGACAGACATCCATATTTTACTTTAGAACCATTTCAAAACTCATCAACATTTCAAATTTAGATGTTTAAATATTTATTCTCTAGTAATAATAAGTTACTTTAATGTCATTTCTGAAATATATTACAAATCTTTCATGTGAGTTCGGTTAACATGAACATTTTCATGATCTTATGTGTTAATCTGAGTGCCATTTTTTTCATTATAAGATCTTTGAGATGTAAAAAATCATGGCTGATTTGATATTTTTCTTTACTTTATGTTTCTTAGAACTGTAAACAATTAAGTGAACAAAACTCATATATCAAAAAGTACTGTCACTATCCACGAGCGCTTCTTTTGGGGGCTTTATTGTTCCATCATAATCCCAATAGTGTATAATTCTGCATGTAGCAATGGCATCAGTGAGTATCTGATCATAGGAACAGGACAAAGAGCTGACATTTAATGCTCTGCTCTTAGCATTCAAGGCTCCCCATCCCGTGTCCTCCAGTTTCTACTTCCTTCTTCAGTGCCCTTATCCAATTCCTCCAAAATTAAATAATGTATAAGCTGGACTTTAGTGAATTTTATTCTTTCCTTTTCTTGCCTAGATATGAAAATTGCCATTTTGTATAACCTAAGGTCAAGTAGTCAAATTTCTGATAAACAGAATTGGCACAACTGCTAAGCTTTGCTTCTTGCAAGCTCCTTGCATTTCCATTATACATTTAGTCTAAAGTACTGCTAAGCCTAAAGATATGCAAAGTAGAAAGAGAAGGAACTTAGAGGTACTACAGTCCCACACAAACATTGCACCCACACACATACCCACACACAACACTTTAGGGGAATTTATAGGATCCTAAAAACTACTGAGATACACATAGCAAGAGAGTAAGTTCTGGTAAGATGGAAGCATATAAACAGTGATAAAAAGGATTCCTGTAAAGCAGAGGTTGTGTCCCTCTGACACTCTCACTGGAATGTTGCCAGGAAAAATGAGGAAATATATCTGAACCACTTTAAAACTCTCAGAGGAAATGTGCTATAAAAATTCTAGACAGTGTTGCCATTACTAAAGCTATTATTGCTAATGTTCCTCATTATGAATACAAAATCAGGAACAGGGGAAAGGCTAGTAAGGAAATCAGAAGACCAATAGAGAGGAAGGCTGATGATTATTGTCCAGATAATGGATTAGGTAATGTTGAATCTATATAACACAACTACCCTGCTACAATCTTTCCTAGATTGTGAAAGGTTACCATGCGGGGGGTCGTTTTGAGATAAGGTTTCTCTGTAGCCACAGCTGGCTTATAATAGGCCATGTCAACCAGACTAGCCTCAATCTCACAGAGATCTGTCTGCCTCTCTGCTGGAATTAAAGGCATATACCACCACACCCATTTTAAGAAGTAACATTTTTAATATAAATGTATTCATTAAAAACAGATATCCATAAGGTCTGGGTATGAAGTTTAGCTCTTACATGATCTATGCTATATTATCAAATTTATCATTGCAATTCAAAGACAGCTTACAGATGGGGCTTTGCTCTGAGTTTATTTTTAAAAACGAAAATGAAAAAAAAAAATCACAGTAGTTCATGCCTATAATCCCACGACTTGGAAGGGTGATGCAGGAAAAGTGTTATGATTTGACGCCCAGGAGTTCAAAGTCACCCTGGGAGTCAGAGTGAGACCTTGTCTCAAAAACAAACAAAGCAAAGCAAGAAAAGGAAGAAAAAAAATACTAAAAATTAAGAGGAACTCCTATATATCTGTCCATTGTTCTATGCTAGAGGCACTGCATATAGTATTTCTAACTAAACAAAATGTAGACATAGAAAAGTCAGGAAGTCCAATGTTTTGTTAAAAGATTTCAATTTGAATACCTATATGAAAGTGATTTAATGGTGAGGAATATAAAATGTTTTCTAAGTAAAAACATGTATATGTTGACAAGCTATCAACTGGAGTTGTAGGGGAAGTCATTTGTATAACGAAGAAAAAAATACTTAGTCAATTGCAGTCCAAATAGGGTTTGCTTATCTATAAGTCAGACCCAGATTTTTCTGAACAATCAGATGGGGAAGGACTCTTCCAACCAGGGATGGTACTTGGTCATAAGGAAACAGTCTTCTAGGCTTCTGGAAACTTGCTCATATGAACTTACAGCAATGATGACAGCATGCACAAGACCCATTCAAACTCAATCAGACAAAAATCAAGCATAGATCTGGGGAAATGGGCAGGAGGCCCCACCGTTAGCTGAACAACTATTGGCAGCTGATCATGGCTGGGCGAGGGAGAACTGATCTTTAATGGGGTGAACCTAGACAGGCTGACCAGGCTTCAGTGGATGAACTCACAGCAAGGGACATCTAAGTATGCAAACTTTCCTAGATAAGCCCTAACATAATAGCAGAATCTAGTGGGGGAGGGGGGACTACTAAAGGATGGAGGATGGGGTCTAAATATGATTAATATGTACTCCATGAAATGAAAAAAAAATCAATAAAAATATACCTTTAAAAGGGGAACAAAACATTATTACTTCTTAGCCAACAATTTGGGAAGTTTTGTTTGGTGATTTGGGGGAGTTTAACTCACCAATTTACTCACCCTTCTCTCCAGCAAAATATATTCTTATTAGAAAATGAATAAAAGCAATATTATCACCTGCCTACAGTTAAATTTCTATTTCTAAGTCGCTTTCTGTCTAAGTAGGATGTGCTTGCTCATCAAAGTACTTTGAAGATCTTGTGTCAGAAAGTAAGAAGGTACTTGACACTGAGTCAGGTACCTCAGTTCTTCACAGAGGAGACCTTAGGCAAATCTTTAATCCCTCTTTCTATGACAGAATAATTGCAAAGATAACTATTTCATTTTGTTATTTTTTTCAACATGTCTTATTCAAACTATCCAGAACTCATGAATGACGTATCTTTCCTGTATCCACACCCTTTCCATCATGACTTATGAGCTCCTTTTTATCAATCAAGACATAGAATCTGTCCTTGTGACTTACTTTGGCCAATAAGATATGGTAGAAATAAATGCATAAATTTAAAAGGTGTTCATACTGCAACTGTGATCTCAATTTCTTTCCTTCCCTACCTTGACTTCTGTGTGTGCACAATTCAAAATGATCCAGATGAGGACAGAGAAATGCAGAGGAGAGCTTGCATAATCTATCCAATAACCAACTACCAGTCAGTTTCCCACAGATGCCTAAAGAAGCTCAGCCCACACCAGAACCTGCACCTGAGTCCAGTCTGCATTACCAAGGGGCAGAATTCATAGTCTGTGATCTCTATGTTAGAATCACATGCGACAATATGCAAAAAGAACTCGTTACAACACTGTACTTGGCCCCTTATCCTAGTTAGTTTTGACTGGCAACTTGACACAACCAAAAGTCATCTGAAAATGGAACCGTCTAGATGTCTGTGGGGTATTGTCTTGATTGTTAATTGATGTAGTAGGCTCCAGGCCACTGTGGGTAGCACTATTCCCTGAGCAGGTAATCCTGACCGGTATAAGAAAGTTACATAAGAGCAAGACAGAAAGCAGCATTCCTCCATGGTTTCTGCTCAAGTTCCTGTTTGAGTACCTGTCCTGGCTTCCATCAATGATGGACTAACCTCTAAACTGAAATAAACTCCTTCCTCCCTTAAATTGTGTTTGTTTATGTAGACAGTATCCTCTTTAGTAACTAAATTCTGAAAATTGAATGTTTCAGAAAAAGCATGCACTCCCCTCTCTCTGAGCCCTTGTATGTGCTGTATCATCTGCTGATAATGATCTTTCCCCACGACTCTTGAAAGGTTCCTCATTTTAGACACCATATCCTCTCATGCAGTTGTTCTGGCTCCTATGTCTAGGTTCATTCAGCTTTCCCTGTGCTTGTACTTCCTGTTGCCAGTCAATTATTATTATTTATTTGTGATTTGCTTCACTATATTATGGTGCCATGTTCTATATACCAGGTCCCCAGTGTTGAATTAACAAACACAGATTTTATTTCATATTTCAGAATGTCTCTTGGAATCCAGCATATTACAAATTTTCTCCATTCACACTCTCTAAGGAACACAATCAACTTTTAACTTCACTATAACATCTCAGTTTATCTTTTTTTTCAAAATATTCCTTTTAACACCCTGTCATTGACATTGAATAGGAGATAAGGTAGAATTACAATAATTCAATGATTTTCAAACTCTTAGAACAATCATCTGGATTGTGAGTGCTCTTCAATTCCTATTCATATCAAAAAAAGCCTGAGCCAGACTTAATAACACCCAGAATAATCTATCTCTTAGTTATTTTGTTGGTCAGTTATAAATTAGGTCAGTTATTTGGGCAAAGGATTACTTGGAAATCAACTATTCAATTTAAAATTGTAATAGAATAACTGGATGATCTGGAAATTAAGGACATGAAAAATTAATCTTCACCCAGGAGACATGGAAAGACTGAGTCATATTATATACTAATAGAAAAATTAGATTTCAGTGCTCACAGCATTTGATTTATTGCTTAATGTCATTTTTGTTTCTAGTAATATCAAATCTGTTATATTTCTTATTGTATGGTTTCAATTTTTCCACTCTTTCAAATTCATGATCTGTTTATTTCCTGTTTCTATTTGTTTTGATGGACTTGTCAGCTTAAATTCTACTATAGCAGTAAAAATGTTCTACTCTGTCTCATTGTCTCAGCTACGTGGCATAGCATAAATAAATGATGAGAGAAAGAGTGAATAACTTCACCCATCAGTTTCTGTTTTATGTACTCAATCTTCTAACACAGGGGACCCTTCTTATAAAACACAAAAACAATGTATTATACTTCATAAAAATTAAACACTACAAATTTTCACCAAAAGGTCCAATTAATTGGCTGTAGTAGGATGAGAAAGATGCATGTGATTTTCATCAACTAAATGTGGGACGGAGTGGAGGAAAAGAAGACTGTTGTCATGTGTACAGTAGATTAGTCTGCAGATGCAGCTCAGTGGTGGTGGGTTTGCCTCATGTGCATAAACTACTGGGTTCAATGTCAGTAGTGAAAATATATGTATGTATCTGTATATGTTTATATACAATTGTATGCATGTCTAATGGTACTGTTTTCCACCTCTTAAATTTCTTCCATGTCTTACCTTAATATCTCTATGTCCTCAATTGTGGAAAAATTCTTCTTATGTCTCTTTTAGCCCAAATGATATGATTTTTTTTTCCTCTTAGAGTAAAACTCACTCAGATTTCCTCTACCTTGTAATACTAGAGCAGACCTTTGCAAGCCACAGTTTCTCCTTGTGTACTGGTCAGTGTTATCCTCCACCAAAAATGGCCCTGGAAGCCATAGCACTTCTCCTTTGATTATTCCTGGTTGCATTTATCATCCTTGACTAAGGTGTAAGCCTGCTGACTTTTGATCATTCTCTGGTTTTCTTTGCTTTTCTGAGCCTCTGTGTTGGGCGCCAATCAGCTGAGTTCAGCTCAGCGGCTTCTACTGAATGCTTTCCAGCTTCACAGTGCAGTATATGGAATATTTCTGAAGTTGTCTGGTATCTTCTTACGTGTCTGGCTTTAAGGGTTGGGAATGTGTGGGCCATCTGGAACTTGTTAGGTCCCTATTCACTTTTACCTCAGGCCTTAGCCCCGGTCACTTTCACAAGAAGCTATCTGTTGCACCCTGGAGATCACTAACTAGATTAAAGGAGGAAGCCACTCTTTCCAAGAAACATTTTTTTCTCTTTTCTATTTGTTCCTTATATAGACGTGTCTCCTTCTGTGGTCCAGGCTGTCTCCTGTCTCCTGTCTCCATGCCTCTAGTCCCAGCTTGTATTTTTTTATGCTCAATTAAATTCTTACAACATAACAGTATGTGGAAAATGTGGTATTTAAATTATAGATATTACCACATTGCATCAAGTGAGAGGCAATCAGCAATAACATTGAAAATATTTGCAGAAAGATAGAAAGGAATAGAAAGACAAAGACCAAATGCATGAGGCAAGAAAAGTTAAAAGGCGGATATATTTTCTATAGGCTAAATAATCTTTATAGAACAATATAGACCTGATTTATATATTTAAAATGCCTTCTCATCAAGTTAAAATTAATCTAAAATGATCAAACCATGGGAAAAATATCACAATCTCATCAATCAGGAACTTTATTATGGTTAAATAATTTGGTCTCTATAGATATAGATGCCAGTGAACAAATTTTAAAACAAGAAATTAAAATTGATAAACCATATATGGTAAATCTCATTCTAACTAAAAAACATCCCTCTGAGACAAAAGTGAAAGCTAATAGTATAAATGAGCTTAAAAAGAGATTGGATTTCCTAATGAAACAATTCTGCAGTTCCCATTAAACATTTATAGTAATCATTTTACTTTAACTTGATAGAAAGCCTTTGGTTGCCAATAAATTAGATATGAAAATAACTACTACTTACCAAGAAATGTAAATGCACAATAGACCTAAATTTTTAAAAGTATACTAAGTATTGAATATTAAGGTCAATATTAGGAACAATAAGGTGGGTACACCTAAACTCAATGACACAAGCTAAATCTGGTTCATTAGAGATTGTGTCTAAGGCATATTGTGCCTGCCTGATTTTCGGTGTTTAGTCATCATTCCAGTGGGTTGCATATCATCATCTCTGAGCACATTCCAGAATAAGGAATACACAGAACAGATCAGAGTATTGTGAAAGTTCATTATTTGTAAGCCTTTTCATGAATATATGTAGAGTACCTGACCACGGCCCATAAACATTTCTTTGTGACTGTGCTTATAGACCTTTATAATCAACCTGTCAGAAAAACTTCAAAAGCTGAAACGTCATTCACTAGTATTAATTATCCCTTCTTCTGTAGCAACTGAAGGAAATGTTCTCAAGAGAGCCCACAAAGATAGAACTGGTAAATTTATGGTAGGCATATAAATCCACTGGATCCAGTGGAAATATAGGCTTTCCCTCCAGTCTGAATGTGGTAGGTTGATAGGCATGCAATAAATGTACAATGAGAGGGAAATCAAAGTAGCAGACAGAATTAGGGTTGCTCATCAGTGAGCTCAATAGAATAAGACTCTTGGATTATCCGAGTCAGATGAATCATTATAAGTAAAATAGAGAGGCTGAAATGAAAGTTCAGAGTTAAAAAAACATGTAAAAGTAGTGCAAAACTGTGGGGTTTTGAAGATTCATGAGAGCCAAGAGCCTAGAGCCTAGAGCCTAAAGCCTGTTGGCGAGGGGGAAGATCTCTCTTAATTCCTCAAGAAGAATCCAGTGGCTGACACTTTGTCTTCACCACTAAGACCTGTGTTAGACTGACCTGCAGGTCTGACAGCTGCAAACATGTCATTTTAGCCACTGAGGATGTAGTAATTTTTTTTTTGCCAATAATAATAAGCCAAGTACTAATCACACTGAAGTAACCATATTAATCAAAATTCTAAGTAAAATAGCTACAGAAGTTAGCCTTCTCCTCAAATAGAACCCATGTAGAATAATGAATGCCCTGTGAGGGTATAGTTCTTTGAAAAATTAAACAAGTTTTAATGTTATGTAAGACAGCTAGGAGTATAAAAATATTTTCAAAGAAAAAGTGTACTCTATAATCAGTTTATTTGTTCTCAGTCTAAGTCTCAATTTCTCATGAAGGGGTCCCACTTACAGACCATGATTTCAAGAAAAATGTTAAAATAACTTAAATTTAAGTGCCATATTGAATGTTTTTAGCTTTCAAGATTTTGTAAACCTTTGTCATGTTTCCTTGACCCTGAACCTTCAGGTCTTTCCCTTGGCACTAATATCCTCAACATAATCCCACAGCAGAATACAAGATCCCTGGTATATCAGAACAGTCTTTCATTCTCTCTTGGGAAACAACTGTAGAATGCTGTCTGATCACATGACATATTATAATCAACCTGTCAGAAAAACTTCAAAAGCTGAAACATCATTCACTAGTGTTAATTATCCCTTCTTCTGTAGCAACTGAAGGAAATGTTCTCAAGAGAGCCCACAAAGATAGAACTGGTAAATTTATGGTACAGTAGAAAGCATGTGCTTCAGGAAATAATGACTAGAACGAGAGGGATCAAGACAGATATCACTGAGCTAAAATTCAAGCAAGGACAGGTAGCTCTTCAAAGAAATTTGCAAGAGAAATCTAGGTAAGAAGATCGTATGAGAAGCAACACAGTGGAGTGTGCAAAAATCTCGACATTCATGTGAAACAATGTAGACAGAGTAAAAGTCAGAGAGTTGTTTACTTGAACAATATTACAATTCTTAAAATTTTTTTAAATGTTGCCACAATATAAACATAAATAATTTACTAAAATCAGTACTAAATATGCACTAAGAACACATGAAAACACTTAATAGCCTACTTTTGTAGCAACCTTAGAATATATATTACATTCTAGCAACTACAGTCGCCATGTTATAGAATAAATCTACAAACTTATTCCGCAAACATACCTGAGGTTACTTAGCTTGATTTAGCCTTTCCACACTGTATATTTATTTCAAATCATCATACTACAATTGCAGTTTTATTTCCCAATTTAAAAACCAACATTTTTGAAAGATTCTAATAAAGCATCTTGTGAGTACAAAAGAACTAAAGAAACAATAAAAAAGTCAGTATAAAATAACCAAAACTAATAATAAACAAACTGGAATGAAAAGATCACACATACATACACACACACACACACACACACACACACACACACGCACGCACACACACATACACACCACATTCTTCCAAAACATCAAAACATGGCAGGAAGACCTAAAAGCTCTTTACCCTAGAGACAAGGGTTGGACTGATAGTTATGAAATACAGTGAACTTTGTTATATCACTTTGGGCAGTATTTAATTTGTTTGAAACCATGCACATGTATTAATTTAAAATTTATTTTAATTTTTATTGAATTTTTGCTAATTTCATAGACTATATTTTGATCATAGATTCCTTCCTCTCTCTCACTATAAACCCCTACCCTTAATGCTCCCTAATTTCATGCTTCTAATATACATATGTGTGTGTTAAGACCTATCAAGTCAAATTTGTATACCAAAATGCCCTTCAGTATGGAAAGCATTAGAGCCTAGGTAACCTACCCCAAATCAAGCCCTTATAGAAAACCAACTCTTCCTCTCCCATGAGTTATTGGTTACAAAGTTTCTCAGCTAGCGTTATGGCTTCTTATCCACTTCCCAGCTTCTATGATGAGATTTTGTCTGATCTGAGCCTACATGGATCTTGTGCATATTGTTACTATTGCTTGAGATCATATGATAACAGCCCAGCTGTCCGGAAAATTCTGTTTCTTTATGGTCATAAACAAGCTCTGTCTTTTACAATCTGTCCACCCCCTCTTTAACAATGATTCCTGAGCCTTGGAAAGCAAAAGTTTTATGTGTCTTATTCAGGGATGAGTGGTCTACAGCATCTTATTCTTTCCATGTTGGTCAGTTGTGGCTTTCTGAGTTAATCACCATATGCTGCATGAGGAAGCTTCACTACTGGGAGTTGAGAGATGTATTAGTCTAGGGGTATAACAATAAGTCATTAGAAATAAGTTTAATACTACACCTATTTAGCAGATTGTTAGTATTAAGTGCCCGTACAGCTTGTGACCTATCTAACTACAGGTTGCTGGGCCTGATATCATTGTCAGGTATAGATTCCATCTTGTGAAGGGGACCTGAAATGCAATCAAAAAGTGATTTTTTATTTCCAAAAAAATTCATGATACTATTGTACTAGTGGGTATATCCTCCCATGTCATTGTTCTAGCTTTCAGGATTTATAGCTGGGAGAGACTCATAATTACTTTTCTGTTTGGGTAGCATGCATAATACCTTCCATCACTATGAAAGAGCTTTCAGGCCTTATGATAATAACTGCATTTCTGATGCTCTAATAGTTTATGTACTTGCTGGCCCTGAAGAGAACGAACCTTCCATAGCTGTCCATTCCTAAAGATAATAAAGGGAACACCTGCAAGCATACTTTTGATATATAAACAACCCATCCACACCTGACACCTACAACTACCTCCCTCCAAGCTTCCATCAACCTGTCTTAGCCACCTAAAAGACATGTATCAGAAAACAAGAAACACTTGTTTTTTCCCAGTGACTCATAAACTTCTCTACACTAGCCAATATTGAATCTACTTGCTCTGCATTGTCTTTCCCTTCCCATAGAAACCACAATAAAGTCTCAAGTTCACTTTTCTTCTTGTTCTCACTGTGTTTTGATGAGTGTCAGTCCTATCCTACATGGCCCCCAAAGTCCCTTGATCTGTGAGTAGCAAACATCATTGTAATGGTAGTCTCCTAATCCTTTGGCCTGACCATATCAGATTAATAATAAAATCTACAATAAAAACAAAACATTCTTCCTGCCTTAATTGACCAAATTAGATCATAAATCTATCCTTGAACCAACCAATCACTGGCAAAGAGAACAGATTAGAAATTATATGAAGTTTTCTAATAATGTGTAGAAGATATTTTCGGGTGCCACAGTAAACTACCAAGAATGCTTAGATTTTGTTTTAATGAAACACAGTCCCTCTTAACATTTGTAGGCTACCATATAAAGTGTTAGCATCAGGGAAAGTCACCATTTCTACATTAGATCCTAATATGTTCCTTTCAATGACACCATTCTTTAGAGTAGCTGCTTTTTCAGAAGTTGCTGTGGAAGGAAGGAAGGAAGGAAGGAAGGAAGGAAGGAAGGAAGGAAGGAAGGAAGGAAGGAAGGAAGGAAGGAAGGAAGGAAACGATAATTTTTAGTGAGTTCAAGATAGTATAGGTAAAGATACATAATCAGAGCCCAAGTTTGACAGGTTTCATTTAGGATTGTTAAGGATGAGATCTGTACTCTCTTCTAAACTTGCTATGGTGAGTTCCCTCTTCCTTCTCATCTCACAGGCCTACCTGGATCCTAGGAGTCTTGCCTGCCAGAGACATGTGATCTGAATTCCATTTCCTAAGATGTCCCCACTCCCTATCATCTCAGCTCTCAGACCCTTTGGGAAACTAGAATCTGTGCCTATACCATGATTTCCTACCCCGACCCCAGATTTGCTGTGGTGAGTTCCTTTTACCATCTCAGCCCTCAAGCTGGCCAAAGGTATAGAAAATATTTTATGTAAAATCATAAAAGAAAATATTCCAATCTAGGGAAAGAGACTTCTATCAAGGTACAAGAAGCATACAAGACACTAAGTAGACAGGACCAGAAAAGAAACTTCCCAATCATATAATAGTCAAAACACTAAACATACAGAACAAAGGAAAAACACTGAAAGCTGTAAGAAATATCAAGTCATATACAAATAAAGGTCCCTCAGGAAAACAGTTGACAATTTAATGGAAGCTATGTAAGCCAGAAGGACTTAGACAGAAAAAAGAGTGCAGCCAATGCTACTATTTTCCCACTCCAATATATTTTTTTCACTTGTATTCATAGAAAGAAAAAATTTTCATGATAAAAATAGATTTAAGGATCCTATCCAGGTCCATTGTGGGCCTAGGTCCCTTCCATTGTTGCTGCCTGAAAGTATCAGACTTGTAGGCCCTATAGAAGTGTTCTGTACTGAGAACTATCCAGAGAAACTGCAGGACATGGAAATTATTAAAAGAAAAATCATAAACATGATCAAAGAATTCAATTTAAAACACAAAAACAAACATGTCAATTCAAAGACAACAGGAATAAACTTCCTGAAACTCAAGAACATACAAATAAATAGCTAAATGAAATGACAAAGACAAACAGTTGAAAATAATTCACAGAAGAGATAGAAACATTGAAGTAAACTCGGGCTGAAATGAAGATGGAATTGAAAAACTCAATAAACAAATGATAAGATAAAGCCTTGATAAATCAAAGAGAAAAACAATATCAAGAAGGGAAATGATGTTGAAGAATTGGACTGCTCAAGCAAAGAAAATACAAAAAAAAAAAGAATTCAAAACACAGGAATGGAATATGTAGGAAATGTGAGACACCATGAAAAGACCAAGGCACCACATCATAGGCAGAAAGAAGAATCTCGGTTAAATGATACTCACCACATCTTCAATAGGATTATAGAAGAAAATTTCCCAACATTATGAAAAGACATATTCATATATATACAAGAAGCACACAGAACACTAAAATAGGTAGGACTACAATAGAAATTCCCCACAGCATATCACATTAAAAACACTAACTGTATAGAATAAAGAGAGGGTACCGAAAACTGGAGGAGAAAAAAACAGTGAGTTATATATAAAGGAAAATCCATCAGAATTACAAGCTGACTTTCCAATGTAAACTATAAAAGCCAGAAGTGCCTGGAGCAAAGTATTTCAAAGCTTAAATGAACATAGATGCCAATCAAGTATAGTTTATCAGCAAAACTATTATAATTGAAAAGAAAAATTTCCATGATATAAATAGTCTGAAAGAATCCATTTCCATCAAAAAACACTACAGAGAATAGTTGAAGCAATTCAAAGGACCAAGTAAGGGAATGACAATACCCAAGAGGCCCAGAAAGAAAATAAATGAAAGTATTGATTATGGAAACACAAAATAGGAGGCCGAGCACAAACATAAAATAAAATGACAGTAATCAATGCACACCTTTCAATAATAAGTTTACGTATCAATGACCTCAATTACCCAGCCAAAGACACAGACTTTGTGAATGGACTGAGAAACAAAATCTATCTTTTTGCTGCCTATAAGAAATTCATCTTACCATCATGAATAGGCACCACCTTAGGGGGAAAGGATGGAAAAAAATTCCAAGAAAATGGCACCAAGAATAATCAGGAATTGTGATTCTAATTAAAATCAATCAGAAGAGACAAAAATGGTCATTTCATTCTGATCAAGGGAACAACTGACCAAAAAGACATTACAGTCATGAACATAAATTCACCAAACTCTGGTGTACCCAATTTTTTAAAAAAAGTACTACTTCAAGACAGAGTTCAACATCAACTCATTAATAGTATATGATGCAATACCCAAATCTTTCCAACAGGTCCAATGGACAGAGAACAAAGACAGAAAAATCTGAATCAAATGATATCATATATCAAATGGACTTAACAGACAGCTATATAATATTCCAGTCAAGCACCAAAGAATATACACTCCACTCAGTAGTCAATGAACAGTTCTCTAAAACAGATCACATACTGAGGCACAAAACAAACATCAACATACACAAAAAAACTGAAATCATTCCGTGTATGTTATATCAGGCCACAATGCAAAATTAAAATTAACAGAAAAAGATGCTCTAGTAACTACATGAACTCATGAATATTAAACAACACACTCCTTAATGAGTCAAAGAAGAAATTAAGAAAGAAATATTTTCCTGGAGCTAAATGAAAATGATAATACACTATAAAAAACCTCTGGACACATTAAAATCAATCTTAAGAGGGAAGATTTTACCTCTAAACACCTAAAATATAAAATCAGAAAGAGTATAAATAAAGGGCTTAATGATACAATTCAAGAATCTGGAAAAAAGAGAACTGGAGATATGGCTTAGTGGGTAAGACCACTGGTTGCTCTTGCAGAGGACTCGGGTTTGGTTTCTGGCACCCAAATGGTGGCTAACAACCATCCACAATCCCAGTAACTCTGATTTGCACAGGCACTGCACAACACAGGCGTACTTACCCAGATGCAGGTAACATTCATACACATAAAACAAAAACAAATGATTAAAAAAAAACAATCTGTAAAAGCAAGAACAACAACAAAAGCCCAAGCCCAGGAATTGAGAAGAAATTATGAAAATAAGAATAGAAACAAATGAAAAGAAAGCAATAAAATAAATCAGTGAATATAAAGACTGGTTCTTTGAAAAAATAAACAACATAGATGGACCCCTAAGCCAGTCAATAACAAGAAAGAAAGAAAGAAAATTCAAATCAATAAAATCAAAAAACAAAAGGTGCAGGGAAAGATTCTAAATAAGACTGCAGTAGCTCAGGAACTAGGGTCAAAAAATAACAAATGGGACCTGATTAAACTAAAAAGCTTTGGTACAACAAAGTAAACAAGTAAACAACCAATCAAAAGGAGAGGGTGGGAGATAATCTTCAACAGCTATACATCTGGATATTAATATCCAGAATATACAAAGAACTAAAAAAACAAAGAATCAAGAAAACAGATGATTTCATTTTTAAAAATGGACTATGGTTCTTTCAACAGAAGAAATAAAAATGGCTAAGAAACACCTAAAAGTGTTCAGTATCATCAGTAATTAGGAAAATGGGAATCAAAAATAATTTAAGATTTCGTCTTAACCCAGTGAGACTGGCTAAGATCAAGAGAACAAATGACACCAAACACCAGTGAGGGTGTGGGGAAAGAGAAGTCCTTATTCATTGCTGGTAGAATTGTCACCTGGTGCAAACACAAGGGAAAACAATATGGAGAACTCAAATCGATATGGAAAATTCAAAATAAATCTACCATATCATCTAATTATACTACTCCTTAGCATATACCCAAAGGACCCACTCTACTGCAGAGATAGTCACACAGCCATGTTTGCTGCTGCTCTTTTCACAATAACTAAGAAATGAACATAAACTAAATATCCCTCAACTAATGAATAGATAATGAGTCTATGTACATTTAGACAATGGAGTTCTACTCAGCAGTAAAGAAAAATCAAATCATGAAATGTGCAGGTAAATGGACAGCACTGGAAGTTGCTATACTAAGTGAGGTAATACAGACTCAGAAAAACAAGCAAAAAATACTCTCCCTCATTTAAGAATCTTGGTTCCAACTCCTTACATGAGGGTATAGATCCTACTGTAATCACAGAAGCCAGAAAAATGGAAAGGAACCATGGGGGTGAAGGGAATAAAGGAGCTCAAGAGAGGAAAGGAAAGGATTAAAAGGCCAAGTGGCAGGGTTGGGGGGCAGACTTCCTGAAAGTAGATATAGAATGTAACGGCAGAAGGAGATACAGGGGAATGACACATTAGAAAGGGTTACTTGGGGAAGGGAATGGGGGGACACAGCAAAAACGGGAGTATGAGGAGGGTAACAAACACTAAAGGCTATTAGAAAAACCGCGTGCAAACCCACCACTATAGAAGCTCCTTAGAGTATACACCCATGCATTGTAAAGAGATTAAAAGGGATTACCTCATAACAGGGAAGCACTGCCCCTACTAGACACCACAGCAAAGAAAAAGCCCAATGACAAGAATGAACTCCCTTTTTTGAAGATTTGACCTGGGGTGCTACAGATCCTCATCAATGCTCGCCAATGCCCCTACTCTTTGTTACCTACGAGAACTTGATGATACCCATTGCTGAAGACAGTACATGTATGAGCCATAGAAAAATAAGGAAAAGGTTAGGTATGGTAGCCCACACCTTTAATCTCAGCATTCAGGAGACAGAGGAGATGAATCTCTATAAACTCTAGGCCAATGTGGTCTACCTAGTGGATTCAAGGTCTGCTAAAACTGCAGGAGCTCTGCCTCAAAAAAAGAAAAAATAAGGAGAAATCAAGCTGGTACTGACAACAAACTTCATCTCTACTTGCTACTTTTCCAAGTGTCAGAGGGTGCAATGCACGCTACTAGAAGAAAAAAATCAAGCATTAATTCATTAATTTATCTAGCTGTGAATTCTATGTGTATTAACAACCATCGTGGCAAGTTATAACCTCTGGTATTAGTGGCATTAATGCTACAGGAGTAACCAATCACTTTCTAATTGGATCTAATGCCTGCTTCATAAGACCTTACATTACATTAAAGTACTCCTCTTGACTTTCTGTTGTACCCTAGATTAATGCATTTCTCAACTCTCAGCAGAGAAGCTTCTTTATGCAGCAGATGGTTATTAACAGAAATACACAATTGGCCAAAAAGCAAAGAATAAGAGACTGCAGAGTGATTAGCCATGTATTGGATGCCTATATCAAACTTTTGCCTCCAAATGCTCAGGGATCATTGTGGAAGAGGTATGGAAAGATTGTAAGAACCAGAGGTGATGAATGACCACAAGGAAACAGGTTTCCAGGCAGAAGGGAAGCTAATCAATGAACTCAACAGCAACTGTGACAGATTACATAAGTTTCACATAATTTCAAGCCAGACAAAATATCAGCAGTGAGAGGTGAGGAAATGGGTGAAAAACCCCAACCCTTCCTAAGGAACTACTGGAAACCAATGGCTGCTAGGAAAGGGAGAGTCCATCTATTTAGGGGAGTGAGTAACTCATGGTAGGCTGACCAGGCTTTAGTGAATGGACCCACACCAAAGGACATTTGGAGACAAAATCTGACTCTGTAGGTTGTGATAGATGACAGATAGATAGATGAAAAATAGACACATAGCTACAAAGATACACAGACAGAATAGAGTACACAAAATAGGGCATAGAGTAGTATAGGTTGTGCAGAGAGTGGAGGGATGATCAAAACATGATCAATATATTGATTATATGAAATCTGTACATTTTTAAACTTAAAAGTTTTTGATCAAATAAAGGAAATGTTAAGTTTATTTATTTATTTATTTATTTATTTATTTATTTATTTTTAGTTAAAGACATTCACAAAAGAAATTGCTTAAGTGCTAAAAGCAAAGGTAACCAAAAATTGGGGGGATCTGACTGAGAAAACTCAGAGCCAAATCTGCTGGTGTGTGTTCAGTACCTATCAGGAACCTGCTTCTCCCAGTGACATCTAAGCAGAATAAAGCCTTGCTGGAAAAACAGAAGAAAGCTACCTTCACAGCAGTGATGTCACTATTTGGTTGTCATTAGTTCTTTTCAAAGCATAGATCTGTGTCTTCTGTTAAGTTGGATTTTCCAAACACAAAAGTTTAAAAATATTACCCTTTGTCCATTTTGCTTTACTGTTGCTGTGCTAAACATCATGATCAAAAGCAAATTGGGAAAGAAAAGTTTTTTTAATCTCACAGGTTATAGTCCAGCATCAAGGGAAGTCAAGGCAGGAAGTCAAAGGAGGAGCTTGAAGCAGAATGCAATGAAGAAACACAGTTTATGGGCTTTCTCCGTGGCTCACGTTCAGTGACCTTTTTTCTACAGACCAGGAACACCTGCATAGGAATGACACTTCCACCAGGGGGCTGGGTCCTCATACATCTATAATGAAATCAAGAAAATGTCCCAGATACACACCCTCAGGCCTGTCTGATAGAAAGAACACTTTAACTGAGGGTCCCTCTTTCCAGGGGTGGAAAGTTGACGATCAAAACTAGTCATCACACATTCCTCATAGGCTGTCTTAAATATTTTACAAACTTTGTATTTATCAAAAATAGGAGGACTATCATTATTCTATGTTTTTTATTTGCAGATATCTTACATTACCTACAATTTCAATGAGAGTATTAACCAGATATTATTGTCATTATTTTCCCCCTGAAATTAAATCAACCCTGGTAAGCCATTTAGCTCATAGATATTGTAATAAATCTGGTGCCATATAAAGCTTAATGTCTCCCCATCTTAACCCTAAATTTCTGAAATATTTCTCACACTTTTGCGTTGTGTTTTACCAGTTTCTCTAGGAAATACTCTCTTCTCCTATGTGACAAGCATACTTATCAATGCTCCAAAAATATTTTATACATTCAATGTTAATGCATTAAGATATCTTATTTTTATGGTCCTTTTCTGATTCAATTCCACATTAAAATTTTCCTTAAAATTCATTCCTCAGCGTTTCACTCTGGGCACTTTCTATCTCATTTCTGTGTGTGATTTCCATTCTCTAACTGGCGTCCTATTAAATCCTATGCTCTGTGTGTGATTTCCCTTCCCTGGCTGATGTCCTATTAAATCCTATGCTTCCAAATGCATGTTGGCACTTGAATGTCCTAACATGGGCAATCATTGGTTTCATCAGAGATAATGTGAAGGACATTTGTTTTGCTTAGAAAGTACAGAATACTTTTCACAAGATTAATTGATGCAGGTGATATAGATATACATGTTACTCAATTACATTTTAAATAATGGGAGGACTCATTTAAAATGCATTTTGTTTCCAATTCTTCCATATTATAGACTACTATCTTCCAATATTATTCAATTCTTCCCTTTTTAGTATCATTTCAATAAGCACTCAACATTCCAATGATGATTTTAAACCAAATGTTAGTACAAAAAGTTTAGTGACAGTGTATTTGCCTAATTTGCTTGTATCACCTTTTATCAAAATGGTTTTCTATGTTAATATTTTTGATATTATCAGTATTTAAAAGTTCTCCCAGTGATTATCTGTTAGATTTCTACCTTAAAGAAATATAAAACACTTCTTGTACCTCTGACTCTCTAGGTGAACAGAGGTGGAATGTGACACTAGGAAGTGGAGAAGATGGTTTTGATTTCATAAATCTTCCACAATGCACTTCATTCTGGTAATGGGCTACCATGACCTTTGTTCAGCATTATCATTAGCCAATAGGAAAGTCCCAATAGCAGAAGGCCAAGATCACTTAATTCACTAGGAATGGGGTACCTCTCAGTGTAAACAGTGTTTGTGGGATGGAGTGTTAGAGGTGCATTCTCTTTCAAGCTCTATCAAAGCCTAAAGTTAAGTGAAATAAAATTTTAAAGTTTCTTTATTAATTATGCAAAAACCATATTTTAATATTCTAACACATTAGACATAGAGGTAATCTTTTGCAGAAGTCAAATATCATCAGACTTTCCTTTTTCAATAAATGACAGCTTTAAGGAATTTTTTTTAATTTGGAGAATTTCATATACGAGTATTGTGTTTGCATTTTTCCATTCCTTCCGGTCCTCTCCAGCTCCTCTCATCTCTGCCCACTGCTTTTCAGCCTTTTATCCTCCTCTTATTACTGTGACATATACATACAGACAGTTATAAATACACACACAGAAAGACAGATACATAGATATAGATAGATCCAGATTCAGATATAGATATAGATGATATAGATATAGATAGATATAGATTTATCAGCCCATTTAATGGTGCTCCTGAATACTGGTGTTTAGGAAAGATCACTTGAAATTAGATAAGCTCTCAGTGATCTAGTTCCTTGAGAAAACTGATTCTCCCTCCCTCAGCTACATTGCCAGAAGCTTTTCATGTTGTGAAAAGAGCAGCAACAAACATGGCTGAACAAATATCTCTACAGTAGGATACCAAATCTTTTGGGTATATGCCAAGGAGTGGTGTCCTGGATAATATTAGTAGATCTACTTTTAGTTTTTTAACTAAAAACTATATTAGTTTTGTAAAGATCTCCACACTGATTTTCATAGTGGCTGCACCAGTTTGCAGTAGCACCAGCAGTGAATAAAGGCTTCCCCCTCCACCCTTCCCCTTCTCCTCACAACCCCCCTTCACACACTCCCCCCTCCACACATCCCTGCCAGCTTTGCTGTCACTTGTTTCCTTAATGTTAGTCATTCTGGTGGGGAAAAAATAAAAATTTCAAGTAGTTTTAATTTGCATTTTCTTAATTACTAAAGATGCAGAACACTTTTAAAGGTATTCCTTAGCCCTTTTTATTACTCTCTGTTCAGATCTATAGTCCATTTTTTAAACTGTCAATGTGTTTTCTTGCCTCTTTGCTTTTTGGGTTCTCTGTATGTTTTGGAAATTAACCCTCTATCTGAAGTAGAACTGGCAAAGATTTTCTTCCATTCTAGGGATTTCCTCTTCACTCAGTTGGCTGTATCCTTTGCTAGACAAAATCATTTTAGTTTAATAACATCCCATTTGTCACTTGTTGGCCTCTAATTCCTGAACAAATGAAGTCTAAACTAGAAAGACCTTTCCTGCACCTGTATCTTGGAGGGTACTAACACTGTTTTCTTCTAACATGGAGCATTTCAGAGCTCACATTGAGCTCTTTAATACATGTAGAGTTAATTTTTGTGCAGAGTAGTAGATATAAGTCCAATTTCATTCTTCTACACATAGAGAGTCAGTTTGCCATTTGTTCAACATACTTTCTCTCCTCCAGGGTGTGTTCATGGCACCTTTGTCAAATATCAGGTGGCTGTAATTATATTCACTCATGTTTGGGCCTTCTACTTTGTTCCATTGATCTACATGTCTGTTTTTATACCAATGCCATCTTTTATTTTAGAACTATAGTGCTTTAATATAGCTTGAAATCTGATACGATACTGTCTCCAGTGCTGCTCTTTTTGTTCAGGATTACTTTGTCTACCCAAAGTCTTCTGTAGAAGTTCTATATGAATTCTAAGATTTTTTTTCTATGTCTGTTGAAAATTTCTTGGATATCTTGATTGGGAATTGCATTGAGTTTTTAAATTGCTTTTGGTAAGATGTTAATTTCACAATAATAATTCTACCAATCCATGAGCATGGGAGCTCTTTCCACCTTCTAGTGTCTCCCTCAATCTCTTCTTTCAAAGTTTTCATTGTAGATATCTATAAGATATTCAGTTACATTTATTCCTAGATTTTAAAATAGGATGTCTCATATGAATGGGAGTGTTTCATTGATCTCTTTCTCTCATGGTTTGCTGTGGGCAAATTAAAAGGATATTGATTTTCATAAATTGATTCTGAAGAAAACTATAGACCAATGTCCCTAAGGAACATGGATGCAAAAAGTCTCAGTAAAATACTTGTAAACCACATAGAGGCTCATATCAAGAAGATTATCCACAGGATCAAGGTGGATTATCCCAGAGGTGTACGGATGATTCAGTAAAAGTGAATAAATGTAAGAAATCATATAAACAGATTTAAAGACAAAAATAACATGAGCATCTCAATAGATGCAAGAAAGCCCTTCAATAAAATCCAACATGCCTTCATAAGGAAATTGGACTGGATCACTAACATCATTTCAAATGGAGGAAAATTCAAAATATTTTCAATAAAATTAAGAACAAGACAAGGTTGTCCACTATCCCCAGTCCTTTTCAATTTAGTGCTTGAAATCCTAGCTAGAACAATAAGAAAAGAAACAGACAATAAAAGGAGCATTAATAGAAAGAAGTACAATTATCCTTATTTCAGATGGTATTTTATACATAAGGGATGTCAAAAATTCACCACAAAATTTCTATAAATAATCAGCAACTTCTTACTGAATCATTATGTATTTCACAATGATTCTGGTGAATATCTCAATCAATCTTAATCATCTTTATGCCCCTTTTCCCACTGGCACCCCTCCCACAGCCCCCAAACTGGAATCCATAGATTCTTTCACCTGTTTCAAGGTCTACTGTTTCAAGTTAATGTCCTCAAATGTTCCTCCATGCAGGTTCATCCACTGAAGTCTAGTCCACCTATCCAGAGTCCCTTGCCTTAGGAAAATTAGCTCATTCTCATCCAACAGTAATCAGTTACTAAGATTTCTTCAGCAAAGATTGGGGTCTGCTACCCATTTCTCCAGTTCCATGCTGGGATTTTGTATGCTTGAGTTTGCATGGGTCTTGACCATGCTTACACCATTGGTATAGGTTCATATGAACAGGTTCCCAGGAGCTTGTAGGATTCTATTTCCATATAGTCACTCACCTCCTCACTGACTCTTAGTGTTTCTGCCTCCTCTTCTGCAATGGCCCCAGAGCCTCGAGTGGGTGAAATTTAATATAAGAGACCTGTCTCCAGGGACTCGCACTCTGCAGATTCTTAATCTCCATTCTTTTGTCATTTGTGACTTTTTGACTTAAAGGCCCTCTGTTGCATGAAGGAGCTTCATTAATGATAGTTGAGAGATCTATTAGTGTCCTGTTTACTTCTCTGCATGAACCTTGGGTGGAGAAGTTTCATTGTAGATGTGCTCGGTAGTAGTCTCCATCTGGTGCAACAGGAGCATCTTTGATGAGTGGTGACTGGGATACTTGACTGTATATATATATATATATGGATGCATATTTTGTACTTTGTAAGAAGCTATATTAGCCTAAGGATGTGACAGCCTTGGGGATTTTTCTAAGATCTGTAACCTCTTCAGCTACGTATATTTGGCTCTGATTACAGAACCACACATGAGATTCCTCCATTGAATGCACTCTAAGACTGAATGGTTAGCTGTTGATTGGCCCCAAGATAGAAGTGCCACTACTGTACCAGTGTCAACTGCTGTTTCAGGCATTGATACGTTTCTTTGGACAAGAAGCTGGTGTTGGGCCATTGATTGATGTTCTCCCTTGGCTGCTTGCATAATGCTCTCCAGAGCTATGCAAGCTAGCCTTCAGGGAAGTGGCTTCCAGGTCAGTTCCAGTTCCATTGCTCCAAATCCAGTCTCTGAAGTATGTCCTGTTTTCAGCAATAGGATCTTACCTTCAGGCTCTGGGAGGCAATCAAGGGCTGTGGCAATAGCCTGTGTAATTTGGGGAGTCTTTTGGACTACCCTGGCAAACAACTCAAAGGAAGAATTCTCCTGTCTGGCACCATTTCTTGTTATGTAGCACTCAACTATGCACATGGACTCATGGATAGAAGTAGAAAGTGTTATGCTACCTGAAGTAAACACAGACTCAGAAAAACAAACAATGTATGCTCTCCCTCATTTGTGGATCCTAACATAAAACTTTCATATATGAATATGTATCTTGATGTAACTGCAGGAACGTGGAAAATTGGAAATGAATCAGGGAAGTAAAGGGAAAGAAAGAACCTGAGAGATAAGAGTAGTAGGAGATGGGTGTTACTAAGGCAGAAATAGAAAAAAGGGGGGTATTTAAATGGGAGGGGGAGAGAGAGGTAAAGGAGAAACCATGGGGATAAAGGGAAAGAAAGAGCTTAAGAGAGGTGGTGCCATAGGAGACTGGTATTATCAAGGGAGAAATGGGGAAACAGGGAGACTTTAAATTGGTAAAATATGAAGGGAGCATGAGAGAGAGAGACAGAGAGGATAAGTAATGTCTAGCTAGTGTAAAACACCAGAGGGAATCATACTAGTCTAACAATATAATGAATAAAATGATCAAGACTTTTAAAAGTGGCAGGATGAAAAATCTATGAAAATCACTAGCCTTTTTATGTATCAATAGGAGGTTTTTAATATTTTTACTTCCAATACTAGCATAATTCTCTAGGAATTCTTCTGTACTGGTCAGGGAACTATGTTCTTATATTTTTCATAGTACTAATTGAGATAAAGTGGAACTTTAATGTCAGAAGTCCTACATTTTAAATCTGACAGTACTAATTAGCTTTAATTGTCAACTTTACACACACACACAAAATCACCTGGAAAAACTGTATTAATGAGGAATTACCTAGATCAAGTTAGCCTCTGGGCATGTCTGTCTGAAGTTGTCTTGATTGTTAATTGATGTTGGAAGACTCCACCCACTGTGAGCAGTACTGCTCCCTTGTCTGGGCCTTAAACTGTATAAAAGGAAAGAAACCAAACAAGTAATTAGGAAGCATGGCCACATTCTTGTCTCTGCTCTTGACTGTAAGTGTGATGGACCAGCCGTCTCCAGCTTCTGCCTCTCTTACTCCCTGCAATACTGGACTATAACCAGAACTGTGAGCTAAAATAAACCATTTCTTCCCTGATGTTGTTTTATTACCTGCTCTCTATGACAGCAGATAAAATTAGAACACTTACCCTTTCTACTAAACAAGGTATTAGTCAACTTCTCTCAACCACACTGTCTTCATGCATCTAAGCCTACTGCTTTTATGAGTATTAAATATAGCACTAATGACACTGGATGGCACCTGGTACTTCCTGCCACACATCAGACATACTGTAAAAACCATGCTTGAATAAGTGACTGGCACAAAATGTGAAAACAGATTACAATGTGAAATTTTGACAAAAGGTAGAGAAGAGTATAAAGCCAATGGTAACCCTTTGGCTGCCTTTGTAGACTTAATTTAGTCAGCAGTCATGCACCAGGACTTTTATCTGTGCAAACCCATGTGCCAGATGCCAGGAACCCAAAGATGCCTGTCCTGACCTCAGAGCTAGGAAACTTCAATTACAGAAACAAACTCATCGAAATGCTATCATAAGTAAATGCAATGAATATCTCTTATTTTAAACATTTCAGAAAATTGAATATTTCCTGTTCTGTGGGTTTAACCATAGTCATCATTTTAATTAAAAACTCCCTAATGTGTAGATTATGAAGACTATTGGTTGTCAAAATGTATCACTCTAGGAAGTGGAAGAACGGCTGTGGATGGAGTCCAGGTCCTCAGGCCTCACGTCATCCAAGTTCAGACACAGCAGTCCTCAGTGATCATCTTTACAGATGATGTTAAATTTAATAAGTTATTGACAGAAAAGATGTCCAGAGAAAACAAAGCTTGAAAACCACTGATAGGAATAATCATTTCACTAAATAATTCAATTTCAGTATACAGTCCAAGTTCCAAGTCAAAAATGCACATAATTATGCACATATGATTTCCAAATGTTAACAAAGATATTGCCAGAAGATCTCTCTGGCACATCTACTAAGAACTGGAAAATGAAATGGAATCAACTCTTCACAGAACTGAGGTAACAGAAAGCAAGGGAGAAGGAAAAACCAGTGTAGATGCTCTGAGTAGGTAAAACATACAAGATAGTCTTAAGGAAAAAATAAAGGCAGTTGGGAGGGCGAAAATTGCTGACATAAAGGAAAATGGGATATATGCAGGAGAAGGACGTAGGTCTGAGATTGTGCAAGGCCTTGCGGTCCACAGTATACACTGGATTTTATTCTACACACAATGAAAAATCATTGAAGGATGTGATCAGCAGAGTCATTTAAAATTACTGTGGCTTCTGTGTCATCATGGATTAGAAGACAGTGAGAGTAGAAAGTGACTCAATTTAAAGGTGAGTACGAGAGAAGAATGAAATGGGTACACATGGATCAAGGCGATGGCAGCAGAGGTACAGGAACTTAGATGTATTTTGAAAGTAGAATCTTCAAAACTTACTTCTGGATACAGGAAAGACAGAACTTAGATATGATCTTTCTGATCTTGTGAGCAAAAGGGGAAGACCAGAGGAGAGAAGAATCCAGGGGCAGGGGAGTCATGGGTTTTTTTCTTGGAATTACTAAGTCTAAATGACTTCATGATGACCCAGCATATTAGGTTAAACATTATAATAATAATAAAATATCTAAGAATTATTGAGCAATTAGCCTACAGGAGTGTAGGTGCGTCTCCATCTCCAGCAAGGCCGTTGTGCTCCAGCCATGCCAGAGAATGGAGGACGATCGAACGGGACCTCAGGTGGCTCAGAGTGCGGCGAGAGGAGTTCCCTCCCGGGAGACTATGTTGGTGGGTAGTTCGGTTATTAGAGCCAATGCAGGGGCTTATATAGGGAGGCCTCTCTGACCGTTACAGAAGGCAGGAAAGGTGGGGTGTTGGGGTAAAGGCGGGAAGGTTGTGGAAGTTCAGGAATGAGGAAACGAAACCCATAAACCTGGTTCTGGTCTGGGGTCGGGGAAAGGAAGATTCATATCACATCAGGCAGAGCAGGTCAGACACCTGCCATCCCTTCAGGGTATCTGGAGTTGCTTACCTTCCTCAATACCCAGATTCCCACACAGGAGGTTCTGTACTTTGGTTGCATCAAATCAATTACCCCTCAACAGAGTTAATGAAACAATGCCAGAAGTGCTCTTATTTTATCAAAGAGGAAATTCAGGAGGAGAAAGAGTAAGTGACTGGGTGAAACAACTGGTAAATGGTACAGCTGAGAGCTAAGTTCAGATGCCAGGTCTTCCAGCCCAATTATCTTAACGTCTTATCTTTCACTGTCCGTGATTTCTAGGACTTGGGGACTCAGAACAACAGGTTCAATAGTAAGTGCCTACTTATGAGTTACTCCTTAATTTACAAACATTTTATCAAAATGTATTTATTGGGTACCTTCTACATACCATTGGGAACCTCACAAATATGTGAGATACTGTCAATAATTATTAGGAATAAAACTAAGAATATGAGGAAAATATGAGGATCTAGAGTGGTAATCAATTTTATTTTACATTAAAAAATTGTCATGGCTGTTCTCTCTGAGGTGACATTTGAGCAGAAAAATTAAGGAATTGAAGGTGCAATCTGTATGTGTATTTGACAGACATTAGTATCACAGACAGAGAGAAGAGTTAAGTACAAAGACCTGAGTCTCAAAGGTATGCTTGACACGCTCAGATATTAACAAGGAAGCCATAGTACCTGGAGTTAAGTAAGTTAGGAAAATATTTTGGCGAATCCAAAAAGACACTTAGTCATCAAAGAAGTAAAGAAACTACTAAAGCTATCCAGCTGGATGAGACTGCATATAGGGAAAGTTTTAAAAGAGAAAACTTAGCCCTGAAGCATTTGTGGTTCTGAAGTCAGATAAAGGAAGAAAAATTGCAAAGAGCACTTCAAAGAAAAGGTTGCACTAAGAGAAAAAACAGAGAGTATTATGTCAGAAAAGTCAAGAGCAAAGAGTATTTTAAGGACATAGTAACCTATCTGATTCTACTGACAAGTCAAGCAAAATCTGGCAAGAGTCAGGTCCACTGGATTCCATGACACAGAGGCCGTTGTTGGTCTCATAAAATGGCTTTAATATCTGGCAAAGTAAAGCCAAATTTGCTTCCTTTACTGTTCTTAATTGTGTGCACCTTTGATAGGTTCCCTAATGTGAGTTATGTTTTTCATCTTTAAATTGAGGATAAAAACATTCTTTTTAAATTCTGGTGATGATTAGTGATACAAAACCCCAAGCTATAACCTTCTATTAGCCTTTGTATATTGGCCCTTGTAACAGCTTATGCTTGCTTCCAAGAACGGATGCCCATCTTGTGTGCAGTTAGAAATAGTAGGCATCCTTTTAAAGAGTGAAAATAAGATATATAGGTATGATATATAAGATTAAGGACTTAGAAATACCCAAATATCATAATGGGCAGAATTCTCTCTGACCAATTCCCTAAGAAAGAAATAACAAAGCATCTAATGAAATGAAGTTCTGAAATCAAATGCAAATGAATAAGACAGTCATTTAGAACATACTGCTATAAGCACCTGCTCTTTAGCTACACTCACCTGCAGGCCT
Source organism: Eospalax fontanierii (assembly GCA_035773235.1). Lineage (NCBI taxonomy): Eukaryota > Metazoa > Chordata > Mammalia > Rodentia > Spalacidae > Eospalax > Eospalax fontanierii. Next base: position 72,458,845 of record CM069528.1, on the reverse strand, counting down.
TTAAACCACTCACCACTGTTAGATCCTAATCTCAGTGAGAGAGAATTTCAATAGACACACCACAGACTCGAATATCAGCGAGCAGGGGAGAGACAGGAATGCTCTTTCTGTGTCTCTGCAAGCAGCAGAGGAGAAGAGAAACTGGGAGAGCAGTTCCCAAAAAGAACTTAGGTCCAGGCCTGTGAGAGAAGGAATCGCAGGAAGAGAGGATTAGCCAGAGCTATCTTGAAAAGTCTATGATTTAGCATTCTGAAAGGAAGAAAGATTGAATTGACATTTATCTATTTTCTGCTTCTAAATTTTTAGAATGTTCTTGCTTCTAGATCCAGATCTAAAGTCCATTTGTGACAAGCTTCATTTGTTTGTTTGTTTATAAGATAGGGGTTCATGTAGCTCAAGCTGGCCTTGAACTTGCTATGTAGCTAAGAATGAGACTGAATGGATTTGCCTGCTTCTACTTCCAAGGGCTGGGATGGCAGGCTGGGGCTACCACTCCTGGTTTATAGAATTTCTCCTTATCTGTAAGTCTTTTATCTGTAAGTAGTGTGAGATCAAAGGGTGCAGGGGCTGGTTGTGAGAGGGTTCAAGAGAAGACAATAGCTGTGGGTTCTGCCTAGGGAAACATGATGCATGCCTCAGTTTGCTTAGCTAGTTTTCTGCCTTGTTTGATGACTTTACATTTTAATAATATTCTTAGAACTAGAAACAGGCTGCATACTTTCCACTGTTTTTCCTTCCCAACAATCTCAGATTAAATGATCTCCTGAGGACCAGTCCTGAAACCATGGCTTGCTCACCCTGGAGTTTACTGTCAAACTGCTTGGATGCCAGCTGCTTACCTGCTAGCATATCTAAGCATGCTAATAACAAGTTATCTCTCACTGCACATTTTTCAGTGGTTGTTATATTGGACTCCACAAATGACTGTTAACCTACTAATTGACAAAGATTCTGGATATCAATTGCCCCTGTCTCTAGGCTTTCCTTCCTTCCAGTATTGTGGGCCTGGACATGACATACAGGCATTGAGCAGGCCCCATGACCCTGGAGATCCTGAAGGGATGGTCGGCTTTGCTTTGAGGCTATGACTCAGGCCCCATAAAGGTCACCACAGACCAGAGCCACATCTTAGGTTTAGTTTCCCTAATTCTTGCTTAAAGCTTTGCTTTCCCTGCCCTGTAAACCAAGTCAGCCTTGTGATTTCCTGCCTAAGAAACCCCACCCCCTCCCCAGCTTAAACTTTCCCACCTTCAGTAACAGCTGGCCTCCCTGTATAAACCCCTGCATTGATGTCAATAAGCCAGACTCCTCTGTGTCCTTGCCCAACATTCTTGCCACTGCCTGAGGACCCGTCCACCAGCCTTCCCGCCACCGTGCAATGACTTCCTGAGAGCCATGTGGGACAGGAGCCAGAAAAGACCCACAGGGTATCTGCTGCAAACTGATTTCATAATTATAGGGTGGTTCAAATAACTTCTGATTCCTGTTCTTCCAATCTACATTGCTTTCATTTTGTAGCAAATGGCAAAAACTAGACGTATTTTAAGTTGAATCTATATCTGTTCTTAAAATGGATTTGGTGATAACAGAAATAAAAATGCAAAGCAATTATTACTTTAGAACAGAAGACTATGAAAAACAGAGTTATATCTTGATTGCTTTGAGCCCTTAGAACATAGAACACCATTTGGCATACAGCAGATGCTCAGCAAACGGAATAAATGAATAAAATTTTCAGGAATTTGTAAACTGAACTAAGTTCTGTAACATTAATAGTGTGCTCCTGACCTGCTGACTTTACTTTTGAAGTGGATAATGTTAGGCCAACAATTTTCCCAAATATTCATCAGCCAAGCTGACTTACTATAGCATTTGCTAGCACTCTTTCTGAAAGAAAAGTGAGAACAGCCAACCTCTAATGTAGAGAATCAAAAAAAGTCATTAACATACTTTCAGGTTGTGACCTGCATCCTGAGGCAGAAGAACTAAAAGTAGACCCTGCATAACAAAGTCTCCTTCTCTCTAAAGAAACTGGCGTTTTTCTCCCAGTGGTTATGCCTGTATGATATTCCTCCGACAAACGAGTGAACACATCTCTATGCTTGGGGTTTCTCAAGACAAAAAGGTTGACACATAGCTCTATCCATTTAGTAAAAATTCCATATGAATGTTTGTTGCCATCACTCTGCTTGGGGCCAGCACCAGGGGGACAAAGGGTCTCTGCCTAGAGGGGGTGAGTCACAGAGTCTGAACACAGACACTGGGAACTGGGTGGAAGCAGACACAGGGAGAGCTGCTGCAAACTCATTTATTCAAGGAAGTGCAAGCGATTTTATGGGTTTGGTTAGCCGATTGCCCTATGGGGTGTTTCCCAACTGCAGCCAATAGTAATCTGTCTCTGGGTTGATCATCTCCATGCAGGTTCTCTCCAGACATTGGGCAGAAGCCAGTGTCACTGCTGGCTGGAGTGGAGCAGACAGCTATGCACTCAGAAGCCTTTCTTTGTCCTCATGACAGACGGCCTGGCTATGGCCCACCCTGCATTACACCATACAAATGTTTTCATTTCATTGTCAAGTGACAATCATAAGAATTGATGTGATTTCCTGGTAGAAAAGTACTAAGATGTACTTTAGTGATTCATGGATTTACACCAAAAATCACAGGGGGAAATATTTTCATTAAATTTGACAAAAGAGACAAAAATGTGTCTACCCCAAAAGTACTGTATTCAGAAACCTGCATATCGATCAGAAATCCTCATATTGACTATATTATTAAGACACTACCTACTGGTATTTGAAAGACTTTAAAAGAATGAGTTGCAATATTTTAAACAAAAGACTACTCTCTTCCTTGTTTTCTTTTTATTACACTTATCCATCAATCACTATTGACAGATGGTCTATGACAAACGTTTCCCAAGTGCTAACAAAATAAAAAAGAGAAAGGTGGTTCCCCTAGCCTCAAGATCCCTCATACTAGCAAAGTTAAAACAAAGAAGCATTCATTGTCATTACCAAGTTGGCCAGCTAGTTTGGTATTAGACACAGCCAACTTGCATAATTCTAAATCTATATGGTGTTTGTTTCTTCCTTTTCAGAAACCTTGCTATTTTATGCTTAATAACACACTCATGATAAAATGGATTGGAGAGCTAAATGATGTTAAATAAATTTATTCTTTGATAACAGATTAGGAAACAAGAAATATTTTCCTAATAAATGTAAATTTAACACATGTACTTTTTTACATCCATCAAAGAAAGGAATTAGGACTAAAATATATAAAGAAAAATTATAAACTAGTAATACACAGAAGAAAATTTCTTTTCCTATAGAAGTAAAAAGAGATACAACTCTAAACAGTAATACTCCTACTCTGTGGTTACCTGCCACTCTGATACCATATGTTAATATTATGTAAACAGTGAGCGTGTACAAGGAACATGGTTTCTCATATACTACTATGTGAATAGAATAATGTTTTACAGATATTCTGATATCTCTAAATAGAGATTTATTTTAGACAACATATCTTTGACATAATAATTTTAACTGCTATAATTTGCAGAGAAGGAATTCCCTCTCAGTGAAGAAAGAAGTTCATGTTGAGTAATTAGATTCTGGGAGATATACAGGTAGGTATACAGACAGGGAAGAGAGGGTCTGTGTAGATTAATGCACATTCCACAGAAACATTTAAGATGGCCAACTTCCTGCTGTTTCTCTCTCTCTCCAAGGCAAAGACTGTTGGGTTTTTCCTGCCTGAGTGAACTATTCATTAGGATCAAACCACTCAAAGGGGTGGTGGCCTACTGTGGTAGGAACCAATCACCTTGCCTTCTTCGTCTGGATTATCAAATATCCTGTGATAGCCCAAACCAGTTAATTCTGAGGGGAAACAGGAAGTCATAGCACCCCCTAACATACAAGTTTGGGCTCTGCAAAAGAAACTCAGATTTTCTAAATCCCCTCTTCACTCCTGGGAGTCTGATTCATTCATTCATTCATTCTCATTCTCTCTCGTTTTCATTTTTAATCAAAATTGCTGCCAGCTGTGCCTGAGATTCTTTATGCCATTTCATTCTTTAACTGGTGGATAAATGAACTTGATCAAGACCCCTTGTTCTAGTTTGCTTCTCCATTGCTGGGACAAAACACACTGACCAATACCAACTTGGGGACAAAAGGGTTTATTTGGCTTACATCTCCTGGGTCACAGTTCACAACTGAAGGAGCCCAAAGTAGGAACTCAGGTCAGGAACCTGGAGGCAGGGGCTAAAGCACAGGCCATGGAGGAACACTGCTTACAGGCTTGCTCCCCTGGCCCATGCTCAGTCTTCTGTCTTACACAACAGACAATAACCTGCCCAAGCACCATCCACAGTGGGCTGGGCCCTCCAACAGCACTCAACAATCAAGAAAGTTCCCCAAAGACAGGGCCACAGACCAGTCAATGGAGGCACCTCCCTAACTGAGGCTCCCTCAACCCAGGTGTGTCAAGTTGACACTAAAGCTATCCAGCACACCCCTAGAGAGTAACAATTTAGACTTGGTTTCTAATAATAAAACTTGACATAATTTGAATTGTCAAAAAGAGGTGACTAAATAAATTATTATGCATTACATAGAGTATTATGTAGACATGAAAAGGAATATATATATATATATATATATATATATATATATATATATATACTGGCATGCCATAATATTCATATTACAGCTTTAAGTAAATGAAAAGCAAATTGCAATTAAAAGTATAAATCTGTTTGGCAGTAAAAAGAAATAACAAACTTATACGCTTGTGTACTCATTTATGTTTAGGAAAAGCCTGGAATGTGCCAGCCATGATCTAGCACAGAAGTTCCATGTCTGACTCAACACAGGCATGTTAAGCTTCTTTCCTAACATCTCCCACCTTCCAACCTGGGACGCTATGAACTTTGTAACTCCTGGGAACCCTGCCGCCACTGGCTGTTGTTCTATTTTGGGGGAAACAGTAAGGCTTCTTTCAACCTGGTCACCACAAACAGACTAGCATCACTCTAACATATCTCCTTAGGGTGCCACAAGGTGGACAGAGAAAAACAACCTAGAAAAATAGAGAACTCCTGAAATCATCCTGAAATACTGCCATTTGCCTGAGTGGAAATAGGAACTTACAGATATAGTGCAATGTTTAAACCATGAGAGTAAATAATAAATGACCAGTTGATTAATCATTGTGTGGTTAGAACCCACTTCTAGGAAATAATGAAAATATTTTTATTATACACCATTATTTTATTATTATACACAAATTATAAAAATGATTTTTAAATCCCCATATGTTTCCTTTCCTAAGATAGATCATCTTTTCTATACACACTGAGAAACACCCTTTGATCCAGACAAATCTCTTTTGTATAGAAAAATTTCTTTTAGAAATTTGGTTTTCCTTCGAACCTTACATTTGCCTTAACCTAGTTAAGAATTCTTTCTCTTAACTGCATTGTAGATTTATTTTCTTAGTCCTAACCAATCAACCTTATGTTGTTCGCTGTTGACCCTGATTTCATTTTTAATGACAAGCAAAAGTAAGAAAGCATGAAAGCAAGCTCTAGCTATTATTAGATTACAGTTCACATCCTGACTCAGCATTTTTTGTTGTGTGTTTTGAACAACATCTCCAAGCTTAGGTATCCTCTGATACAAAGTTGACAGTCCTTTACCCTAGAATGCAGACAGTAAATGATTGCAAAGTGTATTACAACTCCCTCCACAAGACGGTGGAACAGTGTATTAACTCATCCTGCATGTTACATTAGTTTTCCTTTCACTGCTAGTATTCAGACTGAAGATTGAGCATTTCAAGCAAGCACTGAGCCACACTGTCAGCTCTTGATAGTGAACAAAGAACACAAAATATATTCCACTAGGACTTGATTTACAGACTTTGAATAAGCTACTGGAGCAAATGCTTTGCTGTATCTGTAAACAATATGTATCTAGATATTTGCCTCTAAAATTTCTCTGTTGGCAAGAGACACTGTTTAGAGAAGTCACTGGATATGGGCTTTGGAGAAACAGACTAACATGAAGAACATCCTAGGACAGGGTTTATTTCTAATTCCCAATCTCGCATCCTTGTTCTTAGTCTCCACAGGCAAGTTTGTCTCAAGAATAGGACGAAATTAGTTTCACTCCAACAATTGGCCCAGAGGCATTCCTCAAGTTCACTGCTACAAGAAGTTCAGTGAATTGTATAGCAAAACCCATATAACCCAATCCTTTTGAAGGAGAATTGAGAACCTTATGCACAAATGCCATTATTGAACTTTGGGGTTCTCCTTTTAAAATTAAAGCAAAATTGTTCTTATGATGTATCCTTTAGACTGGTAGAGATTGTATCTGAAACCAGTTACTTATGAAATCCTAATACAGGTAAACTCTGCAAAAATTCTTTCTGCAGCACATTTTTAAAAATTCAAGTATGCCTCTTATGAAATTCTATACATTTGTGGGAATTTCATTAAGCTACATGACATCGACCTCAAATTTGTTCTGATTCATCAATCATAAGATTATTATTGTTCTGGGCCAGTGAAATGGCTTAGCAGGTAAGGGTTCTTACCGACAAGCAGACAACATGAGCTTATCCCTTAAAACCAATATGATAAAAGAAAGAAACCAAATCCACCACATGTGCACAGTGGCATATAACAACATGAATAAATAAGTGTAATTTTTTAAATGAGTGTAAGGCTCTACATTTATCCTCTTCCTGATAGTAACATGAACAACTGAGAAACATTTTTTTTCCCCAGGAAAATTTACTCTTTTCAGGATTTTCTTATTTACTCTAAAAATTGTAGCATTTATGCCACATTACAGTTTTGCCTTAAAAATAATCCTGACTCTTAGAATTCATTCTAAGGCCAAGAGGGGACCCAAACTGTTGAGAACCTTTTCCTTCAGATATATCTCAGCACTGTGTTCTAGAGTAAGGGTTTGCTCTTTGTTTTATAGAAGCAGTATAGCCAGCGTGAAATGGGGACATAAAAGTCAGACCCTTATTAATCAGAGAAGAATTTTGCCTTTTGATTCCTAGATGTAGAATACCATGCACCCAACTACAATTTCATTCATTGTTTGCAATGAGATGATCACTGCAGCATTTTCCTATGTAAAGCATGTATACACACATTCATATATTATTTTGGGTTCAAGTCTAAGAAGGATCATGAGGGATTAAGGTAATATGCCCAGGTCACAAGGGGAACACATGGTTCAGTGAGCTTGATCACATTATATTGCAAGATTAGGTAAAAGTTATTTGTTCAGAGTACATTCATGTTGCAAAAGTCATTCCTACATGTAATAATTATAGTAACAGCTATAATTACTGGATACTAAACACTGTTATCATTGTTTTCCATAAATTAACCCCATCTTCATAACAAGCTTACCAAACAAGAATTCTTACAGTCCTATTTCATAGGGAGGAACTAAGGCACAGGGAGGCTTAGTGACTTACAGAATCAAACCAAGGAATGCAGTCCAGCATATGCACTACAAACACCACGCCATGCTGCCGAACTACTTACACAGGAAAGATGTGCAGAAACAAAAGTTCACATAAAATATGCCTAGTTTAAAATTCTCATTTTCTGGATTCTATATAGTTTTGCCATCTGACATATATTTCTGCCTCTTAAAAACATGGCTGTCATACCTGTGTTCATTTTACTGTGAATTTTGTAAAAAGGAAAAGATAAACCACATTATCTGAAGTATTTTGAGAACATGAAATATCAGTGGTGTTTAAGGCCAATTGATCTGCTTTACATGACAGGCCTTACGCTCAGCACTTACCCTTTACAACACTGCAGGAAACCATCAAGTCCTGGGACTCCATCATGATAGGGGACCTAATTCACACGAATATAAGGTCTAATCAGATATGTTTCATGCAAACATACAGAGTACAATATAATCAAGAGTTGAAGAACATGGAATTATCTGAACAAGGTACACACCACCTCCAAACATAAAAGTTCAATTTCTTTAAATCACTCTGCTAGTCTTTCTAAGAGGACAGCATAGCTACACTCACTGGAAAGTTCAGTTGGGCTAGTTTATTTCACTTCTTGGACTACTCTGTCCTGTGACCACTTTCTTCATAAATTCAACTTACAGTCAACTTCCCACCCAATCTTCAGCCCAGCAGACAAAATTAGATGACTATGCTATGACATACTACTGCCTATGATATACTACTGCCTATGATATACTACCCCCTGTGATATATTACCCCCTGTGATATACTACCCCCTGTGATATACTACCCCCTATGATATACTACCCCCTATGATATACTACCCCCTGTGATATACTACCCCCTATGATATACTACCCCCTGTGATATACTACCCCCTATGATATACTACCCCCTGTGATTTATTTATTATAAATTTCATATAATTTTCTATTATAAACATGTTTATAAATATCTTGTTCAATATCTTATTATTTTTATTTTATATGTATAAATGTTTTGCTTGCAAGTATTTAAGTACATCCATGTAGTGTGGTACCTGTGGAGGTCAGAAGAGGGCATCACATACTCTGGAGCTGGAGTTACAGATGATTGTTAGTTGCTAATGTGGGTGCTGGGAACTGAACCCAGGTCCTCTCCTAGAACAGCCAGTGCTTTTGATTGCTGAGCCATCTCTCCATGCCCATAAATATGTTTTTAAAAACTATTTTATTGTTCCATGTGTATGAGTATTTTGCCTGCATGTGTCTAAGTGCACTACATGCGTACAGTGCCCACATAGGCCTGGAGAGGTTGTCAGATCCCTTGGAACTGGAATTACAGACAGTTCTTAGCTGCCAAGAAGGTGCTAGGAATCAGACCTGGGTCCTCTGGAAGAACAGTAAATGTTCTTAACTGCTGTTAAGATGTCTCCAGCCCCATAAAAATCATTATCAAGTGACAAGTGCTTGGGAATACATTCTCCAAAGCAAGGACAGAAGCTACTTCTTTTACCCATATATTCGTAAAGTCACCCCAAAAAGTGATTATGTTCCTATTAAATAATATTGAATACTTTTCTATAAATTGGGAATGCAGCAGTAAGAGGAAAACAACAGAGAAATTCTCGCTACTTAGGCCTCATTAACCTTATTTTAGTAAGAAGATACACTTTGAGTGAGTGAATGAATGAATGAATGCTAGACTACAATGGTATCATAAGAAATGTGGACTATAAAGTAGCTAAGGCTAAGTTTCTTATCCAAGTTTCAAGTCCTAAGGTTATAGGATTTGAGTGGGGGTGACAGTTACTGTTTTATAAAGGATAACCGTGGCATTAGAGCAAAGACTTTAAAAGAAATGGTGAGCAATCCATGTGGGTATTGCTTTAGCAAGAACTTTAGCAATACTGAACACATAACATCTTAGCAGAAAAGTGCTCTGCCTAATTGAGGAACAACAAAGAGCATTAGTTTTTGCAATGTGCTCAATACGCTCTTGATAAATGAAGTAATTAATGTGTTCTCACAGGCAGAGCTCTTGAGAAGCAAAATAAAATCATTTTAATTTTTACCTCCTCTTCTTTATGATATAAATGCCAATAAAGAATGAAAGGGTAGAAAATAGGAGGAGGAGGAGGCAGGGAAGATCTAGACAATAGATAATTAAGGGAGGACGGATTACATGATTAGCTCTTTTGCATTTTCACATTTACATAAAAGCCTAAAGTTTGATGTATTCAGTTGCTCTCCACAACAGCATACAGATTTATTTAAAATCAGTGTATATACCATTTGCCAAAATCCAACCATAATTGTTGGACTGTTGTGTTTACTTTTGAAAGTTCTTGGTTCAATATATAACCTCAAACAGTTATGTATTAATTGGAGTTATATATTACTAATTGATCTCTTCCACTTTTCAAGTTTTGTATCATTTAAAAAACATTAATCACCATGGAAACAATGTCATTGAGTCAGGGCAAATCTTGGTGACATCCACAAGTGAAATAAGAGATAATTACTAGAATGGCTGTGGAATTTATAGTACTTACTTAGAAAAGGTGCCACTGATACAATGTAAAGTAAGTATACAAAAAGGAAGAAGGTATGGTCAGCCATTAGTTTCTTCACCCACCATCTCAGATGAGTCGTATCATCAGTTTCCCTAATAAATATGTCCCGTTTTAGACACATTTTTCTCACAAAAATTATGAATTATCCAGAGTTTCAGTTTTCCTAAGAGGGGAAATAGTGGATGCTGACTAATAGGATCAGGTGATTAATTTTGGATGTCCAAAAGGTTAAGAAACCAGGACAGCGAGAGAGAAAAACAAAGAAGTCAAATATGTAAATCCTTTAAGAATGGTTAAATAGCGAATATTACCACAGTAATGCCTACCACTAATAGTTACAACAACATGGGTTAGCTCACCATTGCAATATTGCACGCAAGAAGTCAAGCCCGATATGGCATGTACAGTATAAATCTATTTACATTAAATTAAAAAAGCAGAGAAAGCACAAAGTAGCTTTCTGAGGTGCTCACAATATCCCATTTTTTTATTCTTAATGGAGACCACATGGCTTTGTTCAAATACGGAATTCCACAGAGATCTACATTTAAAATTGGTGAGATTTCCTATAAGAGATAGTTCAACTTTGTGAAATATCTCTTTTAAAAAAATGTTTTGTTGAGGTGATTAACACTATGGACAAAGGATGCTTGAGCTTTTCAAGGAGTTGTTCGGCTGAAACTCAATACAGTTTACTTGGAACATTAATTCTTTTCTTGATATGGAAAGGCCAAGTGGATCTCCTTGATATTCACATCATGAATCCAGAGAATCTCTGGGTCAGAAAGCAAATAATATGCAGTTCACACTCAAGACAGATGTGATTGACATGGACTTCCCACCCAGCAGAACATGACATGGCATGTTCTCTAGATGAATACATGTCATGGCATCTGTCTCAAGTATAACTTGTGTTAAACTTAGTGAACCATGAGTAAACAAATGAAGACAAGATATTTGTGCCTCAAATAAAATACATCCCATTTGTTTGTGATATTTGAAATTCATTGACGTAATAGGAAGAAAGCTGTGAGTTTACAGAAAGTGGCTATTGAGTTGTGTTGATTGTTAATCTCACTGCCAACCTGACTACATTTGGAATCAGATATCTAAGAGACACATTTCTGAGCATGTCTGTAAAGTTACTCTCATAAAACCTGTTCTATTTTAGACATGTTTCACCACAGATATTCTATCATAAATTGTCCAGAATTTCAGTTGTCTTAAGAAGGATAACACAGTAGTTTCCAGAGTAGTTTAACTGAGGAGAAAGGATCTTCCCTGAATGTCGGTAGCACCATTCCATAGTCCAGACTGGATAAGAAAGAGAGGGCAGTCACAGCACTCATCTCTCTGCTTCCTGACTGTGGATACAATGTGACCAGGTGCCTCCACCCCAGGCCTTTGATGGACAGTAACCTGAAACTGTAAGCCAAAATAAGCAATTCCTTCAAGTTGTTTTACTCGGGTATTTTGTCACTGCAAAATGAAAAGCAACTAGTACTGGGACATTAGGGGTTATAATACATTCCCTAATGCTTTCTTGCTTATATTGAGATATTGGTTGCTTTATGAGCAGACGGAGCAAGACTACTATCAGAAGAGATAAACTGACCAGTGAGGAGATGCCTCCTGTTGTAGTGTTAGAGAGCTGAGAGCGTTTGGGATTAGTGTATAGAACTTCTAAAATCAAATACCCTGCAGTGCAGGTTGGGAAGTTTCATTGACTATTTAGGAAATTTCTCTGCAGCAAATAGCTTTGAGTACTTTGTAACCTTTTCTAGAGAAAGGGTAAAGACTAAGAAATGTGATCCTTAGCAACAAAATTAAGTACATTTATACCTATCAGTATCTCTTAGCAATCACAATTATATCACTGCTTTGATGGTCAAAACACAGCTGCTGGAATAACACTTTGAATTCTTTATAAAGAACTTTCAATGGGCAGAGAAAGTGACTAAAAGCTATTCAACATACAAAGCCATGTTATCATTATTACAGTTACTTGGATACAACCTACCTATTTTCACTCCCTCTTTTCTCCGTGGTAATCTTTTCAGCCCAAGGTGGCATTCTGTAAGTTTAATCAGAACATTCTGTTTTACTAACTTCTGTATATCCTATGACCAAAGTACACACACATACTCTCCTCTTCACTGGGAATTATAAGTGTAAGAATTGTGTTGTCATCTTGCTTATTGTCTAAGAGTGAATCAAATGCACATACATGCACGTGCACCCCCGGACATATATACACACAAACTAGTACATAAACTACACATCCATACATATACATAAACAAACAGAAAAAAAAATTATCAGAGTGACTACATATATACAAGTATCACTCTGCATGACAATGGTATTTAAGGTGAAACAGAGTATTTCTTTTCTTTAAAATCCTTCCACTCAGAATTTTTTAAATATATTATTAAAATAAAGTAGAACAAACAATTAAAAAGGCTTTGGTTAGCAAATTATGCTATGTGTGTTTTCAGAGTATTTAGTCTTTTATGTACCAAAGTTCATATATCCTGGAATTGTATTATTTATTTATTTATGTATGTAAAATTTTACTATGTAGATCAGACTGGCCTCAAATTCATCATCTTCAGACCTCCATCTCTCCAGGATACAGGTATGTCCCACAATACCTGGATGAAATATTTTCTACATATATTCAAATACTTCTCCAGCTCTTTGAGAACAGGAAATACTTTTTCATGTATTATTTTGGTACTCAGATAACTGATTATTTACATTCCAACATGATAACTATAATAATCCATGATAATTAAAACTGACTTTTTATTTATGCATATATGAGTACATGTATCCACAGACACCAGAGAGGGCAATGGATGTTTGGTGTTTGGCTTTTTTTAAATTACATATATATATATATATATATATATATATATATATATATGTGTGTGTGTGTGTGTGTGTGTGTGTGTGTGTGTGTTAAGCGTACAGGCATAGAACAAAAGATTTGGAAAATACCATGTCATGTCAGGTGTGCTAGTAAATACCTGTAATCTCAGTACTTGAGAGGAGGAGATAGATGAAGAGGTCAAAGGCGGAGCTGAAGAGCACTTGCTGCTATTGCAGGGGACTCTGTCTCAAAAAGTAAAGGGGCTGGAGAGATTGCTCAATGGGTAAGAACATTGGCTGCTCTTCCAGAGGACCCAGGTTCAGTTCCCAGCACCCAGCTGGTGGCTAAAAACCTCCATAAACTCCAGTTCTAGGTGATCTGATGCCCTCTTCTGACCTCCATAGAAATTGCATGTGCATGGTACACTTAAATTCATTCAGGCAAAACATTTGTATACATAAAGTAAAAATAAGTGAATAAGTAAATAAATATTTAAAAATAAAATAAAACCAGGCAGGTATGGTAGGTTACATCTATAATCCTAAGTGTGGGCTATGCAGTGAACCCCAACTCAGCCTGAGTTACACTGTAGACCCTGTGTTTAAAAAAAAAAAAAGGAGGGCTAGAGAGATGGTTCAGTAGCTAAGAGTACTTGCTCTTCAGAGTACTGGAATTCAGTTCAAGCACCCACATCAGATGCCCACAATTGTCCAGCTATGTGGATTTTATTTTAAGGGCATTATCTCTTTAAAAGACTCAAAGAAGCTAATAGCATTCACATTATTTTTATCATGGATCTAGATCTGGTCTTCCACTGTCTTCTGCTGCACTTGTCTAACCCAATATTGATGTTTTGGCAGAAAAGCAACTCTTCTCAACACTCCTAGCAGCCCACAAGTCATTCTATCACCTTTCATGTCACTGAATTATGTCTTTATCTTTTGGTTTTATGTTAATTTAGAAGGGGAATATCCTAAAGTATATAGTTAGCTATAAAGATTCCCTTTCCATGGAATGTGCATTCTTTAATTTCAAAAAATGTTAACCCAACATATCTAGTCTGCATATTTCAAGAAAGTTATTTTGTGCTGTTATAACTGTGAATCATTACTGTGTCTACGTCGAGAAAATTAAAAATGTACATGCCACTCATTTCTTATTTTCAACCAATTTTATAAATTGCTAAATGTGACTGATAAGGTAGAGTGACTTCAAAATAATAATTTCACTTTAGAATTTAGTTTAGAAAGAATTCTCCTCTGACTTCTTTGAGACAGCACAAGGTACAGTATAGTTAGAATACCTATGATTATGCTGCATTAATGAGTAATGTTAAATATTTAGGTGGCTCAGAAAAAGCTGGACAATTGTGAGCATCTGATGTGGGTGCTCGAACTGAATTCCAATACTCTGAAGAGCAAGTACTCTTAGCTACTGAACCATCTCTCTAGCCCTCCTTTTTTTTTTTTTAAACACAGGGTCTACAGTGTAACTCAGGCTGAGTTGGAGTTCACTGCATAGCCCACACTTAGGATTATAGATGTAACCTACCATACCTGCCTGGTTTTATTTTATTATTAAATATTTATTTACTTATTCACTTATTTTTAAGTGAGCCACCTTCCTGCTACATTTGCAAAGTGGGTCTGCTCTGTGCTATCCTCCTGAATATACGGGCTAATAGACACTGTTTAGGCTGCTGCTAATCACTCTGGGAAAGGAAAAGAGAGTCTCAAATCATTTAGTGGCTCTGTGGGTTTCAATCTTAATAACTGAAGCAAATCTAATGGCCACTCTATGAAGCCAAGGAAGTGTAATCTTAATATGCCCTCAAAGAAAAATCAGAAATAAGTAGTAAACAGAACTAATGAGTACTAAGTCTCCAGCTACAATAATCTATAGCGTTCTACTGCAAATCAGTAACCTCCCTCCCCTTCCACCTTTTTATCTGTACCATAGGAGTGAGTAAAGAGAAGCCCCACACACACTCTGAAGACTGGCCCTTTCCTCTGCCCCTGTCATCTCAGGGCACAGCTCTCCGGAATTTCTTGCCTCTCCTTCTCTTCTGCTCTAGTGCTCTCCAACCCCTGCTCATCAGAACCATCCTTTTCTAAAACAAAATTTCACGGTATCCTTACCATGTCTATTTATTCTTAAATGACATTTCCTGTTGCTTTAACACAGCCACATTTTAAGAACAGATGTAGACAACCCAGAACCACCTCCTCCACCTCCATCCATTCTTCAGTTCACTGATCTGGTTATGTCTTGACCACCTTCATTCAAGTCACTTAATGACCTCTTTACTGCTAAATCCTATGTGCACATTTTTAAACTTATGCTTAACTCATGGAGAGGCTGTCCTCTCCTTCCTACTCTCTAGAAATACTGGCTCTGCTGAAGTAATGCCTTCTGAACTCTCTTCCAAACTCTCTAAAAAGTTCTGTTTCCACTGTTTCAAAATGAGCTAATTTCCCTAGCATAGCGTTGCATGCCTTTAATTCCAATACCAACGAGTCAGAAACAGGCAGATCTCTGTGAGTTTGAGCCTGGTCTGCATAGCAAGTTTCAGACCAGCCAGGGTAAAACAGTGAAACCCTGTCTGGAAAAAAAAAAAAAATGCTATTCTCAGGCCTCTACTCAAGTCTCTTGTCTCTTGCCCAAAATTTTTCTTATACAACAGGGCTGATTTCTTTCATTCCTGAATCTTCAGTTGCCATCAATATGCTGATAACACTTGGATCCATCTGCAAAGAGCTGATACAGATTCAGGTGTACCGTCTAGGGAACTCTCCTTCTGCCCAAGGCTGTGTTCATGTAGTTACTATTATTTAATTTCCAGATACGCTTGACTTCATAGAGAAGAAAACAGCTTCTGTTGAAACCAAAACTGAAAAGAGTAACCCTAATATGTTGATAGCAATTACCTAAACTACAATGAAACAAACACTAATCTACATGTTAAATTGCTTAATATCTCCTTTTCTTTGTATTAGCATAGTGGATTCTTAATCAATAGTTGTCAAGAATTGTAGTTCCACTTGGGAATTTGGAGCTAATCATCCTCATTTCCAAGCATTCTCTCTGGGCAGAGCTGGCAGGCCTATTTAACATGCATGTGTACAGGAGTGTAGGCTCTACTAAAGATGGGCTATGTCTTTAAATAGGAAAGCAGGTTGCTGCTCAGTTCAGAAAAATTACAAGCCACAATATCAAAGGCTGGATTATGCTAAACTCACAAGCAATCCAGAAATGTCAGTGTCTTATTAAAAAAATTAAGGTTTATTTCTACTCATGCCACATTTCTACTGTGTCCTCCATCAACAGAAAGTTCATACAAAGTGCTATAAACTAAACTGTGCCTTGTGAATTCACCAGTTGAAGGCCAGTCGTTCACTATGACTGTTCTTAGAGAAAGAACTTTTAACAAGATGATTAAGGTTCAATGAAGCCATGGTGTAGGTCTTAATCCAACAGAGCTAACATCCTTATCAAAAGAGGTAGAGGGACAAGCAGTACTTTCACAGATAGAAGACTGCCATCAGCAAATCAAGGATTAAAGCCACAGAAAAAGGCTATACTGGCAGTGGATACCTGCTAGGGGAGGGAGAATCTTTTTTTTTTTTTTTTTAGGTTATGGCTCACTAGCATGTTTTGCATGCTTGAGTAGATGACTCCACACTTATGCACATATAGGCAGCACAAACAAAACTCAGTGGTTGTGGTGGTTTGAAAAAGTGTCTCCCATAGGCTCAATTATTTGAGCATTTGTTCAGGTGATGGTACTGTCTGGGAAGGCCACGCAACCTCTAGAAGGAGTGGCCTAGCTGAAGGAGCACATCACTTGGGGCAGCTTGGTGAGATCATAGCCATGTCCCACTTCGAGTTTTATTTCTCTCTGATGCCTGTGTATGACTGTAGATGTGAGCTCTCAGCTTTCGATTCCTGTGGCCATGTCTCCACCCATGATGTACTCATAACCCTCTGGAACCATAAGCCCAAGCAAACTCTTTCTTCTTATAAGTTGTCTTCGTCATGGTGTTTTATCACAACAGAAAAGTAACTAATACAGTGAGCTATCAAAAGAAAAAAAAAAAAAACATGATGTTGAGATGGGGATGTGCTGAGGAAGCTGGGGAGCTGTTGGAGGGGATAACAGGGGCATGTATACTCATATTTTATTGTATTCGTGAATTGAAATTCTCAAAACTAAAAAAAAAAAAAAATTAAGGTTACAGATAGCTTGATTTGGGACTTCCAGCCTTAAGTACTGTGAGAAAATAAATTTGCACTCTGTGACCTCAGTCTTGGTGTAAGACATTAAAATTAAGAACTCACTGAACCAATAATTCTATTCAGATGTTTTTTATCTCCTGGGACATTCCAAGGACTCATCACAAATCAATTTCTTCCATAGCTACTGAAAGAATATGTTCAAAAGTATCATAAGTAACTCACTATCCAGAAGGGACCCAAGTCCCTCCAAACAGTTATCCCATTAAAACCATTCTTTTCTTAAATAGAGTCCTGCACATGCCTGAGTAAGAATAAGATGAACGGGACCCAGTGGAAAGGCCTGATCTGAACTTAAGGGAAATGCTAATCAACCAGAGAGGTACTCAATGTTCCTCTTGGTATAAGTTTTGAAATACTGAATTTCCTCAGTAATAAACAACAGAAGGGATGGTCTTCACAGCAGCCTACCATGTTCCTTTCCTGATCATCTTCATGCTTTTCCTAACTGCTCAAGGAGAATGTCCCCAGATGTCTCACTGATCTTTTCCAGCTCTGGATTAAAATGTTTGTTTTCTATGTTAGCTTTAGCAAATCACAACTCCAATTTAGGACCAAAATTTAGTTTGGTCATTTAAGAGACAGTAAGTTATTGAAAACTCCTATACATTTTGTCACTGTGTTTATACAAAAAACATTTGACAACTTTGGATTGATTTTAATTACACTATAAAACAGGAAAACACTACAGATAAACTACCCACAGTAAGTGTGGCACAGGAAGCACAGGAAACAAACACTCTGGACAATCATTTTTTAAACCTTCACCATAGATGTTGGTGACTTTACTATCATTTGTGACAAGAAAGTATAAAACATACAATTGTGACATCTGTCCTTTTGCTCACTAGAAAGATGTCCAACCTAAATTCTGTCTGCATGGAGCTAAAACATAACAAATGTAACCAACAACATACATTTGGAACCTTTTGAAAGCTCCCAACCCCATCCTGGCCAAGTCTCCAGTTACCCAGAAGGAACTCTTGCCTCCTAAGACAAGCTCAGGAAACTCCAAAACCAAAAGAGCCACAGTTTTTGTTGGAACAGCAGCTCTGGGGGTGGGTTACCAGGGAAGCACCAAGCTACCCTGGTAAAATATGAAATTTATCATCAAACTGTTGTTGACACATTTCTGCCCTTTTGGGAAACTGTCCGAGAACTACCCCAATGCCAGCAGCTGCCGCCTCCCTCATTTCTTCTCCTTTCTATTTGCATTCCCATTTTGATCTCATCACTACATCATTGGGTGTTCCATGCTCCTGCCCATTTCATAACCTTTTGCTGGCTTTCTTTTCCAAGGTTTGTATCTTTTTCATCTCACAGGCTACTCAGGTAGCACCAACAGTGAATCTAGCTGGCTACAAGTAACTGCTGGCACCATGTTTCTACAGAGTTTCCAGCACAATGTTTCTGGCAGCAGGTGTCCCACCTGCTGTCCCACCCAAGATCTTCAAGGCCATCACAGGCCTAAGAGCAATATGACCAAGTATGATTGTCTGACCTCTGAAGCTGTGACCCCCAATAAACCATGAAGGAAGAATGGGAAAAGAAAATGTTTCATTGATCACAAATCTGAAACAAAGTAGCTTGCTAGGTGTTTACACATGCATTTTTATTTAGCAAAAAATAAGTGTATGATTTGAGCACCTGTGAATCCTAAATCCATATTTTTCTCAAGATATCATGCTGCTATGCATCACACAAATATATGTAGTTTTAAAAAATAAGGAAAGGAGAAAAAAAACTGAGTAAGCGGCTCTTGTGTTGAAAAGAATTCCATGGATTCTGCTATGGATACCCCAATCTCTTTCTGAGTTTCCCTCCCCAAGTCTCCTGTTCTTTTATCTTTTGTTGGTATAGTATAATCTAAGACACCAAAAGATCTGTTCCATGTTCAGTGACAAAACTTGAAACTTTAGACTCCCCTCTTCTAATCTATACAATGAAAGATTCGTAATCCTCAAACGTTCCCATTTCAAATAAAAATGCAACATGAAACCTAGTATCACTGCTGATCGCAACAATAACAACACACAGATGAATTAACTGAAGATTTATTTGGCTTGCTAGCTGACAGAGTAAGCTTCAGTAAAGTGTGATCGGATTGTTCAGTTTTGATGACAAAAAAGAGAAAGAGGAAGACTTAAAAAGTTCAAAGCCCAATACAGTAAAAATGGAAGGGCAACCTTAATGGTAAGTTAAAGGCTGATACTGACCCCGGTAAGGAAAGGAAGTAGGAAGAAGGAAGAGGCATGCCCAATCCATTTTTGGACTAAGGGGCAATGTCACCTAAACTGTTCAGAAAAAAGATTGAGAATGGATGCTGCTGTGAGTTTACTTCTCTCTCTCTCTCTCTCTCTCTCTCTCTCTCTCTCTCTCTCTCTCTGTTGTGATTATCTTTGCACATTCATTTAAATGATGAGTTTCATAAGACAAAGGACTCTGTATCTACTTTATTAGTGTAGAAGTGGAGCCTAATGCATATTCTTACATACAGCAATGGTTCAGTTCATGTTTTGTTGCTACTGTTTCTCAGCACTGAGGACTGAACCCAAGGCCTCACACATACGAGACAAGACTCAAAAGCTATATCCTCAGGTCTCACACTCAGCAGCAAGCACCTTCATGGGCTGAGCCATCTCAATGGCCCTTCATACTGCATTTTTATGTAAATCATTTGAGTCAAGATCTGTCTGGATTTCTATGTCTGCGGGAGTTAGAAAAAAACCCATACATTACATATGTTACATAAGAAGGAAATTAAATTAAGTTTAAACTATATAAAACATCTAGAAGAACTATTTTGGAATCATTAGGTACATTTCAAAGTATCTCTCCTCATTATCAAAGTATTCATACAAATTATTTTTTAAAAGCAGCATTTAGTATTCAATCAAATAATAAGGAGAATGTGTTCCTTCCCAGTGGTTTAATAATAATTCTTGTATCACAAACTCTTAATATTCATGTTATGGAAATGTGTCCTACTTCTATAGATTTCACCACTGTCAGCGGGTGCCACAGTAGAACATGGGGACAGTTAGTCTTAATACATTCAAGATTTCAGCAATTACCAAATGTCTTTCCTGACTTACCACCAATAATTCAACTTTTGAGTAATATAATACTAAGATGCAGGAGGTTGGTTGGTAAATACTCTACTTTCTTAAATAAGGAGCTAACTGCATAAAGTTGACTGAAGTCTTGGTTCAGCTCTACCTGCATGATATAAAGACGAGATCCTAGTCAGTAGGAGAAACAAATCAGTTAAACCAGGCGTTATTAAAATTTCTCTTTGCGAGAGGCAGACCAACTTAACCTGCCTCTCTCTCCCTGCTTTGCAACCCAAAAAAGTCTCCCCAGGCCTCGCAACAAACACACAAATTTCTCCACTCAACAGTTAAACAGAGTCTAGCTAGTTTACTTGGGCTTACTAACAGAGCAATGGGTAAGGGGTTACTTACAGAACACGGGCGCCCACCCTCCCCTCTGCATTACATTAGTAAATCCACGTGGCTGGGATCTTGCAACTTCCCAATGAACAGATCCAAATAACTCATGAGGGAGGGGAGAAAAGGGCCGGCCTCCTGGCACCCCCAGTTTAAATACTTTTAGCCCCTCCTCTTCTCACATCCAAGGCCAATAGACCGGGTGGGTGGGGCATAGGACTTTCCCAGTTCCTCATCTTTCTGCTCAAGGTGGTCCTGGGTGACACCACTCTGAGAGAGGTGTTTGTCCACCTTTTCCCTCGGAGAATCAATCCACTCTACACCAGGTTTTCTCTCTTTGTGTAAATCAACTAAAGGAATACTTACTTTGCCCACACTTTGCTCTTAGAACACATTTGTCAGTGGTCTGATATTCATTTTTCTTCCTCAAAGAACTTATTAGTTATGCTGCATTTAATCTCAATGATGATTGTGGTGTGACCATTTTATATAGGCCCTTAATCTAAGATTCACTTTCTTCATTTACAAAAGGAGACACTCAACAAACTTTTCTGTAAAATGATAGGTAAGTATGTTAGGTTTTGTGTGACATATGTTCTTTGTCCTGACTGCTCTGGTCTTCCATTTTAATGGAAAAGCAGCCACAGATAATGTGTGCATAAATGAGCACTTCTATGTTCCAATAGACTGTTGTTACCAAAATAGCCAGATAGTTGAGCATAGTGACACATGCCTTTAATGCCAAGCACTTTGTAGATAATACTGTGAAATAAAGGCCAGCCTAGTCTACATAGTGAGTTTCAAGCCAGCTGAGGTGATGGGAAGACCCTGTCTCAAAAGACAAACAAAATGAAAACACACATAGTGAGACAAATCTGGATGTGTGCATGGCAGCTTGCTGACCTCTCTCAAGTCTTTCTTTTTTACTATGATTCTATATTCTGAACATCATAAGGTAAATCACATCCCTCAGTTATCTATAATCAAAGGACATATATACTACACATTACATAATAATTCCACTATAAAATCTCTGAACAACCCCTAAGCAGCTCATATTTCTAAGTGGTTTCTAGATGAGGGAAGAATGCAAATATCGGCTTGCAAGGATAATAGAGTTTCACTCTGGGTTTTGTGGCTTTTGATAGGCCTGAAGAAACTAATCTGCATTTTTGAAAACATTTTATGATCTCACTGCAGACTCAAACTTATAGGAAAAAGTAGAAGCATTTTGTATCTCAATGTATAACATCTCTTTCAACAAGTAGCTCAGATGGAGAACCAATGTGTTTGTCTTTCATGAAGGTCTGGGAAGTCCTGTGGTTTCTTTTGTTTTACAACTCTGAACAACATACCCATGGACACACACCTGAAGGATCCACAGCCAGAGAATGCAAGTCTGTAGCACTTTCATGGATAGGTGCATGCTACAAGATGATTCTGTTATAGTTAAAGCAAGTGCAAGAGTTGGAGAGACGGCCCCGTGGTTAAAAGCACATGCGGCTCCTTCAGAAGACCCAAGCTCATGCCCAGCACCCAAGTAGAATGACTTACAACCACCTATAACCAGCTTTAGTGAATCCTGGCCTCTGTGAGTACTCAACAGATGTCACGCACACACACACACACACACACACACACACACATTTTTAAAGAATAAAATAAAATGTTTATTCAAAAGGGCAAATATTGATAGGAGTATTAAAACTGCACAAAACCTTCTCCATGGTATCAAAGGATCCCAAGAGATTAAGAAGAATGAAAATATCCTTGGCTTTCGAGTGGGATTACTTGTCTCTCTAATACTGACATATTGGTCCTACACATTGAAGAATATTTAGCAGCATCCCTGGCCTCTATCCACTAGGTGGAGTAACCTAGCCATAGCTTCCAATTCTCTATTTAGGACAAGCAAAAATGTCTCCAAATAATGGCAGATGTCCTGAGTCAGGAGAGAAGCAAGGCATACATACCACATCTAGCAGAGAACTTCTGAATTATAGATACTTAAGACATTTAGTTGGCCTCAAATCATGATCCATGAAGTCAAGTGATATTCCAGACCAAACCAAAAATTCACTTCTTAATTAATTCCAATTCATCATCCAAATAATAAGAGGAACAATTACTAACTCTTATCCAAAAGCAAATAAATAATTTCTAAATTGTATACAAATGGAAATCAGACCTAATTTGCTCAGTATGCATCCACCTGAACTCACAAATTATTATTGCTTATTGCTTGTCCCAGCTACTGGTGAAAAGACCTACAGTGCCTTACCCTGTAACTCAACATCCCAGTACTGAATCAGTGTACGTTAGCTTTAACACTTAAGGATCTGACCTCAAATCATTGTTGTAGGACCCACATTTCTTTTCATTCCTACCTTTCTCAAACCCTGAAATGTCTTAAAGGATAATATAATATTGTCCAGACTCCACTACTGGGTCCTACTGAAAGCTACACAATTCCTACTGCATTGTGTCAATCTGGTGATATTTTATTGGTTTATTTGCTGCTAATATCTTTTGCCACCTGTCCTAGTGAGGAGAACATCTTCAAATTCTAATAATTTCTGTTCTGTGAAGTATCATTGTTGAATCTTTGTCCTAAATCAATCTATTCATTTAAAAGTAATAGTAATCATAGAAGCAAGTTAGGTATCATCCCATCTTGAAAGCGTCTTCATGGAGTCTGACAACCAGAGCTCTGACTATGAAAAGATATTACAGGATATGTTATGTTTTATGATAAAGTTTTCTAGAATTCTGACTCATTAAAAAGTGAACACTGTTTTCTGATGTTTTACTATGCATAACAAGGAAGATGTTGAAGACATTAACCATTCAGGGGTGATAAAACTAGTGAATGGTTCACATCTTCATAAACTAAAGAGAAGGGGAAAGGAAAGGAAGCAAGAGGGAGGATTAATTTCAACTAGAGATTTTTATTTTTACGTGTATGTGTGTATTGCCTGCACATATGTAAGTACACCCATGTCATGAAATGCCCAAAGAGGTCAGAAGAGGTCATGGGATCCTGTGGAACTGGAGTCATGGGCAGCTGTTAGCCACCATGTGAGAGTTGGGAATCAGAACCCTAGTCCTCTGCAGAAGCAGCCAGTGTTCTCAAGTACTGAGCCATCTCTCCAGCCCAAAGATCTTGAATATTTTGTGTTTTATTTACTATTTTTGTTTTATGTGTAGGAGTGTATTGTCTGCATGTATGTAAGTGCAAACATGTTGTGGAATGCCCTCAGAGGTCATAAGAGGCATGAATCCCCTGGAACTAGAGTTACTGATGATTGTTAGCCACCATGTGGGTACTGGGACTCAAAGTCAGGTCCTCTACATGAGCAGCCGGTGCTCGTAACCTCTGAGCATTTCTCCAGCCCCAAAACACAAGGTTATTAATCTTTTACAATACTGTGTTTGACTTCAGTTTGAGGAGCAATAAAATTAATTCATGTTTAATAACAAATATAGGTACATATTAATATTTCTCTCAATTGTCATATACTCAAGGAAAGTTTATTTATGTATGAAGTAACTAGGAATTTTTCATTTAAATGCAATAGTGGGATGATGTCAGGAACTCAGTCTGCTTGCATCACTTATGCTGAATTTAATGAGCACCAATGAAAAACATCACAATTATAAATATCTCAAGTTTTGTAGGTTTGGCTCCGAGACATGCAGCAACTCCAAATACTGGCAGAGAGAACAGCATGATCCAAGACCCTAAATGTAGTCTGGACAGCTAAGGTTGTGCAGAGAGAAATTTCACCCAGCTGGCTGTCATGTGTATCTCAATGATAAAGACACCTAGGCCCTTTCTCAGGGTGAGTCTGCTTCCATAGGGATACTTAAGGTGGAAAGAGGCCAGCATCAGGCAGAGACAGTGACAGTCCCACGGTCCAGAAGCATCTAGTCAACAGCTCAAAGAGTAACAAAAAGGAGACAAAAAGTATTAGGTTGACAAATTCTAGAATTACTGTCAGGCACCCAACAGACAAACTGGATTTTAGATCATCTTTATTCCTAGAGGGGTAGAAGGACAGGTCAAGCATAAGGTGACAAGATCAGAAAGTCAGTTTCCAGAGTCTGCTGTCAGGAAGTTTGAACAGTCTTGTCCTACGCATCCTCTGTTCATTTACTCATCTAAGCCTGTTTTCAATAAATGCACTCTAATCACCTACTAGCTTTGAGATACAGTTTCTGGTCTAGTAGATTCAATGGGGAAAAATTAACATGGTCTCTGCCCTTATGAAGTGCTCTGCTGGAACTGCTTTGGGACTTGAATAGTATTGACTATATAGGTCAATAAACTTGGTCGCAGCAGAGCTTACCCCCACTGCTAGTGCAAGCAAGATTAAGCTGTCTGTTCCTCTTAAAATTCCACTCAAGTCCACAGATAGCCAGACTATAGCAAGGAACGACAATGATGTGAACTCCACCTATATGCACAATGAGAAATGTGGCTCTACACCTTATATGCAATTACTAAATAATAAATGGAGGTCATGATGACAATAATGATGATGACTATAAGGCATAATGATTCTATAATTGTCTGTGAATCTAGCCAAGAGATGAAAAACATACAGATTAAATAGAAGGACATTAATGTAAAAAATTTAATTTGGTTAGTCATTAATTTGGCACTGAAAAGACAAATAAAGAATGCTACAATATCACACAGGTAACAGACAGACACAGTTAACATGGCTAAGGTTGGAGAAACAAAGGGAAGATACTGAAATTACTAAGAGAAGCCTGGAGCACAAATCCAATAGAGCCAATGCAGACTTCTGAGGAGGAGCTGATATGCAGCTGATGCTGGGTTCCAGGCCTCAGGGAAGGTAGCCTGGTATCTCTCTAAAGCCTGTGTTGACACTGCCTGCGTTGGGGAAAAGAAAAGACAAACTGGACTCCACAGTAAGTGCTGGAATAAACAGTTACAGGCAAAAAAAACAATGTAAGACTGATGCTAACTGGGTAAAAAGTCAAAAGAAAGGAAACAGGAAGAAAAGCATACACGATGGGAAAAAAAAGGGAGCCTGTTCCAGTTTCCTCAGTCTGCTCACAGTCATGATTCCCATGACTGACAGAGTTTAACCAACTGAATAGGGAAAAGCCTTGTTTGTAGATGCCCAGTTCCAGAATCTGAAAGCAAAATACAGACAGAATAGACTACCACTGAAAGATGGTAGTTTAATAAATCCACACAGTAACCTACAACAAACTCTTCCTTTCTGAGGCACAGTAAAATAAAGACAACAATGCCTACAAGAAAGAAATGTTTGAGAATTAAGAAAAAAATGAATAAACAGTACCCCACTTATGCTTGACAAATAAAATGTATTATTTCACAACAATTAATAGTTTCTTCTGATTTGCCCTCCTAGGTACACTGCTACACCCAGTGCCTTCCGTAAAAATCTGCATTATGGATTTCTAAGAGTTCCTTCCCCTTTTGCTAGACTATATCTTAGAAGGAAAGGGATATTTAAATCCTTCAGCCAACAGTGAGCTCTTCTAGGTTGGAAATCGTATTTGAAACGTCTATTTCCATTTGCATATGTCCTTGTCATCCTAAAAATATGGGAAAATAATTACCCAGACCTCTCTTTGCCTTTGCAAGCGTTAACTCCATAGACCAGCAATCGTGGTCCACAAAGACATTCTGTCGCTAAGCCTGATGGCCTGAGTTTGGTCCCCAGAACCTACATGGGGGAAGAAGAGAACTGACCCATAAAAATTTTCCTCTGACCTCCACATATACACCATGGCATACAAACGCACATGCAGATAACAAACACTCATGCACGTCTTCATTTTTCCTCATAAGCAAGAAAATCTGACAAGATTTCAATCATGATCTAATAGCTCTTATTCTAAAGTACAATAACATTTGATAATTTGTGAACTGGGATGACATGTCCAAAAAGAAACAGTTTTTGCATGCTCTCAAACCCACAGCTATTTTCCTTCATACACCTGTAACACAGGGACCTAACTACTGGGAAGAGTGATTAAAAGGAGAGAAGTATCAAGTGCCATGAGAAGCATTTTAGAGATAGGAGCTACCTTGTCCACAAATTGTCCACAAAACCCAACTAAGGTTAAAAAAAAAAAAAAGTCAAGAGTAATCCTCTTCCATTTGCCTGGACTCATGATTTCCTATTACCTCTCTCCCTTCCTAATCCATGTCTCCCGGATTAAATATTAATTACAAGACCTCATGGAGCTGGAAAGGTGGCTCTATGGTTAAGGATGCTTACTGTTTTGGCAGGGAACCCAAGCTCAGTTCTCAGTAACCAAGTTAGGTTGTACACAGCCACCTGCAACTCCAGCTCCAAAAGATCTGACATGATTTTCTTGCCTCTATGGGTATACATGCGCACAAATAAATAAATAAATAAATAGTTTTTAATTCTTTATTTTTATATTTATTGATATAAATGTAAGTGACTGGATGTGCGCAATGCCATAGAGGCCAAAAGAAGCATTCAGATCCCCTGAAATTGGCATTATGAACAGGTGTTAGCTGCCATGTGGGTGCTAGTAACTGGATCTACTGTTCTCTGGAAGAGCAATCAATGCTGTTAAATGTTGAGCCATCTCTCCATTTCCTAGAATAAATATGTTTTGGAAGGCCTTAGGAAATTTTCCTAACCTCTGCATCTCTTTTAATTCCCCGTTATATGATAGTATTAATACTATTCTGCAAGTTTCTTATAAGGATAAGATAAATGGATGTAATTTCTCAGGAAAGTCAATGGTGGTTTGTGATTTAATGTGTACAGAATTTCAGTTTCACAGATACTGGGCCTCTATTACACAACAATGTGAATGTTGAATATATTCATGACCACTGAATTGAGTCAGTAAAATTGGTCAAGATAAGAAGTTTTAAGTTCTGCACTTTTCTGTTTCGATGTAACCCGATGTCTATTGGAGGAGAGTTACCAGCATAGCCGCACATGCACAATCACAGGAGAATGTGCTCCTGACTTACCACGATGGCTGGGACACGGTAAGCCTTCAAACATCTACAAGATTCTGTTTTTCTCCCACCTGAGTTTCCCAAGAATCTCCTCACTTCACCTATGTGAATTTCTAGCTTCTCTTCCTCTGAACACGGTGGGGACTTGGCCCCATTCTGTACAGTTCTGTTTCTTAACAGTTCTGTGTGGGCATACTTTATATTGCAAAATAGACTGCCAGTTCCTGTTGAGAAAGAACCAAATCTTATATCTCTGTTAGTTCCCCTTCGTGATCAATGCAATTTGTCATTAACATCATTGGAACCAAGTCATTCCAGTTGCTGCTACCTGCTCTTGGGTACCATCTACCATCAAGTGTGGGTTTAAACCAACATTTCTGATTTGATCTGTTACTTTTTGCATGAGTTTCTAGTAGGAAGGGGAATAATATATGAAAAAGATAAAAGGAAAATAAAAGTATAAATAAGACATGATTATTCTCAAAATATATGTATACGACTGTAATAAAAAGGAGGCATAAAAAATTGGTAGAACCATAAGGAAAGTTAGCAAAGTATCCCATGAGAGTTACAGACAAAATATAATTTCAGGAATTCATAGGTTCTATAAGAGAAAATCAAGAAGAGATTATCTTTAGAAAACCACAAGCACTGAAGAACATTTCTTTAATATTGAAATGATTTTTACAGTGAAAACTTATCTATGTACTAACTATGACTTTGAGATAATAGTTATACAGTTATCAAGCTAATAACAGCCACATTTCAGGCACTGTAATCAATTCTAGACAGTAGGTGAAAAAGGAATTAGTCCTATCTACAGATCTCCCTTGGGGAAATTATTTACCAGTGGATGATGAATTAGCAAATACTCAATATGACCATATCTGCCTAGTTTCAAAGCATGGATCCTTCCCACTCTCCAAGTCACTGATTCATCAAACTGTTATTGAGACTTTACAATGAGTAAGTGCTGTACTGAGGAAACTAAATAAAACACACATTTTTCTTCATGGGGCTCTTTTTCCTGTGAGGAGGAAGTTCTACATAAATTCCAACATAATGCAGTGATCCTAAGGATCAAGGTCTACAGCAGAAATGATGGCGAATGTAATAAGGAAAACATTTATCCTGGAAAATTCTGCAGTGTCTTTATAACGTCTTAAGGAATAAAATATTCAATAATAGCATTACTGCGCATACCTCCTAAGCAGGTACATTTTTATACTGCTTTACTGACAAGAACATTGAGGTTCAAGCCTAAACAGCTTATAGGTATGTTTTCTCTTGGTCTCTGCAATATGCTGTATATGTGTAAAAGTTTATCAAAAATAACTAAATAGGGGCATTCTTTGCAGTAGTGAATTTCAAAGCAAGGCCCAAGACAAGAAATTGAACTGCATGAGACCATGCAAGTTCAAATTTTTGGAGCAAGAAATAATATAAATAAAACTGTACTTTTGGGGACCAGATTATTCTGTGTCATGCTAAAGTTCTGTGTCATGCTAAAGATCTTGGAATTTATCTCATAAACTAGGAAAAAACATCTTTGAAACATGCATTAATGAACAACTGTGCCACTTATCTGGACAGGAAAGGACTCTGTCAGAAGCAGGTCTAATAATGAGATAGAATGCTGATACACACTTCATACAGAGAGAAATACAGAGAGCTTGAAAACAAGACATGTCTAGATGAAAAGTAGGTAGAATTTGCTGATAAATCAGATGTGACTACCTTTGCCCATCAAGATTTCCTTTTACAAATAATTCTATATGAGCCCTTGCCATTTTAGAACTGACTAGGCATGACACCACTCAAAGGAGAATTAAAAATAAATTAAACACTGACTGGAGAGACGGCTCAAGTGTTAAGAGCACATGCTACTCTTTCAGAGGTCCAGAGTTCAGTTCCCAGCACCCACATCAAGTGGCTCACAGCCACCTGTAACTCCAGCTCCAAGGGATTCAATGCCTTCTTCTAGCTTCCTCAAGCTCTCACATGCAGCTGTACACACACACACACACACACACACACACAGAGAGAGAGAGAGAGAGAGAGAGACAGAGACAGAGACAGAGACAGAGACACAGATAGAAAGATAGAGAGACAGAGACACGTAAATAAATTTTTCTTTTAAAAGAAAAAAAATAAAACAGGACTGGGGATATACCACCATTAGTAGAGTGTCTGTGTAGCATGCTCAAAGTCCTGGGTTCAGTCCCCAGTACCACATAAATGAAGTGTGGTAGCACATGCCTGCAATCCCAGTACTAGGGAGGTAGGGGCCGGAATATCACAACTCCAAGGCTAGCCTGGAATATATAAGACCCTGAACTCGTTGTCAACTTGACAGCCTAGAGTCACCTAAGAGGGGGATTTGTTAGCTGCTAGGTTCTCTACTAAAGTCCCTAGTAAATGAGGAAAACCTAGGCCACACAAGTGTAAAAATGGAGGCAAGATAGTCATCTGCAATAAAGCTACCAGATAAGTGTGGTTTAACAGCACTGTGGTCACACCGTCACAGGGCATCCACTCTGCTTCAGGGCACAGACTGGTGCTCAGTATGACTGGAGAAGTGCATCTCTATTAGCTCTACCTATACTCCAGAGTGCTTCTTAAAATTGTAGAGTCACAGTTAGGAGTCTGCACATTAGGCAGTTCCTACTGCTTTGCTAAAGGATTTTAGATTACTTCACAACAGCTTAGGCTTAGAAGTCTTACTGTTCCCTCACAAATATTGATCTTTGGGAGTAAAATTGTCTTTTTCATAAATATGTTTATGCAGACACTAGTTTGCTTTTTATATTTTTAAAATTTTTTATTATTTTATGTGATGGGTATACTGCATGCATTTATGTTAAGTGCACCTGTGTCATGCAATGCCTGCGACCGTCAGAAGAGGGCGCTGGATTCCCTGGAACTGGAGTTACAGATGGTAGTCAGCCACAACGTGGCTGCTGGAATTCAAATCTGGGTCCTCTAAAAGAGTCACCAGTGCTCTGAACTGCTGAGCCATCTCTCCAGTCTCACAGATACTAGTTTATATATGTAATGATCAATGTCAAAAGGACAATATTGTTTATGACTATGAAGTTTCCACCTTAACAAAAAAAACATCTGTTTGGCCTTTTTCATATATACCATCTACACAGTTTCTAAATCTCAGGTGTCTTCTTGGAAATGGAAACTAATTTCTACAGCTGCTTCTAACAGTCAGATAAGAAAAAGGGAGTATCAATCATTGAAACTGAAGACAAATTTACCAGATTGTTTGGTCATTAATAGTACCATCCTTAACCCAGTAGCACAAGATATACAACTTGTTATCTGAATTTCAATTATTTCATATTTTTTTATGCAGAGACTTAAAAGTATTTTTCTTAAGTAAGGTAATTTATTTAGTAGAAAAAAGTTTAATAGTCTTTTTAATTAGATGTGCATATTAATCATGAAATTGTGAAGAATAAATTTATTGTGACATTTTTCCATTTAGCTTAATGAAACTTACCAAAAAAAAGTAGTTACAAACTTTTATACACTAATACATGAGATAAAATATGAATGCTGGAATTATTTGGGATAACTGCAGCAGCTTTTAATGAACATTGAGTCTATCAGAATAAAATCCATTATAGCTGTAAAATTACTTTCTTCTCACTATATAGAGCCTTCACCTTGAGTTGGAAACCCAAAATTCTCCCACTATCAACTGTTCCAAGTTCAAGCTCCAGCTCCAGAAGTATCAATATCCCTAATCACATGCTAAATTGAATATACACATTTACAGAGAGTTCATATACTTACTATTTGCCATAGAATAAACTGGAGCTTTGATACCAGAAGTCAGATAAAAGGCTAGGGTAAGGCCTGCTCTTTCAGACATGATAAATAGCACCTCAGGACTAGAGAGATGGCTCAGCAGTTAAGAGCACTGGATGCATTTACAAAGGACACAGATTCTGTTCCCAACACCCTCTAGTTTCCGGGGATACAGGACCCTTTTCTGAACTCCACGGGAATTGTACAAACATGGTACACTTAGAAGCATTCAGACAAAACATCACACACACACATTGCAACTCTATTTATCCTGCTGTGCTTTTTCAGTTTTCCAGAGAGAAAAGAATGTGCCTAAGTTTTCAACTGGAAAACCTGACTCACTCTGATGTTTTTAGCACAGTAAGAAGATTCATAGTGACTATGATGCTCTTTGTATGCTGGGGCAGTTGTTGCAAAGAAAGGAGGCAAAAACAAATTGAGGAAGTGAAAACCAGGTGACTGTGGCAGTGCTATGTTATAACAACATGCGCATCATGAATCACAAATTGTACCATGTTGTAATATCAAGTACTGCCAACATAAAAGATAAGGTGTTTACTGTCAGCTGGGCAGATTCAACCTTGGGAGAATACTAATTAACAAAAGAAGTTTGAAAGGAAATTAATAGATACCATAGAAATCACAAAGGCAAAAAATATTGCATTCTCTTAAAACTAGAAAAAAAAATATTTCTGCCTGTCAATTGTACTGGATAATATTTTAGTTGTGGTGTTACTTCTATTTCTTTTGAAAATATATTTTAGTTGTCCTAATCATTTTCAAAGCATGTAAAAAGAAGAGGTTTGCCTTACCATAGACCATTCTGAAAGCAGGTAATATTTCCACTGTTGGTTGCACTAGAAGTATTACCAGCAAACCCTACAAGTGAATTGCTCTCTCCAATCTTCTCACCAAATTGAGGTGTTTGAACAAGTACCAGAATTCTAAAGAAACAGAAATCAGGACTCTTTTTGTAGGTTCACAAAGCATGAGGTAGAGAGGACCTCTCCCTCTGTGTTTCGAGCTGATTACTGCAGGGACAACCACCAGCATCCACTCAGTGACAAAATCCCTGCAGCAAGGCCTTGTTTCTTGTTCATCCTCATCAGGTCCCCTTTTTCCTTTGATCTTTCCTTTCTTTTCTCTCTGTCTGCCTGGCTCTATCTCCCTCTCCCTCTTTCTCTCCCACTTCTCACTTTATATCCCTCCAGCTTGTAGTTTTTTTTCCTTCAACTGAAAACAATGGGTGCTAATGAGTTAGAGTTTATGTGTACTCCAATCCCTACCTTAGTCATTCAACATTCAAAACAAATCACTGTCACTTCTCCACACCATTGATTTTTTTCTACTTCTTATCAATGTAGAGACTTACACAGATACATCAAAAGTACAGGCTGTGAGTGTCATCTTGGCATCATCCCACACCCAATGACTTTGAAAGATCTACTTTAATTTTGCTTCTGTTTTTGTATTTTAACATTTTATTATTTTTATTTTATATGTATGAATGTATTACCTGCAAATATGTTCACGCACCCATGTGGTGCGATGCGCACAGAGGTCAGAAGAGGGCATCCTAATTGAGGACCACAATCTCTTATTGCATCATTGGGCCTGACGCTTCCCCTGGTGACACTTCTAATTGCTGTCCACATTTCTCTCAAAAGCAAATCTGGTGAGGGCACTCTCCTCTTGAGGATACATATATGGCTTTCCATATTCTTAGAATGAAATCCCATTAGCTTACCAATTAATACTTTTTTTTCAATCAGAGCATTTGCCAACTTTTTAATCTCCTTTCTCCTACTGACTTAAAAAAAAATAACCTGTTTTATCTGTCATCAACTTCAGCCAACTTCTTTTTCTAAGGCCTTTGAACCCATTGCCTCCTCTTATCAGAAAACCTTAGCCATTTTTACCATGCCTTTAGCCTGGCCAATTCTTATTCCCAGTCACCAAACTGCATAACCAGGATAGTTATGAATGGGGCCCAACACAGAATTGCAAACTTACTTAAAACATTATGAGATTATTATGAAATTTTTGTAACTTGATTATGTGGCTGTAAGTGTGAACTTCATATGTGACAATGTTGGATTACAATGTGAAAAGCCTGGACATACCTGCCATAGGATTCATCCCTTATCTTAGTTCTCCAGATGACTTGTATTCTGGGGGCTATAATGCTCACACAGGATCCTGTCCTCATCAACATGGTGTTTACTTTTAGCTGCCTTACAAATAAGTAAGTACTTTTGGGAAAAAATGAGAAAATTCAAATCATTTTCATATCAGACTAGATTGGCTGTAGCACTTTCGCATAAAGACCTATGAACATATATGTAACGAGTTAGTTTTAGCTGTATTTGATATACATGATTAAGTGCTGACGTAGTCCCTGATATCATCAGAGTCAAGTTTTATAAATAGGAAGATGGGCTTATACCTTCCAAGAACCCGAGAGATAAATTTTCTAAGAGACTGTGCTAGCTCTATTAATATAAAAATAAACCTCTAAAACTGAGTTTGTACAGAACTGAACTAGCCTAGATGCATGAAGACACAGATTTGATCTCCAGCATCTCAAAATACCTAGCTAGTATGGGTGGGAGACAAAGAGAGAAAGATAGAGAGATGGGGGAGAGAAAAAGAACTCAACCTCTATTGTTGTAGTGGCTTCCTATGACATAATAGTCTGAAAGATAATCAACTGTTCCTTTCTCACACAGCTCTACGATCTTTAATGTTATCATCTTCTTCCTTCCTTCCTTCCTCTCTCTCTCTCTCTCTCTCTCTCTCCCCTCTCTCTCTCTCTCTCTCTCCAAGGACCCACAGTCAGTGAGTCTTCCCACATCGATTAACATAATTAAGATAATACTTCAGAAGACACTCTCAGGGAACCCCAGGTAGTTCTTGATTGTGTCAAGTTGACAATTAAAACTATCTTTTGATATAGAGTCTTGCTATGCTGGATGGGCATAAACTAGTGAGTCTCTTGTATCAACTTCCTCAAATGCAGGTATTATAGGCATGAACTATCACATTTGGAATTTCATTTTCCTGATGATTAATATGAAACAAATTATATAATAAAAAAACAAATATGAAGATATATATTCAATTTAGAAGTCTTTATTCAATAAGAAATCTAAGATTCAACACTCAACTATGATATTTAAGCTTTGACTTTTGAATAGGAAACTGCAGAAAGGGTTAATATGTGTACAGTTTCTGTTTGCCATGTGAGCTCTGAAGTAACAAGTATGGTGATGATAGTTCTAAGTTAATCTTGCCAATAGCAGAAGCCACAGTTTGTTAGGACTCTTCCTCCTGCTAAGCTTCTATTCTATGTCTTATGTAATTTACTGTAAAATGTGGTGTTGTCTGACTCTGTCTTAGTTTTGTTTCAGTTGCTGACAAAAGCAACTTTGAGGAGAAAGAGTTTATAATGGTACACAGTTCTGGGTTGCAGTTCATCACTAAGGGGAAGTAAAAGGCAGTGGGAATTTGAAATAGCTAAGTACATTCACAGCCAATAGCAGAGAGAAAATAAAGGTATATATACTTGCTAGTGCTCATCTTACTTTCTCTATTCATATACAGTCCAGGACTCCAAGCCCAGGGAACAAGGAAACCCATAGTCAGTAGATCTTCCCACATCAATTAACATAATTAAGACAGTACTTCAGAAGACACTCTCAGGAAACCCCAGGTAGTTTTTGATTGTATCAAGTTGACAAAACTAACTATCACAACTCTACTTTTGTCAACTTGACACTTGAAACTTGGGGGTTTCATTTTTAGAGGGGTGGAAAATTTTTATTGAATTTTCATATAGAACATCTTAATCCTCTTTATACCCCCTTCCCTGCCAGAACCCTCCCATAACATCCCCCAATGGAATTCATAAATTCTGTCATTGATGTTAGGGCCTATCAAGTCAAGTTAGTATCACCAGAGGTCTCTTGGTGAAAGTTGATCCACTCAGGTCTAGTCGGCCTCTCTAGAGTCCCTCCCTTTAAGAAGATCAGTTTTTCCTCACCCTGTAGTAATCAGCTGCCAATAGCTCTTCAGCTAAGATTGAGGTCTACTGCCCATTTCCACAGTTCTGTGCTTGGTTTTTGTCTGCTTGAGTTTGCATGGGTATTATGCAACCTGACTTCAGTGCTGCAGGTTCATATGAGCAGGTCCCAGGAGCCTGTAGGATTCTATTTCCAAATGGTCATGAACCTCTTCCCTGGCTCTCAGAATCTTTCTGACCCCTTTTACACAATGGTCTCTGAGCCCTGGGTGGGTGGATTTTAATATAAGACTTCTATCCAAGGACCTATACTCTGCAAATTTATTCTCCATGCTTTGGGCATTTGTATCCTTTTATGTTTATGGCCCTTTATGGCACGAGTGAGCTTTATTGACGAGAGTTGAGAGAAGCATTAGTATTCGCTCTATACTTTGTTCCGCTATGTTCTCTGAGCCTTAGGTGTAGAAGTTCCATTGTAGATGCGTCACTTAGGGTTGGGTAATTCACAGACTATCTCTATGTGTGACCAGTTGTGAATCTCTGTAATAATCTTAGTCTTTTGCAAAAGAAGCTTCTTTGATGAGTGGTGACTGGGATACTTGTCTGTAAATATAAGGATTCATATTTTGCACATAGTAAGAAATTATATTTGTCTGGGGATGTGGCTGCCTTGAGATTTTCTCTAAGATCTATGACCTCTTGAGTCATGTATATTGGGCTATGTTTACAGTACCATACATGAGTTTCCTCCCATTGAGTAGGCTTTCAGTTATTTTAAGCCATAACTTTCTACCCCAAAGTCTCATGTTTCCCTAATAATGTAAAATACAGATCAACCTTAATTCCTCATAGTCTTTAAAAATTCCAACACTGAAAGTTCAAAATCTCTTTTATGAGCTCCTACAAAACATGGGCTGGAGAGATGGATCAGTAGTTAAGAGTACTGACTGCTCTTGCAGAGAACCTGGGTTCGATTCCCAGTACTCAGATGGCTAACAACCATCCATAATCTGACACCCTCTTCTGACCTCTATGGGCAATACAAGACATGGGTGCACCTATCTACATGCAAGCCATAAACATGCACACATAAAATAAAGATAATAAATAAAATATTTTTAAATAAATAAACAACAAGATGGGCATGATGGCATACCGCTTTCATTCCAGCCTTGGGAGGAAGAGGCAGGCAGATCTCCACTAAATCAAGGCAAATGTGGGCTACACAGCAAGTTCCAGGCCAGCTGGGGCTACAAGGAGACCCTGTCTCAAAAATACAAAATTATTAATAAATTTAAAAATAAATTATAAAATTCTAACATATAATGGCACAGAATAAACATACTCATTACAAAAGGGAAGAACTAGGAAATAAAATAATCATACCAAAGCAAACCCAAAATCTAACATAGAAAACATCAAATCCTGCAGCTCCATGTACAATATCTTGGGTTTATGAGGTAATGCTTGAATAGACCCTCCCCTCCAGCTATGCTACCTACAGCACATGAAGCTTCTCTCTTAGACTAAGCTCCACTCCACATCCATAGCTCCCTTGGTAGATAGATAGATATCCCATGGTCCTGGCATTTCCAATATGCCAGAGTCTCCATTGCAACTGAGGCTTCATTCTCATGATTCACACAACAACCTCTCCAAGCTTCTGCACAGGGATTACGACCCTTCCACACAATACCTGAGTGCAAATGGCTCTCCATGATCCGTTCAGCATTGCATCTTTACCACTAGTACCACATGGTCAATGCTTACTACACTGCCCAGTTTCACTGCCAGCTCAAGTTGTAACTTTTTGCTCCTCCTTGAATCATAGTTACATTAGCTTGTGTGCTGAGCTGAGAAACATGTTCCAAGGCACTTGCTTTTGAGGACTCTTTAGCTTAGGCATTATTTCTTTACATGAATTTGGGTCATCACAAATTGGAACCTTAGAGGCTGGAAAGATGGCTCAATTATGCCAGTTCTGGGGGATCCATTGCTGTCTTCTATGCTCCTTGGACACTGTGCAACATGGGTGCATTTACATATAGGTAAGTAATGCATTCATACACATAAAATAAAAATCAATCAATCAAAAAACAAATTGGAACCTCATCCCAGGGGTAGGTTATACCTTCATTATACTTTTCCTATTGTCCCAATGCAATGCAGTGCTAGAGCTTTCTCACCAATAGTGTTGATCTCTATCAATTATAGTTGCTTCTTTAACACCATTTCCTCTGCCAAACAAATTAATTCACCATCTCTCAATTTAACTTTTCTCATATTCTCAGGACATGGGCAGTATAAAATCCTGTTTTTGGTCAAAATACCACATAAATGGCTCCTAACCCAATTCCTGACAGAGTCTTGTTACCCTCTAAAATTTCTTGAGCTGGGTCCTCACTGTCCTCATTTCTCTCAGAACTCCTATTTGTGTCTCCCACTAGAATGGCACATTCATCTCTGCTCACACCATTCAATGGCTTTTCCAGTCTAAAGTTCCAAACTCTTCCACATTTCTCTACAAACACTTCCAAAGGCCTAAAAGCAACAAGATCAGGTTTATCACAGCAACTACTCCATTCCTGGTACCATTTCTATCTTAGTTTCTTTTTTGTTGCTGTGATAAAAATACTCTGACAAAATCAACATGGTGAGAAAGGGTTTATTCAGGCTCACAGTCCCACATTACAGTGAAATCACAGCACCAGAAGCTTGAGAGAGCTATTTAAATCATTTGTATTCATCGCAGAAAATATTTTGTGAGTATTCCATAAGAAGTCCATTTTTAGAACATACTACATTCAAAAGCTTAATCAAACATACTTTGATCTTAGAGTATGAGCCTTTGCAAGCCTAAATAAAATACACAGGATCTACTTTCTCATTCATTCACTTTATTCTACAAGCTACTTTATGAAATAACCTTAGTTACACAAGCTTATGATAAAATATGAAGAATATTAGCAATATAACTTATACTTACGTACATAAAATACTAACAAAGCTTCTCTTCAAAAATAAAAAAAAAGTCCACTTTTCCTCCTCATTTTAAATAAAGAAAGTAGACTGAGGATACAGAATGTTTAAGTTCCAGCTCTGGCACTGGAAAAAAAATTAATTAAAAAAATAGACTCCAGATAAAGACTTTAGAAATACTGGGAGGTGGCTCATTGGCTAAATCAATTGCCTGCTTGTCCTACAAGCTTGAGGAGCAGTGTTCAGATCCCCAGAGCCCATATAAATGCTGGGTGGGCAAAGGGATTTACATGTAATTGTCATCTCTGAACGCAAAGATAACAACTCCCCAGAGCATGCTGTCTAGCTAAACTTGCCATATCTGGGAGTCCTGGGTTTGACTGAGTGACCTGCCTCAAAGGATACAGTGGAGGATGATTCTCAACATAAACCTCAGGCCTCCAAAATGTGAGCAATGTCACACATGTGTGCCCACACACATGCACATCATATGTACCCAAAAAAGAAAATAAAATACAAATGGTAGTACCTCAGAGACTCTTGAAAGAAGCCCTTTGGGTTTGGCATATTTGTTTGTTTTGTTTTGAGGGGTTTTGTTTGTTTCTCAAAACTAAATGAGCAAAGAAAATAAGAAATAAAAACCAGGGTTGGAGAAATGGCATAGCTGTTAAGAGCACTTGCTGTTCTTGCAGAGACCTGGGTTCCATTCCCAGCACCCACATGGCAGCTAACACCCATCTATAACTTCAGTTCCAGGGGATTCAATGCCTTCTTCTGGCTCTTCTGTCACTACATACGTATGGATACCCTTACATACATGCATGTAAAACACTCATGTACTAATAACTTAAAGACAAAAACCCAACCAATCAAACAAACAAACTCCTCCAAAACAAAACCTATGTAGCATCAGTTGTCCTAGAACTCAATACATTTTCCTCCTACCTCAGCCTGCCCAGTTATGGAATTACAAGCATGTACTACCATACACAATTCCTTCTTAGACCATTGCTACAGAATAAAATCTCTGGTCTTGATAGAGTCTGAACTTTCTAGTCTTGCTGGGTCAATCACCAGGTTACAAAGTCACCCCCAGGAAAGCAGGTTCCCCTTAAGTCATGCTAAAGATATAGGCAGAAAACCTAGTGCATTAATGAGATGGGTGAATTTTTCTGGACCAGTATCCCTGATCCTCACAGTGCTTATGGACAGGGCCATAGGAATGTGGCTTTCCCTAATCCTGTCTACTTCTCTGAATTCATCAGAAAAGGATAACCTCTTCTTCTCCATCCATTTCTAACATGCTTTCCTTACACCTTGGGCTGCCCCAATACTTTGAGCTTTTTCATCCTTTCTTTAAAGCTCTCCACAATGTTAGTCCTCAGGATGGCTAACCAGCATGGCCTTGTGTCTTTTTTCCTTCTCCCTCCAATCCCCTCTTTGGGGCAATTGAGACTTACAGCTTGCCTGCCGTGAGAAATTTTTTCTTTTAAACTATAATAAAATTGCCCTAAAGCTTCCGTTTGAATCCATTATTAAATTGTTTTATGAATGAAACTAGAATCCTAAGAGACCCTATTTCCCCTGTATTACACTAGAATTGTTTTCCTTACGCTGC
Source organism: Eospalax fontanierii (assembly GCA_035773235.1). Classification (NCBI taxonomy): domain Eukaryota; kingdom Metazoa; phylum Chordata; class Mammalia; order Rodentia; family Spalacidae; genus Eospalax; species Eospalax fontanierii. The sequence continues at coordinate 72,418,683 of CM069528.1, read as the reverse complement.
ATTAAAGCACGCTTATTGCTTTAATCACTGGGTAAAAGTGATCTAAAACAAATCCAGTTCTTTTCCTTTGGGACCATTCCTATGAATTGTGTCTCACTGACTCTATATTTCTTTCTTGTAGCCTTTCCAACTATGCCTCCACTAAGCCTTAAAGTCTCATCACATTACTGGTAAATATCTAGTTTTCAACGTTTGCCTTAAAATCGAGAATTGGTAAATGAACACTATTGTGGGTCTCCGTCTCCACGGGCAGCTGTGTGTACCAGCCGTCCCAGAGAATGAAGAGAGGAAGAACAGAGGAGGCAGCCCAGAGTGCAACAGGAAAATACTCCCTAGAGACTGTGTCTGTAGACAGCTCATTTATTGAAAACAAGGCAGGGGTTTATATAGGGAAGCCTGTCTAGCCGTTATCAAAGGCAGGAAAGTTCAAGGTGGGGTCTTTAGGTAGAGGTGGGAAGGATCTAGGGCTGACGTGGCCGATAGAGGTCAGATAAAGCAAGTGCTGAAGACTGAGGAAATGAAACCCAAGGTCTGACTTTGGTCTGAGGTGATCTTTATGGAGCCTGGGTCAAAGCCTCAAGACAGAGCAGGTCTGACACCTGCCATCCCTTCAGGGTCTATAAGGTCACATTGTCTGCTCAATGCCTTTTGCAATAGGCCTAGGCCCCACACACTACACTGGTGGGTATGGTCCAAGTTCAGAAAAGCAAACCAGAATATTCCTCTCCTACTCTCAATATTACACACCAAACTCATACTTGCTGATCTGACAGCGATGTCATCAATGTTAATTCTAACATGGTTTTGTGTTCACTAAAATGTTCAAGTCATAGTTGTTCATTCATTCATTTTAAAAAAGCAGTAAATATTTGTGGAATGCCACTGCATGATTTTGCAATAATAGGGACCACATGATAAATTAGCACAGCTTAACAAAATCAGGTAAGATTCTGGGCCCAAGCACTACTTTATTCACCTCTAGCTGTGTGACAAGAACACTTGTTAGAGCTACTCAATTTTCATAATAGGATAACTATCTTGCTACTCACTGATCTCAGTTCCAAAGCATATGGATGGGCCCTCAGCCAGCAGCTTAGAATGCCAACACTCCAGGTTATGTAGTTCCTTCCAAATACCTACTGAGAGAGAAATGTCTACTGAAGCTAGGCCCAAGGCCTTCTAAATTCAGTCCCTGATTAATATTGTCGCAAGAAAGGTATAAATTTGGGCAACATGACACCTATTACCTCTGCTGAATTCCAATTAATATTTTACTCTAAATACGCTATAATATAAGGTTAAGAAATAACCATATAGGAGTTGGGGATTTAGCTCAGTGTTAAAGCACTTGCCTAGCAAGTACAAGGTCCTAGATTCTGTTATCAGCTCCAAGAAAAAGAGAAAAAAAGAAAGAAAGAAAGAAAGAAAGAAAGAACCTTATGAAATTGATGAAAACACTGTTATTTCACTTTTTTGTGAGGCAAGATCTTGCTGTTTTGTTAGGCTCACCTCAGTCTCCTCAGTGCTAGGATCACAGGCACGGGCCCCAATGCCTAGGCAAGCACTGTTACTTCTGACAGCTGAAGATGTTGCTGATTTGTTTCTCACAGTCCCTTTCAGGTTTTGTTTCCACTGAGGAATGAGGTGCTGCTAAATCTAACGATGGAAAGAATCAGAATGACTTCAGACATATGAGAAGCAAGCATTAAAGAGAAAAGTGAAACAATGTTAAAAAAAAAAAACAAAAACAGAAAATGCCACGTGCTACTACTAGGAAATACATGTATTTCTCACCTCATCAACTGGAAGGGTGTTCCTGAGCAGGATGGGAAATTCTAATTGGGCCTTATCAAATATTTGTAGCTAATTAAGTTAATCAACAGCATTCAGTTGCTGCTGGATCTCCACTTTCTAAATGGAGTTTCCTCCCTAGTAAACTGAATTATCCCCAATGACAAAGGTTCAAAGATCCATAAACCTAAGAACTCCTTTGAGAAATAGTTTTAAAGTTCTACATTTTAAAAATAAGCTCCCTTAAAATTAGGATACAAATGCACTCAGAATACACACTGAGGACAACTCTTCTAGGATCAGATGAGGATATTCTGAATGTCACTCTTCCCTGGTGACCCCTACTATCTCCACAGATTAAAGCCTAGGGAGCAAAGGTAAAAAGAACATTCTATCAAGGGTATGCAGCAGATGAAAGGATTATGTCCCTTTTCTCACATATCATACCTCATTCTCCCTAATGTTGACATGCTTGACCAGAAAGGCAGGGCCTTACTCTTGACCCACTGAGGGCAATTACTTACTTTGACTCTCCTAACAATGAAGAGCTTAAAATGCATTACAATTACTCTAAACCACAAACAAATAAAACTAAATAGTGTTGCACAAGACTTTCTCCTCACATGAATGAGCTGCAATTGTGATAGCAATCAAGATGCACAAAAGAATGCCACATAGTGATGACTGAATTAAGAGTCCTTTATTCTAGCTGGTGGCCAGAGAGAGGGCTAATGTCTCAAATAACTCTCAACCCTGAGGAGAAGCAAGAAAGGGTTTAAAAAGTTTAAAACCACAACTACATCATGCCAGGGGCAAAGCCAGTAACTATAGCTACATCAATCACCATAGTTACACCAGACCAGGGGTAGGTCTGTTAACAAGGAGGTTTTCAGTTAATAAAAAGTTTCAATGTGGAAAAAAACAAGTTTCTCAGAATTATAGAAAGAATAGGCTTCAGAGAGATGCTGGGAGGGAGGACATGCCATCTGACATGCTCCCTGGCCTTGTAAGTTTCCCAGTATTGTAGAAACAATGTACTCCCTGAAACTACCCAAATGAGATGTTCTGTCTGGCTGGCTGCAGTGGAATGGCTGGGCAAAAACACAGGGCAAAGCAAAATCATCTAGAACAATACCAAGTTAGTTCTGCCATTTCAGCAATCATTTTCTTAAGCATGACCTATTCTACCTTTTAAATAAAAAACTTTAACAGAAATCTCAGAACCTCCTTGAGCAAAACTGTTTTTCCAGAAAGAAAGAAATTTTTTATCACTAGTACTTATGAACATTTTAAAATTTAAATATCATTACTTTTAGAACACCTAAAGACAAGCATCTCATTATCATAATGACTTCAAAGAATGGACTTATCAGCACATATTACAGGCAAGAATAAACAAACTTTGTTAGTCACCAGCTCATTTAGTAGATAAACCGTTCCATAACACAGAAAGTTTACACCAAGGTTTCTACCTGTATCACCTACAAAAGAAATAAATTTAGAAACTGAAAGTCACCAGTGACAAACTTCAATTAAAAATTCACACCAAATATCCACATAAAGCTGGGCATGGTGGCACACCCCTTTAATCCTAACACTCAGGGAGATAAAGAAAGTGAATCCCTGTTAGCTGGAAGTCAGTCTGGTTTACACACCAAGTTCCAGGTCAACCAGGGCAACATAGTGAGACCTTGTCTCAAAAAAAATGTATGAGTCTGGACTTCCCAGATACTGCTGACCTATGAAAACTCTAGTCTTATGTGCATTCCAACACATCTGAATTGGCTCTAGATAAAACATATTATGAAATGAGTAACATGAGATAACCAAAGTGAAGAGTCCGTGTCTCAAATACAAGTGTATTACCAACAAAGCGGCCAGAAAGAAATGTCACACATACCTTTAGATTTACAGAAAATCAAGCTAAAATCAGTCAGAGCATGATTCAGTCTCCAACGCTATTTGCATTTCTATCTAGTATGTTTTTAATTTTATAAATTTCATGCTGTCTGTCTCTATGGTTACCAGCTCTTAATCATAATGAGCACCTGGTCTACATTGAAGAATTAATATTTCCTTGTGAACTACACATACTAAATTGTTCATGGCCTCCTCACATTTTTGCAGTAACTAGTTTGAGCTCCTTACCTCCACCAAAGCTTTGCAAAGGGTCTTTATGACTTTGTCTTTGAATTCTATCTGATATATAGACTTGGAAGAATTTTATGATAGTTAATAATTTGCAAAACATCACAATCCATGTTTTAGTGTATGTAAATATACATCTATGTCCAAGTTAGATATGCTGTATTTTAAAAAACATATTGTATATATACTTATTAAATTCAAGTCAAAATAAATTGATAAATTAGGTGAACAAGAGCATTGACTCACTCACAGACTAGGCCCTATAGGCAGACATGACCTGCCAGTGACTATAACCTGGCTTCCTAAGCAACTAGAGAACATGGAAAACTATTTAAAATGGAAAAGGGCTGGGGATGTGACTCAGTTTATAGAATGCTTGCCATCATCACAAAGCCCTGTGCTCATTTTCCATCATCCTCTATCACAGACAACCAAGTATACGGACACATTCCAGTAATCCTAGTATTCCTGAAGAAGAAGCAGGGGAATCAGGAGTTCAAGGTCATCCTTGGCTACACAGTGACTTGGAGGCCAACAGGAAACTCTGTCTCAAAAGAAAAGAATATGAAGATGTTTTGGTCAGATTACCTGGATTCATATAAATCTTGTCACTATTCCTCACTAGTGTGATCTTGGACAAACTGCTTAAACATGCCTCAATTCTCTCATCTGAAACAGAAGATATTAATAGTATCTACATCATTAACTATCAAAGGAGAAAAGGGGTTTATGTGTGTTAATGTGTGCAATAGTCTCTGGTATATACTAGTCACTATTTTAAAAGTTTGTTAAGTATAAATGTTTGTCAAACAATCGTACCTAACCCTGTAGTTTAAATACAGTTTACATTTATAGAAAAACCACTGTAAATAAAGGCTTAGTTCCAGATGGTGTTTTGGGGAGGTGATGAACTACTGTGAGGTAGAGCCCATAGGAGTTCTTTGGGCCACTGGAGGCATACCCTTGAAACAGAATGTGGGGTTCCAGTCTCTTTCTCTGACTTCCAGTAAGTAATATAAACTCTTACACACATGTTCTCATCTGCTATCATGAGACACAAACAAGAGAGAAGGCCCTCACCAGAATGGAGCAGATGACAACTCTATGTTCTAAACCTAGAAAACTGTGATCCATATAAATCTTTTCCCTTTATAAACACAGATGCTGCCCTAGGTAATTTATTATACCAACTAAAAGCTGACTGATACCCCATATCTAATATGAAAACATTTCACTAAGAAAACTTCTAACAGTTCTATCCTGTTGTTAATAACAAGAGCACTTAAACACTGATTATACTAAGGTGTCTTACATATCACCTCATTTAATCTGCTTTGGCACTCATGTGAAAACTGGTTTGTTTGTTTTTTCCTCACTACAAATGAGAAAACTTGAGCCTTAAGAAGTTAACTTTATCTCACTGCAGTTAGAAGTTATCATTAAACAGGAAAATAGATGAAAGTCCTAGATAAGGATAAAGGAAAAGAGAGACTCTTACACCCTGTTGGTAAAGCGGTAAATTAGTACAGCAGTTATAAGAAACAGTACGGAAGTTCTTTAAAAAATTCAAAACAACTACCATGTGATTCAGCAATCCTACTAAAGAGCATATATTCAAAGGAAATGAAGTTACTATTTCATACATATGCACTCCATGTTTATTATAGTACTACTCATTATAGCTAAGACATGGAATCAACTATTTGCCCGTTGACAGATGAAGAAAACGTGGTATTTATACATAAGGAAATATTATCCAACCACAAAAATAGACACCCTGACATTCCTATCAACTTAGTAGAACTGGACGTTATCATGTTAGCCAAAATAAACACAGTACAGGAAAACAAATGATGCAAGTTCCTATTAATCTATAAAAACTAAAACAATTGATTTCATGGCCACAAACAGTAGAGCAGTGTTCATTAAAGTCTACAAATTGAAGGCAGAGGGGAAATAAGAGAGACTGAACACTGTGCAACAAAGGGCAGAGAGAAATCAGATGTTTGTTCCAATATTCTGTAGCACAGTATAACAATTTATTATTGAAAATTTCAAAGTAGAAAATAATCTGAAATTTCCAAATACATTGAAATAAATATTCAAGGGAGAAAAGGTAATTACCCTTATCTAAATAATACACATTATATATATATATATATATATATATATATATATATGTGTGTGTGTGTGTGTGTGTGTGTGTGTGTGTGTATCATAATGTACTGCATTAAGTATATACAAATGTTGAGTATCAAGTTTAAAACTTTTTAATTATTTGAAACAAATATGAAGCTGATGTGTAGGCTTAACAAGTGACAGAGGTGAACTTTGTGCCAAATGGTGCTGCTACCCCAAATTTATCAGTTTATCATTATGGCTATCTCACCTCAACAATCAGTTTGTCTTATACAGGCATTTTCAACCAAATCCTAGGAGCCAGCAAATAAGTAAAATTTGAATCTTCCATGCTTGTGGGTGGAGTTTCTCTATTTCCCTTTACAACACAGGTTTATGCCTGTATTTGTGTCATATTTAGTTTCCTGTTGCTGTGATAAAATACCCTGACAAATGCAATTTAGGGGGAAAGTTCATTTTAGCTCACAATTTCAGGGTACAGTTCATTATTGCGGGGAAGTTACGCTGGCAAGAACAGGAAGCAACTACTCAAACTCATGGTCAAAGCAGAGAGAAGATGAATGCATGCATGCTTACCAGTGTTCAGCTTGCTTTCTCCTTTCATTCAGTCCATGGCCTGGCCCAGGAAATAGTGTCACACAGGTTCAAGGTGGATCTCCCCACCTCTATTAAACGAATTAAGAAACTCTCACACAGACATGCCCACAAGCCAGCCTAATCCAGACAAGTCCTCATTGAAATTCCCTTACCAGGGAATTTAGATTGTGCCAAATGGATAATTAAAACTAACCTTGATTAAAACTAACACCTTAGTTTCCATGTAAGCATGATTCACTGACAAGATAGGACCATGTCTGTCCTTACTCTAGAAGATACCTGCACAATATGACTTTTTATAGCCCTTCCATATACATCTGTGAAGTATTCCTAAAAGAGAAACTTAGTCTCAGCAGCCATTAGGAATTGGTTGGTTCTTTTGTTTTGTTTTCACCAACTGCATAGCCCTAGAAAATGTAACTCATCCTATCCTTTGATTCTACTTATTAGCCTAACACAATGTTCTCAGTGACAAATATCTATTATTGATGGGAAATACTGACTACCGCTGCATTAATCTTTTTTAATTGTGGAACTTCAATAAAATGTTTCCACTCACTTGGCTTGGTTTAACTTCTAATGAGGAAGTCTGGGTTTTATGAATTCCCTAACACCCACCAGCCATTGCAAAACCCTCATGTAGGCATATCCTGCCTCCTCCGATGGTTCCCAGAGGTGCCTTCCCTTCAGGGCCCATCAGTGACTCATTTCTAATGGTTATAAAATGAACAGAAATCACTTCTCCTTTTTTCTTTGAAACCGTTTCTTGGTAACAGCTGATCAAGAAATTTGCTTTCCACTGCTCAGATAAGTGATTTAAGCAGTGCTCTTTGTCCCCATCATTGGCGACCAGTGACCTCTATTTTAATGAAAAGTGGTCTTAGTTTAGTTTTTCTTGACTTGAAAAACTTAAGTTATGGATTCTATCACTTTAAATGTAGTGGTCCAGGTGACCTCAATCAACAACCTTGTTATGGATCTGAGCAAAGAAATTAAGCTTGGAGCATTATATTCAGGTTCCTGAGCAAAGTACATTCCTGTTTCAGATATTACTAAATCTTACATAGATGTAAACACTTGTTAATAATGTTATAGGTACACTATATAATACCTAATTTTTGAATGAAGATTCAAAATAATTTCAGACTAAGCATATTCGTAGATTAGTCCAAATGCAAACTTCTTACTTGTAAGATATTTTCTACTATGGCCAGTAAAAGTGACTAAATATTAATCACATTCTGGTCTTATACTAACCTTGTTCATTCATTCACAAACTACCCAGACAATGTTCTCATTGCTGAGAACTCAACAGTGAACAAGATAAAAATTATTCTACCTTTCATGGAATCTTCACTTTAGTGTATTCATTGATCTACACATAAGCAAATACATAAAGCGAGTTTGTTTGGTTTGGTGCTTTATTTTTTAAGAGGGATAATCATAGTAGAAAGTGAAGCTGGAACAAATCCCTGAGCCTGGATGCTGTTCAGAGTAACTATATCACCAAGCCAGGTGTAGAAGTGCTGGTCTTTAATCAAAAATAATACATACAAAAGCATTTTCTTAAACTGCCAGATAGGGATGGGAAGTAATTAGGAAAATTTAAGCAATTTTACTTTAAAAGTATTTCAGCCAAAAGCATCTCCACCCAATTTTCTGCCACTCTTTCTACAGATAGGCCAAGTCATTCAAGGATCTCTAACTACAATAACTTAAAAGATAAACATTATCTTTAACATTCACAGGCTCTTCAGACTTATGAAGTAACCAAGGAATGTTTATGAACTCAAAACTGGCTGTGTGCTAGCATTCTAACTTTAGTCTGCAGACTTCACCTAACTGAAATATACAAATCAAGAAAAATAAAATCTCTCAGACGATCACACTAGAATGTAAGAGAATAATTTGGACAAATAATTTCTATTCCAACACTAATTGCAAGAATAGATTCTCAGCCAAGGGTAGCATAAGAGAAATGAAGTTAGCAAACGCTTGTTAAAATAATCCACTTTAGAGAAACAATGCTCTCAATGTGTCAGCCACCTGGCTTTGGTTTGTTTACCACTTCTTGGTCTCTTGTACAATCTTGTTGGGACCAAATCTAGCCAAATTATTATTATTAACTAATGCTACTAAAGCACCTACCAGGTGTGTGTTAGGTGTATAAATCTTTGCTGTCCGTCGATAGAAAGACTATGATTGGGTTAGGAAAAGGTATCCAACAACAAAAGAGTACATGCTGACTATCAACACTTACTGGAATACACTGCAGAAAGGTCAGGTGAAGCCACCTCTAACCCTGTCATGAATAACTTCCAATGGGAAGTCAAATAAACTATCAGCAAAATGAGAGTTCACGCCAGATGACTAGAAACATTCAGTAAGGACGCACTGACATCAGACTTCAAGAGAACCTTTCAGAGAGGGTTCTTGCTTACATATGCAAGTAAATGGTTCGTGTTATGGTTTAAAGTATTAATTTGGCATCTTAGGCTATTTGAGGGCACTTGGAAGTAGCAAAACATGATTGGGAGAGAAGTGACTGGGAATTCAGAACTCTAAATCATAAAAGACCTGTTTATAGTGCTTAAACCATAGCTTCTAAGCTTTGTTTTGCATCTCATAGAACTTAATATTTTCCAGTTGTCTAATTAAATGTGCTTATTTGTTCCCACTGGTTTAAAAAAATCAGCAAATGTTATTAGGCACATTTGAAATATGGTGACAGGGATTTTCTGGCCATGGAAATGTCGGGAGGTGTGTTTTAAAGTATCCCAAAGTGAAGGCTAGCTCTACTCAACGACCCTCTCCCCAGTTACCTTTTCATTTTCGGAGTACCAAAAAGACATGAGTCCAGAAAGCCTGGAAAGGGCAGAAAACATGTCGTTTCGTTGGTGGTAGGAAGAACTCACTAAGCCTTTTCCTGGACAAATAATCTCTCATTTAACAATGAAGCAGAAGGGCCCTTAGAGAAGCCCCGCCAACCCTGTCCCTCCTCTAGCTGAAGTCTGATGTTCCGTTCCTTAGCCAATGATGGGCAAGTGCGCCGGTGCATGACGGGAGTGGGTAGCGGGGATTGTGGGAATTGTAGTCTGGGGACACCGCCCTCCTCGCCATTCCTGTAATGGCTGCTTTCCGGCAGGTAGGGCATGGACTTTGCTCCAGGGTGTTCACTAATAGCCTGAGTGTAGTTGTATCAGGCGACAAATTTGCGCCCTACTGGGACAAAGAAAGAATTCTCTTTCAGATCTTTACATGAAATGCTGGAATGAATTTGCCCTCTCGGCTCAGTTTATTTTAGCTTTCTGTGTGGGAGAACTAACTTTAAATCTAGTTCTCTCTTCTTGAACGAACTGTTTTTAGTGTTTTCTGTACTCATTACCCTGCATACAAAACCCACCCCACTCTTCACTGACTCTAGCTTCCTCTCTAAAATAAATTTTAAATGCTTCTCCCACCTTAATAGGCGGTATCTCGTGTAACCTCTTAGCCTCAGCATCCGGAGTTCCAGAAACCGAATATTTTAAATCAGATAGAATTGTGTATACAACATTGCTTTGGTAAGTCTTATTAATTTCTCACAACTTCAGAGTTATATGCCATCTAACTTTTGTCTGCGTTTCTTAATAGGAGACACGCTTAAATAATGTAGTTTTTACTTGCTAGGGTATTTTAAGTTTACAAGTGTCATGTGCTTTTTTTTTTTTTTTCTTTCTTTTTTCCTGTTCTTAATGTTGTACTGTGTTCCGATTTCATGTTGGCTGACGCACATTCTTTAATGTGTTAGAATTGCCTGGTCTAGGGCAAAATCGCTGTCTTTAAATACTTTTTCTTTCCTTAGTTTTGTCATGTGTGAAATTAAGTGGATCTGAAATAATTCACAGACTCTAGCTTAAAAGATTGGGTGGACTAGTATTTACCTTGTATTTATATTGTCATTCAAGAAGTGATGGGTTTTTAACAGTTTTTGTTTCCGTATTTAATTTCTAGAAACGTTCAGCCCTCGGGATCCCAACATCATGACTTCAGTTTCAACACAACTGATCTTGGTTTTTACTTCACTGCTTTTGGTTCTGCCTGTTGTTGAAGCAGTAGAAGCCGGAGATGCAATTGCTCTTTTGTTAGGTGTGGTTTTGAGCATTACGGGCATATGTGCTTGCTTGGGGGTATATGCTCGAAAGCGAAATGGACAGATGTAACTTTGAAGGCACTTCTGAATCAGACTTCACCCTGACATACTGAAACCCATTATGCTGCTGAGATTGAACTTGAGGTTTGATCTCTGCAGGTCCCAGCAAACAGTTAATAGGGTGATTCCACATTCTCTAGTTGTTTCTCTTAAAATGGGAACAGATGATTGTTAAATGAGGGCAAAAAATTTTTCTTTACAACAAATAGTGCACTAGAAAATGCAACCGATAATTTATATTTGCTGCTTAGAAAGAGGATCAAAATAAAAAGATTTAAATGTACATAAATAATACTGCATACTTTCAGAATTGTCAAAGCACATTAAATAGGAAGAAGGAAGTGTTTGCTCAGAATCTAGCAAATCAGCATTGTTCAGTTATAATCACTGCCTCTTAAATCCTTGAGGAGTCTTTTTTTCTCTGTGGTTTTTTTTGTTGTTGTTGTTAGGTTTCTGTTTTATCTCCCAAGTTGATGTACTTATACATTAAGTTGCCAAAAACTGAAATTTTTATGTCTGAGGAAGTTTTAATAAAAATGTACTCAATGTATCTAATACTAAAATGGAAGACTTTACCTATGTATATTTAAAAAAAAAACAAAACTCTTTATAGTAATTGAGTAACAGGTCCTTAGTGAGAAGTACTGTATTAAATACATATCAATTATGATATAAGTTATATGTGTTGTCCCTTGCTGTTTATTTGGACTGTTTGTATCTATGTGTGAATTAATTATATTCTAGTTTCTTTTCAATTGCTGTGGTTAAAAACACTGACCAAAACTAACCTGGGGAGGAAAGGGTTTATTTGGCTTATAAGCACAGTTCATCATCAGTGGAAGCCAAGGCAGGAAGTCAGGGCAGAATCCTGGAGCACAGATCTCGAAGGCTAGCTGCTTCCTGGCTTGCTCCCCTGGCATGTGCTCAGCCTGGTTTCCTATACAATACAGGACAACCTGCCCAGGAGTGGCACAACCCAAAGCGGGCCGGGCCCTCCCTCAGCATTCAGCTATGAAGAGAATTTCCCACAGACATGGCCACTGGCCAATCCAAAGCAATCTCTTAAGTGAGGTTCCTTCTTCCCAGGTGAGTCAAGCTGACAGCTCAAGCTATGCGAGCATAAGCTAAGTAGAGAGGGACTGGTTGCCTTACCTTTACTGACCACAATGAGTGAGGAATGGGCCACATTGAGACAGGAGAGATTCCTGGTAGAAAATTCAGAGATAGGAAAGAAAAATTTAACAACTTTATTGATTTGTATATCAGCCAAATGGACATACCATTTTTGCCCTAGGTTCGAAAAGGGCCCTCTAACCAGCAGAATTACCAGAGGATTTATTAGAAATGTGCATTCTTGGACCCTGGATAAGTATTTGGGTCAGACTCTGCATACCAAAATTCATGCTAATTTGAACGTCACTATAAGTTCAAAAAAACTATGCAAACCTGTTAGGATTAAAAAATTTTTTCAGACAAGCTTTCAATTCCCTATCTCCAGATTACATAGCAACAGGGAGGGACCAGCGCCTCCATGTTTAATAAGAGTGCTCGGGCTTCATTTGATTCTGAAGATTAAGCCAGCATAAAATACTCTCAGTGAATCAAACTATGGCTTCATTGTCAGTTTTTCCCAAAACTGCACTGTACAATCTCTAGCTGTTCAGATAGCATTAAGAGCTTTGATTTGTTAGGAAACAGGCTGTAGCCAATAAAAATCTTGTTTATAGAACCCTTTTCCAAGTGAACTGACCTGGCTTGCCTGAGAGATTTGGTAAAAAGTAGTGAGGGATACCTAGGTTACGTGGAAACCAGATAGGATGAGTTCTGCCGGAGCTGTCAGTTTACCGGAGAGGGCGCTAACAGTCTTTATTTGGGAAAATTGGTAGTTAATAAAATCTGGTTGTGTGTGCTTAGGACAAAGTGAGTGATACAGGTGGCAGGACAGTTGTCTTCTATACACCAGCTCATTAGGACGGATTTACAGAGGCTGCTGTTTCTCCCTTGCACGTCTGAACTTTTGAACTGGGATGGGAAAAATCAAAATTAAAGCATGTGAAGTCACAGTCATTTAGTCACCTCCATGTTCTGTAGTCAAACATTCTTTACTGAATGCATATTTCCCAAAGTACCTATAAGAAATTGGGAGGAGAAAAAAAAAGCTTGTAATTTTCCTGTTTTATCCATAAAAACAGGGAGATGGCTCAGTCATTAAAAGTGCATCCACTGACTACCAAAGCATGATCCTGAACTGGATCCTCAGGACACAGTACAGGAAACCTTTCCCCCACATTGTCCTCTGACCTTTCCCTGTGTATGCCATCACATGTGAGTATACACACACACACACACACACACGAAGAGAAACTGATTAAGGCCATCCACTTCTTTGAGAATCTGAAAAATGCTTTTGTTCTTTTTACTAGAAAAAAAATGTCTATCTATACTAGCATTTTAAAATTAGTTTCACAAAAACCATTGCACCGAAGCCCATTTGGATTTGAAAATTACAAATTTCTGAGGTTTTTTTTCTTTGTTCTTAAATCCAGACTCTTTCCAATTCTAGAACTCCTTAAATCGCTTTGAGAAATGATCCCTGCTATGGAGCAGTTATAGAAGGACAGGGTTCACAGACGTCGCATAGGTGCCTAACACAATGTGCAATGTCAAGTAAATGCTCTGTCTTAGATGGGTTGAGTTCAGTAAAAAGGCTAAAGACTGAGAGTTGAAATCAACAAATAACGAATTTAAGGTGCTTGATAATAATACTTCTATTTTCTGTAATAGTGAGGTGACCAAGTTCTCCAGCTATGAAAAATGTATTTCTGTCTCACTTTTCCTGGCTTGTCCTTACCATTCAGAAGTGTGGATATAATGTATCTTGGCCTGGGTGTCTTTGGTTTATCCTGGACGTGGTTTCTTCCAATCTTGAATTTAGAAGTTTCAGTTTTTTCCACATTGTAGGAAAGCATCAGCCATTATTTCATCAAATATTTTCTCCGCTTTCTCCTCTCCTTCTTGGGCTCCACTGATTCAGTGGTTGACATTAATACTTTTTTTTTCAGCTTTTTTCCCATGTTACTCAGATTAGATAATTTCTAGTGCTCTCTCTTCAAATTCATCGAATCTGCAGTTGTGTTTTGATTAGTTCAAGATTATCATTTGGGTTTTCTTGGTATCTTCTATTTCTTTGCTGAGACTTTCTACTTTTTCATTTGTATAAAGCATGCCTTTGAGAGTTCATTGACATACCTTCCAGTGCCTGCTGCAGAATCCACTTTACATAATGTTAATATTTGTGTCATTTCAGTGGTAAGTATCCAATGTGTTCAACAGCAGGTCCTTCCTAAGTACATGAGAAAACTTTAGCAACAATTGGTTAGACCGCTTAAGGGTATAGAGAATTTGGTTTTGCATTGTCAGGAGAATATCAGATTTCATCCATATTCTGCCAGGAAAAAAAAATACTTGACCATTTCTCAGCTCATTAAAAGTCATAAAGATGTAAACAACATTAAAAAGTTAGGTGAAACAGAACACTTAGGTGAAAACAGAACAAAATTAATTTGCAGAATAACATGTATAAACAAATGTCTATAAGACTGAATACACACAATGCAAGACTGCTTATTCTTAAATACTGCTGGGCCTGCGTTAGGTACCTTGTGGACTGTCTTATAACAAGCATATAAACATTGGCAGAATAACATTTAATTTTGCTCCATTTTTTGCAACTTCATCTATCTAAATATTTCTCCCAAAGAACACACTAAAAAGTAATTGCTATACAAATACAAAAATGTGGCTTAATTTCTCACTGACATAGTACAAGTTACAATGCTCATTTTTGAGCTGAATCTTTTCCTTACGGATGATTAAAATTTGAAAATCTTAGCTGATACTTCATAATCTGAAATGAAATTTTACATACAGGAAGGTTAATTATTTGTAAAGGGCTAATCATGTAGCACTTTGTTAAACACTGGGATCATAAATACCATATTTCACAATATTACTCAAGATAATTATGCTCTGGGTAATTGTGCACAAATCACTTCTCAAAAGAATTTAGAAGGCATGTTCACCAGGAGCAGAAACTATACCATATTTTATTTCAGATGATTTGTAAAAAAAACTATTTCATTTTGCAAAAATAAAATTATCAGAACTTTTTTTTAACCAACATAAATCAGTTCTGTGAGTCTTGGTATGTTACATGTGCTAGCTTGCACTTCTTTGAGCAACACTTTGGAAGACATTACAAATATTCTTTAGAAAGAAAAAAAGTCACTAGCAATTGACTATGAGCCAATAATTCTCTATAATTCTATAGTTTTTTCATCTACAATTATTAGCCCACAGAAACGCTTCCTTGTGATAGAATTTTGTGGCTTCAAAAAAAGACTTTTCTAATTCCTAAAATAAGGATTACAAATATGTTAAAATTGTTGCAATTATCCATGTTCAGAAGCAATGAGAAACTGATTTTTCTCTTCCACCTCCTCACTGAAAGCTGCAGTCTAGTCATTGGGTACATTTTTGGATTTCAGTTCAGCAAAGTGGGGGCAACTCATTTTCTGACCTGGACAAAAATCCTTACAGATTATCTCAAGAAGGAAGAGTACATGCAAACCATAGTCCTACGACTCCTACTCCAAGCAAACAGTCCACAAGGTAACTAACGCAGGCCCGGCGATATTTAAGAATAAGCAGCCTTGTATTCAGTCTTACAGCAAGTAAGATTTCTCTAACAAACAACAGCTTCCCAGTGGCTAAGACAGATGCCTTTCTACCCCTTACTCCAAACTCAGTCCATCTCTAAATGCTATAGACTCCCAAATTTTTCCTTAGGAGCCATCTATTCCATCCCTATGTTTTTAACTCAGCTCAGTTCAGACCATTGCAATGATGTGAATAAAATTCACAGCAGCTCCTAGGTGATCTTCTGGCTTTCCATCTTACCCCTTTGCAATGGTTTCTAAACATAACCATAAGAAACAGGGTCTCTGGTTAAGAAGAGGAAGGAAATCATCAAGAGTGCAAAGGGAACAAGAGAAAGAGGTAATGGGGGTTAACATGATCTAAATACATTATATACATGAATGAAAATTTCATAACAAAATCCATTATGTCAAATTAGTATATGGAAAGAAAGAAAAACAAAAGAAAGGAAAGAGGGGAAAAGAAAGAAAAGAATCTCACTATGTTGCCTAGCCTAGCTCTGAACTCTTGGGCTCAAGTCATCCTCCTGCTTAGGCATGTCTACAGCCTAAGCATGTCTACAACAGTGTCTACAGGAACACTCGACTCCTGGCTGTGGTGAACTACAAACACAAATCTGAACCTATTATACATGCCACGCAAAATCCTTTGTCATATTTACTGTTTTTATGAATTCCCTAATGCTTCATCGGACCGTTTAATTCCTCCCCTTATTTCTCCAGTCTCATCTGTATCCGCAACTCTTAACCTGATCATATATTAAATATTTTCACTTACTGGGAACCAGCAAATATATTCTTTCCCTTTCTCTTCCTCCTTCCCCTCTGTCTCTAATCCACATGCACATTCTCGCACGCATCGTGCACTGGCGAGGGTAGCTGACCCCAGTGTATCTGGCTTATTTCCATGTCTTCAGGCTTGCAAAGCACTTCTTTATGACATTTTCTCCAACACTTCCAGTGAGAGTTGCATGTCTCACTATTTGCCTACAGAACGATCTTGACGTCTGTCAGGCACATACCACACTGAATTGGAATGTCTGTCTACTTAATTTCAAACATCCTCAACCCCATTTTAGAATGCTGAGTTCTATGGGAGCAGGAACTAGGCCTCTAATGTACCCTGTCTGAGGCATCCAACAGTGTACCTAGAGTAAAATGTTCACTCAGTCAAAATTAATAGAGCACAGAGATAGTGATCATTGTGTCTCCTCATTGAGCTGTACCCCCACTTCCCCAGTGTATCCACTAACCTTTCAGATCCTGTATAGGATAGTCTAAGATTCACTGATTTTACCATTCTCTTTAACTTTTAAATTATATTTGGAAAAAAGGATCTTAACAAATTTCAATTTTATTGATTATTTATGCTCTTGATTCAAGCTCCGTTACATTATATGAAATATTTAATGCATTGTGCAGCATGTAACTGAGAAGCGCTACACCATTTTGAATGTTGAGCCACACAGTAAACTCTCTTGCAGCATTCCCGTTCCCTGCGCATACCAGTTACAGACCCCACTCAGACAGCCTTTCTAGAGATACCAGGGAAAAACGCCTCGCCAGACTTCCAGGCTCAGTGTTTCTATACTTTATAAATTCATTCCCTTGCCAAAGCGTTCTCTAAAAGGCATTAATGTTATTCACCATGAAGAATCCATTGTGTATTTTTTTACTCGAATATTGTATTAAACTTTGATACTACTGCCCCCATTCCTGCTAATCTACCATAAAATTTATGTCTTAGATATCTTGAAATGAAGATTGTCATTTTATCATTGCAAGTACTAACAAACCCAATCTACTCTATTAAGAGGTTTCAATATATATATTTACTTGTGTTTTTGTTTTAGTTTCTCAAAAAAACATAAAGAACAAGCTAATATAGCAGCATGGGCTAAATGAGTCCTTATGTTGTCAGAAGTATAAGATTAACACTTCTATCTCTTAAGTAATACTGTATGTTAGTAGTTTTCCATTTATAGACAAATTTGTAATCTGTGTCCTGAGAGCAATTGGTAATTCATATTTTCTCTATGTCTTTGTGAAGTAATCACAAGACAATTTACAAGACATGGTGTTTTACTTACTACTATCAAATGGTGTACCAATAGAAAGGAAGGGAAAAGAAAAAGAAAAATAGGAAGAAAGGAAGGAAGGAAAAAGAAAGAAAGAAAGCAGAAAAGAAGGAAGGAAGGAATGAAAAAGAAAGGAAGGAGAAAGAAAGAAAGAAAGAAAGAGAGAGAGAGAGAGAGAGAGAGAGAAAGAAAGAAAGAAAGAAAGAAAGAAAGAAAGAAAGAAAGAAAGAAAGAAAGAACTTCACTATGTTGCCCAGGCTAGCTCTGAAACTCTTGGGCTCAAGCTATCTTCCTGATTAGGCATCTTGAGCTGCAGCGTCTACAGGAACATTCACTCCGGGGTGAGATGAACAACAAATCTGATCCTCTTTAGTGGAGCGTGTACAATGTAAAGAAAGCTTGGGCAAATAGATAATTTAGAGGTGGCCGGGGAAAGGGGGAAAATCCTATAGAAATAGTTTTTTAATAGATGACACGATTTAAAGAAAGTGAAGAGGAAGTGCCCACAAGTCAGATGTCTATGTTCTGTGTATCTGCTTCTTTCCCAGTACCTGCAGTTGTACTATTAGAAATTGTGCTTCTTCTCAGACTGGAATACCTCAAAGTCTCATATCTCCTCTCTTCTAAGTACATTCTGAGCCAGGATGACTTTCTGAACAGTAAATAAATTCAGTGTTTAGGCATAATTAGATACACACCACACACACACACACACACACACACACACACACACACACAGTGCTAAGAGTCACCTTTAAAATGTGATCTTATTCACCCACATGTTTGAGCCTCTTCATAAAACAGTCCTCTTATGGAAATGGGAACTTTATTGATTTTTCCACCATTCAAATCATTTTTAGTATTCAATTGTAAGCTATGCCATGCTTCCTCAAGTCCCCTCCAATAAAGGGAAGTCTTTGAGCATTTAGCTATTGGAAAGGGTCAGAAGTAATTCAGAGCAGACTCCTATGAGGCAGTGAGCAGAAACAGAACCCAGCCACTTGGTGATCTAATTCACTAGCTTAATAAGAGCACAGAGCTTACATCATTCCTTATTTGCAGAAGAAGCTACTAAGGCTTGGGTAAGTTAAGCTACTTACAAAAATAAACTTACACACTATGGTAAAATGAATGACAACTGCAAAATAATACAAACAACATTTTTCTGTAACTTACAGACCATCCCAGCTAGTTTCTATACATGTATTTGTCACTTTTCTCCTTGCTGTGGCAAAATCACCTGGAAAAAGCAACTTAACAAAAGGAAAATCTCCTTGGCTCATGATTTGAGAATCTCGTCTCCTGTATCAGGGAAGACATGGCAGGAATATGAGGCAACTCTTCACACCAAGTCTGTAGTCAAGAAGCAAAGAGATGAATTATGGGGCTCAGCTGGGTTTTGTTTTTTTCTTTTCATTTAGTCCAGGATGCCAGCCGATAGCAACCACATTCAGAGAGGGTCTCCCCACCACAACTAAAGTTCTCTAGAAACACCTTTACAGGCACACCCAGAAGTGTATTCTTAGTGATTCCAAATCTAGTCAAATGAAAACTATCACACTATGCTATACAATGGATTCCTTTACACCTGAGAAAATTATGCCAACATTAAATCATGACTTGGTAAAATAATAAAATGAGTGGGTATTGTGATAGACACATAACAGTTCAGCACTCTGGAAGCCAATACAGGAGACTCACAATTCAAAGCTAGGCTAGCTGCTATGCTACAAAGTTTATTCCAGGGCACAGTGGGTAACAAAGGACATCTACCTAAAGAAAAAATGTATGGTCTATATGTTATCCTCCTTCATTTCAAGAAACAAAACAAAAACAACTATTTTGTATGCCATCTATCATATGTATAAACAATGAAACTTCATCTGAATATACATATTAGTTTTCTCATCTTTTTATTTCTAACGTTTCTCATGGATATTTTAGTACAAAGTACTAGTCCATCCCAAACACTACCATTATTTCTTCAAAAGTCATTCCTTTAACAATGTCAGTTGTTTCTATCATCTTCTATAATTGAAACACTATAATAAAAAAACCAGGACATTCTCACCAAATGTCAAAAAGATAGGCATATGCTGTGAGCCTGTGGTTCCAGCCTAGAAACTAACTTTGAATACTACTGATTATAATTTAGTAGATGCAACTGTGTACATAAGTATATGTCTAAACTGTCTGTTGAACTGCTCTTCTGAGAGCACACCTCCCAAAGTGGTAGAAAATTGAGGGGATGAGGCAACCAAACAGAAAGGCTCCCAGTTTGGGTTGATGAAAGGCAGTCTGAATTTCAGGTATGGAAAGACAGGTTTCTATCCAGATAGAAAAGATCACAAATCTCTTATGAGAAAAATACCAGAATCACGGTGTACTTTTCTAATAGGTGACTTTTAAGAGGGGTCAGCAGAACACTCAACACAGACTGAAAGTAGTCACTTTTACAATTGTTCTTATTGTTTTCATAATTGAAATAAGCATTAGTTGTCCAGGTATCTCTACTTTTTATTTTGAGAGGTCAATAGTAATGATAGCTGTCAAGAAATACAATTAATTTGATCATTGTTAGCATAATACACACCATGACACACAGTGAAGTTTCTTTTCTAGGTGCTGTTGCTAAGGGACAGGAGTTTATGATTAAGAAAAGATTCACCATGTAATGAAAAGAGAACAAGTGGAGGAACCGAGGAATCTAACAAAGCTTCAGTAAACCGCATGTATTTGTATCCTTTGCATTGATAATTCTGACTATACTACATTCAGGCTACAGGGACACAGACATTACATGTTATTGTGAGCCTCATATTTTAAAAAATGTTTTATTTACTATTTTTTTTAATTTTATGGATATGAATATTTTGCCTGCATGTATGAAAGTGCACCCATGACCTGGCAATGCTGACAGAGATCAGAAGAGGGCACCAGGTCCCCTGGAACAGGAATTATGGATGGTTCTTAGCTGCCTTGTGAGTGCTGGCAACAGAATCCTGGTCTCTTGCAGGAGAAGGCAGTGGTCTTAACCTGTGAGCCATCTCTCCAGTCCTGAGCCTCATTTCCTTAAAGGAAACTACAAATAAATAGAAATGCTCTGTCCAAAACACGCATTCTACTGCCAGGCTTTCAACACAGACTCAATCTTTAATAGAGCACTTTAAGGCACTGACTGCTTGACCCTTCTCTCTCCTGGTATTCATTCATTCCATTGTTTATTCATTTAGATCAGTTAGAGAAATAAGTGCTAGGCATACCATGGGTAGAAAAGTGACAACCTAAGTTTCAAGGTATTTACTAAATAGAGGTAGGAAATGACACAACTGCTCTAAAGCATGATATGCTACATGTCATAAAATGTACATGAACACATCTGTGTAAGTACTGAGAGACAAACTTTACACTGAATAAAAATGAAACAGCTTATCTCTTTAACATAAGGAACAAATGACCTTTCTCTAATCCATTTCTTTTGTGGGTCTTTCATGTACTTGACTCTGTTGATTACTTTCTTAAAACCACCATTTTTTTGTCTTTTTTTTAAGAGCAGATTTTCTTATTCATTTATTCATTGAGTATCTATTAGTAACTGTGCTGGTTGTTTTTTGTGAACTTGACACAAATTACAATCATCTGGGAAGAGAAAACCTCAATTCAGAATTGCTTCTACCAGACTGGCCTCCTAGGCATGTCTTTGAGGCATTTTCTTGATTACTAATTGAGGTAGGAGGCCCCAGCTCACTGTGGGCACGGTAATCTCTGGGCAGGTGAGAGAGCTGTATAAGAAAAGTAGCTGAGCAAGCCAGTTTAAGCAGGCCAAGCAGCATTCCTCTATGGTCCCTGCTTCAGTTTCTGCCTCCAGATTTCTGCCTTGAGTTCATCTTACCTTGGCTTCTCTTGATGTTATAAGCTGTAGTAAAACAAACTCTTTCTCCACAAGTTGCTTTTGGTCATGGTGTTTACTGCAGGAACAGAAACCAAAGTAGGATATTAACTATCCAATGCCAAATACCCATATACTCGGGTAAGACTAATGTTGAAAAAATATATAAATAAACATATATTAGTCAATGGAAGTGATACCAGAAAAAAGAAACATAATTAAATAAAAAGAGATTGTTAAGGAGGGATGGTATTATTCAGAGCATGGTTAGAGATTTAGAGAGGGTATCTTTAATTTAGGGGATATATAACCAGAGATCTAAGGGAAGAGCTGAGTTACACAGCTGATTGAAGGAAGTATACAGCCACACACAAACACACACACACACACACACACACACACACACACACACACACACACACACACATACCTTATATCCTCTTCCCACACTGTCATCCTTGGAGAATTTTCTGCATCTCTGATAGCAGGGCCCCAGGGTTTCACTGTCATCAGACAATGTCTATGCAACAAACTCTCTGACTCTCCAACTTCTAGTTTTATACTAGCTGCTGCTTAAAGATGATGTCATGTGACTAGCTGATTGTTAATTCATGCTCATTTGCTAAAATTAAACTCATCTGTCAATACTGAGTGTCTTGTCTGATTTCCTCCTGTGTGGAGTGTGACCATCAATCTCCTAGCTAACCAACTTTGAACTTGTTCTAATCCCATACCCTGCCTATAATTCTGACCTACATTGGTCCTTTCTCTTGGTAGTTCTTTCCGTTGATTGTTCTATGACTGTAGTGCTCATTTCTGGGCAACTTTTCAGAAATTCAAATATTTTAAAATTATAAGTTTCTAGATACCATTTGGCAAGGAAAAATAAAATGTAATTAGTAAGTTGGTGTTTTGTAACTGTGTTAACTGACACCTAGGTCTACAGAGATGCCACGTGAACTGCCAGATAAAAAAACAGAAGTCCAACAGAGTCTGGATTCAGCCCCCAGTTCTAATCCCATTTCAGCTATAGAAGCTCTACTGTTACCTGTTTCGTATTGAATTTCCATGTATGCTCAATGTAAAATAAAGTGTGCTACCACCTTTCAAAAAGCACTGGTAGGTAAGCTTGTCACGTCCTTCGTGATAAAATCCAAATCCCATGAACTGTAGCCATATAATTATAAAAATAGTATTAGAAGAAATCCTTAGTTTAAACTTTTACTTATTTTCATCTCAGATGGATCCTAGTTCTTCTGACAACTTGAAGGTTTTGGATGAATTTGGTGTAATAATGCAAGAGTCAGTTTAGGATTTCTAGGAGGACAGTACAAGAAACCAGTAAAGGTCCAGGATATCTGTAATGAAGTAAGAAATTGTCTCTAAAACAACACTTTCTGAGGTTTTATCATCTCAGCCTCTTTCCCAAGTAAAGCACATTATGGTAATATGCTTTCTGCTATCTATATTTAAACAGAGAATCTATGAATAGTGGGAGTTTCTAGGCTCCTGTATCCCATGGAGATTTGAACTTTTTTTCTTCTTCTTTACGATTCATCCAACTTTTCAAAAGTAAGTAACTAAGAAGTATTTAACATGCAAAGCAGTTGGTATGGGCTTCATGGTACAGAAGGTGGTGTAGTGTACTAGGGTGAGTTGTGGCTCTTTAGATCCAGCATGGTTGGTTACTGAGAGGACAATGCAAGAGGTAGACCTCACACACAGTAGACTGGCTGCAACCTCACCTATGGCTCAAGTCTTGGCAAGTGATTTTCCCTTTTCAACTCTGGTAGCCTATTTACTTCTATATACCTGATCAACTGAGACAATAGAGATTTGCTCCCAGAGGCTTCATGGTTCTCATCTATACACAAAAACTTTAGACTTCATGACCTAGAACTAGCTTGAACATTGGAAATCTAAAGTTATAAAATGTATACTAAATTTGAAAGAACAAATAAGAAAATGTATAAAATGTTTCTAATAGTTTTGTACTAATGAGATGTCAGTATGATAAAACCTTGGATATATTGGTATAAATAAAGTATATTGCTAAAATTACTTTACCCACTTTATTATTTAACTACGAGCACAGTTAAAATGACAATGTACCTCATGCTGAGTGTCTATGGGCACAATTGGTTCACTCTAGATTTATTATGGCACACATACACAAAGTACATAAGATTAAGGTCAAAAAATTTAAATCAAGTTTCTGATTCTTGCCACTTCTTTGGAGAAATCACTTAGTACAATGTCCAACTCTTCCATTGGCTTTGACAATTTATTACATCTCTATGTACCTCAACTAAAACAGCTTTCCCCATAATAAAATTAAATTATGGAACCTACCTTATAAGGTTAGTGAAAATCAAATAAGTTAATAAATGTGAAGAACAAAATCTGTACATTTATAAGCAGCATATAACTTCAATGCTCCTGAAAGCATGATGGGATTGTGTTCTAGTAAGCCCATTATAAGTTGAAATTATTGTAAGTAAAACAATGAATATACTTAGCATAGCAATAGAAATATAGTACATTGTTGTGTATTGGCTGAGAGTCCATGGCTGACTGCTAGCAGCAGCTTGATGCTGCTACCCAGCATTTCAAGAGAGCGTATCCTGCAAATCAATCGCCCAGAAAAGACTAGAATTCAAAGTTCAAAGTATGGTTTCTACTTAACGCATGTCACTTCATTTACAGGAAAATTCTAAGTCAAGACAACATAAATCAGATGATGCATAGTAACTATTCATCTCTCATATTTTAATATATTGAATAGAGACTAAATTATTGATTTTAATATCTTAAATGTTATTTATAAGGTGAGGTTAAAATCCAATGAAATAATGCATTTAAGATTACTTAGTAAGTCATAAAACCTAGGCAAATATTAGCATGCATTGACCATAAATGCCAGGGTACATATGAGTTGAGTTTTCATATCTCTTCACTCTAGAGTATTACTAGGTTTAATCTATTGATGCATATTTTTTAATCTCATTATACACTATGCTCAACGTGAAGCTTCAGAAAAAAATCAAAATAGCTCATAGTTGATACCCAACCTCACCCTCAAACCTGTATCTTTGTACATTCACTGAATGTATAGCTTGGGTTCTCAATAATTTAGACACTGCATGGTCCTTATGTTAACTAAGACCTTTCTGCAGTATACTTTAGAAATATTTAGACATCCAATAGAAAAAATATTTTAGCCATAATATCTGGTACAACCACTGAGTAAAAGCAAGATATTGTTCTTTAAAGTACTATACAAGCCAGGCATGGTAGTGCACAATTTAATCCCAGCACTGAGGAGGCAGAGGCAGGTAGATCTCTGTGAGAGTCAGGCCAGCCTGGTCTACATAAGACGTTCCAGGACAGCTTGGGCTACAAAGAGATCCTGTCTCAAAGAAAAGTAATATACATGATTAAGGTTCATTAGGAGAAGCAGATACAAAAGAAAGTTATTTAATGATTGATTTTGCTGAATTTTAAAAAATGGAAACATTAATTCACTTATTCAACTAATAATTTCTGAATTCCTATCATGTACTAGGCACTATTCTAGATACAAAGTACACAACAAACAAAATAGCCAGAGATTTTGCCTTTGTGGAAGTGTGTATTACCATTATCATTCAAGGAGCTAATCAAATACCTGCAAATGTATGTGTACATGTGGTTCAGGGTGATCTTCGGTAAGCATCAACCCAGCTTGGTGTTTTACTAAAACGTCATTTTGAATCTATATGTGTGGTAGGGTATCCAGTTCATCTCTTAACCAAGTATCAATTTATACATCTTCTGCAGGACAGTAACAAGACTCATCATGAAACCCCAGCAAGAATCTCTCACCTATGTGATGCCAGATGGCAGGAAAACCAAACCATTCATAGAGTGGGTTACAATCAGGCTACATTCAAAAGTGCTGTCTCTACAGGATTCCTAGTCACTCAGCCAAGTGCCAAGGATTTACATGCTTAATTCCCATTGGAATTTACAGGAATTAATGATGCATGAAGGGGAGCCAACCCCATTCTTGACTGAAAAACAAAGTCTTGAAGTACTTCAAGAAAAAAGTATACATTTTGCAGATGTTTTTCATAAGTATTTTTTTAAATAAAATTTTACAACTCTTTATATTGTAAGCTGGGAGCAGACTAGGCAATATACTGACGTGGTTTAAGGGCAGATACAAATCATAAAGCCTCCGTAGTATAATAGAAAAACACTTCTTGAGCTAAGTCTGTAGATGAACCTGGTTTAGTCCTCAAACTAAGCACTTACCAACACTGTGGATATAAAAAAAGTCAATTGTATGTGAAAGTGCTTTATATAGTGCAGCACTATATATAACAACATCTGTATACAGGATGTATTTGGACAAGTGGATGTCTAGTTTAGAGGGAATTTTAAATTTTATATGATGGGATCATTTTTAATTCAGTGATCATGTCTACTATGAATGAAATTTAAGAGTCCAGTTCCCCCACCAAATTAATGTACTAGGAGTCAGTTGATGCTTGCAAAGATCTGTCTTGAACACCAGTAGAACAAAGTAGTAGCAGTCCTGGAAACTGTATACCACAACCCCATAGTGACTGCAGAAGTTACCATACTAACTAAAAACTGTCAGAAAATTCCACATTCAGATTTCTCACAAGAGGACAACTGTTTACTTAAATGCCTAATAGTGGTCTGGAGTCAACCAGCTGTCCTAGATAATGTTTCAAACACCTGACTAGTGAGACTAGTGAGTAGTTCTGAAAATAAGAAGAACCAAGATTCTGTTTCAATTGACATTAAATCATATGAAATCCATTGCAGAAAAAATGCTTCAAATATATAGGACTTTAGGCCTAGGTCTATTTCCAACTCCACCTCTTAAGCTATTAGTGGTCCATCCTTCTGCAGCACAGATATTCAAAGAGATGATGAAAAACAGAAGAAGAGATTCTAGAGTTCATAGACATAATAAATTTTGTATTTTCTATAAACAAGGCACATTTTGCATAATGCAAGTGTATACCAGTATTTCTTATGCCCCATGGAAATGATTAGCAACTATTAACTAGAGCCATGCCAGAAAACAGTCTCTGTAAACCACATACCAGCTACCAATACAGATCAGACAAAGGATGAAAGCAATCCCAACTGAATACTTTTCAATGAAATTTTATGCACCCAGTTTTAGGTATCAGAGCCTTCTCAAAATGAGCTGCCACCCTGTTTTCAGTTGAAAACACCGTTCTGTGCTTTCTTATTCCAGAGATTACAACTCCATCACCAATGATGGCCTTTGTTCCAGATAAGTGGACTTAAAGAATGATTTTTGTATTGTATTCAATTAATAAAATGAATCAGCACTATTTTATAGAGGAACTTTATATTCTGCTCTAATCTATACCTCATAAAGAAATGAAAGGAATATTTTCCAAGTGGAAAGCAAAACACAAGAAAAGATTATTCCTATTTTTAACTAAGAGTCATAGCATCTTTAAAAGTCTTCATCCAGGTAGTCAAATAATCAGTTTCTATTCAACCTCTGTTCCTTCTTGTCCTATGGGTAACTATGAGCAAATCACAAAATTAGCACATCAGTTATTATTAAAATAAATTTTTACACAAATGAAATTCAGCAAAGTTTAGCTGAACAAATATCAATTCATTAACTGAACAGTACTCAGAACTAGGAGAACTTCAGGGAGAGTCACCCGGAAACTTGGGATTGTTGTGTTCATAGTTAAAAGGGAATGTCCCAGAGGGAACAGCCTGATTGGATACAGGCCAGGCACTTCCCTTGCTTATGCCTAGTGTGGTGAGGCATTTATCTATTTGAATATGGTCCGATCAACTGCCAGCTTGTGACTGACTAAAGGTCAGCTTCTGACATTGGTTGAGACTTAGATAACTGTTACAAAAATATTATCTAAAGTTTTGTTTACACACTAAGTCAAGTTGCCATTCACTGTACTGCAGAGTCAGCATTATGTCACATTTCATTAATCAGTCTTGATCGCTCTAAAGTTTTATATTACTGAGCGTTTTGCTTTTATACTGACATACTAGGCTGAAATTTTTATGTGTTTGTTTTAGGTTTCACCACCCATTTTCCATTAAAGATTAGTGATCATAAGTGCAAAGCCAGAGCAAGGATATATATCTCCTTTGCCATGTATTTGAACACAAGCTTAGATGCCCAAAGCACAAAACATCTACTCTTGGCTCATAATCTACATGAAAGACATTAAGTTATTGGAAACTATTTTGAAATTACTGAATACTAAGGCAAATAAGAAATCATGTAACTGCTTATATAATAATAAAAAGCAAACAAAATTCATCCAAATCCAGAGTAAATGCTTAGCCAAGAAAACTTTCTACTCATAATACAAATGAGTTGTCCCAACTTTATTCAACTAAGAAAAATACAGAGTTTCTTTGGAGCCCTTGTCACTGACTCTTTCCTCAGTTTACATCCTCTCCACAGATCCTAACCAGCAGCTTTGATGTAGTAGATTCATAATCACCCATTCAGGTGTGTGCCAGCTATCCTTCCTGGGCCAGGTTCTCTTTGGGCACCAGAGAATAATAACAACTTATCTGGGTTTATATTCTGGTGGAGACTTGGATATTTTTGAATGAATGAAATAGATGCTCCAGATACTTATTCTTAATAAAGTCCTTTCTGGTGCCAAATTAAATAGATAAGAGTACATTTCCATTTTAAGGAAATGTTAAACAAAGTAAAGTAGAAATCATATTTGTAAGGGGAACTCATATATTTTCAACCCCAAAGACAAAAATGATCTATGTGTTATGAAGTTATAATTCTGTAAAGTAAGAAAATTAAGAAAAATGAAAAAGGACTAATCAGAATATATCAGAATACAGATGTGGGCAGTTGGTACGGGAAGTTCTAAATTAGAACCTAAGGTAACATTCTTTCCTTTCAGCATGTTTTAATTATGCCCATTTGTCAAAAAGCTAAACACCACAAAAGCTTAAGTAATCATAATCTGCTTACATTATCACAGAACTGGTACTTATAACAATGGTCTTAATGCACTGTAAGATTAAAGTAATTGCTCAATAATCAAACAAAAACTTCCTTATACTTCTAGAGTTTTAAAAACTACATTGAATTTTTATTTCCTGAAAATTTATAAACCATGTCAGATATGTATGACTCTCCACTAACTTGACTATTAAATTAGCTTCTCATTCCTTGTCCTTAGACATTTTACCAATACGTACTTTTCCTACCGACCGTCTCTCTCTCTCTCTCCTCTCTCTCTCTCTCTCTCTCTCTCTCTCTCTCCACACACACACAGGGCCACAGAGGTCATTTTGTTTTTTCTGAGATTAGCTACATCTAGGGGGGGAAAGCGTGTTAAGGAGAAGAGTGGGGAAGAGAACTGAATGAGACAGTTTAAAATGTATTAATACACCAAAGGCATTTTTTTTAAGTTCTAAAATTGTACCAAGCATTCGTGTAAAATGTTTCCCTCATTCACAGGACCTACTTTAAATAATATACAATTTAAAAGTTTTCAAGACTTCCTGAAGAAGGTATGCCTCTGGTCCCTGCTGGCCTTGAACTGGCTCTGTAGACCAGGATGGCCTGGATCCTCCTGTTTCAGCCTCCTGAGTGCTGGGATTTGAAGATGTGCACCACCATGCCCAGCTTACAAAATTTCTTAGTCTGACCTTAGAAGTCATTAACAGTGTGCCCCTGATTATTAATACTTGCAGTCAGGATGCTAATCTCAGTGTCAGACTGAGGGTACCATCCTCTAAACTTCCTTATCATGATTTGCTTGGACTTTGCCCACTCCACTTTGAAAATCTTTATCCTAAGGGGCCCCTGAAATTGATGTTATTATTTCTCTTCAATCCCTCTAGCACCTTTATGATTGCTCCTACATGTGATTTGTCATGATGAAGCAGAATGGACACGTTTATTTGGTTAACCTCAGTCTTCTGACAATCTCTCCACCATCAACCGCTGACACTCTCTGAAATAGTTCTTCACTTCCAGCTGCTTAAATAACACAAACATTCGAATTACTCACTAGTATTTCACCTTCAACATGTCTAAAATTAGTTCATTATTTTCACTATCAAGGATTTTTTTTGTATGTTTTAATGTTGCCGCCCATGGGGAGTGGTTTCTTCTGCCTCCCAGTTAGTTATTCAACCTGAGAAATGACTATTACTTTTCAAACTCCTCTGGCCTCCCTTCTAATCACTTGATAAAAAATATGTTTCCTGAGATCAGTCAGATCCATCTCTTTGTTTCTTTCTTCTAATTGTTACTTTCCTTCAGGTGATATAATTGCATATAACTAGATCACCTCTCAATCTTCTAGTCCAGTATGTCATAGAGCATAAGCTCAACAAATAAACGTCTATTAAATAAATTAGATAAGGGAACAAGTCTTAAAGCTTTTCAGAGAAGGAATTTTTCTACATAAAGTTCACAGAAATTAAGCTGCTCAGTTTTCAATAGCCTGGATCTTAAATTAAGAAAAAGTGGTCTTAGAGATACTAGCCTTAACATTAAAAGTGAATTATATTAACATTTTGGAACCTGTTTTGTGGCAGAGTAAAGAGAAAAATCTGACAAATGAACCCTTTAGCATTTTGGAAAGGAACTTACCAGATTCTTAAAATCTTCTTAAAACTCATGAAAATTCTGATGAAGTCTCATTCACTATTTGAGATGTTCACAATTATGGTTTTTCCAAACTCCTGAGACACAATTTTGAAATCTGATCGTAGTTCTTTGGGTCTGGAGTCTTTTTCCACCATTGTATGCTTCACGTATATAATGACAATGCCCTAGAAACTTTCAATTACTTAGAGGTTACAACGGAAAGTTCACTTTTTTGTAGCGACTAGATTTTGAAAAACAATATTAAAATATGAATGCATAATCTCTCTATTAGTCACTTAACATCATGTTTCCAGTCATCTATCACACAATGTTTCTATGAGGAAGTGCCCAGCAGGAGCCTTTCTTATCACTAAGACTTCCAGAAAAATTATTTAGAACCCAAATTGACATGTTTTCAAAGATTTAACAAGCTATAAGAAGAAAAAAATGACTTTTTAAATGAACAACTATTATTCTTAGGATGCTTTGTTATAACTATCATTCTCTGTGTTCAACAAAGGTTATTTCCTGGCACACTTTTATGTAAGCAATGCATAGGACAAAACCCACTGTACCCATCATGAAGCTGAGCATCACTGAACAAAACCTGAAATAGCAGTTTAACTTTAAAAAGAAGGCAGTTGCTTTTTAAAAATAAAGCTGTCTATATTTATTATAAATGCTAAATTGAGCAAGTTACCTCAGTCTTCCTAACACACCAATCAATATAGGAAATGTAATATGTCAAAAGCTTGAAAACCTTTTAAAAAATTCAAATCCAAGGATTAGGGTGTGCTTGTGTTTGCTTTGTTCCTTTATTCTTAACCTGAAAACCACTTCTTCTAGATTTGATTATAAAGGGAATCAAGGAGGAAATTAACTAAAATCAAATAACACTATGATGTGAACATTTATTTGTAATAACAGTTATAAATTTGAGAACTTCTAGATAAAAATGAAACTTCTGTCAGCTATTAAACATATTTTTAAATCTTTGTTGATGAAAAAAGCAAAATCCAGTGTTTTCTTCAATAGAGTTAATGAGCTAAATGGGAAACATCTCATTAATTTTTGAGCTCCCTTGCAAGGCAAGAAAATAACATTCTCATCTAACAGCTGGAAAAACTGAAGAGCTGGTGGGTGTGACCATGCTCAATTACAACAGCAAAAAACTGGATCTAATATATCCTGGAAGTAGCTATCAATGATTATTTCATATACATGGCTCTTTCTATTATTTTTAAGAAATCAATAGCTGCTTCTTAAAGTATAAGACTAGTTAAACCCTTGGATTTCAGCCCATAGTTTTTGGCAGAGTAAATTATTGCCTCATGATCTGGCAATGCAACCTCCTTTTAAATATTACTTTTAAATAACTTTTTCTTAATCTATACAGCCTAACATCAAGACAATTGTGGATATTCAGGAAACTTATTTTAATCTCTTTATATCTGTAAAATTTCAGCAACTATTAATTCTTCACAAAATGCACTGAGACACAAATTAAAAAGTAGAAATTTTGTTTCATAAAAACAAATTTGACACTTTGCTTAAAAGTTGCAAGCCATCATATGGCTGTGCACTTTTTTGAATTATATTTTACTAAAACCAGGATGTGTTATTTGGGTGGAAATGCCTTCAGGTTACTTCCAATATTGTACAATTTTGACTTTCCTGGGTAAAGGGAATTGGCAAGTGCATTATGTATAGTCAAAAGATACAGTACACACACACATACACACACACACACCTCAAGAAGCAAGTCATTATCTCTTTTTTAATTGGCTAAGGAAATCCACAATCAAATCAAGGCAATTTAACATCATTTCAGTATTACTAACATTTGTCTTTGTGTAACGACTGTGACATCATGACAGTGAAGTATTCATTTTTAAGCTTTAAACAGAGAACATTTTTCCTCTGTGTATCCAATAGAAATACAATATGTAAATTAACCTATATTATCTGTATGCTGATTGGCCTGAGTTCTCCTGAATGTCACAATCTCACCACCCAGCGATGAGGTATTTTACTGCTGTCTGGAGATCAAATTATTACTGTAGAGATTTTTTTATTATTTTTTCTGTTTCATTAACAGATTATTATAAGGCAATAAGCTTTCAGGAAGAGAAGCAGACGTTTTACATTGGAAATTAATGAAAGCATGTCTGCTAGCTTTTGAGGAGTGGGGAGTGGGGAGTTGTTTGAAATTTTATACCATCTTCACAAAAACTCTTCGGAAATGGTAAAATAAGGACGTGCATGATTCTAGAGGCGTTCCTAATCACCCAGGTGTCAGGCTATGTGGTGTTTGTGATATCGTCGAGCCGTTTGGACTGTTGTAAGTTTTCTGTATTCATTATATTCCTGGTATTTTTTATGTCTAATAACAAAGGAAAGGAAGAGGGAAACTCATAGACACAACCGCTTTGACATCACCAACGTATTGGTCAGCCCAACTTGGAAGAGGGGAGAACGAAAGCCTTGTTGCTTGGGGTGGTGTGGGGTGCGAGGAACAGCCATGTAAAATCTCTGTCCCTGATCCCTTAGTCATATCCGAGAAGGTAGAATGAGAGCAGATCATTTTTGTACCTGTCCCCTGAACTTAGCTTCTTCCTTAAATGCAGATCTGACAGGGCTGCCCTAGCTTGCTTCCCTTCTTCCCCACTGACAAGATTTTTGACTGTGCTTTATTTCTTCTTCCTTTCTTTCTCTTTTCATTCTTTCTTTTTCTCTCCCCAGCTAACGTGCAAAAGCAGAGGTCAGGAGGGAAAAATCATTTGAGAAGAATTCTACAAGGCGCTTCCAATGCTTAGGAGGACCACCCTAACAGAGAAAGGAAGACAATGTTCCGGGAAGGCGAGGGTTCCAGGCAGCTGGGGCGGAGGCG
The DNA here is from genome assembly GCA_035773235.1 of Eospalax fontanierii. Taxonomy (NCBI): domain Eukaryota; kingdom Metazoa; phylum Chordata; class Mammalia; order Rodentia; family Spalacidae; genus Eospalax; species Eospalax fontanierii. The sequence goes on along the minus strand of CM069528.1, from coordinate 72,385,573 downwards.
GGCGTCCTGGGCTCGGTGGCTTCGTGCGCTGCCCTAGGGGAAGAGGATGGGCCTGAGGTCCCGGTCGAGCCTTCCCAAGCCCCCCACTTCCAATGCGGGGAGGGAAAAGTTCCAAAGCAGCCTCGAGGGAACAAAAGCCTGATTCGGGGCCGGCTGAACTGGACAGGGCACTGAAGCAAGCCAGACTGCTCCGGAGACGGGCAGCGGCTCCCGCTGGCTCCACGGAGGCCGGAGCAGCTCCTGCCGCCGCCCTCGCCACCGCGCCGCCGCGGCCCCTGCGTTACTGGGGGAGACCGTGCCGCTGCGACAGGGGAGGACGCGGCTGGAGCTGAAGGAGGCTCCAGCGCGCAGGCGCCGCCGAGCCCTGCCTGGATGCTCAGTCAAGGCACTCAGGAAAAAAAAATCAGCAATTTATAGAAAGAAGAAGCTATAGTCTGTCGGGATATCCAACACCAACAGGTAGGAGGATATACTCTCGGTTAAGTTTGGGGGAGGGGGTTTGCACAGTGTTGATGAAACTGCAGGTTCACCGGGATACAGCCCTCTCTGAGGGTTTTTTTTTTTTTTTTAAACAATAAACTGCATAATGGAAGTACATTCAGACAATGCACCTCCTGTAAGGCTTATTGAGAGCTCGGTTTCTGAAAAGCGTTGCAAGACTGAGGAATATCAGACTGCGAATCACCAGGAACCCGTGCCTTGCATCACAGAAGCAAGCTCTCTCCTCATCTTCCAGTATGTAATGCATCTCTCTCTCTCTCTCTCTCTCTCTCTCTCTCTCTCTCTCTCTCTCTCTCTCTCTCTCTCTCTCCTGTCTCTCTCTCCCTCCCTCCCTCCGTCCCCCTCCCCCATCCCTATTATAAATCCAGGGGTGGCGAATTTCAGGTTTCGTAATGTTGCATGATGCGATCGGTATTTACTCGGGGATGTACCGGTTTGGAAATTAACATCATCTAACGCAGTTTTGCCTGGGCTTCCTTCAGCATATTCCAGGCAAGTGAGAAGTAGCAAAGGAAACACACTTCCTGGGAATAACAGAGAAAGCTGATTTCCCTTGTGTGGCTCCAGAGGGGACAATGTGCATTTTGTTTGAAAATAAAGCCACTTGTGATTTGCAGCAAAGATTATCAGTGTAAATGAGAGACTTAATTGCCTAAGAAATACTGGTTCGTGTTATATTTCATTTAAATCCAGGCAGCCAAGGTTTACAAATGGAAGTGCATTATTCCTCTGGGTGTGTTTCCCTGGCCAGTATTTACATTAACCATTTTTAATAATCATGTGGGCTTAAAAGAGACAAGATTTGTCAAAAACGGGGGGGAGGGTGTAGAGAGAGAAAGACAAAAGATTAAATCACATCAAATCTTGGGACAAGTTCCTATTCATTTTGAAGTCTGCTGTTGAAATTGTGCTTCAAGATGAATCAACAAATACTCTTATGCAGCATGAACAGTGGCCCTTGAGTTAAAACACATATATTTTGCAGAGGTTCTTTGGATGATATGAGCAGAGAAGCAGCCTGTAAAGCACTGTCACCAAGCTCCAAGAAATGTGGGCAGCCTTCTCTGTCTCCTACCAGAAGTCTTGTAGATTCCATTGCAATACTAGTGATTAATTCTTGGGCTGGTATATTTTACAACTGTGGAACATTTTGTTCCTTCTCTTCTGAAGGTGTCCATATCCCCTGTATGTTCTCTAGAGTAAGGGCATTGTTAAATTCAGCTTGCTTAGAAAACTGAAGCAGTGATACTCTGAAATCGCAAACAAAATTACTATGGAAGCAAATAATAGTATTAAAAATTGAAACTTTGTTTCCTCGTACATTAATAGCTTTATGCTAGCAATGAGACCGTTGCTTGTTAACTTAAGAACTGAAAGCTCTTTTTCCCCCCCCAGATATACTGATGGCAAATCAAGTGGAAGAAAAGAGGAAGCATGACCACAGATCGGAGCAGATCTCTTTGTGGATTACATTTTCAGTAAAATGTATGGATCTATCTTTTCCTTGTTCCTCTATCTAGATCATGAGACTTGACTGAGGCTGTTTCCTTATCCCCCATCCATCTATGGCGAACTATAGCCATGCAGCTGACAACATTTTGCAAAATCTGTCACCTCTAACAGCCTTTCTGAAACTGACTTCCTTGGGTTTCATAATAGGAGTCAGCGTGGTGGGCAACCTTCTGATCTCCATTTTGCTAGTGAAAGATAAGACCTTGCATAGAGCACCTTACTACTTCTTGCTGGATCTTTGCTGTTCAGACATCCTCAGATCTGCAATTTGTTTTCCATTTGTGTTCAACTCTGTCAAAAATGGCTCTACCTGGACTTATGGGACTCTGACTTGCAAAGTGATTGCCTTTCTGGGGGTTTTGTCGTGTTTCCACACTGCTTTCATGCTCTTCTGCATCAGTGTCACCAGATACTTAGCTATCGCCCATCACCGCTTCTATACAAAGAGGCTGACCTTTTGGACGTGCTTGGCTGTGATCTGCATGGTGTGGACTCTGTCTGTGGCCATGGCATTTCCCCCAGTGTTAGACGTGGGCACCTATTCATTCATTAGGGAGGAGGATCAGTGCACCTTCCAACACCGCTCCTTCAGGGCTAATGATTCCCTAGGATTTATGCTGCTCCTTGCTCTCATCCTCTTAGCCACACAGCTTGTCTACCTCAAGCTGATATTTTTTGTCCACGATCGAAGGAAAATGAAGCCAGTCCAGTTTGTAGCAGCAGTCAGCCAGAACTGGACCTTTCATGGCCCCGGAGCCAGTGGCCAGGCAGCTGCCAATTGGCTAGCAGGGTTTGGAAGGGGTCCCACGCCACCCACCCTGCTGGGCATCAGGCAAAATGCAAATACCACAGGCAGAAGAAGGCTGTTGGTCTTAGATGAGTTCAAAATGGAGAAAAGAATCAGCAGAATGTTCTATATCATGACTTTTCTCTTCCTAACCCTGTGGGGTCCCTACCTGGTGGCCTGTTACTGGAGAGTTTTTGCAAGAGGGCCTGTAGTTCCAGGGGGATTTCTAACGGCTGCTGTCTGGATGAGTTTTGCCCAAGCAGGAATCAATCCTTTTGTCTGCATTTTCTCCAACAGGGAGCTGAGGCGCTGTTTCAGCACAACCCTTCTCTACTGCAGAAAATCCAGGTTACCAAGGGAACCTTACTGTGTTATATGAGGGAGCATCTGTAAATCTTTAGCCTTGTGAAACACTAACCTTCTCTGCTAAGCAATTGTGGCCTGTAGCCATGTCCTGAGAAGAAATTCAAGGATGGGATCAGCAGATAGAAGGATTTGGGCAACATTCTGCAGTCTTTGCAATAGTTCACCTATAATCCTATTTTAAATCTCAGAGTGATCCTGCTGACTGCCGGCGAAGGTTTGTAATTAAGAGAGGACAGAACCACTGCCCTAAGTTTCTTTCTGTGGTTGAAAGCTAGATAATGAAAGTAGCAGGTGCTAAGTATCAGTGCTAAATGCTGTGTATATCACTACATATGAAAACAAATTTAAAAAACAATTAGCATTGGACATTTTAATAAATTATGTTGACATGAGGTAAATGTGTTGATAAAAGCTAATTTTAGAAGTTTGAAGACTTTAAAACATTTCATACTATTTTTGTTTTGCAAAGACTACATTATTGGGGAACTTAAAGTACTGTAATCCTCTGAAGATGTGCCATGAATTATTGGGGTACCACACTTTAAAAAATGCCTTGTAAGTTTGGGGGAGCATTCCAAAGCAGTATATTGGTTCCAATTAGAGTTTACTTTTTTGTATTAATACACTGCTATTTCTAAATGCCACTTTACTTCCCTACCAGTGAAATTGCTAGCACTGAACTGTATTATGTGTTTTTTGTTGATTCATTATAAAAGTTTTCCAATTCGTTTCTATTTTAGAAATGCTAGATGTTGGTCTGGGAGGCAACATAAATGGTACCAACTGATGACAGATAAGCAGTTCTAATAATGCAGAATAAACACATGTTGCCTTAAAGGGTCATCTAGTACACTTCGTCTTCTTTAGCAGTGGAAAAAATAGCAAGAGGCATTGAATCAGTGACTGGTACTGGCCGTTCACCTGGAAGTGCATGGAAGAATCACTGAATACTTTTCCCTCTTTCCTCACAGGGTTTGAAAATTAAGGTGCACATCACTGGATTAATGAGATTTCCTTCTGAGGTGTGCTACCCAGTGTTCTGGTGTTCTAAGAAGCAGGCAGCTGATGTATGTTTATATTTTGAGTCAGCTGCCAAGGAGAGACCACAGCCTTAGTATGACATCTGGCACAATTTGTGAAGTGTTTATTCTATGGAAGGCACAGTATTGTTTATACTTTCTGCACATTCAGTGTATTGGTCGTTTAAATTATTTCAGTTTTAACTGTGAAAGCTTATAATATGATTTCTGGTATTTTAGAAATACATTAGATTCTGTGAGTCTCATTCTTTACAATACAGATGTGTGAACTTCAATATAAAGTTGCATTTGCCAAAATTTATCTGTGTAGCCTGTTAATTTTCGTGGAATAAATTTTACATTTTTGGCATATAGCATTTTTTAAAATCTAGGAAACAAGCACAAACCAGGAAAGGGAGCTTTGTTATGAGGCTTTTTAAAGTTTTATAGCTACTATATTCTGGAGCAGGAAATATGTGAATGATAACATAAAGCTGACCTACTATCTATAAATTATGACTTGGTAGCTTTTCATATCCATTCCCTTATTTATCCTTATATGTTAGTAGACTCTAGAAATGTATACACTCTTGATAGTTTTAGAATTTTAATATAATTATTACACTTTGGTGTACAGTAGAAATTTTGAGTTCGAAATATATAATTTGTAAGACTGGTTACAAGAACATTATGAAAGAGAAAGTTGTTGTCAGTTTTGTTTGCTTTTCATTGTTTTGTTTGTTTGGGGGGTTGGGCATTATCTTGTTTTGTATTTGGAAAAGTAAGCTTAAGAATCTAGTGAAACAGAATTTCTTATTGATATAGTAATTCTATAAACAGTATCAATATAAATAAGAAAAAATTAAGTGAAATGTTCCACTGGTCTATGCAACTGTTCAGTTTTGCTCAAGCCATGATTAGTGAGCATTCTAACCTCATTTTTACCAAAGCTGATTGGATCTGAGACAAAGTTTGATGCACAGCAGTGAGGTGGATCTAGCAATAAAAACTCCTGTTGGTACTAAACTCATTACCAAAATCACAATAAAGCCAATGTTACCAAAAGATGTTCTGCTAACATGTTTCCATCTCAGAAAATTTACAGAAAGAAGTATGACAGTGATTATCTTCACGGAGAACTTTGATTAAAGGTTCAAATACCAATTAGTAGAAATTTCAGCAGTAATCCTGAGAGCAGAGAGCATAGGTTTTGACAACCTTCAGTACTGTTATTTAGAGAAGTAAACAAGTGTGGAGTAAAAGCAGGGATTTGAGGAATGGAAAGAGTCAGTGAGTTTGCTTGAGTCAGCCTAGCTTCTTGAAAAAACTCGATTTGGGTATGTGGCTGACCTAGGGGTCCGTTACTCTAGTGAGTAACTAGTTCACTCTTTGTTTGGCATTTGTGGTTAGAAACAGAGACTGTAGATTAGATACATCCTTGCTAATCAATTGAGTTTAACTCTACTACTGCCACTACTCCTACTAGTAATCATACAAATAAAGTCTGCTCTAGTGCCTTTTTGACCAAATCATATTATCTGTTTTGGCAACTGTTCCAATAGTCACTAAAACAGTTGGTAACTAATTGGACCTGAAAATGTACTCATCTTCAATTCATATAAATACATTTCACAGGGGAATCTGACTTCCTAGTGAGAAAGACTCATCATAAGTAAACAATATTCCCTCTTCAACCACACTTCAGAGTTGAACAGTCTTTACATTATTTTCATCATAGTGTTGAGGTGTTTGTGTGGATGAGCTAGTTATCATCTAGCTCCTTTTGTATACAGTGGACTTCTTTTGAAATGCTTGGCTGGAGCCAGGTGTTCAGTCTATGACTGAGGAACCCCATGCAGATGTTAACTGAGGCAGAAGAAGGTGAGTAGCTTGCCTGGATTCCCACACAGGCTCCATTTAAATAACAAAAGTAATCATTAAAGAAAAAAATAATTGTAAGCAGGGCAGTGTGTTTGACTAAACATCTTCCTCTGGTGTTAGCTAATGAAATTTCAACTCTAGCGTCTTCTATAGAGTTAACTGATTTGTCATTGTTAACATTTGGATGTGAACCACTTTCTATTTCTCTGAATGCTCACCTGAGGAATTTGCTCATTTATTAAACAAATCTGTCAGAGGCACTGGGCTGGAGGCACAGTGAATGAAAACCATGGGAGAATGATCTCTCATCAAGCTTCCTTAGTTGAGTGGGAAAGAAGCAACTGGACTAACAGTGAGTTGTGTGAAGATAATGAACATTCCTAGATGGAACAGTATTAACGGGGACAAATGAACTCTTTTCCTTTTCCATTTATGCTTTATCTCCTATTTTTCCCTGAGATCTTTTATGTACTTTATTTCCTCAACTCAGGGGGACCTTTAATGCAGTCTAAAGAAAGTATCAGGATCCTGTCATTCACACTTAGGTGAATCACCATGTTATATTTTGGAAACAGCTTACATGTAATTAATTCAATGTATAAAATCACAGAGAAACCTAAATGTCAAGTCTTTCATCACCTCACTATATCCTATTTGTTCACTTTCACATGAGATGGTTCCTTCAGGAGATATGGAGGTGAGTCCTGCTGCAGTCCTACTCCCAAATTAGCAAGAAGATGTCTGTGTAAAGCACAGTCAAATGAAAGATTTGTCCATGTGCATCTCATTGATGACTATCAGAGAACCTTTCCTGGTACTACAGATAGTATATAAAACATGGTGCATTAAAAAATATTATTAAAGTATACTACCTCTTTGAGATTTCTACTGCTCCATATTGGGGAGAAAAGACAACTCCTGAATCCCCTGTAGCTGAAAAGTTCATTTGGTCTCCAAAGTTTGTTTTGATTGCAAACACAATGGGATATATTTATAATTACGTAGACACCTTTCAGCTAAGTCATTTAAATACTGAGTTGTGTTGCTTCTGGGATTACTGCTGGAAAATTGCAAATGAAAACAAATCTCTTCACTTCTCCATATGCACCATTAAGCAAAATATGAGTTTTTATTCTATCTTATTTCATGTATAGCACAGACCATATGTTATATGCACACATATACGTATATGTATAAGAGAAAAAGGAGGTTAAGATGATTGATACTGGTAACATATGTTATACACACACACACACACACACATATATATATATATAAGAAAAAGGAGATTAAGATGATTGATACTGGTAACATATGTTACACACACACACACACACACACACACACACACACACATATATATATATATATGTATAAAAGAAAAAGGAGATTAAGATGATTGATACTGGTAACATTTCAAATACTGGTCAGTGAGGCTAATCAGGACAGAGGTCTGTCATATGTCTATCATTCCCAATTCTTGTGAGTTTGTTTTTCCATACAAAATTATAATACCTTTGTGTGTGGTAACCTTCTCTTGGGAATATTTTGAATGAAAATTGTATATTCTACTGTTCATTGCTGATATTTTTATTGTTCTTCTCAATTTTGTACATGTCACAATTCTGTGATTTTTTTTCCTAGACCTTCAAAAATTTTATTTACCTCACATTAAAATGATAACATTGATAGAACTGCTTAGTATTGAGGTTTGAATCTAGAGTCTAGTCAAGTGGATAAAATGAAGATATCATTTACAAATGGCTAGTTTGCTTTTTTGTCATCAGTCAGGTATAGTTAAGTGAATCAAAATTATATTGGATAAAGGAGTAACAGAAGAAATTTGGGGTGATCAGATTAGGTAACACTTTTGCCTTATGCTGTAGTGTAACAGGCTCTGAAAAAAATATGTAAAACCAGAAGCCTTTATAAAAGTGTTACATAAATAAGACCTGGCTTTTAACATAGGAAAAGAGCTTTTACATTACCTACTTTTGTCTAAAGGTTGTTGTCCATTAGCTACTCAAACCCTTTGGGTCAAAAGGCTTTTAAAGCCAGTTTCCTCTCACCATGTCAGATAGCTGATCAAGCAGCAGAGCCTCTAAATCTCCCAGAGGAGAGCCAGAATGATATGTTTCCCTGAAAGTGGCTGCAGAGATAGAGCTCCAGGAAGCCACAGGTCATTCGGAGTTTGGAGCTTGGAGCTGCTCACACCTAGCCTTTCCACCAGCTCCCATGACATTAGATGCCACAGGACACATCATCCTAGGAGAGGTTTCCAAGTTTGAATTAAAAGCAAGAAGCAGTTTCTTTTCCTTTTCTTAGAGTTTGGTAAAACAATAGATTCTTGACACAAATATTAAGCTAATATTGTAATTCATGACCTGTTTTATGAGATTTTTGAATAGACAGTAAAATACTGTAATGTTTAACTTATATGGATATCTGAGATCATAAGAGGAGCAAGTCATTTATTGTGCCATGGGGAAAATGATTATACTATGAAAAGTTTTAGAGCTGAATTGATAATTGAACTTGAATTAACTGAAGTTAATTAGCTGTTTCTTTTCATAGACTCAAGGAAGGAAAAATCTGATTAAATAGATGAAAGAGGAGTTTGTTATTTTCTCTTCCATTAAAAATATTGAATTTAAAGTTCATTTTCTCCTGTGAAAATGAAGTTTTGATCCTTTTTGCTAAGAATTTGTATTTCATCATACTTTAGTGCAATAATATAGTGTACATCCATTTTGTGCAGATTCTTGGTCAAATGATTTTGTCTTTCTATGCCTCATCAATATAAAAGGGATTACAATAGCATGTATGTTCTAGAGCTGTTGAAAAAATTTATGGAGTGCATCCCTGTGAGGCCCTTGCAGAGAGTCTGGCATTTTAAATAAAGTTCACTTTTTCCCATCATGGAGTTCATCATCTCACTCTGGAGCATCACCCCAGAATGAGGCAATGTGCTAAGTGCTATAAGGGAGAGAGGTGAGATAAGTGTTAAAGCAACACAGACAAGCAGCTAAGTCCATGAAGGTGGGAGAAGGAAGGTGAGAGAGAAGAGGTGACAGCTGAGCAAGCCTTGCAGGGTGATTTTAATTTCATTTGCTTGATAAAGTTAGGAAAGCCCTTCAGATAGAGGGATTGTAACAAGATGAACAACAGAAAAAGACCTTTGAAAGCTCCTGATGTGTTTAACAGAGGGATCCACTAATCAGAGCACTTTAGGTGGCGTAGCTGGAGCTGGGGGAGAACCAGCATGGCGGGGTAACTAGCTAAAAAGCACAAGATTTGAAGGTTTCAGTCCCTGTTCTGTCTCTCATTAGCCCCGTGGGCTTGAACAAGTTAAACTTTATGAGTCTCAACATGCTTATCTATAAGTTGAGGGGTGAACACTAGCAAACTCCTATTTTTAAAGATTTACTCTGAATATTACATGAAAAGAACGGTAGTAGGGTTACTAATGCCCCCTTTGCTTTCATGTAGGCTCCTGCTAGTGCAGGAAGAGGAGACTCCATCGGGAGGCTTTTTCAAATGACTTTTTAGAAGGATACCTCTCAGATTTTTAAAAGTGGGTTACACAACTCACACCAGGTGGTCGGTTTTACCCAGATCTGGCTAGTTTTCGTGCTGCATTACTTCTGCCACATTCTGAAAAGGAGGGATTTAACATAGAGGACTGTTGTAGGCTGCACAGCATCTTTTCAACCATTCTATCAAGTCTTCTTTAAAAGTCTGCCTTCCAGGAACACCATTCCCCATCCCAGTGCCAACTAATTACACTTCTTTTCCCACCCTTAAATTGTCTCCATAGCTTTCAGTCACGCTACTGTTTAGATCTATAATTAGTAAAGGGATGACTCATGGAAAAGATGGTAGAATGCCTTGTAACTCCTCTTTCTGTGATGTTCATGCAGTCAGGTAATTCTTATTTTTCTTTCGGTCGACTTGTGGACAGTGGCTCACATACCTGCCATTCTTCACTTCCTTTTTGAATCTGTTTTGCCTGCTTACCCTGCTCTCATGCTAGTTGTGCCTCATGTTTTAAATTAGATCTCTTTCCCAGTAATTCTATCAAGATAAGTCCATCTTCCTAAGTGAGAGCGGCTGTCATTCTCTGCTCGAACACTCTGTAGTGTCAGGAAACATCATTTCAATTTAATTATCCTATGCAAAGGGAGGAAAAGGTCAGGGTGGATATTAGGAACTGGTCTGCTGGTCAGCTATAAACTATGGTCAGTCCTCTTGACCTCTTAGTTCTCTCACTGTATAATGAAATTCCTCTGGCTTGGAAAAATCTATAGTTTGTCTATCTGGGTCACTGATGTTTCCAGGACATTAATGGCATGGTTATTTCTATTCAGCAGAGCTTCCTACAACTGGCAGTGGTCCACTGAGAGCCACTTCCTCTGTACAGTATTCAAACTAACTAGGTTCCTATCTAAGCAGCTGAAGGCCCAAGTTGATCCCAGTTTATTGATATCAAAACTAGAGAATTAAAACACTCACTGGCTTTTGCTTTATTCATCTGCTACCTTCATAACAGAACTTTTAATTTTAATCAGACAGATCTGATGCCCTGCTTCCATTGCAAATGACCAAAATATGAATATTTGTGTCCTGTAATTCCTTTTTATATTCTGTCCTCAATTATAATTAATTCCTGGGTTTCTTTTACGGGGAATGAAACCTTTAAGTTCCTATTGAACTTTTATCAAACATAAAATCCAGGAAGATGTTTTAATACATGGCAGTGTGTGAATTCAGAACCACCCACCCTTGAATAGGTACTTAATTAGCACCTACTTTATACCAAGAGAGGAACAGAGTACTCAATAAATTCTTTCATCAAATCTGATATTGACTTAGATGTTAGTCTTGAAATTTGTAAAATGAACACAAATCAACTTGTTTTTTTGTAGTTATATTTTCTGTGTCCAATATGCATGAGGACATTGCCTTTCAACTACGATCTAGTGAAAAATTGCTTTCTGATTATTTTTACTAATATTCAGGATTTGGATTTAAATGGCTAGAATAAATGGTGAATATACAATTCTGATTTACAGTGATAAAATGATTTAACTACTATAAAGCACCATTTTTATATTGTTGGGTCTTGTGACTATTTGATATTTAAGAGAATGAAGTAGAAATGTTGTTAATCTTATCGTGGTGGTGATTTTAGGTACTAATGAAGAATTTGGTAGGTAGCATGAGAAAATATTCATGCATTCAAGGATTCATAAATTCAAAGAAACAAATGTTCCTGTTTTTACATGTTCCTTATTAACATGCAGTGTAATGGAAACTGCACAATTACTGCACCGATTCCTCTAGGTATGATACTACACAGCTCCTGGATGCAGAAAGAATCTATGTTCTTCTCTGTGGTGCTGTCATTTGTTATGCCTGGAAGGTTTTGAGCATTTTCTGCAGTGTCTGAGTTCCAGTGCTTTGGATTTCCATTGTGAGCACGAAAATCTGTCATTTTCACAAAGGAAAAAAAAAAGTAAAGCACTACTGGTTTCTGTCTTGCTTAGGAAAATGTGTTCTCTGTGACAACCTTACGATCAATTTAAGATCTGGAGAGATGGCTCAGTGACTAAGAGTGCTTGCTTTGTACTCGTGAGGACTTAAGTTTATGGTCTAGCACCAACATTTAAAATTTCAGGTTTTAGTTACACATGGTAGTCTGTAACCCCAGCATTATTAGGGGCTGAAGCAGTCCAATCATTGGGCTTCTAGCTGCCAGGCTCGCTTCCAGTTCAGTAAGAGACCCTGTCTCAAAGGACTGTGATAGGGAGTGATAGATACACCATATACACGTACACCATGCATGAGTACACACACACAGATACACACACATACACACACATGCACACACATACACAAACAAAAAGCAACAAAAATAATTTACAAATATCAATATACATTATATTTACATTATAAAATACATTCTAAAATATTTAACGAAGAATTATTTTAAAACTGTATTTTCTTTAATAACCATAATCTAGTGTAGTGTGTTCATCGTAAGGCAAATTGGAGACCCAACTTAGTGCTTTAGTACATCTTGATGGCAAAAAATAGGAAATATATTTAAATGTATTTTACCTTTAGCCACAGAAATCAGGATCTTGCATGTAAGTAATCACTAGGAAAAGCTACAGAAAGAAAATGAGAAAGAATGGCAAGGTTGGAGTCACGAGAACCAGAGACATTATGAAGTCAACAAAGGTATTCACCAGCAGGAGAGGATGAAACAAAGTCACAGGACAGGTAAAGTTTAAGTGGTTTAGAATTTGACCTCACTGTTTAACAGTACCTTCTTCTACCTCTATGTGTACCTGGGATCAAATTCAAAACCCATTGTTAAAAGGTTTTGTGATACAGTTCCATGTTTATCTGTCCAGATTCTCTCATTCCCTCTGGTTTTCTCTTCTGTATCATGCTCCTCATTTCCCACAACATACAGCCACATACCTCTCTCACTAAGCTCTTCAGCCTAGTCCATGGACTCACTCAGAATTCATCTTTGATTCCTTTGACCCCATATATTTCTCAGTTTGCTGAAGACCTAGGTTATATTCATCTGCTTTATACAATGTGGTAGTTTTCTTCAACTGTTTCAGATTTCCTTAGAAGTGAAATCTAGATTTCTAGGAGATGAAAATTTGTAAGCTCATTGCCTTATAATCCACTTAATTTCTATCTCATAAAGTTTAGAACTGGGCAATAAATGTTTAGCAAGCAGAAATATTATTAACATATATGGAGAGAAGAGCAAAACTTTAAAAATTCTGCCTACTCACCGTGTTTCTTTTTTTTTTTTAAAGATTTGCTTCATTTGTAATTAGGTGTATTTGTGTATGTCTGTGTGGGAGTCTGTGCAAGTGAGTGCATGTACCTGTGAAGCTCAGAATATGGTGTCAGATCCTCCGGAGCTGGGATTACAGGTGGTTATGAGTCACCAAGTATGGGTGCTGGGAACAAAACTCCGGTCCTGTGGAAGGGTAGCATGCATTCTTAACAGCTGAGCCATCTCTCCGTCCTCCTCATTGTAGGTTTTTTGTTTGATTTAGTTTTTAATTAGCACTCTCTTCATCCTTATCAAAACTGAGATTTTAATCTCAAATATTATTTCCCAAGGACATAGGACAGGTGTATGTGACGGGGAAAGAGGCAGGCAGTTCAAGAGGAAGCGAAGAAAGAAAAATAATCTATAACCCTAAACTCAAGAATCCTGCTCTTTTGGAAATGAGTACCCTAATTTTTTGATGGACTCTAAACTTTACAACTTTCTTTCTGTTTCTTTTTTGCACTACGAAGGATTAAACTGAGGCCCCAAACACAATGGACAAGCACTCTACCACTAAATTATATTCTCAGTTTTCCTTTCAATTTTTATTTTGAGGCAGGCTGCTCGTCAACACATTCTGTTCCCCAGGCAAAACCCTGAAATTGTTATCCTCTTGTCTCAGCTTTCTGAGTACTAAGATTACAGACCAGTTGAATTGTGTGTGTGTGTGTGTGTGTGTGTGTATGTATGTTTCTGCGACTGTGTGTCTGTGTGTCCTTGTATGGTGTATGAGTATATGTGTGCACGTATGCTCGCCAGACTGGTCCAGCAGAAAGACCAGAGTATAACTTCAGTTGTCTCCCTCTATTTCTCTCCACCATACTTCTTGAAATAGGATATCTCTCTCTGAACTTGGAGCTGGCCACTTTAAAAACTGTCTTACCAGTAAGCCCTCAGGATCCTCCTCTTTGCCATGACTCCAGCACTGAGATTATAAGTGCATATTGCTGGGGATGGCTCAGTATTTAGCACTGGATGCTCTTTCAGAGGACCTGGGTGCAGTTTCCAGCCCCATATGGGCTAACAACCATCTTTTAACTCCATTCAGGGGATCTGACACCATTTCCTGGCCTTCGTGGGCACTGCATAACACAGATTCACTTGTATACATGAATGCAAAACACACATACACATAAAATAAAAATAAACAAATTTTTAAAAATTAAAAAGAAGTGTGAGCTTATATTATTTTAAAAAGTGCATACAGCCACAGTCAGCCTTCACACAGGTTCTGGGGATTGGACTCAGATTCTCATACTTGCCCTGCAAGCTCTTTACCTACTGAACCATCTCCTTAGCTAAAATTTAGAGTGATGAAGTTTGAATTATTCACATCTTATTTTGATTCCCTTGTTATTGTATTTGATCAAATGACCTTCATGGTCATAAATACAGGATGACACCTTCCAATAACTGCAATTTTCCATGTAATAACTATTTTAGTGCCTTTTTTAAAGTATATTTGTATTGGACAATATTTATAGATGGGGACAATAATTTTAATCAAGGATAGCTCTTTACCGATGCTTTAATAAGGATCTGTATTCGACTCTATTTAATCAATTACTCATCATGTGATCAAAACCTAGAAACCTGTTAAAGTGTAGTAGAATTTTTTGAAAATGCATATTGTCTCATATTAGCTTTTAGAGAACAGGATTGCAAACAAGATTGTAGCTTATCAAATATAGACAACATTGCCTTGGTATTAGTTTGTTTCTCAGAATGACTAAAATAAATATATAAAATAAGGTCTAGAATAACCTCAATTTTATCAGATGTTTCAAATTAGAAAATCCTTCTGAAATATCATTAAGAATATAGATCTATAACTTTATATTTCACTTCTGTATGGTGAGAATTTTTGCCTAATGGTAACTGAATTTTAATATATGTTCAAGTGTGCTTTAGAATATTAGATATTTCAGTTAAATAGACTATGAGGAATGCTGAGTTTCTCACATGAGGGCATTTATTATTTTATCATTGTCATGATCATAGCTATTATAAATCTAATTAATGGAGACATTTGGGGTGTCAGTGTCAGTTGAGAATAGGCATAAGGAAGAGTTATAATCTTAGTTTTTAAGAGAAATGAAGACTGTAGGATTTTTTGGTGATAAATAAAATGGGATGGGTGAATTTCTTCATTTTCCAATTAGTTTTAAAATGGAAAAATTTAGAATTATGTACACATAAGTACAATTTTACAAGTGAAATTTATTTCACACCAAAACCTTCTAGTCAAAGATTCCCACGAGACTTAAATAATCATGTTAGTATAGGTAACTGAAACAGTTTATTTTGTTAACTCAGTAATACTGAAAATACAATTTTCCTCTATCCAACTAATAGAACTTGACTATGATTTGATTCTGACAGATCATAAAAAGATTTTTATCTATTTATTTACTTTTAAGTGTCTGTGCATATGCATATGAGCAAAGGTGTTGGCAGAGGACATAGGCCAGAGGCCTGGGATCCCCTGGAGCTGGAATTACAGGTAGTTGTGAGACAACTTTCATGGGTCCAAGGAACTGACTTACGTCCTCTGCAAGAGCAGTATATGCTTTTAACCATTGAGCCATCTCTCCATCCCCAAAAGGATTAATTAGTGAAAATCACTTTTTAGGCATTAATTCATACAAACATTTATGTAACACCTGCATATGTTCCTTATGAAATGTTTACATATAGAAATGTTTATTGCATTTAACTTAAGTGCCAGGTAGTCAATAAAACATCTGATATATGCAGAACTATTTTCATAAATAGGAAAGAGCTTCATTGAGGTTTATTGATTTGGAAAGTTTATTATCTCAACTCCAAGGAGGAATTTTATTGTTAAGAAGCATCACCAATGAAAGTTCTCATCCTAATATTTAGATTTTATTCATTAAAGAAGATGTGTTAAGGAAACCATCCCACAAATTTACATCTGAAGAAGTATTTCCTAAATTGAGAAAGCAAATGTTCTGTTCCACTAAAAGTGGTGGATTTTGGCATCTTTCCCTAAGTGGATCGGGTATGTCATGAAACAACAATTCCCAAATAACAGGTATTGTCATGAGAAGGAGATCATTCACTTCTAAACTCCCTCAGTTTCTGAGAGGGCAGTGTGCTGTCCATCAGTGATTCGGTGAAGGCACTTCCTGGACATGCCCCAAACTTCATCATGAAAGTCAAGTTTCAGCAATATTCCACTGTTAGGGTTGCATGATGTGGTGTGCTCTCTGTTTAGTGGGAAACAAATTAATTATTACTGATTTGGTTGAAATAGATGTTAGATTGCAAGAAAAGATGCACAAAGTTCAAGTCCAGCACGGGTTTCTTTTTTTTAGCTTAGAAAGAGCTACCTTGAAGCCACCTTGTCCACAGACGCCATCAGTGCTGGTCGAGCACCAGAGACATGTGTGCAAGTGGAATGAATTCTTGGGTGCCTTCGGAGCACAGAATTATGGCATCACGTTATGGGTCTGGAAGGACTGGGAGAAATCTTGTAGTTTTGCTCCTATTCAATGACCATGTTAGTTTTAACTTTTGAAACTTTAGCACTGAAATGGAAGTAGGATAAAGCAGAAGAAACACAATACCTATTTTTTTTTCCAGTGGGTGGCCTTAGCTCTCCCCTCCACCATTCATTCAGCTATCGTTTCATAAAATGGCTAAAGGTCAATACCAGCCTAGCTCCTTCACGTCAATACCAAGTTAATCAGCGATAAAAGTTTTCTCTTGGTTCAAATGATACCAATAATATTTGGAACAATCATGACAAGTACCAGAATTTCTACATTAATCTTGGTTCAAACATGCCTCTAGCTTGACAAAATTTATATTTTTTTTTACTCTTTGAATTTCTATTATTATTATTTTAAAATGGTTAGTGTGTACTCATTTTTAAGAGATTCATATCTAATCACGTTTAATTCATTTTAAAAAGAAACATGAAAATACAGTTTCCTTTTTTACTTTTCTTCTCATCACATAGTCTTTAATTTGCTGGATGCCTCTTCTTTATAAAAGATACCTCTTAAAATCAAATTTCAAGACTATTTTTTTTTCAAGAAGGTCTTCCTATGTAGCCCTGAATTTAAGCAGATCCACACATCATGGATACCCACAGAAGAGCAAGGTGACAAGACCAAGGTTATCCTGCCCACACTATTCCAGAAGTTCAACTACGTGGTCTCTCAACAACCAAAATCACAGGCGAGAAAACAAAACAAAGACCGTGATTCCTGTTGATAAAATAGGTGGCACTGTGAAGGGATAAAATAAACTGCTGTTTTAAGTCTGAGGAACTAAACAGGCATTTCTAAGAGACAAAGTCACAGCAGGGATGTGTTAATAGGAAAGTGCAGTCTGAAAGACACCAGGGAGAATAGACTTCCTCGTGTCTAAGCCTATGAGTCTGATGAATATTCCTACGCAATAATATCAGAACAGATTGGATTCTTATTATAGCACATCACATTGTTTCAGGGAAATAAAAGAACTGCAAAGTCATTGGCTAGAGTGAAATTTCATAGCAAGAAAAGCTTTCTTGGTCTTCCCAAAGCCTTCTCCAGAAGTTTTTATGTCCCCAGCTCATCCCAGTTACCATACAATGTCAGTCACTCCTGTTCAAATTCCAGGAGGGGAAATCAGTCTAGGAATAGGCCATTGTATGCACCAAAATATATGTGTGTAACTTAGGTTTTCATTTTTAAATGTATTTTACTGGCATATCTTAGAAATGTGTTTCTATATATATATCACTATTCTATTTCCAGTGCTAACCTTAAGTGACCTCACACACGCCATCCAGTCTTTTTGTACCTTGGGTTTATGTTTAAAGTGAATTTTCAGAAAAACTCTTTGTGTGCCAATACATTGTTTTAATTAAGGTTTTCTTTTCTTTTCTCTTCTTTCATCTTGCTTTGTTTTTTGGACAGGGTCTGGCAGCATAGCTTAGGTTGGCCTTGAAGTCAACATCCACAGTCCTCTTGCATCAGCATCTGGAGTGACTGTAATTATGCGATGTGGCACCATACCCAGCTTCAGTTATGCATTTGTAATCTAAGACTATCAAGGCAAGATTTTCACTTCTTTTTATGACTATTTCTTTTAAATAAACTAAAGAAAAAATGGAGTCACATAGCAATAATAAATGCTGCTACTGTAAGAAATATCCAACTGGCCTGAAAGAAATGATAGAGATATTAAATGTGTATAAGGGCTCTAACTTACATGGAAAGCTCTCAATTTGCAGAAGGAAACCTGAATCAAACTTTAAAAATATGTACATAGCCGCATATACATATATGGCATATATAGGATATATAAGTATATCCTAAAATTATACATTATAAAAATATCTGAGGAGAATACATTTTTGGTGTTGGTAAGAAAGATTGGGACCCATGTAATTTTGCCACTTTTAGGAATATAAAGGATGATAAAAGTAACAAATTAGATGCAAAAAAACAATGACATAATTGGATTGAGTTTATATGGTGACTTGGAGTAATATATAAATATAAAATATTACAAGTTACAAGTAATAGACAGTAATAGTTACAAGAACCAAATAGTGGTAGAAACTAATAGTGTGCAATAAAATATCAAGAAAACTCTCCCAAAGAATTAGAGCTTACACTCCACCTTCTGCAGCGAAGCCTGGCATTCTTCGTCTACTTGCAAAGAATAGCAGGACTGAAAGAAAGGAGTCAGCTCCTAGTCGGGGACCATTGTTAGTTAAAGCTGAATCATCAAAGAATAGATGACCACCTCCAACTTAGTACTTGAAGGGATAAAAGCTTCCTTCCCTGCATGTAGTTTCTTTCCTCCTTATGGGTGTCACCACTAGGAGACGCTATTAAATTGCATGTGTATAATAGAATAAATTTGAAGCAGAAGCTGCATGTCTCATCCCATCTTCTCCCAGATTTCAGAAGAAAAGTATTTGTCCATTTTTCTCAACCTATTCCTGGAGCTTGAGGTCTTTCTACTGATCTTTTTCCCTGGCTTTTTAATCATTTTAACCATTTTTTCAATGGTTAAATGTGCTAAAGAAAGCTTCAAATACAAGGAAAAAAAATCTCACAGTCCTAATTCTCTAGCTGGCATGCTAACTCACCTCTTCGCAACGGAGCCACTTCCTTCCTCCAGCAGCAGTGGATCTGTCCTCCATCGCGTTTCTTAAGTTTTCACTCTTTTTAAAACTACAAAAGATCTCCTTCCTTAACTTTTTCCCAGATAGTCATTGAGATAA
The DNA here is from genome assembly GCA_035773235.1 of Eospalax fontanierii. NCBI lineage: Eukaryota > Metazoa > Chordata > Mammalia > Rodentia > Spalacidae > Eospalax > Eospalax fontanierii. The sequence goes on along the minus strand of CM069528.1, from coordinate 72,366,389 downwards.
ACATACATATCTATAACATCTGTGTTGTGTGTCAAAGATGTGACACCTTTGCATTGTACCCAGCTGGAACAAATGTTATAACTACCAACGATGCACCCTAATTCCATATATAACAATTGCCAAAACTTACTTAAGATGTACCATGTTTCAAGAATGATTCTAAGTACTTAACATGCATTAGCTCCTTAATCCTCACAACAACTCTGTAATGCAGGTGCTATCTTTGTCATTATTGTACAGATGAGGAAACTGAGGTCCATGAAAATTAAATAATTTGTCCAGGCAGGAGATTCAGCCCAGTGGGTACACTGCTTGCTAGTAGGCATTAGAACCTGATTTTGATCCCTAGCACTGCATAAAACAGGTGATGCATACCTGTAATGTCAGCACTCAGGAAGTAGGGGCAGGGAAAACAGGAGTTCAGAGTCATTCTTGATTATAAGATGTAGTCAAGCCTGAGCTACATGAGACTCTTTAAAAAAAAAATTAGACCAAACATGTTATTGACAGGGTTTCCCTAGTCCCAGTTGGCCTGGAGCTCACTGTATAGACAAGGCTGGCCTTGATCTCACAGAGATCTGCTTGCCTCTGCCTCCTAATTGCCAGAATTAAAGGTATACAGCAGAAGTCATCGACATCTTTTGAGATATTAAACTCAGCATTTAAAAAACTGAGTTCATCACTCCTTATCATTCCATCTTGAGTTCTCTGGATACTGGATTTTCCACTGTTCTGTTGTTAATACCTATGCTAGCCTCCCCCTGACGCTAAGGAATCAAGAGAAGGAAGGAAGCTTTCCACTGAATGTAAGCATCACGACCTGGGGATGTTGCTCTTTTTCCATTGCTCCATCTTCTATAATGTGAGGAGTTCTTGGCACACAGTAAGTGTTAATAAATATTGGTTAAGAATGGATTCAGATCTGAGTTTGCCTTTTATTTACTTCACTTGCCTTTCAGTTGACCCCTCCATGTTACCACAGATCCCTGCCCTGTGATGCTATGGCATGTGGTCTGAGCATTTATTAGAACTAGCTGAAATGTCCTACTAGGAGTTCACATCTTGCCTTTCATTGCTTACCTGAATCACTGTAGAATTATTCTGACTGGATGGACTGAGTCCAGTTTTACCCTCCTTCCAAATGATTTTTTGTGCTTTTTCCAAAATGAGCTTCCCAAAATCAAACTTGATGATGTCTCTGCCCTATTTAAAACCCTTGAGTGGCTCCCTAATGGTCTTTGCATAGAACCTGAACTCCCACATACAGCATATAAAACTGCTTATAACCTGCACTCTATGAACCTCTATCACCTAATCTATTTTCAGTGACTGTTTACTCTGCAGCCACACTCAATATTTCCTATTATCATGAACAAATTATGCCTTCTCTGTTCAGAGTGTTTGTTCTTGCTTTGGTCTGGAACACTGATTTTTCAACCACACCTTTCCTTGGCTTTCTCATGGTTCCTTCCAGGATGCCATGTCTGAATTCAGCAGGCCTGGATCAGGAGCACAGCCTGCATTCTTCCTCTACAATAAGCAGTGTCAGCCCATGGCACTTTAACTTTCCATTTACTTTATCCTTTTCCCTCCTAGACTTCCAAGGTATGTGCAGACAAAGAAGACCCCCACCTGATTCAGCACTGACAATCGTGAAACCTACTACGGTGTCTAGCACCTTGAATATACAAGTGGAACAAATGTTACCCTCTAACTTTTCACATCAACTCAGAACAATTTACCAAATTAGTTCATTTTCAGTTTGAACAGCACAAGAACCTGCTGGACTTGAACAAGAAAATAAAGGAAAAATTAGTTTAGAGGAAATGTTAGTTTAAAAGCAAAATGTTCTGATGAAATTACAGTGACTTAGGTAAAATTAAGGAAGACTACATCAGGGAGTCACAGTGACCATGAGACATGAGCCCAGTAACCACAGCAGAAGAGACAGAATTGTTAAGGACTTGAACCGAAGCTTCCAAGGAGAGGCAGCATGCCTCAGAGTCAGGCCTGGCTGTCAGTTCTGACAGGAAGTCCAAAACACAGAGGTCAAAGAAGGGAGGGACATATCTATTAATTGATATTTGTGGAATCTATTAAGAAATAAGTGGGTGGGGCTGAAGAGATGGCTCAGTTGTCAAGAGCACTAGCTGCTCTTGGAGTGGACCTGGGTTTGGTTCCCAGCACCCCCATGGCCACGATCATACATAACTCTAGATCCAGGAGATTCAATGCTGTCTTCTGACCTCGGCAGGCATTGCACAGCAGGTGCACTTACATAACTGTAGCACTCATACATATAAAATGCATTTTTTTTATTTTAAAATTTAATTTAAAAGAAATAAGTTGATGGATGAATGAGTGTAGATTTTTTTCCAGCTCTGTGAATGATGCAGTCAACTCCTGGGAGACCCTTAAGAGGGAAGAAAAGTCAAACATGGCCATGAAGACTTAGAGGGAGGCAATATAATGTAGTATGGATTCACTCACTGTATCCTTTCCCTGGATGCACTATATAGTGACAGCTGATCTAGTATCTCACTAAATTCTCTGCAAACAGGTACCATCTTAATGCCATCTTACAGATGAGAAAATTGACTCTCTAAAGCTAAATAATTTGGTATTGATGGCTGCTTTCAGGATTCAAATATCTGTCTTCCTGTCTCCCAAGCTCAAGCCCTGGCTTCTGCACCCCACAGCCTCCCACTATGATATACACCATGTACTGGAGTTTGCTCTTTGCCAGATTCTTCGCATGAATTATCTCACTCAGACTATGACTGTCAGAAATAGAATCTGAGACTTAGAAAGAGAAAGTATTTTGCCTAGTATCAAATAGGAAATAAGAACTGAAGCCGCATTTTAGAGCTACGTCTTCCTGTTTCCAGAAATGCTTACGCTCCTTTTGTAAAATTTTTGTCAGAAGAAAGATCTTCAGATTGAGTCACATGACCAACGAATAAGTTGAGGAGGGAAGGGAGGAAGAGGAAGAGGTGGAGAAAGCAACATAATCATTTTGACTTTCTACAGATGTGGCAAAATATGGAAGATAAACAAATTGAAGAAAATAATTAATAATTGTTTTTATTCACAGGTCCAGAAACTTATACACAGTCTCTTGGCTCTGTGGGTTCTGGGCCTTGGTGATACAGAACACCATGGCTGGGAGCTCCTGCAAGAACCCAAGGAAAGAAAGTGGCTGGGGAAAGATTATATTTCCCACAAACATGACCCATGGAGCCACTTTCTAGAAACAGGAAGACCTAGGTTCAAAATTCAGCCTCAGTTTTTATGTCCTGTTCAACATGAGGTAAAATACTTATTATTTCCAAGTGTAAGTTTCTACTTCTCAGTTTCCATCACTCCTAATAACCAGTTAAATTAGGAATACGTCAATGGATTAATCCATTATGATCAGAGTCCTTATAATCCGTCTCTTTCCGTAAGTCAAACTTCTGAACATGCTGCAAATTAGGGATCAAGCCTTTATCACAGAAGCCCTTGAGGGACATTTCAGATGAAGACCATAACCTCACCTAAAAGTTTGTTTATCTAAAGCTCTAACTACAAACCATATTTACATATGTCTTTCTTCCTGTTTACATTGTATAACTTAGTATTTCTGCTATACTAGGATGAGGCAGAATTTCTACTATTAAAATGAAATGGAATTTTCATTTAAATAGATATAGCTATAAACCATACTTCTAGATGAGGGAGCGATTAAGGACATGATCTTTTTTGACTACAGGAAAATATCTACAGTGTGGAATGATCTAGAAAAGATCTAGCAGTGTTGTAAATGTGACAAGTTTTCTCAGCATGCCTTAATTGTTTTCTTCAGTGTTTGTTATGCAATCAGATTATATTAAAAGTAATAATGACTGTTAATTAGAATATTTAATTTAAGATGAAGATATTTTTCATTTCTGATATGCTAATTGCCAAAGGAAAAAAAATATGTCTCTGGAAACAAAAGTAGACGTCCTGCCAATGAAAGAAGAGCAGCCTCAGCCCAAAAATACCAATAACTGGCCAGAGAGATGGTTCAGTAGGTAAAAGTGCTTGTTGAGAAAGCCTGAGGACCTGACTTGGATCCCCAGAATCCATGGTAGAAGGAGAGAATGGACTCTGCAGGAAGTTGTGCTCTGGCCTCAACACATGAGCACCTGCATTCACATATATCACCCAGATTCAAGAGTGAACACACACAAATTATAATTAATAAAACTTTAAAATCTTAAATGTAGCTGCTGGGAGAGGAGAGACAGTTCTCTTTAGGGTGTGGTGCCAAGTAGTTTGTACAGAGTCTAGGGGATGGACCCACACCCACAAACATTTGGGAAACACAAATTAGATCAATAGTACTTACATAAATACAGGGGATATCAAGTGAGGGATACAGGAAGGTGGGAGATGTCTGAGAGGAGACAGGGAAGGTATTCTGAAAGTGAGGGGTCTCAGTATGACAAAAGTACATTGTATGAAATTCTCAAAGAATCAGTAAAAATATTATTTAAAGAATTTTCAAGTACTCCTTTTAAATAAAGTACCAACAGGCAGTAAATTGTTTTGTTTGCTTCACAAGTTCATAGTGTGGGAGAAAAAAAGTCAATACAAGATCATTTATTTTTTAGGAGAGGAAGAGTTTAATTCACAATTCCAGTTTATACAGTGTATTATCGCAAGGTAGTCAAAGCAGCAGGAACCTGAATGAGCTAATTGCATCACAACCACTATCAAGAGCAGAAAAAAAAATGCATGCATGCATGCATGCTTAGTACTCAGCTCAGTTTCAGTTCTTATGCAGTTTAGGATTCCCTGCCTAGGAAATGGTGCTACCCATAATTGGCTGGGTCCTCCCACATTTGTTAACATAATCAAGACAATCCTAAACAGTGTGTCTACAGGCCAAACTGTTCTAGATAATACCTCATTGAGACTCACTTCCCAGGTGGGATTCTACATTTAGACAAGGTGGCAATTAAAAGTAACCATCAGGATTTGACTAGATATTTCCTTTGTTATTGTTTGGGGACTTCTGACATGCATATAACGCATTTTGATCGAATCCACCCCCTTTCCCATCCCTTCTGGATTCTTTCCATTCTCACCATCATTTTTCCCTTGCAACTTCCTGTGCTTTTTTTCTTTTTAAACATACTGAGTCCACTTAGTGGTGCCAACACAGGATAAGTTTATTCTTCTCTTTATTAAGAGTTTAACAATATAGTGTAATATTGATAGTGATAGATTCAGCCAAGAATAAAGATTTATGTTGAGAATGGGTCTGTAGCTTAGTTTGTAGAGTGCTTGATTATCATGCATAAAGCCCTGGGTTCAATCCCCCAGCACCATATAAAGCAGACATTGCTGTTCATAAATGTAATCACAACACTCAAAGGCAGAGGTAGGTGTCTGGCTCAGTGGTTAAAAGCACTGGCTGCTCTTGCAGATGCTGGGTTCCCAGCACCCATATGGCAGGTAACAAACATTAGTAATTCCTGTACCAAGGGATCTGATGCCCTCTTCTGGCCTCTTCAAGCATTGCATGACACAGGTGCACTTACGTACAAGCAAGCCAAACACTAACACACATAAAAAAATGAATGAATCAATGAATCAATGAGGTGGATGCAAGAACAGGTCACCCCAGGTACCTGGTAGTTTGTGGCCAATCAGGGCTACATAAGAGCCTGTGTCAAACAACACCCACAACAAAGAACAAAAGGAAATCAATTGTATAGATATGAATTAGGTTGAAGGTACATCACTGATTAGCCCTGTGCTGATCTCCCATCTCTATGCATTTGTGAAAACAAGGTATTGGGACAGAAGATTGTTGAGACAGAGTGAATTGATTCTAATATATCTAATACATAAACACATGGAGATTGTAATCCTGGTTTTAGCCTACCAGAGCCTCAGTTATGGCAGTAATTTTTATCTCAGGAATTCCCAATAAGGAACAATTCCTTCTTCTTTCCATTCCTAGTCTTTATCTATTTCAAAGCAGAGGATAAATGCTAGAATAGAAATGGAAGCCAAACTCCCTGCAGCACCTGACAGTCCTCCTGTAGCACCTGCTCTCTATTCTGTTCATTAAAATTAAAACTAACATATCCCCTGTCCATCTGGTACCACTCAAAGGTTGCCAACCTGGCATCATTCATGGATACAAAATTCACTGACTCTTATCTAAAACAAATTTTATACTTTCTGGTCATAATCTCAACATGAATGAAATCAGCAGATTTTGCTGTAACTAGTTAGTAATGCTAAATTCCAATAAGCAAATTTCAAATTCCATATAGCTAAATTTTCTGCATGCTCCTTAAAGCAAATTACAGAAATAAAAATTTTAAATTTTGGAAAAAGTAAGATAATCGTAACAGTACTCAAAGCTTATTTTTGAGTGACTAATAATTTGAAATATATTTAAGGACTTAAAGAAAATAATGTTTCAAAATTAAAATGAGAATTCATTATTCAATTGGATGCACACAAATCAATTACAGAGTGCTAAATATATAAGATAATAGCCAATTAACCTTTTTAAAAATATAAAATGTGAATGGATCTGGGTACAGTTTTGAAAAACTTCGTAAGTATAGAGACAATCAGAAAACCAAAACAGAACTTGTTCATTCTAGTCAAAATACTACTAATGGGCTTATAAAACCACTTAAGGAACTAGTGACATTTTTCTGTAACTATTATAGGACAAAAAATGGACATATCTGTTCATTATCAAATACTCATTTTAGCTCTTTCCTCTAATATATTTCTGAAAAGAAACAGTGAAAAAGCATCACTAAATCTGTTGATGTGTCATAGCAAATTGATGAAGGTGAAAAATGGACAAAATGGTTTTCTGTTGCTGTTTTCCTTTCTGGGTCACATATGTTTCCATTTCAGGATTGATATTTACTCAAAGACCATGAAGGTACATCATATTTCTTGGAAAAGAACAAGATATTTTAATGCAGTGCTTCCAACTTGTGTTCAAACACACACACACACACACACACAAACTCCTTCTACTAAAAAAAGGGAGCTATTATTATACCTCCATCTGACCACGTGGTTGATCTAAATCTCGTTTTCTCTGAAGGATCATTGCAGTACTTTCTGAAATGTAATGAAGATGATAATGACAGCAAAAGGAAAAGGGGTGGGGTCAGCGAGTGGACAACCAGTAACTCTCCGAGGTGGTAGAGCTCTGGAGAGAGGGAGACCGAAGCCCTGTGCTATGAAACATGGGCACAGATGGCCTCAGGGAAGCAGAGGGAAAATGTGGGCTCTGAATCCCGGCCTCAGCACTGATTCACCTCTAAAGGTTCAAACCTGGTGAAGTCACTTGTGTTTTTATCCCTTGCAGTGATATGTGTGGTGCCCAATCATTCACCTCTCTATCCACAATCCTCTCCTCCTGGGTGGGATGGGAATCCACAGCCTCAGCCTATTTCGGTTTCTGGCCTTCGTACCATCTACCACTTGGCTGCATGTTAGAAATGTGTTAGGACATTTCTCCAATGCCAATTCATTCTCCAGACCAACTGAGTCCAAATCTGGCTTGGAATGGCGGTTTGGGATAGTGGCTGGAGAGGTGGCACAGTCCTTAAGAGTACTTGTTGCTCTTCCAGAGGATCTGAGTTCGGTTACCAGTGTACAGGAAGCTCAGAGCTGTCTGTAACTCCCACCAAATACAAGAGATCTGACTCCTTCTTCAGTCCTCATGGGTACAGCATGCACACACATCTATACAGAACAAAATAAATCTTTTTTAAAATCCAAATCTGGAGTAAGACTTTTCAATCTCGCTTGTCATTTTAGATCCAACTTTTCTGACCTTAAAAAATTGCTTTTTATTTTGATTATGAATTTCTATCTTTACCAGAAGTTTGACGTTCATGACTGGCTTTTGGACACTTTCTGAAGATTCTACTCTGCCCACAGATTCCAGTGCCAGTGGCTACTTTCAGGCCCTACCTTCTGAGTTTGAATTTCTGTTTTAATATTCTGCCTAAGAATTCAGCTCTACTAAGCCTAAACTCTTTTTACTGTAGACCTGGGCTCTAGTCCCTGACCTCCTATCCCCATAGCCCCAACAAACTTCTTATGTTTCAGAAACCTCATGTACCTCACTTCTCACTAAATTCTTCAGAGATATTTATTTTGAATTTCATTTCTATTAGAAGTAAGTACTTATTTATCTTTAAGAAAATACCCATTAGAGAAGATGAAATCTGAGTTTGGGTCAGTCCTGCATAAGACAGAAAGAAAGCAATTTCCATGTTGTGTGGGAGGAGGTTTTATCATAAAAGAATGCAAAGGAGTCAATGGAGAAGAAATCCAAAATAGTAGACTGAGCAAAGTACAATATGCTCTGAAAAGTCTAACAGACTGTAGTGAACAAGGACTGAGGAAGGGGATGTGTGAGGTACATAGTACTTTGAATTCATCTACTTTTCTTACTACATTCTATATATACACATATTTTCATAAACTATGTGCATATACATATATATGGACTGAGTAAAACTTTAAACAGTATCAGAATTTAAAGTAAAAAATTCTCTTTTGAATAAAATCTCAAGTGGAGAGTGTTTAAAATTAATTTCTCAACAGCTTTCTAAATATCTTTTGTGAAATAAATAAGCTATAAATATATAACTAATACTTATTTTTAAATTATTCTACATTGATTTAAACAGAGTGTTTTTTCAAGTATGCATTGTTTAAATTAAGATTGCTCTTTGATCTAATAATGATGTTTATCTAATGGCAGTTAATGACATGAAACCAAATCTAGGCTGTTACTTTCTTTTATAAGAAAGTTTTGTAGCTCCCATTGAATATAAAATGTAATACCAACATTTATTGGATAGCTGGTTTTTTGAAGCTGTCCTAAATTATAGTTCTTTAAAACATGCTTGGGACATGGCAGCTGCCATAGGTGTTAGCTGAAGGCCGCAAAGAGAACTCAGATATGTCCTTGTGATTAGTTTGGACTTAGAGCCACTGTAGCTCAAATCTTCCAAATTGTTACTACTTGCCCTGTGCCTTCACTCACAAAGCATTTAACAAGACAGACTTCTTTTTAAGCTTCAACTTTTAATCTGTGTGAAATTCTATGTGTCCCCTTAATATGAGCTAAAAGTTCACCATGCTGCAGAAACTTTTCTAACAAATGGAAAAGAAAAATCTTCTCTTGAAACTTTTATAACATTAATCTCCCGAAAAACAAAGTCCCTAAAGATTTTTCTGGAGTCTCACATTGTTCTTCCTTCCCAAGGAGGTAAGTCCATGATGATGTCTCTGACTGAATGGAACCGAAACATTGCGAATCACCTTGTGTTTTGTGTTCTTTCCCATAGATGGGTTAGTTTTGAAATCTTAAATATGCATGTTTCAATTTCAAAATCAGGAGAGGTCAAAAACTAATAAATAGCATGGGCAGGGGCTATTTGGAAGGGCTAAATGGGGTGTGGAATGGGAGGGCGGGGCAGAGGAGGACATGCAGGGAGGGATGACTAACACTGAAGGCCTTAGAAAAAGCCATTTGGAAATCTACCAATATCTAAGCTGCCTAAAGTATATACATAAACATTATACAAACTGATTAAAAGGACTTACCTTATAACATGGGAACACTGCCCCTACGAGACACCATAGTCTTGCGAAGTAAAAGCCCAATGCCAGGAATGGACTCCTTCTTTTGAAGCTATTGACCAGGCATCCCATAGACCCTCAAATATTACTGGCCATTGCCCCTGCTCTTGGTTACTCACTAGAACATCAAAGTAAGTTCGGAGACACTACAAACATGAACTGCAGAACAAAAAAAGAGAAATCAAGTTGGTTCTGCCTTCAAAGCCTCATTTCACTGCCTAACACTTTTCATGCTGGAACGTGTTATGTAAGGTACCTTTAGCATGGAACCTTACCCAGCTGTGAATCCTGTGTGCTACAGCACCAACTGGCCTGGAATCAATGCCTACTTGTGCAGTAGTGACATGTCTATTATAGGAATAACAAATAACTTTCTACCTGTATTTGATGGACCCCATACCTGACATTGATATAGGTCTAGAAGCCTGAGACTGGACAGCCCACAAGACACAGGGAAAAGCCCAATACAAGTATTTTGCTAAATAGATACAGTATTAAACTTATTTCTAATGACTTATAATTACAGTCATAGTCTGGTACATCTGTCAACTCTCAGCAGAGATTTCCTGTACAGAAGATGGGGATTAAGAAGGAAAACCACAATTAACCAAGGTGCAGAAAACAAGAGACTGCAGTCTACTTATTCCTGAATAGGACACTTATCTCAAACTTTTGCCTCTCAAAGTTTAGGGTTCATTGCAGAAGATGGAGTGGAAAGATTGTAAGAGCCAGGGGAGGTAGATTCACCACAGGAAAACAGTTTCCCTGACAGTTGGCTAGTTACTCATATGAACAGCCAGTAATGCTGGTAACATGGACAAGTCACATGTAAGCTCAAGCCAGGAAAAAAATCTCAACATAGACTTGGGAAAGTGGGTAAAAAACCCCAGACCTATATGAGAAACCACTGCTAACTGATGACTGCTGAGAAAGGAATTAGATGACATGAGTGGGCACTGTACCCAGCCATAGTATAGTGTTGTCACTTTATGCAGAAACAATGGAACAGAGAAATGGGGCGGAGTACATTATCATCGCTTATTGACATGACAGAAAGATAAGATTTAAAGAATTTTAGGATATCTCAAAAGATACTGAAATGACATACCAAGAAGACTCCTGGGCAGGAAAGCGAGTGAATGCACAGAGTAAAAGCATGTTTATGTCAAAGGATGAAAACACAAGGTTTTATTTAAAGTGAAAAAGATAAAGACATACCCAGGGAGGACAGAAGAACTGTTGCAATCATGATAAACAGAAAATTAGAGGACAAGTGGTGAAGTTAGAGCCAGTGCAGAAAGAACTGAACTGGAATGCATGTATTTTCTACAGGAGGAATTAGGAAGAGGTACTGTGTGTTACAGGAGGAGTGCTGGAAACTCCAAGCAGGGAGCTGAGATCTTCATAGATTTTTCTTAATTAAGAGTTTGTAGACTCACTAATCCTGGTGGGCCAACTGAAGCAGAGCATTGAAATGTTGCCACAACAGAGGATCACAAAGTGAGTGTCTTAAATAACAGAAGTTTGTTATTGTTCAGTTCTAGTGGTCAAGTTAATTTGTCTTCATCTTCACAATGTGTTTTCCTGGGGTGTGGGCGAGTATGTCCTTCTTGTGTGTGTTTGTGTGTGTGTGTGTGTGTGTGTGTGTGTGTGTGTGCACGCCTGTTTCTAATACATATTCATTTTATAAAGAAATCAATCAGGTTATCAAACCACTGTACTCCATCATGACTTCATTTCGACTAATTACATCTGCAATGCTTGCTTCCTCATTCAGATAAGGGTGCATTTTGATGTACTAAGGTCAAGACTCCAACATGTGAATTGAGGAGGTGGCAGGAGAAAATGCAACCTGTAACAGTTGGTTCAGCAAAATGGTGGACTGTGGTTGTGTGGGCCGGTCCCCACAGGCGTTAAGTTTGGTTTTGCTGTCTTCTCAGTTTCAAGCACTGGGGAGAAAGCAGATGAAGGTGAACTTCTGCGTGTTTGGCCTCATTCAGTCAAAGCTTTTGGGTAGATGACTGCAGTTAATTCATTTTGTCTGGAGGCTTCGACCTTCATAGAATCATAAATACACCCTATGTACACATAACTGTCTGGCAAACTGACTATATGTACATCATTCACATACAGAATGCAAAAATGGGAACCGTGAGAAGGATGGCAAATTTATAGTATAATAATCTAAATGAAAACATTGCCACACTATCCCAAATTCCTGCAATGACTCAGTTTACTCTGCCATGCTGAAAGAGGAGTAAGCCTTAGAGCACAATAAGGGAAATGAACCACAAATGAAACACATCAAGTTAAAAAAGTTATTAAAAACAAATAGTCCCTCTTTGAAGATATTTCTCCAAGAGAGAATAGATGTCAGTTCTTGGAGACCAGAATTCAGATCTAGAAATGTCTCAGTCTAAAAATCCTTTGTTGAAACTGACAACATTATAAATGCCAGTGTTTCCAGAAACCCAGGAAGATATTCATTGTTCTTCTTTTGGTTTGCTAGGGAATTATTCCTGAAAGGAATAGTTAAGAATTTGTGAGGATTGAAGCTGGGTGTGGTGCTACGTTTTCAATTCCAGCACATAGGAGGCAAGCAGATTTCTGTGAGACTGAAGCCAGACTGGTCTACATAGCAAATTACAGGACAGCTGGGGCTACAGGGAGACCCTATCTCAAAAAAGAAAAAGAATGTAGGGGCTAGAGTGATAGCTCAGAGGTTTAGAGTACTGGCTGGTCTTACAGAACATCCAGATGAAGTTCCCGGCACCCACATGACAGCTAACAACTGTCCATAGCTCTCTCTTCTAGCCTCCGCAGGCACTGCACACACATGGTACACTTATATACATGCAGGCAAAACACTCATATACATACAAATTTTTAAAAAATCAAAATTTAGGAATGTAATGATAAAGAGAGTTGCTATCAAAAAACAGAGATAGAATGGCTGAAGAGGGCAGCAGTTTTGAAGCTGGTGGTGCAGGAACATGGGGAGATGGCATTTGACTTTGATTCTTTTATTTTCCTTTGTAAATGACTAACCTTTTCTTATGTTTGTGGGAATTCAAAAGGTGCCTACTGTAGAATGAGTCTAAAACAATCAGCCCTCCCTCCTAACCTGGATGGCTCCTACTTGTCTTCATGTCTGAACTGACTCCACAGCTATCTTTGACCCTCGTCCCCCAAAAGTACATTTCCTTGAGCTTTTCAATCAACATATTAACATTTTGATTTGCATATGTATTTGTGAAAATTGTTTGATTTCTGTGCCTTCACACTCAATCCTAAAACATCTCCAAAGTGGGGGAAATATCTTTTATGTTTACTACTGTATCTTCCATTAAAAGGTAACCCACCAGTTTTTGTTGAATGAAAGAATTTAAAATAGGACTAAATGCTAAGTGATATTTACTTTTAAATTGATTAACTAGTATTGTTAACGAAGAGAAGATAATGGCATACCCATTTTATATTCTCCAAATACACACTTTCTTGTTTCCTGTTTTCCTATTTTCCATCATTTCCAGGCCTTCTGATCCTCCAGGGAATGGAGGGTCTCTAGCAGGTCTACAGAGGATCCTTTGGCACCACAGCCCACTAAGTCTTGAGAGAACAAAGACAGTGTTTGTCACCAGCCAAGCTACTAAGAAACAATTGTGTTTGCTTCTCTGTTTAGGAATATAAACTAGAAAAATTTCTAAACAGATTCATGCATTCATGTCTGGATACGTTTTCACTGAAACGAAGTGCTTTTTTTCTGTAATTGTGATGAATCATTCATTTCCTATGGAAACATTTTACACTTCAGACTGCATTCACAGTGAATTTCAATAGATTAATATTCTCCAAAGGGGCAGATTTAAAATTTGTATGTGTACACAAGTACATATTCACATTTTCCTATGCAATAAAATTTAGAAACTTAAAAAATGTATTGTCTAGATTACTAATCTCTCACAAACACAAGGAGAAACATGTTTTCCAGAGCTTTGTCCTGATGAGAAAACAATATATTTAAGAACAATAATTGGTATAGGGTATGCAGTTTGCACTCCATATTGACCTCTGATGATGATAGTGGAGTGTTTATGTGTGTGAACATATGTGGGGGGGGCGGCAGATAATCAAATATGTGAATTGGAACAGTGCTAACAACCATAGCAATATTTACATTCATAAATAAATAAGTTTGTTAAAATATGGTCATGTTAACAAAGTACTAATCAGATATGACAAAAATATCATCCATAATGTGTATTATCTTAATTGCCAATGATGTAGGACAGGTTATGATATAAATAGATCAGAATCTCAAGGCCATTAAATATGAAAACAGAGATCATCAACTATGAAAAGAAAATATATTTGCAAAATTGTGATTTAAAATAAGATAATGCTGAAAATAGAATATTGAATTTAGGTGAGTCTGTGACAATGCAAAAATGGAAATATAATTGGTTGTTTAGCTCTCCCTGATTAAAAATCTCTTGCCATTACATTTGGAAAGGATCTTTTTTCTTATAATTTTCAGGAGAAATTTTCTACATGCTTTTTTACAAAAGGAATACTGAGATTAACATAATGAACTTTTCAAAGATGGTTCTGAAAAATCCAAAGGTCTTTTTCATTAATTTTTAAAAAATATTTTATCTCATATAAACCAGTTATGAAAATGGAATTCACTAAAAAGCATTGCCAAGAGCAGACAAGCTAATACAGTCCAAATACTTTTGAATGATCTGGATTACTACAAGATAAGATCACAGGAAACTGGCCTCAAGCTATTTTAAACCAAGGAATACTGTTTTTATGCACTCAGAAATCTATACATGGAAGACTAAACTTCAGGCAGTCTGACTAGAACGGGCCCAAGGAGTCTAGGTTTGGCTTCTCAGTTTTCTCTTGCCTTCACTCCACCAACACTGTCTCTGGTCAACTCCAAAATCACTGTCCTAGAAACTATGGTTAAATTATTCTGTGGCCTCTCAAACAGAATTCATATCAATTATCCTTTAGCAAATTCTAAATATGAAGTAGTCAGTTTAAGCTTAAGCTATTTGGCAAAAGTTCAGGGGTGATATGCACGGTGTAAACTCCCCTGCATGATACACAGAGTGAGGAAGTAGGGTGGACCCTACTTGGAAGTTGTTCTGAACAGGCTTCCAGAGAGAAATTGTGTTTCTGAGGAGTCCCCCATACAGAACAAAATAAACTAGATCAAAGCAATGTCCGCATTAGAAATCATCCATTTGAGCTTCTATTTCTTTTCATTTTACATAAGCTTTTTCTAAATGTCTAACATTTTTACTCAATGTTGAAAGTTTAGAAGATTCAGAGAACACAAAGAAAAATAGAAATGATTGTTAGGTCTAGTCCTGAGAGAAAAACAAGAGGGTGTTGCTACTACATTTTCTCTTTCCTATATGCAATGATACATATTTTTAAAAAACTGTTATGCTATGTATATTCACCAGAAATCTGTCATTTTAATATTTTTTGTAATTTTTTTCAAGTTTTTGTGTATTTAGTACAGAACATCTTAATCATTTTATACCCTTTCTTCATTGGTACCTTCACACTCCCCAACCCATCCTCCATCCCCCTCTCAATTTCATGCATTCTGTCATTTGCATTAAAGCCTATTGACTCAAGTTAGTGGCCAGACCCTTGGTTCAAGTTCATCCACTAGAGTCCCTCCCTTTAAGGGACTTAAAGTTCCCTCAGTTCTTCCTCATCCAGCAGTATTCAGTTGCCAATAGTGTGGCGAGGATCGTGGCCTGCTTACACATCATATTATAAGCATTTTAATAATTATGAAGTATTTTGCAGCAGTGTCATTTTTCGTGGTCCTGTTGTCATGGCCTGATGCTGTGTGGTTAAAACAGTTTGCCAGTATCTAAGTTTTGGCCAGTAGATTATCCAGACAGTTTCTGTGTTATCAGTACTTGTGCTACAACGAACATCCTTAGAGGTACCTTTATCTTTTTTATTCATGTATATCTTCTTAGAAATGAAATTTCTGAGTCAAATGGCAAAATATATTTAAGTATTTTGATATCCACAAGCAATTTTCCCTTAAAACAAAAAACTATAGAAATAAAAAAAATGGCAGATTTGATCTACTCTCAGCAGCACATTCAGAAAAGAGGGTTTAGTAAACTGAGTGTTCAGGGACAATGCTTGCAATCAGCTTGTATGGAAGAGATAACTAGATGGAAGCAGCAGTGGGTTTCCAAACACCTAGAAATGCTGGCCTTCTGAGAGCAGGGAATTCTGGGGCTGGAATGGCTCTTAGTTCCACTGAAGCATTGGGAATTTATACCTTTACCTTGGTCATTCACTGAATGTGCGAATGTAGGTTCTCTAAAGAAAGGATGTATGCTTGGATAAGGTTTTCTTCTTCTGAGGTTGCTCCTGAATATCTGCAGCTCCTGGGTCAATAAATGTCCATAAGAAGAAGGCATAGATCACTCTTCACAGTGTCCTCCACACTGTCACCAGTACTTTACGAGAGTTCCTCGCTTCCCTCATTTTGACATCTCTTGGTATCGTTTCATTTTTGTGATTTAAAAAAGTGAATAATATTGACTTCTTTCTCAGCAAATTGCATTTTAAAATAAATTGCCTATTCATGGCCTATTTTCCTGTTAGGATGATCTGCTTGAGGAAAGATTGGTCTTCCTATTTCTTAAGAGCACTTTGTATAATAAGAAGCAGAGCCTTCTTAAAAGCAACACAGTGTTCTTTCTGAATCTGTAATATGTTCATTCACATTCTTTAGGACCTTTAATTTACATTTTTTGTGACAGCAGAAGCTTTTAATTTATATGTTCAAAACTTTTCATTTTTTATGGTTTCTGACTTGAAACTATAGAAAACAGGATTATTATAATCTTCATTTCAGATTATATAAATATTGATATGTATTTTATGAGTGTGCATGTATGAAATTTATCAGTAAATTCTTGGTATATGTAAGGTACAAAGATAAGCTTTGCCTAAATCATCAATTTTCCAGCACCATTTATTGAATTCTCTATTTTTCTCTGACATTTTTGGAGTGCAATTTTCATCATGTTCTAAATTCTTATTTCACTAAGACTCATGGGGATATAAACCATTTTCATGGTCCCTATTAGAGAATAATTCAAGAGTAATGTGTTCTGGTATATCACATGACACATGGTACTGTGTATGCATATTTTAGCCAAAGGTTCCTGTTCTTTCTGGAAAAAGAAAAACAACTTGACATAAAATAATCAAATCAAACATTAGTATGAATATAATTTCGGATTTTGGATGATGAGTTTTAATTATGTCAAGGGACTGCTTTACCTATGGAATGCTAATATTATTTAGAATCCTTCTACACCACTTAGGCACATTTTGTTTAAATAGCTAAGATGATTCTCTCTATTAGCTTAAACCCAGGGGATTTAATCCTATTAAAAGTAATTCACATTAGCATCATTAAGAGGATAATCCTATTTGGCCTACATACAGTTCATTCCTTTCTTTCTTTCTTAACAATGCAATTTAACTGTGTATTTCTTTTGACTAGAAAAAGAAGATAGAAAGGAAGATAGAAACTGATCTGGACAATGCTGTCTCTGCCTTCCATCACACATTTGGAAGTGGGTTTTCATGGGCACCAATATGTACACAAAAAATAAGATAGTAGCATAACATCATTTAAAATAGTCAGCTACTGAAATTTTATCCCATGAAGAATGATACATATTGCCTACTGCCTAGGTAAACTGTTCATTCCTCTTACTCACCCAGGTGTTCAACCAAGGAGAGATGAGTCTAGTTTGACCTCAGACTTGGGGTCACTTGAAAGTTTCTGAGAGATGATACTTGTCTTTCAGAGAATTCACAGTTTTTCAGTAAAACCAGGAATCACAGTGCCCCACTTTACTAAACTGTAAGCTCCTTATGGACTCAACACTAGTGCTCTTGCTCCCAAACACAATTTTCTTTCCAATGCAACCACATTTTCAAAGTGAAATAAAGATGTTCCAAGTATGTCTGCTTACTATCTTTCCTCCCACCAAACTGTAGAATAATCATGTCCATATTCCCCTATACATTACACCATCTTTATGGCTATATCCTCACATGCTAATACTGTGCAACTAAAATCAGATGGAAAAGATCTCCAAAAAGATACATAGTTAACTTGGAGTAAGGGGTTGAAAAATAGAAAATTCAATTAATTATTTTGAAATGTTTTTATTCTCATGTGAGTATAGCAGTGATAAAACAAAAAACAAAAGGAAACGAACACCATAGGAGGAAACGATGAGCTCTGGTCACAGCTCACTTCTCTTTCCGTACTCATCCTCTAGCTTCTCTGAAAATTTCCCTTCATTATGCAAATTCCTGTTTTCTTTGCTGTGGGGATCTGGTTACTGAGCAAGGCAAGCAACTCCTGATACTCTAAAGGGATGGCAGGTGTCTTAGCTGCTCTGCCTGTGTGATAACCTGGCCCCAGAAAGCTACTGTAGATATGAATCTTCCTTTCCCCCACCCTAGACCAGAACCAGGTTTTTGGGTTTTGTTTCCTCATTCCTGAACTTTCACAACCTTCCCGCCTTCTGTAACGGTCAGGAAGGCCTCCCTATATAAGCACCTGCATTAGCTCTAATAACCGAACTACCCACCGAGGCAGTCTCGTAGTCTCCCGGGAGGGAACTCCTCCCGCCGCACTCTGAGCCACCTGAGGTCCCGTTTGATCGTCCTTCATTCTCTGGCATGGCTGGAGCACAACAGCCGTGCTGGAGATGGACACCCACCCACACTTGGCTTCTCCATCTCATCTCTCCATAGTTGAACACTCAAATAAGTAAAAGGAATGAGCAGTTTTATTTAGGCAGTAGGCAGTATGTGCTATTCTTCATGGGATAAAATTTCAATAGCTACCTATTTTAATTAAGGAAGATGCTTTCTCCTACAAAAGCCTACCCTGTCCTTGGTGTTTTTTGTGATGCTCCAGCATGGGCTTTGCTCCAACAGTTAGTTTCTGTTTCTTCCCTTGCCTTGGGCTCCCTTGCTTTAGGTATATAATACTCATGCTGTATTTTAAAAACATACCTCCCCTTTTTCCTATTTATCACATATTTGTCTCCTTAAATTTTCTAGAAAGAGTTGTTCGTATTATGACTCTATTTCCTGACCTACTTTAGTTCTTCAGTTTTCTGAAGCTGTCTTATCTTTAGCACACCAGTGAAACAGTCTCCTTAAAGATCTGATACCAAAGCTAATAATTATTTTGCATCCTCTTTATTACTCAATCTTCCTGCAACATTCTGTACTGTTAACTATAGGATTCTTTATATGGTCTTCTGACTAACTGCAAAAGCTCTATTTGGTTCTTTAACTCCATTGACAATTCAGACATTCCAAATGACTCTACTATAACAGGCACTTTTTTTTCTTTTTTAAGCCAATTATAAGATAATTTCAGAACTAAAACTCTATAACAGTTCATTCTTTGAAATTTTCATATATGTGCATAATGTATCTTTCTCCCGTCCACCCATATTCCCTCACAACTTGTCCCTAAACCTACAAACGTATCGTTCTTCCAACTTTTTGTCCTCTTTTAAAAACTTAATTATTTATTTGATTTTACCCAACTGAGTTCAGTTAGTGCTGGCTATATGTCCATGGGTATGTGGTCATCCTGGTGCTTGGAAAACCTACCAGTGATCACCCCCAAGTAATTCTCTGTCCACTAGCAGCCATCAACTTCCAATATCTCCTCAGTTAGTCCTAGAACCTCTGGAGTCCCATCCGTATCCACAGGCTCCGTTTTTCTCTCAACAGTTTCTTAGGCATTCTGTCAAGCCCATGACTTCAGGCAGTTTTAAACTTATAAATTTGTGTCCATTCCAAACTACCAAGTCTGTCCATTTAAGGCTATGTTCAGATGTATCAAGCATGCGCTTCTCATTCTTTGAATCCAGTTTATCAACTTTAACAGATCTCAAATATTCTTTAGATTTAATTCAGTGAAGCACCCCATATCACATTTGGGCTTATGATATGAGAGGTTTCAACCCATAGTTCCTGCCCTGTTACTTTGGGCATGAAATGAGGCAGAAACTCATGATAGGAAGTATATAATAGAGTGCAACTGCTTATCTCGTAGTAACTGGAAAGGAGAGAGGGGAGGATGGATCCATCTCTGAGCACTACTGTCTGCGATTAGGTCCCATGACTGAAATTTCCATGACCTCCAAATAACTCAGCAAATTATAAGCCCATTGATGGATTATTCCATTAATAAATTGATGTCCCTCTTGATCTAATCACTTCCCAAAAGCCTTATCCAAGAACATGGTTGCATTGAGGACCAAGCCTTCCACATATGAGCTTTGAGGTGTTTATTTCTGATACTAATCCTCCTTTGGGAACATATCTTCTTGCCCCCAGTTCCTGCTCTGATATATCTGAGGAAGCAGTCATATTTTTATAACCTCCCATTGCATCTACCAAATGTGGATATTTGACCAAAATGATCCATGTGTTCCTCTTCTCTTACCTGAAAACAAGCCATAATAATCTTCCTCTCTGACTCAGGCTATTTCAATAATCAACTAAATGTTTCTCCTGTTTGAATTCTTGATATCCTTACAGTACATTCTCCATACAACAGCCAGAGTATCTTTTCAAAATATAGTTAAATAATGCCACTTGTCTTATCAAAGCCTTCATTTAGGATAGAATATACAGAGCTTGGAACAGACTGTAAGACTTCATACAATGTATTCTACAAAGCCATGCCGCTTCCCAGGCTTTGCCAACTCCCACTCTCTATATTCCTATGTCCCAGCTTTATCTGGAACACTTTCCCCAAATATAGATAAATTGCCTCTCTTCCTGCATCTCTCTTCAACCAATGCTCAAATCTCAGCTTATCACCACTTCTGCAACTGTCATGGCTACATATCCTTTCTTCTTCCCCAGCCTGGTTTGTAGAAATGGAAATAGTTCCAAATACTTAGACCTTTGCTCTTGGTGTTCCCTTTGCCCAATAACCATTATTCCCTGCATTTCTGCTTTGGTCTACCTCATCCCTTACCAGAACTTTCTGTGAACACACTCATATAAATAGAGTACATGCCAGCCCACTGCTCTCGGTCTCCCTTTAACCTACTTCATTTCTCTTGTATGCTTTACCATCTACTTTATTACATGTTACTCATTTTGCTCACTGCTCACTTGTTTATGGTCTTGTTCACATTTTATTCATGGTCTGGTGGATGGTATCTACAATTGTGGAAAATACCTGGAAAGTATTCAGAACTTAACACTTATTTGCTAAATAAAGAATGAACATATCTTTCACTTCAGAAAAATTGAATTTGAATGTTAATAAAAGGGGTTACTACTGAAATATGACACGGATTTCAGTGTGAACTAGGTTTTACCTATTCCACACAACATGCACATAGAGATGGTATCCTTCAGTTTAGTGTGATTTGTATCATATACGCTCAGAAGGTATGCTGCAAAAGTAACAAAATAAACAGGAATCTAGATCATTGTGGCCCTCCAAGTAATTGCAGAGTTGTTTTAATCATTCTAGATAGTGAATTTATCTAGTCACCTTATAACACCTCTACTTCCTCTGTATGTGCAATGAGTCTGGGGGCAATAAATCCAAACCAAAGGATATCTGAAGTGATTAGAAAACTAAGTAGGAAGGCATAAATCTGCAACTGGTGACTCAAGAACTAAAATGACCAGGCTAAGGCCAGTTTAATACCCTATCAGCAGGTTCCCTTTGTTTTCCATTAAGAAGTCCTAAGGTTATTTTTTAATTAATGCTTTCTACATTTAAAATGGCCTTATAAGAGTCAATTGACATTTAATCATTTGGGGATTTTGTTGTTGTTGTTTTTTGCTGTTCTTATTTTTTTTGACATTCAATCATTTTTTAAGGTTACTTGCAAGTTTATGATGGAGATGATATTTTAAATTAGAAATACATCCTTTTTGAACTAGAAGATGAAAACTTAGGACTTCTCTTTCTTTGGAGAACATTTCCTTGGTTAAAACAATAAACAAATAAATAAATAAATCTTCTCTAGCTACCTTTTCCACTATCAAATCTATAAAGTTCAAATTAAATCATATAGAAAAAGCCAACTTTGTTGGATTGCTGAAATAAGATAACTCAAACAACTGACAAGGGAAAATGTTAGAAGTCCTGTAATAGTAAAATAAACACTTTGGAAATCAGCCAAATCTATTGATCAACATACATTACAATTTTGCAATCTTATTTTTACTATCTATATATAGCCTATAATTACACAACAGAGTTAGAAGTCATTGCAAGTTTCTGAAGTGGAGTAGCTTGGAGTCAGGTATTTCTTTCCTGTGCAAAGTGCTTTTCATGGTCATCTAAAAATGGATAAGTGGTTAATATGCACAGTGTTTCCTGGCTGTTATGACTGTGTATAAAGTTGGCGTTTGCAGTGAGTCCATCATCAAACAAGTCACTTTCATGCAGAAGATGGTGTAAAGAATGAATCAAGTCCAAATCAAATCAAACATGTTCCATTCTTTCCTTCCACGAATATCAAACATCAGAACTTGTTTACCTAGCCATTTGTCCTGATGAAATCTTTTTTTCAACACACAGCGCAGGTGAGCCGAGCAGCATTTCCAATTGATCTGCTCTCAGAAACCTGCACAGTCTTCTAGAGAAGTGCAGGGGCTCTGCCGATGGAGTTCTTACTCAGCTCCTCAGTCAGTTTTGTGTCTTGATCTGTTGCTTCATGTGGAATACACAAAACAAAAACCACAGCTTCTAAGGATGCTTCCAGCCCTAAGATGGGATAGTTTTTGTCTTAGATACATTGATAGTTGGTATCTATCTACTGGGGCCTGCTTCCCAGACTCTCTCTGCAGGCACCAAAATCTAAAGATGCTCAGATTCTTTACATAATTGATATAGTATTTGCATATAACATGCATATGTCCTCTTGCATGTTTTAAATTCCACCTAGGACTAATGTTATACAAACTATTGATTGTTGTATTGTTTAAAGAATAATTATAAGGAAAAAATGTATGTTTTTAATACAAGCATAAATCTGTAGTTGGTCGACTTTGTAGATGTTGACCCCATAGAAACCAAGAAGTAACTCTTTCTAAAATGCTCAGAAAAGGGCAGTTTGTTTTTACAACAATGATGTGCTCTCACATTTTTCTAAACAGCAAAAGAGAATTTTAAACTAATGAGATTTAGAGATTATTAAAGTGGAAGATTTCATACTGTTGCCCTCACTATTCTACAGATGTGTTTATGTAAGATTTTGTAAAATCTAATCATTAAAAATATCAGTAGTCAGAAGCACTCCCTATAGTTATTGTTTTCTGCTGTGATTCCAAAGATAATAAGTATCTGACTTATGGGAGGTATCTTGTGCCTCCTAGGCAAGTAATTACTTTTCCTGGTAGGTTTCAGAATTGTTTCATTTTTAAAATAAGGAAGGATGGAAGAAATTAAAATGCTTTTAGAAAAGCTCAGAGATAGGTGTGGTGGCTTATGCCTATGAAACCAGCACCAGAAAGGCTGAGGTAGATGGACTGCCACAAAGTTTGAAGTTACTGTGGACTACATAGTGTATTATAGGCTATACTGGGTTAAGAGTAAGACTTTATTTCAAAATGAGAGAGAAAGAGTTAGAGAGAGAGAGAGAAACAGAGAGAAAAGGAGAAAGAACAAAAGGAAAAGAAGGAATGATGGAAGGAAGGGAAAAGCTTAAAGTTTTTTCTATATTTCTGGAAAAGATACATCTATTCTTGCATATCTGGGATAGTGTGAATATAAAAGTCACTGATTCTATGACTAAGAAAAAGACATGAGACTTTCTAAATACATCATTACATTTTTCACATATTACATGTATTAAAATCATGTAGGAATTCCTGAACCTTTCTAGTCTTCATATTTTAATCTTTTCTAAAATACGGGCCTATGATAGGATGTAGAAGGCAAAGTCTCTATGAAACACATGACAATTAAAATAATTTTAAGGAGCTGGAGAGATGGTTCAGTGATTAAAAGGACTAGCAGAGTACACAGGTTCAGTTCTCAATATGGACATGACAGCTAACAGCCACCCATAACTCCAGATCCAAGAGATCTGATGCCCTCTTCTGACCTCTGTGGGCACTGCATACATGGGTGCACTTAAGTACATGAAGACACAACACTCATACATACACACACACACACACACACACACACACACACACACAACATTTTAATAAATAAATAAATAATAAGATTTTAACTTTTAAGTACTTCATATTTATCATGTGATCTATAATATAATTTCAATTATGAGTTCATAGTGGCCACAACTCATGTTTCAACATCTTTGGGGAAAAAAGTCACAGACATGAACATACATTCTATATATTATTAAATATTCAAATAGAGAAGTCTATGCCTATTCATTCATCCTTCTATAAATATAATCTGGAAGACAATGCCCAACAGCCTATTAAAATCTATCATGTTGTAGGTTCAAGATAAATATTACACACTTAAAGTAGATTTTACAGAAGTGAGACTTCATCATTCCTTATTACTAAAGTCAAAAATGAGACAGCAGATTGCTTTATGTTCTGAAATAGATACTCATCAAACACATCTCATGACATGAAGCAAAAGCATCTCTGCTTCCAAGCTAAATTAAGGCAAAATCTACTTATAAATCCAATTAATTCATCCTATCTTAGTGATGAAATAGTGGGAATGCAGCAATAAATCTTATTTCTACATTCTTCTTTTTAAAACTTGACTTCTAGTAGACGCTTAGATCAGATCAGAGGAAAATTAAGAGGCTTTTAGTCCACAATAGGGAATTTAGTTCAAGTTGTACCCTAAAATACTTACATAGAAATAAGTATTTTTAAATATTTCAGCCTTCCCCTTTAGTATTATAAACTAATTTCAAAATATGTAGACTGTATATTATTTCTGACCCTGTTCTGATTATGCTTTCTGGAGTTCATGTAAACCATTTCTTAATATTTGGGGACTCATGATTCTATTTAGAATCTAAAAACACCTACTATATTTGCCTTGAATAAAATGTGTGTATATATATTCATATATTGTATCTGATTTCAGAGCATCTATGAATTTCAGGTGAACAACATGTGCTCTGTTACTAATACTTTTTATTTGTATAGCTTGTATTAAATTTGTTCTTTGCCAATTTCATATATGTATACAGTTCATTAATGTACTTCCCACTCCCAGAATACTACCTAATCCTTTTCACACTCTTCCCCTCCACATGCCTTTTCCCCCATTCATGCCTTCTTGTTTTATTTTGTGACTAGGCAAGTTTAACTAGGGCCAGTTATGTAGCCATGAGTTTGGAGTTAATTCTTGGCATCTGATGGGTTTATTAATAGGTATGAAACTAAAGGCAGTATCTGCCATTCTGCCAGAACACAATAGTAACCAACCAGAAAAAAAATGGGTCATGAATATGAACAGAAAATTTTGAAAGAAGAAATACAAATGGCAATTGATATAGAAAATATCTGATATACTTGTAGCTTTTTGCCATTCCACAATTTCAGCTAGTCTATGTAGAAACATAGTGATTTCCTTTATTAAGCATGTTTTCACCTTTTTATTTGTTTATTTGCTTATTCATTTATTTAGGGTTGAGGCAGTCTTGACACAGAGTTATGTAGAAAAGGTTAGCCTCTACTATCTGATAAGCCTCCTGTTTCTGCCTCCTAAATACTAGGAGTACATTTGTGTAACACCACATCTAGATAAATGAACACTGTAAACAGACACTGAGATATTAATATTTCAAGGTTTTAGTACAATATATTAATGGGCTTCATGCTTGTTAAACTAACCAATGTAGGATTGACAACAATACTACTTGAAAGAGATTATATGTTTCTCAATAGTTTCTGTTTTATAACACTGGAAATGGGTTAATTGATGGAGCAATTAGAGAGATTCTAAAACACTTTTGGCAAGTTCAAGATATTTTTTTAATTTTTGTACAAAATGAAGCCAATTATGTTTTCAGGATTCATCTTTCGTCCTTAATTATAGACAAGTCTAACAGCAGCTTAGAACAGTATTGCTAAAATTCAAACTGGTTTCTTCCTTAACGTGTATTGGACAGAAGTATAGACCTGTCAAAGATGTCTGTTGATCATGACCTTGGATGCCATAGCAGTGTTAAATTGAAGAAAATGTGTCTAAGGTTTCACTCAATTTTGGCTCTTTTCTCATTGCAGTATAGTAACAGCTGATTCTGAGATCCATAAAGTGTATGAAATATAAATTTGAGTACTCTTCTTCATTGTACTTTCTAGGAATGAAATAAAGGAGCATGTTTTCAACTCATTACCTTCACTGTGGAGGTTTGCTTTCTACTCATCATTACAGATAGCAAATATTAGAAGAAGCAACAGTAAAACCTGATGTTAACTTAGAAAGATTGCTCTGCTGATGAACAAGGAGTTCTGGGCAATTTATGTCTGTGCCTCCATGGTTATTTTCAATATACCGGACTGTTCTAGCACTGAGTTTTCTGTAGAGATTATCTATTTATAAGTATTCCTTCAGTCACACCTCTCATAGTTAAAAAATTTCATAATGTAATTTTTGTGTGTCAAAATCTATTAGAACTGTTCCAGAAAAAGCTTCATTTGAACAATTTAATAATTTCAGCTTTTATTAGATCAAATGACTGTTTATATAATGGAATTACAACCACAGGTAGGCCGAAGTTTGCTTCTACAGATTTTAGAGAATTAACTGTAGTTTTCTCTCCTTACTGTTCAGTAATACATAGGTAGTTGAAATCAGATTTCGTGGAGGAATTAATGCCATGGAAATCAGCAAGCACTGCTAGTCACAGAGTGTTATAAACATTTACTAGTATATCACCAATTAAAATTAGTTCTAATTTTAACTTTTTAAAAGAAGGCCAAATGGATAGAATTAGATGATAAAATATTAAACATTTTAGGTGCTGCTTTCTAAAGCATGATTTTAAACATGCTTCTTTAGCTCTAAGAGTAAAAACAATGTTTTCCTGGACTATATGAAATGTTCATTCAGTATGACCATATTATTGCTTTTATGTTCATACTAGTAATAGTATGATGTGATGGGTATAAAAAGGATAGAAATATTTAAGCGTATTTCTTTGTGTAAATTTTTTTCAAATATATCTTAATAATTATATTTGCCAGAATATAGTGCCAAAATTCTACTACCTCATTTATAGACAACAAAAAATAAAGATGGTTATTAAAAGTAGTAAGATAAACTGAAGCCAGTGTGTTAGTTGAAAGCTAATGAGACTGGAAGTAGAACTAATGGCCTGTCTCTATAAACAAACAGCCAAACATACTAAAAGAACTTAATGTAGCATTGAAAAATAATATTGTATTTTTAAATTAAATTATTGTTAAGGGGAAAGGAAAGATAATAGATGCAATTATCTAATGAATGTCAATCAATATACAAATGGAAACCAAAGGAGCACTTTAGAGGAAGACATTTTTTCTCTGGTTGGAGATAAATTACAACTTTAGGGCTATCTTATGTCACTTTCATCTGTCATCCTAGACTGAACACAGTCTGACTGTCATTTGAAAATGTGGTAAATATTCTAGAACAGGGTGGGAAAATGAGGCAGAAAGAGACGTGCCCTAGGCAGCTAACTCTCTGCATGCCAGCTCCCAGGAGACTGAATGTTTCCAATGGACCACGTTAGGAACCTTATCACACAAGATGAAGATTTATCTGAATTTAGGCATGTCTATAGCTTCTATATTGATCTCAAAATTCTGAACCCAGGACATGACAAGTAAGAAAGAAAATAATTTGAGAGCTAAAATGGTGGTTCAGCTGGAGCAATGGTAGTAAGGATGACTCTTAGCACCAGGACCTAGAAACAAGACTCTGGGCCTCTTCATTTTGTTAAGAATCATCATGCTTTTTTATTGACCTCAAAATTCTGACTCAGGACTTGTCAAGAAAGATATAACTGGAGAGTCTAGATGTCGAAGCCATGCACATTGGCAGCGTGGAGTCTACCTGACCACCCACACACATTGGCAGGTGGGAACTTAGCAGGTCTGGCCACACACCCATATCAGAGGAGCACACACACCAGCATGTCCCCCAGAGGGGATGGAGCCAAGCCAGACTGCGCACCCACACACTGACCAAAATTACTGTCCAGTGGCTGTCAAGACCTGGCTGTTGTCCTCAACAACTTTCAGAGTCCAAGAAGTCTACAGATTTCAGAATATAAGCTAGAGGACACTGGTGTAAAGCTGTTTTGTGAAACTGTGAAGCCTCCCAACTGCCACTCGGAGAATCTTGGGTTGGAGGCCAGTGAGCTAATTGCTGCCTGCTGTTAGAACCTAGATTGTTTTTTTACCCACAGTAAAACCCTGAGAGGAATTAGCCTGTTATAGAATACCTTGATCCACAGTGGGGTCATTGTGCTGAGTGGGGCTGAAACAAACGACAACCTGCATGTAATCCAGCTATGAACAACTAACTTTGATGAAGAAAACCAAGCATTACCAACTGCTGAAAAAAGAGAAATCCCTAATTCCTAAGAAGTGTGTAAGAGAAACAGAAATGAAGAGTGAAAATCTCATTCCAAGAAACTTGGGCATATTCTGACCCAAAACTACACACAAAAGAAAGTGCCCTTTCTCTGGCTCAGCTCTGTGTAAGAATTATAGAGCACTGACTCTCTAATGAGACATGACTTCTCCAGCACCCAGCTCAGATATGTTATGTAAGATAGATGAAGTTTTTCACTGGTAAATAGATAACACAAACTCAGGGGTGGGTTTTGGGAATATGCTAGGGAAGGAAGTAGATCTCCATATAATCAAAATTCAATGTATCAAATTCTTGAGTCATTAAAATTTCTCTTAAAAAATGAAGGAAAGCAAATGAAATAAATAGTGTCCAGATGGCGGACAAAATTAACACGGCTATGTAATTGCTGAGAATAATAATTTTGAAGGCAGTTTTTTTCAGCAAACTTAAACTGAAATCTCTGTGATAAGTAATGAACTTATCTTATTGAACACCAAATATTTTAGATAGTACCTATAATGAGAGCAGATAATAATACTGAATTCTGAATTTTTCTTTAATCCACATATGAAACATTCCATTATTTAATCCTTTAATAATTCACAGAACTTTGGAACTGGAAAGAATTGTGAAGATTTATCAGTAAGACTAAAATAAAATTATTGTAGAATCCACATAAAATGAAAGGAAAAATATTTCCTTCTGTTAGCTAAGTTGAGGACTATGCTAACAACAAAAAACACAACTGAAATATCTGGCATCTTTATCCTACAGAAGGGGGTCCATCTACATGTAACTTCGGTGTTTCTTCTTAATTTGGGAACTTCTTTGACAGGAGGATCCTGAGCCTAGCACATTATTAGTATCAAGTAATACATGTTGGATGGATTTGAATACATCTGAGTTATTAAATACTAGAAAAAATAAAAGGAAATGTGTCTATGGCCACAGGAAAAAGCTAGCACATCCAAAGACTTGCATTAAAACCATCCTCATTCAGTGTGTGTCAAATGTGGGTACAGTGGCACAAATCCAGCCTCTGATACTAGAGATCTCATCAATCACTAACATCTACTTACTAGTTTATCTAATTAAGTAGAAGTACAGTGTGGATCAAATTGAGGACAAAACTGCTTCTAAGCCTTAGAATTATTTTTCAAGTATTGTGAAAATGTGTGCAGCAAAAAAAAATGCTCATTACATCAGGTTCATCTGTATTTTGCATCATTATTCATTACTGTCTTTTCCCTTGAATACTCAGCTTCTTATACTACTTGAATGTGAAGTGTATACCAAAACTAGTAAGATCCTAAGGAGAGATAAATGCTAGTTGTGGGCGACAATTGTCAATTTGATGAAATCTAGAATCACCTGGGAGATGAACTTCTGGGCATACCTGTGGGGTATTATCTTGATTAGATTAATTGAGGTAGAAGGACCTACCCACTGTGGGTGGTGCTATTCCCTGGGCTGAGATCCTGGACTGTATTAAGAGGAGAAACTGAGCTGAAGACAAGTATCTAATGCCCTCTGCTTCCTGACTTTGAATATAATGGGATTGACTGCCTCAAGTACCTGCTGCCAAAGCTTCCCTGCTGTGATATTCTATACCTTCAAACTCTAACCCTAAATAAACCCTTCCTCCTTTGCACCTCTTTATAAAAATGTATAATATTTTTGTTAATTCTCTGAGAATTTCATATATGCATAAAATACATCCTGATCATATTCAGCTCTGACTCCTATCCCAAACTCTATACACCCCATCCCACCTACATGCTCTCTTCTTTTTTCATAATTCACCAACTCCAACTTCTCCTGCCCATATACTCCTGGGAGTGGGGCATCCAACGAGAAATAGTCTATTTACCAGTAGCCAAACCCTTTGAGAAAACTGGCTCTACCACCCTCAGCAGCTATCAACTCTTAATAGCTCCTCAGCTATGTAAGGGAGCGTCTGAGCACCTCCCTACTCTATGCAGGAATGGTAACAGGCTTGCCACAGTTACTATGAGTTCATGAGTACAGTGGTTCTATCATATCCAGAAAACACTGCTTTGTCTTGGTCCTCCCTTACTCTTACAATCTTTCTGGCCCCTCTTCCATGATTGCCACTGAGCCTTATGGGGGGAGTATAATATAGATGTATTATTTATAGCTGAGAACTCCACTGACACTCTTGCACACTGACCAACTGTAAGTGTCTATGTTAGCAGCAATACCTTACACAATACCCTACCTCTGATGAGGTCTGACAGCTCCACTAATCTAATTATAAACATACAAATTTAGAGAACGGCCTGGTACTAAGTCTAGCTAGCAAAGTAATAGTAATGGTTCCACCTCTGGGGCCTATCAGCTCTCCAGCTATGGGTTCTTGACCAAGTTTACAGAATCAAGCATGAGTTTACTCCTATGTAGTGGGCCTTAAATCAAATCCTGTAACATTTGTGCACCTATGGGCATATCTTGCCAAGCTCATTGTTATAGAAGTTTACATAGTTTACAGTTGGGTGAGACTACTGATTACTTTTCTTCCCCATAAGTCTGTATAGTACCTTCTAGGATTATAAAAGCCACCCAGAGAGAAAGGAAGCTTCCTAGTCAGTACTAACTTTATTTCTCCATATCCTGTGACCAAAGTGTGTGATGTCTTAGTAACAGGGACTTATCAAGTTATGGTGGGAACCAAGAGCAATGATTATAGGCTATTTTGCTTTGGGGCTCTCCAGGACACCACCTACCACATTTAGGGGAGGTATACCACATCTGGCATTAGGCTTTTTATTCGGCAGCCTATGGTTTCTGGGAGGGCCATTATCTCCTTTGTAAGGTAACTCCAATTAAACTCTTTTACATGAATAAATATTAGTTTTCAAATATCCTCTCTCAGAAGCCAATAAAGCTTATAAAATAGTAGGTTTCATAGGACTTTAAAAAGTATCCTTATTATTAGTTTTCCCTTCTCCACCCCGACCTCCCTTCTTACTTGAACTTCTGTCCCCATTATTCCCATTTTCTCCTTCAGAGTAGTTTCTTCAGGATATTTTATCACAGCAACAGGAAACGAAAATAAGATACTACTTAAAATGATGAAATACAGAATTAAGAAGATATTAGAACATATCTATCTTCCTATTTTGCAAGGCTTTTATTATATTGAAAGATATGTCTTAATACTAGGAGGTAAAAAATTCTCTGCTTTTCAAATTCGATGAATGGGATCAATTCTCTATTCTCAGCTTCAAACTGAGAATAAACGGAAAAAGGCTGAATCACAATGGCCCTCACTAGCATCTCTCAGTAGTCTTGAGAAAGCTGTTGATTACCTGACACCTGCAGGCTTTAAAGCCCAATGGCTTTTTGTCTACTATAAATATCTCCTTTACACACTTCTTACTTTCCCAGATTAAATAAGACTTATGTCAATAGTAACTTCAACTACAGTTATTTAGTAGCTACAAAACTTATTTCTTAAAATGAAAATATAAAGAATATGGCAAATTTTCAATCAATGTAAAATATGGGAAAAATCTTCAAAATTTAAATCTATAATGACAGATATGACCGTGTTCTTGAGATTTTCAAAAATGATGCATAGCTGCAGTCAATAGAATCATAATTTCTTCAGTGATGGGGAAGATTTGTCTTGTCACAGATTAGAAGATACTCAATACTAAGCAACAAAAGCAACAAAGATGAAAGAGTAATAAAAATCCTTTACATTCCTAGGCACAATTATATATTCGTGTCATAAATGTAACTTTGTCTATTTCCATTTGAAGTGATAACAAAAGAAATCTCAGCATACCTAGTAACTGAGTTGTACATTCCTTCTCTGTCACACAAACACAATCTTTGTTATTCCCTATTTCTGGATGATGAAATAGAAGCAGAAAACAAAAGAAATTAAAAAAGCAATTGTCCAATGCCAATGAGTTCAAAGATGATGGATATTCCAAGCCAAATATGACTCAAAAAAACATTTGCTTCCTTGCCAATGCCATAAACAGTCTCCTTTAGGTAACCAGCAAGGAGTTCTGTTCTGAAGCTTTCTTGGGTTCTGAAAGAAGCACATAAAAAAAAAATCATAGCTCCTACAAATAATGACAATTTACCTGTGTGTTATCATTTACAAAACTTTTTTATCGGTGATAGATGTGCCTAATTTCATTATTGTAAATGTGAATATCCCGTTTTCCCAGGAGCATTCATTGAAGATGCTGTCTTTCCTCCACACTGCATATTTTAGCATTACTATTAAATATCAGATGGCTGTAACTACATGCACTCATGTTTGGGTCTTCTGTTTCATTCCATTGTTCTACATGTCTGTTTTTGTGTTAGTACCATGCTGTTTTTATTGTTATTGCTCTGTAATATAGCTCAAAATCTGATATGGTAATCCCTCGAGCATTGTTGTTTTTGTTCTGGATTGTTTTAGCTATTCAAGGTCTTTTATTCTTTCATATGAATTTTAGAATTTTTTTCTATATTTATAAAAAATGTCATGGGATTGATTGGGATTATATTGATTACATTGCTTTTGGTAGAATGGTTATTTTCACAATATTCATTTACTAATCTGTGAGCACAGAAAGTCTTCCCATCTTCTAATGTGGTCCTTAAAAGTCCTCATTTTAAAAATCTTTTACTTCATCAGGTTTATTCTGAGATTTTTTTTTTTTGAGGCTATTGTCCTATTGTTTCTATGACCTTTCTCAGCAAGTTTCTTATCAGCATATAGAAAGGTTACTGATTTTTAAAATTTGATTTTGCATTCTGCCATTTCATTCAAAGTTTTCATAGTTTCTAGAAGTTTGGGCTAGAAATTATTGGGATATCTTATGTATAATATCATTATCTACAAATAGAGGTATTTTGACTTCTATTGAGAAAGAATAAGAACAACAGCTTTATCTCATTTCCTATTTTAATAGGATTGTTTCAAGTTTTTCTCCATTTAGAATGATGTTGGTTGTTGGTTTGTGATACATAGTCTTTATTATGTTGAGGTATATTCCCTATAGTTTCATTGTCTCTAGGGCTTTTGAAATGAAAGCATGTTGGATTTTGTCAGAGTCCTTTTGTTCTTCTATTGAGATGATCTTTGATTTGTCTTTAGGTCCATTTATATGATTTATTACATTTACTGACTTACATCTGTTAAGCCATCCCCACATCTCTGAGATAAAACCAACTTGATTGTGGAAGATGATTCTTATTGTGTACGCCTGTATTCTGTTTGCAAATGTTTTTTGAAAAAAAATTCATCTATGTTCATTAGGGATATCGAATTCTCAATTGATAATCTTAGTGCTATTTTAAAACTTCCTTACAGGTAACAAACACAGCTTACATTAAGATCTACAGGTAACAAGTACTTTCCAATTCTGAATCCAAAAAGGATAAGTGTCAGAAGACTAATTACAAATTCATTCTTTGGTTTCAAAGATTTCAGATTTCTGTAAATGAATAACTGCCTAACATTTTGCTTTCTATAATGTTAATGTGGAAATTTCAAAAACAGGAAGAAAAAAAATCTGTCATTATCTTCTAAAGGTTCTAGTTTTCTTCTGTTGCTGTGATAAACAACAGAACCAAAAGCAATGTGGGAAAAGAAGCGTTTATTTTACCTTGCACTTCCAGATCTCAGTCCATCACTGATAGAAGTCAGGACAGGAACTAAAACCTGAAACAGAAAACCATGAAGGAACAATGCTTACTGGCTTAAGCTTACTGGCTTACTCACTATATGGTTTGTTAGCTTTCTTTTTCTTTCTCTTTTCCTGTTGGTTTTAATTTTTTGAGAATTTCATATATGAGCACTATTGTAGATCATTTCCAACTGTCCCTCTATCCCTTCAGCTCCTCCTCTGTCTCCCCTATACCTCCTCAAATTCATGATCTCTTCTTTTTTAATTATTATTATTACACACACACACATACGCATATAACCTAACACACATGCAATTGAGCCAATTGAGTCAATTTAGTGTTGTTCCTATGTACTTGAATTTAGGACTGACCATTTCGGGCTGGATAACTTATCAGGGGTTCATCCCTAAGAAAACTGATTCTCCCTCTCTCTGAAGCCATGGATTGCCTGCAGCTCTTCACTAGAGATAGGACCTTGTGAAATCCAGCCCCCCATTAATGTCAGCATACTTACTTGTGTTGCATTTATGCAGGTTTTGTTCAGACAAGCATATTGCTGAGATTTCATGGATTCAGCTTCCCAGACATGTCTAGACGACACTATCTCATAGCAGGCATCTTGGTGATCTGTCTCTTTAGAGTGTTTCCACCTCTCTTCTACAATGTTCCCTGAGCCTGGGGTCTAGGGGTTGTATTGTAGATGTGCTGAGTTAAGGCTGGGCATCCCAGGGTCATTTGTTCTCTGCATTTTGACCAGTTGTGGATTTCTGTAGTAGCTTCTGTCTGCTGCGAAAAGAAGCTTCTTTAATGAGGGTGATAGCTACACTTATCTGTAGGATAAATATTTAGGATAAAATTAGAAGTTACATTGGTTTAGGAAAGTAGCAGTATGAGGCACCAAGGTCTATGACCTATCAAGACACAGGTGGTTGACTAGTTCTACAGTACAAGGCATGGATTCTCTCCTACTGAGTGGGCATAAGTCCAATTAGACAGTTGTTTATTATCTACAACACAAAAGCACAACTATCACATCACTGGAATAAATTTCCAGGGCTGGTCACTGTTGTGGTTCATAGGTCTTAAAGCTAGGAAGGACTATTGATTTCTCCCTCGGCAGCTTGCATAGAATCTTCTGACGCTATTAGAGCTAGGCTTCAAGGAGAAAGCTTCCATGTAAGTTCTAGCTTGAGTTCTTCAAGTCCTATGTCAAATGGGTGTGGTGTATCAGCAGTAGGGTCTTACCTTCAAGTTCTGGGAGGCAACTAAGGGAATGGCAATAGCCTTTATTGTTTTGGGAGTCTCTTGGATTCCCATGACCTACAAGTCTAAGGG
Source organism: Eospalax fontanierii (assembly GCA_035773235.1). Taxonomy (NCBI): domain Eukaryota; kingdom Metazoa; phylum Chordata; class Mammalia; order Rodentia; family Spalacidae; genus Eospalax; species Eospalax fontanierii. The sequence continues at coordinate 72,331,069 of CM069528.1, read as the reverse complement.
AGGTTTCCCATGCCTGTCACTAGGGATTTTGTTAGTCTACTGCTCTTGGGGGAGCATTATCACCCCATGTGGCATAACTCTGGTTAAACTGTATGTGTGTGTATTACAATTATATTTTCTTAAGATTTATTTATTTTATTTTGTGTGTATGAATGTTTTGCCTAAATCATTTATAGTGAACCATATGGACAGAAGTGTACCTATGGACAGAAGAGGGCATTGGTTCTCCTGGAACTGGAGTTATAAGCTGCCCAACATGAGTGCTGGAAGCCAAACCTGGGTCCTCTGAAAGAATATCAAATGTCTTCAGCCCCTCGTAGCTATATTTTATGTGCTGATTACTCTGTACTTTTTATGTTCAATAGTGTTAATAGCCAAGTCCATCTCTAAAATCAGTTTTAATTGGTCAGGGAAATCTATTACACATATGTAGGCCAACTGCAAAGAATGTGTCAAACCATTTCTTTATTATCTAGTAGACTACACTGTGCCTGATTTCATACAAAATAACCATCATGATATAAACTAATCACATCGCATTTCAGTACTTACTGAGTAAACCAAACTAAGAACTAGGTTATTTTAGGCCATATTCAAGTCACTTGCTTGTAACTAGACTTTGGCTACTGGTGGGTTTCCCATGCTCTAGTAGATGACCTTGTCCCCATAGTCCTATGAGCAGCACTGACTGAGCTTAGCAAGTTATTTAAAAGAACAAAGAGGGCGTGAAATTGAGAGGGAGATGTGTTCGGGGAGGGGCCAGGAGCAGTTGGAGGGAACAAGTGGTGGGATGGATATAATAAAGTGCATTGCATTTGTGTATGAAATTCTTATTTTTTTCATTTATTTTATTTTTATTTCATGTGTGTGTTATACCTGCACGTGTGTAAGTGCACCTGCGTTGTGCAGTGCCAACAGAGGACAGAGAAGGACATCGGATCCTGTGGAACTGAAGTTACAAATGCCATGTGGCCCGTGGAACTGAAGTTTTGGATGCCATGTGGGTGGTAGGGTCTTCTGCAAAAACAATCAGTGTTCTTAACCACTGAGCCATCTCTCCAGCCCCATGAAATTTTCAAAGAATAAAATAAAAATAATTTAAGATACTTTTTGTTTAATTAAGATATTTTCTTAAGTCTGGGGAGATAGCTCAGTCACTAAATTTCTTGCCTCACAAGCATGAGGACTTGAGTTCAAACCCCAGCACTTATGTAAAAACTTAAGCTTGGTGATACATGCTTTTAATTCCCACATGGAGGAGGCAGAACTAGAATGATCCCTGGGGCTCACTACCAGCCCGTATTGCCTAATTGGTAAGGTCCAGACCACTGAGAGACCCTGTCTCAAATGAACTGGGCTAGGTCCTGAGTGGGACACCTGAGGTTACCCTCAGGCCCCCACACACTGTGCATCACTGTTACTTACCAATTTCCTCCCGAGTTGATACATTTCATCCTGCAGAGAACTTGTTAAGCTTCAAAATGTTCTAAAAGGAAGTAAAACATTTCATCCTGAAGGGGAAGCCTCAGGATACTGTAAAGTGAGACTCCTTATGAGTAGGGAATTAAAAGAACTCAGAAGTCTCAGGTAGTCCCTGAAACTGGTCAGATGACTAGGTCCCTACTTACCCAAGTTGTATAAGAACCAAGGACTGCTGAAAGACACTCTCAGATAAGACAAGCTGCCTAGAAGAAATAGACCCTTGAGAGTTTCAGCGTTCATGAGCAGTCACCTGTACTGGGGTGGGTTCTGGGTGATCCTGCTAACTTTGCATTATTCCAGCTTCTGAAAGTAACCCCATTAAAATTCATTGCTCCATCAAACTGGGCTCCAGTTGCATCCTTACTTTGGTCTGCCATTGATCCCCTTTCTAAGATGAATAGACATTTGTTCGCATCTCACCAAGGACAGTGTTACATAATACCTCTACACACATAAACACACATATATACATACACATGCAAATATGTATGCAGTTTTTTTTTCCTTTATGAAACATCTAAGTAAAATTTAGACAACACCAATACACGGCAATAAAGTCAATGCCATGCAATAATATTAATGTCATTTATAGTTTACTAGAGAAACTTCACTTTTTCTTTTCACGCTAGCTAGCTTTCAAGCTTCCAAGTATTCTCCTGTCTCCATCTCCAGTCTTGTGGTAGGTGCATCCCATTACAGACATGTGCTACACATCCAGCTTTACATGGATTCTAGTGATCTGAACTCAGGTCCTCATGCTTGTGTGGCACGTGTGTTACCTTTGAGCCATCTCTCTAGCCTCATTAGTCTGTTCTGATGCTTATTTCTTTCTCCTTATTACTAATTTAAGTAACATTTTTTAAAAAATCTACAGTGAATAATAAATTAATTGATTATATAAACAGAGACGTTCAAATATTTTCCCCAAAATACATCAGTTTTGCCAAATTCTGAAGGCTAGTTGAATAATTAACAGAGCAGGAAAAATATGTTATTAACTGTCCCTTTTCTTTTGTCAATATGCTATGGCATTCACATGACTCCCTCTGGTGGTAAATGTAACATGACTTACTAATCTTATTAGAGAAATATAGATGTATACATTTCTCTTAAAGCAAAACTGTGGGATTTTCCTTCTGTTACCTCTCTCGTAATTCTAGCCACACTCTGATGTGACCATTGGAAGTTGTCAAAAACTATCTGCTGAGTCAACATGGAGATGGATTAAATATCTTTTTCAAAATTAGTCTGGAAAATGTTGTCAAATTGTTTAAGCATCCCTTTTAACAATGGAGCAAAAATAGACAATACTAAAACAACTAACTAAAGGTAACGATTTCCCAAAAGCCCAATCTTAAACTCTCTTTAAAAAGCACATTCATTGTCACGTACAACTTGGTCTAAGACTTCTTCCAGTGGCCAGAAATGTCCTCAGAGTTCCATACAAATCAGTCATTTGGAGATTGATTTAAATTCTACCTCTGCCACCTAGTGGAGGAGTAACCCAAGTCAGGTTACCTAACCTGTGAAATGTCTATTTTACCAGTACAGTGGAATACTATCTTTGAGAAAATGTGCAAGGATTGAAGAAGGCGATTAAAACACCTAACACTGTCTCTGGTCTTTGGAAAAACAATCACTGTTTTTATGGCTCTTCTTACTAATTAACAAAGTGAAGAAAGGGAAATTAGAAAAAAATGATACCTGATAGACTTGCCTCCATGATGGGCTGTCTTGATCCACCAAGGGTCCATGGCCCACTCTAGCACGAGATTGGACCCCTTGGACTAGGCTGTAAGATAACTCCTTTGAGTATAAGCTCCAGACCCACCCTGTAGAGCTAAAGCCTCAAGTTTACATACATAAACTCAGTGAGTGATATTATCCTAATGAGTCCATGTGTAGGACAGTAACCACTGATTCATCATTCAGAACAATGTCAGTGCATACAAGTTCTCACCCAAATGGGCTCAGGCTCCACACTGTCCTTGAAGATCTGTGTTCCATGTGAGCCTGCCTAGGGACTCTAGCAGAAAGCTTGCAGCACATACCTCACAAGACAGGCTACCTGAATCCTCTGCATGGGAGCATTGACCAAAACCAGTATGTGAAAATTCAATTTGGTGCCTACATGTTTAAATGCATAGATATCAATGCATCGCCAAAATGATCATGCATAACAAGGGAAACAAGATACTACCATAAGGATAAAGTCAGATCAGTAACAGATTATGAAGAAAGAGTTCCCACATGAAAACTGTCTGACAAGAATTCAAATAATTATTATAAAGAAGTTTGGTGGTTTTTAAGAGAACACAGGTCAACAACTAAATGAAACCAGGAAAATAATGTTAAACAAAATTTTAATTTCAACAAACAGGCAGAAATCATTAAAAATGCTGTAGCTAAAGAAGATGTGATTAAAATAATGCACACTATAATGAGTGAGTTTAAACAGCAAACTCAGACAGGCAGAAGAATCAGTGAACTCAAAGACAAGTCATTTGAAAGTAACCAAAGGCAAAGAATAAAAACAAAGAAAGCCTACAGGACACATGAGACACCATCAGGCAAAAATGTATATATTATATCTGCCCCAAAAGGAGCAGATAAAGAGAAAGGAATATAAAGCTTATTTAAAGAAATGACAGAAGAAGTCACAAATTGTGAAAAAGGAAATGAGCATGCAGATTCAGGAAGCACAACAAAACCACAAATGACTAAATATAAACCGATCATCACCAGAGTACATTACAAGTAAATTTTCAAATGTCAAAGATGAAGAATTTTGAAAGCCACAAGAGAATGACACTACACAAAGGAACGTGCATAAAACTATCAGTGATTTCATCAGCAAAAACCTCACAGAAGTGTATCCAAAGTATGGAAGAAAAGTGGGACAGGGGAACTACCATACCAATCCAGAGTCACTTACCTGTCAAGATTGCTTTCACAAAGGAAACACCCAGACAGATGAAACCTAACCAAGTTCATTGCTACTAAACCTGACATACATGAAGTGCTAATGAGCATCCTTAAAACTGAAAGGAAAAGACACTAAGTAACAGCTAGGCCCAAAAGTATAAGACTGTTTTGATAAGAATATAATAAATACAGAATCCTCTAATGGAGTAGTGATGGTTAAATTTTTACTCAGTAAAAGATATAGATTATTAAAAACCACAGACATATTAATTTGTTAATAGATACATATAAATTATTTAGATTATGACATCAGTAACATAAAACTGAGAGGAAGTATGCAGTTTCTCTATGTAACAGAAGTTGTTATCAACTTAAATGGACTTATAACTATAAGGTATTTTCTGTAAACCCACTTAGAAACATTAGAGTAAGGTCCCAGTATGCACACAAAAGAGAAAGAGAAAGAAACCAAAGCATATTTTATAAGAATAATCAGGTTATAAAGGAAGACCTCAAAAAGGGAATAATGGAACAAAAGAACTATAAACCTGTAAGAAAACAATTAATAAAATGTAGTGGTAAGTATGTGCCTATCATCAGTTTCACAGATAAATGAATTAAATTCTCAAACCAGGAGAGAAAATAGCTGAATGGATGTTTAAAAAAAAAAATCAAACCTCTGTTGCCTTTTGTAAGGGACTCTTTACAGTTTAAAGATACACAATGGATGAAAGTAATAGGATCCGTTCTAGTGTTTTTTCACTGACTACGGTAAAATACCAAGTAAAAAAGCAACTTAGGGAAGAAAGGAGTTTATTTTAGTTTACAGTTTCAGGTTATAGCCCATCATCATGTCTCGGTAACAGGAGCTTAAAGCAGCTAGTCATATAATAGCCACAGAAAAGCAAAGTGAAATTAACACACATGTGCCCACTTGCTAGTGCTCTTATGCAGATCAGGACCTCCTTCTAAGGAATGGTGCTGCCCACAGTCGGCTGGGTTTTCCCACATCAACTAACTTATTGAGACAATCTTCCATAGACATGATGTACTAATTTGTCTCTATTGTTATAATAAAATACTCTAAAACCAACTTGGGGAGGAAAGGGTTTATTTGGCTTGCACACTTGTCATTGAGGAAAGCTGGGGCAGGAACCTGGAGACAAGAACTGAAGCATACACCACTGAGGAACACTGCATACTGGCTTGATCCTCAGGCCTGTGCTCAGTCTACTTTCTTATTTTATACAACCCAGGACTTACACTGCCCAGGGGTGGTACCACCCACAGTGGGTTCGGCTCTCCCACATCACATAATAATCAAGAAAATGTCTCACAGACATGCTCACAAGTCAATCTGAGGAAATTTCCCAGTTAAAGTTCCCTCTTCCGAGGTGTGTCAAGTTGACAGCTGAAGCTACTCAACACCTGCCCACATGTCAATTCAATGTAAACAATCCCTTCCTGGACACTCCTCATGTGATTCTAGGTTTTTGTCAAGTTGACAATTAAAGCTAACCATTACAGGATCCAAATAACTATTTCAACAAATGGGAACCAAAAAAACTAATGTAACTATACTTATATCATCAAAGCAAACATCAAAAATATGTCACAATAAATAAAAAATGTCACTACATCATAACAAAGAGGCCATTTCACCAAAAACACACGATTGTGGAAAATATCTATACATTTCAAAGTAGAGAAGATAAAATATGTAATTCTTAGCAGAACAAAAGAGAGAAATGATATAAGAGAAAGGAGTTTAATATCTATCTCTTAAGCAGACAGAAAAACTAATAATGAAACAAAAGATTTTAATGCCATCAAATGGGCTTAAGAGATGTGCAAAGCACATACCTTTCTCAAGCACACATAGAAATTCTCTGGGCAGATCATACATTAGGCTACAAAGTAAGTATGACAAAAATCAAGAAGATTGAAATCATATCAGATATTTTGGCAGACGACAGTAGCATAAAACTAGAAATCAATAGTAAGAGGAAAGTTGAAAAATTAGTAAATATGTGGGAACTGCACAAAACTCTTCTAACAACCAATACAGAGAAATCAGAAAATATATTGAGATAAATAAAAATGGAAACATAAAAAAACTTACAAAAGGCAGTGAGTACTTCCAAGAAGGAAAATTATATTGAACGATGTCTACATAGAGGAAGAAAAAAGATTTCAAACAAAAAAAATCCAACTTTGCACTTCAACTAACTAGGAAACAAATAATGCTCAAAGTCAGCAGAACAAAGAAAATATAAAAAGCAGAGCAGAAATAAATGAAATAGATATTAGAAAAACAATAGATCAATAAAACTGAGTTGAACTTTTTAAAGTAAACTAACTGAAAAAAACGACAATCAAATTATATGTCAAAGAAGAGACATTAAAATTGGTACTACTGAAACATAAAAGATTGTAAGAAAAAGCTATGGAGAATTGCATGCACAAATCAGATAATCTATAAGAAGTGGAAATATACACCCTAAATATTGAATCATGAAGAAACAGGCAGATTATATAATCAAAATTCTCTCCACAGAGGCTAGAGAGATGGCTCAGGAGTTAAGAGCATTGGCTGCGCTTGCAGAGGACTTCGGTCCAGTTTCCAGAACCCACATGGGGCTAACAACCATCTATAACTTTGGCTCCAGGGGATCCCACTCTCTCTTTTGGCTTCTATGGACATTTTATGACACAGGTCCAGTTACACACAAAAAGCCAAAGCACTCATGCAGTCTTATGAATTCTCCTCTCCCAGTGAGGCCAGGCATTCAGCCCCACTACCCTAGGTTTGAACCAATTGAGCAAACAGAGAATGCTTTCCAATTGGAGAAACCAATTTATTCCAGGTTACTTACAAAGGATTCATTCCCGGGGAGAGAGACAGAAATTTCATATGAGGGAGCCAGCATTCTGATCAGAAGTCCAGTGGCCCACACCCAAGATGGAGACCTGCAGCCCTCCCTCATCTCCTACCCAGCTTTTTCTACTCTCCTGCTAGACCCTCCCCCTTAGGTCACTGGTTGGTTGAAAAGTAATTGACTCTATTGGCTTCATCTGTGTCAATCACATTCTTGGAGGTATGACTGTTCCTTGACACAGAAAAGGCTATAAAATGACAAATCCATAACAAGCATTCATGGTGAAAAACTAAAGCTTTTCCTCTAAGATCAGAAACAAGACTAGGATGCACATTAAAGCTACTTCTATAAACTAGAGTATGGGAACTCTTAGCCAAAGCAATTAAGTAAGAAAAATAAATAAAATAATCAAATAAGAAGACAAGAAATTAAGAGGGCACGAGTGGGGGAGACATGGAAGGACTTGGAGGAAATAACTCCAAGGATGGGGAAAGGATGGGAAAAACTCAAATACAGTACTCATGGAAGGATGGGAATAACTCAAATATAGTACTCATGGAAGGATGGGAATAACTCAAATACAGTACTCATGTATGAAGTTCTCAAAACTAAGAAAAATTAAACATAAACCCTGAACTTAAAAGATTACTAAAAGAAACTACATGAATTTGATCCGGCAACAATTTTCATGTGGTGCCAAAGCACAGACAGAAAAGCAAGCGAAAAGCCATCCAAATAGGATTTCATCAAACTAAGAAACTCCTGCACAGAAAAGGAAACAATTGAATGAAAAGATAGCTCATGGACTCTGTCAACATTAGCATGAGAAACACACCTAGCATCCAGGATGTTAGGTTGAGCTCAACCAGGTACATTCTGGCATACTCGAAGCCACTTGAAATTTTACCATGTTCTCTTATCCAATACCAAATTTCACTCAATATGTCTATATTTTATGGTTCAAGTAAGTATTCTACTGCTTTTTTTTCAGAGCAAAGGAATTATGTGGATCTCTGGGACACAAAATCTTTGTTCCCAAGGAAAAAAATAGTTTGAATAACTTCTTAGGGTTATAGTAAGAGAGAAAGGATTATAAAGCTATTTATGTAGAAGCTTATGACATTTGTTTAACAAAAGAGCTGGCCACTGTCAACATGAAAATTAGATTATGATTTAAATGATGCACATCTGTGTGAACAGTTTTGATTGGCCAGTTAAAACAAGTTATTTGGCCTCCTTCCTCTGATTGTTTTTTTGGTTATCGTGGGTGGGAAGCATGAGTGTGTGCACAATTTGTCAGAGACCTTTGGATGAGAGTCATATCAATTATTCTTTTATTTACATGTAAGGCCACCTCTAGTTGTGATTAGTTAAATCTGTCAATCACAGTTAGGGGATATTATCCATCTAGCAGGACTGCTGAGGAGAAGGTGGAGAGCACGACCAAGAGCAGACACTTTATCTTTGGCCAACACTCATTAAGTTGCACGCTTGGGCCTGCTACAGCCCCATATTAGCGGCTCACGGGAGCCAGCCTCCATGCTGCCTGGGCTAAAGACCAAATGATGCATCTCAGTTGAAAATTATAGATGTCAGCTGATGTGGCCTCCTGGGAAAGTTGGCATTCAATTTGAATGAGATTACAAGTTTTAATTGATTAGTGCTGCTAAAGTGGATATCATGTTGTAGAGTTCGCAGTCTTAGCTTTATAGAATTGAATCAATTTCTTCCCAGAGGAGGTATTTGCAATTTTCTTAAGTGATAGATTTAACCTAATAACCTCGGTGGTTAAAATCTCGATAGTTAAAAATTAAAAGTTAATGGGTTTCTAACAAGCTAATTCCCAGCATATGCATGATGTGTTTATTTTCTGTGGGTAGTCCCAGGTTGAATGGATGAGACAGTACAAATGCAAATCTCTCCTTTAGATTTGTTTACTCTGATAATTTCAGGGGCCAGAGGAGAGAAATTTCCATTTTCAATGAAAACAAGAGAATTTTTCATTTACATTGAAAAATGTCATCAACTTCTAAAGTTGTCAAAAATACTGAATTAAAATTGTATTACTCTGTTTTGAGAGACTCTTGGAACCCCCTGACCAACAACTCATACAAAGTTTCTCATGTCTGGTACTGAAGTTTTCCTAGCTAGCCTATGGCTCTTAGGGGGAATATTATCATCCTGTGTGACATAACTTCATTTAAAGTATGTCTGTGGGGGTATGTGTGTGTGTACACAAATATATATTATATGTAGTTTTAAACAGGATTATAAAATAATGCTTCCCAGGGACTTTCTCAAACATCCTTAGTGTTATTTATCTCTCTTCTTCCCTCTCCTTCTGTTTTACTCTTCTTTTGCCTTCTGTAGATAAAGCCTCCCATTTTCCCCCTTCTCCATTTATAGTACCTGTATACTACGATCCCCCTTTAGTGCTCCTTCTACCTATTTCCTTCGTGATCCCTTTCTACTTTCCTGTCTTCTGCAGTTACTTCAGGTTAGATACTTAAATCTAAAGAATCAGAGGTAGGATCCACAACTAAGAGAGAACATAATGCATTTCCCTTTTTTTTTCATCCCCAGGCATTATTTATCTCTCCTTATTGTAGCATCTAATAAGCCTACTGAAAAATACAGATATAACATAGATGTTAGTGCATATCTATAGCTGAAGGTTATGTAACAAAAATCACAGTCCCAGGCATAGGAAACCTTCCTTCAAATTTTAGGTCAGGTAGTTGAAGAGACTCCCAAAATAAAACAGGCTATTGACACATCCCTGAGTACATTATATGTATTATATATTATATAATGTGCATTAAATATATGTATATGTGCACATATATGTATGTATACTTATCAATGCATGTATGTATATGTAACAATAATAATCAAAGAAGAGGACAAGAAACTGAGATGGAATGGGAGGGCATGAGAGAATTTTGTGGGGATCTGGGAGGGAAGGAAAAATGCAAAGACAATATTCATATATGAAATTCTCAAAAAAATAAAAGTAAAAATAAATTTTAAAAAGAGATCTCATAGTGTTTATCTTTCTGGATCTGAGTAAACTTATTCCGAATAATATTTTTCAGTTCCATCCACTTACCTGCAAATTTCACTTTTCTTTACAGCTGAATAGCATTCCATCATAGTAGGATTTCTCTTTAGTAGAAATAACACGTCCTTTGGGTATACGACAAGGAGTGGTATAGCTGAGTCATATCATAGTTCTAATTCTAGCTTTCTGAGAATTCTCCACCTGATTTCCATAGTGACTTCACCAGCTTGCAGTTTCTCCAACAGTGAATGAGGGTTTCCTTCTCCTTGCATCCTCACCTGCATTGCTATCAGTTGTTTTATTGATCTTAGCCATTATGACTGGGGTAGCATGAACTCTCAAAGCAGTTTTAATTTTCATTTCTCTGATTGCTGAGGCCATTGAACACTTTTAGGTCTTTCTTAGCCTTTTATATTTTTTCTTTTAATAATTCCCTGTACATATCTGTAATGCATTTTAATTGAGTCATTGATTTCCTTGATTCTCTATGAGTTCTTTGTATAGTCTGGATATTAATCCTCATTTAGATGTCTGGTTGGCAAAGATTCTTTCCCACTCTGTGGTTTACCTTCATTCGATCAATTGTTTCCTTTGCCGTGCAAAAGATTTTAGTTTTATGAGCTACGATTTGTCGATTTGGGGGCCTTAATTCTGGAGCAAATGGTGTCCTTTCATGTACCTGTATCTTATAGGTTACTTCCTATGTTTTATTCTAGCACTTTTAGCATTTCTGGCTTTACATTGAGGTCTTTGGTCCATTTTGACATAGTTTTGGTGCAGGATGATGGATGTCGGACTAATTTTGTTCTTCTAGATATGGTCATCCAATTTTCCTGGCACTATTTGTTGAAAAACGCTGAATATTCTCCAGTGTGTATTTTTGTCATCTTTGTCAAACATGAGATGGCTGTAATTGCCACTGCTCTGGGTTGCCTCCCAGAACTTGAAGTTAAGGCCTTCTTGTTGAATATGTCACACAGTTTGGATACAGGACTGGAAGGAGTCCAGCTTCAACTGACCTAGAAGCCTCCTCCATGAGGACTAGTTCTCAGAGTATTGGAAGGTTCAATGCAAGCTGCCAGTGGAGAAAAGCACTCAATAGTCCTACCCAACTGTAAAACCTATGAACCATAGCAATGACCAGCTCAGCAAGATATCTCCAATAGGGCTATGGTGGCATTTTTATCTTGGGGATGACAAGAGCTAGCTAATTATAGAAATTCAAGCCAATTACCCATGTCTGGAGAGGTCATAGACTCAGGACTTTCTACTGCTGTTTTCTTAAATCAATGTAACTTCTAACTCTATCCTAAGTGTTTTTGTTTCTACCCATAGCTAAGTGCAGCTCTCAGCCCTTGTCAAGGAAAGTTCTTTTTTCAGTAGACAGAGGCTGCAACAGAGATCTACAGTTAGTCAAAATGCCACAACCTTCACATGTACAATACAACCCCTATACTCAAGGCAGAAAAATTGTAAGAACCAGAGGATCAGGTTACTGACTGTGAGACTGTCTTCCAGATATGATAAGAATGCTGCACCCTTGAGATCTCAACAGGATGGTTTTCTGAACAAGACCTACATAATAAGAACACCAGTGGACATGGCAAAGTGGAGGGAAGAAGTTTCACATGGTCCCACCCTAGATGAAGAGAAACTTACTGGTTTTTGAGAGAAAGAGAAACAGTTTTATTCAGGATTGAGCCTTCTGATAAGTTATCAACCCTAAGTGGTAAACACATGTACATAAGAGCAGCACTAAATAGACTTAGTAGGTTTTCTCTGTGTGTGTGTGGTGTATGTGTATATATATATATATATATATATATATATATATATATATATAACTATATATATAACTATATATATAGTTATAAAAGAAGAGGTCTTGAATTTGAAAGAGACTGTGGGGGACATGAGAAAAGTTGGAGGGGGGAATTATGTCAATGCAGTATTCATACATGAAATTCTCAAATTAATTAATTAATTAATTAATTAAAGCAGGGCATAGTGGCACAGATTTTTAATCCCAGCACTTAGGAAGCAGAGGCAGGCTGATATCTGTGAGATCCAGGCCAGCCTGGTCTACATAGCAAGTTCTAGGCTAGCTGTGGTTTCAGGAGATCTTGTGTGAGCTTGGGCAAGATCCTTGATCTCCCCACCTGGCTCAACATGTGTAAAGTACTGGTTAACATTTTTTGTGACTACTGTTAGATCATCAAAAATATTCACCACTAGTTTGATAGATGAAAACATTCTACCCACTTTTTAAATTAAATGTTTTTATTGTTAGATTTTATGAATATAAACTTATCCATCTATGAATTAATTATGCATGTATGGTTTGAGAGAGAGAGATCTAACTCACAGACTTGCACATACTGATCAAACACTCTAAAACTGATCAACACTACAGCCCTGGATGTGAATATTTCATTTAGAGAACCAGACTTCAACTCCAAACAGCAAGCAAAGGAATACATTTTAAGTGATTCTTCCAAGGAGTGTTCTGTTACCTTTCTGAATCTAATTTATCTGACAGATGATCCCATAAAATGAAGTGGTAATTATCCTGACACTTTCAATTATCAGTCCTTTAAAGATCCTAATGTGAATATATTAGTCACTATAATCTTTTAGTTTTTCAAAGGATTTTTAATTAACTAAAGCATGGCTTGCTTGATGAGATGTTCCTTTATAGTTTGTGATGTAAAGAGTACATACTACAGTATTTTTTATTGATTGAAATAGCCTATATGAAATCCTAATCTCACTACTTCATTAAAGAATGATATAGTTATATGCATCTCTGGTGCTTAACCTGTGTCCATCACTCCACCACTACTTGGAAGGCACTAAGTCTATATGATTAATCTCCACGAAACAGAAAACACAACTGTGCTTCCTGTGGAGCCCGTGTGTTCCTGAAGCTGATACATTTTTGTGAGAAAGTTGTTCCAACAGTAGGAGATCTCCTCAAGGTCTATACAAACTTTAAGATTAAAAGAATCGGGATATATACTAGAAGACACCACAACAAAAACTGAAATCTTCATTAGAAGTTAATAAAACATTAGGGACTTGAGAGGTGGTTCAGCAGTCAAGAGCGCTTATGCACTTGCAGAGGACTACAGGTCAGTTCTCAGCACCCATATGGAGGTTCACAACTACCTGTAACACCAGTTCCAGGAGATCCAACACCAATTTCTGTCCTCCTGGACATCAGGCACATAGGTGATACAAATACATACATACAGTCAAAACATTTGTACATATAAAATAAAAATTGATAAATCTTCACAAGTAACAATAGTAAATAAATAAAAATAATATTAAAGTCATAAAATGTGGCCTTGTTTTTATGTTTGACATTTAAAGTTGTGTTGGGTTTGGACTACACTTAGTAAGGACTGAACCATCTCTGCTGTGCAAATAACATGAGGAAATATGAAACAATGCATTCTCAGCAATTGGGTGAATGCAAAGGATCTGCTTGTTTAAGAAGGAAGTTTACTTGCATTTCCCTTCGAGTTATTTCACAAATTTAGAATCACAGATCCAAAGTTGTTTTCCTTTTACAAATACTCTCCCTATAGAAGGAAAGAAAAACAATAAGCCACGTTTAAAACAGCAGAATTGTATACATGAAACTTTGATCATTATAGTGAAAACATTTTTAACATAATACAAAAATTGACATTCCCAGTTTTATGATGAAATGTCTGAAGGTTAGAAATTTATCGTGTTTTTTCTAGTTATACACCTAACTAAATATAATATTTTTATTTTTAATATTTTTGAATTATCATGTATTGGACTGGGGGTATAGTTCTCTGGTAGAGCAGTTCTATCCCCAACACCCACACACATAGTTACTTGTGTTAGTTATACACCTTAATGGGGTTCAGTGGGATATGTCAATACTCGCATACAGAATGCACCAATTAGAGTATTAGCATTTTCCTCTGCTTATCATCTCTTTATATTTAAAGTCTTTGAACTCTTCTCATCTAGATCTTCATAAAATATGCAATAGATTAGTATAAATAATAGCCTTCCCACTGTGCTGCTGAAAACCATAACTTGTACTTTCTTTATAACTCTGTTTCGATGCTGACTATCCTCTTGTTATTTTTCCCTTCCCTACATCTACTAATCACTTTCCAACATTCCAGTCTTTCATTTTAGCTTCCACAGATGAAAGACAATGTGCGGTACCTTTCTGTGTCTGGATCATTACACTTGAAATAATGACTCCAAGTTCTACCCATTAACTACAAATAAGATGTTATTATTCTTTAAAGCTGAATAATGTGATTATGCATCTATACATACATTTTCTTTGTTCATCCACTGAAAGAAACCTGCTTTGATTTCATACATTAGCTATTGTGGCTAGTGACACATTAAATACGAGAAAGCAGGTATCCCTTTGGGATGCTGGCTTCATTTCCTCTGGATCTTTACTCATGAGGGTGAAGGCTACATCAAATTACACAGATCCATTTTTAGTTTTATGAGGAACCTCCAAGCTGTTTCCTATAATGTCTGTATTAGTTGGCATTATAGTTGGAAAATATATCGTCCAGATCTGCTGTCTTTCAAACATCCTTGAAAAGGATAGTTGAGAACAAAGGACAGCCTGTGCCTTGCGTGTAAGACATAGAGAGCTACAAGAGCTTCGAAGAGTACCTGTCCTCTCCACTATGCAGTGATTTCTGGGAGAGAGAGAGAATCCCTGGTGACTTCCTGGGTGCTGAGAGAAAAGAATCACGTTGTACCCAGTAGGCTGATAGAAATTTTGTTTAGGGTGAGCTTTTCCTATCTCTTCTAGCATGATTAGAAAATTCCATTTCTGTCTTCCTTTTTTCTTTCCCAATCTTCTCGTTCCTGGAACATGTTGTGGTTAAGTCCTTGACATCCTGAGTCCTGACTTGAAAATCACTTGTCTTAACAATTTATAACAGGAGAGTCCTGTACTATTGTTCTCATTGCCTCCAAATTCAATCTCCCCAAAGGCCCTCCTAACCCATAATGTATCTGATTTACAGAACATTCAGTTTCAACTGCACTGTGAATTAAATAAACTTGGCTGGCTAGGTGGAGACCATACTACCATTTATGCAGTCTCTGGTGTGGGAAAAAATGTATTTTTATTAATGAATACATTTAACAAATGTCTTTTTGGACCATGCCTCTTATTAGATTACATTTTTAAATTTAATAATCCAGTTTCTAGAATGTTATTGGAGGAAGTTTACTTTTGCAACTGTGGAGCATGGCACTATTTTCTATGGCAGGAAAAATGTTATCCCAAGGCAAGAGCCTAGAGAAAAAATAAACTTAGTTTCTAGCATTAAGGGTGAATGTTCCAACATACTCTGTCAGCTTGTCATATGCTCTCCCAAGAGAAGTATGATGACCATGAAACAGAAAGTAAATTAAGGAAATTAATGACATTTTGAAAAACTCCTGCTCAAGGAGGAGTATGTACCATGTCAGGAAGAAGAAAAAGCCTAAGGAATGATCTCCCACACATAGGGAATAACTGCACCCTTGAGAAGAATCTGGGTATTCTCAGTCTACCTTCATATTCTCATACAGGGTGCTTGCGATGCAATAAGCCATTGTCATTTGTGATCAAAAAGTTCTATCAGATATTTTGCTTTCAAGTTTGCTTTGGCTTAATTTTACCCTATTATACATAGTTTTAAAAATTGACTATGCATTTTTGTATATGCTTTTCCAGTTAGGATGTAGCAAGCATTTTAACATGTCTTCCAACAAGTTTTTTTTTCTTTAATTTATGCTTTTTTGAGTTGAATATTATCCAGTTACTTCCAGTTACTTATATTTTTCCCATATGGAGAGACAGAAAGAAGACTAGCAAAGCCAAGTGTGAGCTTTCAAGTTGTTGGAGGGGAGGGGCACACTATACCACTATTTCTGTATTCCAACAGATTGCTAGCATTTTTTTGTTGTTTATGAAAGTGAAGGTTTTTGTAACCTGCCACCTTTAATTGTCCACTACTTCCTCTCTCCACAGGACTTTATCACATGCTGATCTTGGTTAGCTTGCATAATGATTTTCCATCACATCACTTATTCACCTACTTTTAATATTTCCCAAGTGTGTTCTTAAAATTTTGGGATTTGGTAGTTTTTAAAGTTTCATGTTACTAAAGCACTATAGAAGATAATTTTGAATATTAGAGAGAAGCTTATATAAAATAACTCCTCAAACTTAAACAAAAGTAAAATAAATACTCTTAACATACCTGCCTTAGGTGTTTCTACTTTTATTTTATCAATATTTTTATTTTTTATTTTATTTTATGTGTATGAGTGCATTGCCTGCATGTTTGTAAGTGCACTCATGCCGTGCATTTCCCACAGAGGTCAGAAGAGGGCATTAGATTCCCTGGAATTGGACTTACAGATGGTTGTTAGTCATCATGTGGATGCTAGTAATCAAAACTTACATCTTCTGCAAGAGCAGCCAGTTCTCTTAACTGCTGAGCTATCTCTCTAACCCCTATTTTATCAACATTATTATTGTTTAAAAACAATTTTGGAACTCATGGATTTGCATTTAGAACCTCATCCTTCAAATGAAGGACTTAATTTTCAGGTAGAGATAATGGTTATCTATGTTCTGATGAACAGTTTGATGATCTAACTGGAAGACTATTTGAATTTATTTCTATTTTATGTGCATGAGTGTTTTACCTGCATGTATGTATGTGTGTCATGGGCATGCCTGGTACCCAGGGAGGCCAAAAGAGGCTATCAGGTCACTTGTAACTACAGTTACAGGTGGTTGTGAGTCACCATGTGAATGATGGAAACAGAATCCAGATCTTCTGCATGATCAGTAAATGCTCATAATCACTGAGCCATTTTTCAGTCTTAGAATACTATTTGAAAGAAAAGTGTTTTACTATAAAGATTCGGGGCAATATGTTTGTATGCCTGAAACTGGCTCTGAAAACTAATAATAACTTCCATAATGTTCTAAACTTTCTCAAGGGCAATTGGCTGGACCACATACCTGTGGATCCTTTATCAATTCTGGTTTCAGACAGTAGTAGATATGTCATGTAGGCCCTGGTATGCCATAGTTCTGAACCCACATCAAGGCCATTTTATTCCAAAGGAAATGGGAAACCGCAGGAGGACTGTAAACAGATGAGTGACATAATTGACAAATTTTGAAAGAATCATTCTCGATTCTAAACTGAGAAAATACTGAAAAGGTAAAAACAAAAGTTGGGAAGACACCAGAAATCTAATTAGAAAACTATTATAATATACAGGGAAGAAGTGATGGTGTTGGAACAGAGATAGGAAATGGGACTAGCAAATGAGATTGGAATCTGAACATATGTTAATGTCACAGCCAACAGGAATTTCCAATCTTTATCTAGATTGGATTATAAATAGGGACTATTTTGCCTCATTGGATCATTGGCCTATATCTGGAGATATTTTTAGTAGTCATATCAGGAAGCAAGCTATATATATAATAGATACAGGCATCCGGGCAGCCTCCATAAATGCCAGTCATGTTGAGGTTGAAAATCTATGTTCTATATACTCTGTGAGTACCATCCTCTGAGTTTTCCTCCTAAACCCTTCTGTCTTAAGAATTCTCCTCACAGAGAGGCCCTGTGTTTGGCCCCGCCCCTCTAGGTTTGAACTGATTGAGCAAATGGAGAATGCTCTTCAATTAGAAAAACCAATTTATTCTGGGTTACTTACAAAGGATTCATCTCTGGGGACAGAGACAGAAATTTCATATCAGGGGCCAACATTTTGATCAGAAGTGTGGTGGACACACCCAAGATGGAGACCAGCCACCTGCTAGCACTTCTCCTACCCAGCTTTCACTTCTTTCCCACTAGACCCTCCCCCTCAAGTCACTGGTTGGTTGGAAAGCAGTTGACTCTATTGTCTTCATCTTTGTCAATCACATTCCTGGGGGCAGGTCCCTCTAGGCAGAGAGAAACTGTAAATTTACCTCTACACCATCAGAAGAACTTATGAAAAAGTTGACACTAAGCTGAAACAATTGTTCAAATGGCTGTAGAAGAGAGAAAAACTAACAAAATCTATCCTGCCAGTTGACTGAAAGCCTAAATTAGATGGAAGCCTGCCTTGTAAATCTGTTTAGATCTGGCTTTACTGATCAATGCATCCAGAAGGATGCCACCAAAAGTCAGGACTTTGCTTAGACACCTGACATTAAAGCTTTAGAGCAACCACTGAAGCCTAAATACATGGAAATTTGTTCTGATTCTTCCGCCTGATTGAGAACAATAAAACAAGAAACAAGAGGGAAAATATCTGCTGTCCATCATAGTAGGGCAACCATTGGACAGATTTCCCATTTTAAGGATTGATTTAGAATATGTTGATCTATAATTTCCAGGTTCTCACTTTCAGCAGCCATATCAAGCTTTATGCCAACTAAATTAAAACTTGAAGTACCACTTTCTTTATGTTGGATTTCTTTTTTTGTTTGAGAAAATGATTATGAATCTTAATTTTAGGAGCTAGAACTACAAAGCTGAGCAAATATGTGAGTGATATGAGTATTTTTATTCATATTATCACCTCAAATAAATCAAAGACATGTCTGTCTTATCTTAATATTTAATAAAATCATAGAGGTCCTGCTTGTTATTCATATAATTATTAAAGTCACCAGACTACAAAAGTTCACAGACTGAACTGAACAGACACAAAATTAACTCATATTCAAACACCCCTCTCTGTTTGGCACAAACTTTTATCCATGTATTACTTTGATATGTTTGCCATTTTTTAACAAAGTCTGTGGCAAGCTATAATTATAAGTGGTGTTATAAATCTTGTGAAAGTTACAAGCTTCTATTATGTCCAAAATACTGAAACAGAAAAAAAGCTTAGGCCCTAAGAAATAAAGTAAATCCTTCAAAAGAAGGTGAAGAACCACTTGAGTACTTTGCCAAGTTAACTATCTTTTGTGCTTGCTATAGAAGTCAAATGGGAAGTGAAAGATGCTATGTTGTGCTTTTAATATTGCTAGAAAAATTAGCCCCCCAACAAGCTTTGATTTATTTCGGTGTACATTCTAAGCTCTAAGAATTAGCACAATCATATGCAAAGTCTAACCTAGATGTTTTAATTAGGATATAAAATAAGCTTCCTCTGATAATTTAGACTTACATCTTAGCTTTTATTCCTCAATATAAAAATAAACGAGATTTTTCCCCAAAGTCAGTGTAACTTGTCCTTTCTGCCAATGAAACACAGTCTTCCTCAGTCACAGTGAGACTCCATATGCTTCTATGGGTCTGTCACGCAATCCCCACCCAAACTAGAACAACTTTTTCTATTCAGTGATTAGCTGGGTCACTCATTTCGTGTAGCTCCATGAGTTTAGAAACACCCAGATGACTCTAAAATACCTCAATAAGTTCCAAAATCCATTGATGGGTCCAGTTAGCTTTGGCAGGACCAAAGACTACTTGAGAAACCTAGACCAATGGATGAACTTACAGTGAGTTAGAGGGTTTTCATTCCAGAGAAGTCCTCAAAATGGCAAAACAGCTTGAGGCTAGTTTTCCAACCAAATACATTTAGGCTTTAGGTAATTTGCTCTATATTTCAGTCACTCTTAATTTCAGGCCCAAACAAAACTTTCATTGTACAGAAGAGATCCTTCCTCCTATAACTTTTTAGATTAACCTGGATCTATAATGGCTTTATCCTGGATTCCTGACTTCCAATTAATCCAGATCCAGCTACTGGGAATCTCCATTTTACATATTAGAGGACATGGGAAAGACTAAATACCCCTTAAAGTCATAACTAATAAGTGGCAGAGCTGATACTTGCAACACAGCAGCTTTATTTAGGTGCCCATCCAAATTGCCATTCTGCAATAGTAACTCTAAGAGCAAGGAAATATCAGACAGTATCAGGAGGCTAATATTCTAGCACAAGACTAAGAGGGAGATTGAATAATAATGGCAGTTTCATGTTAAAACTTGAATCACACCAGAACAGCTCTCTTTAGCCATCCCCTCATTCATAACAATAGACTCATCTGTACGGAAATGAATAAATTTAAATCCTTATAAATTCCTTTATTTAAAAAATACATTTATTGCATATGCAGATTCTTTGGTAATAATTTGAATATAATATTTAAAACAATTTATCATTTTTATTTTACCTGTATGAAGGTATTACCCACATATGTGTAAGTGCACACATTTTGTGCTACACCCTAGAAGGTCAAAAGAGGGCATTGGATTTCCCTAGTACTGGAGTTAGGGACAGTTGCTAGCTATTATATGGGAATCTAACCCAGGTCCTCTGCAAGAGCAGCCACTGCTCTTAACCACTAATCTATCTCTCCAGCCCCTTTTAATAGAATTTTAAAAAGACCTCACTGTAAGCAATATAAAGAAATTGCTTAAAAGAGAAAAAATAGTGAACTTTAGTGTTAATGCTGACTAATAACAAGTAAAGATTGTTCTAGCAATCAAAAAATATTTGGAAATATTTGAAATAGCATTTTGGTATTTATGAAACTTACATGAGCTTGTCAATATCTTTAATAGACTTCCTAAAATCCTTCTCCATGGTAGTACAAAATATAGGTTTCAAACTATTCCAGGGAGAATGAGGTGCAGAGGTCACAGAATATTTCCCACACTCTAAGCTCTTTTATATTAATGGGAATAGTCATCACTGAAAGGTCAACGTCTTCAATTTCAGAATTGTTTGCATTGTAGTTGCACAATTACTACTCCCACTGATACAAAAGATTTTAGAATATAGAAATTCCTTTAAACACAAAGGCTACTATACTTTATTTGAAGAAAATAAGTGTGGGGCACACATCTTTAATCTCATCATGGAGGAAGCATAGACAAGCATAAGCATGAGTCTGAGGGTAGCCTGTGCTACAAAGCAAGATGCTGTCTCAATACTGTGTCTCAGTGTTTAAAACTAGACCCAGATGTAAAGCAAGTAAGCCAACAAAATCTGCTTTACTGATCTGTACTGATTCCCCCTCTTGCAGTAAGAATCCAGCTGCTAGTCAGGAAATCATTGTTTCATGCATGTCTCCTGTAGACACAGGTAACACAGATAACCATGCCTGGCCACTCTCTCTTGAAGATGTCATTACTGAAAATTAATGAAATTTAATTCTCCATACTTACAGAAACAATCAGAAAAATAAACGAATGCAGCAGTGACCGCCTTCTACTTCCTCTTAGCTGCTTCTGTGGCATCTGGACTCATCTGACTTACTTTCATCATCTTTCTTGCTTGCATACTGTAAATCTCTGCTTGTGCTGTGTACTACAGACAGGAACAGCTACATGAAGAGGCATAGTCATCACTTGTCACTTACTAAAGTCCTGTTATAGCTAAACAATTGAGAAGATCCCATTAAGAAGTCAATACAATGTTTTTTTAAAATCAAATGCAACTACAAATATTCTATGTCAAAGATACATCAATTATTTTGTCTGCTATTATATCATTTTAGTGTAAAAAAGAAATTATACATACCCCTCTCTTATTCTAGTTATTAGTTTTGGGCTGCAGTTTTTGTATGTATTTTACTTCATTTTTATATTTGGGTCTCATTTTCCTTACCATCTATTTCTTTTTGTGATAGTACATGGTACACCACTCATAATCTCGAAAATGGCTTCATCTGTTCTTATTTCTTCATTACTCTTTCTCTGTCTGTCTGCCTCTCCCTCTCTCTCTCTGTTTCTCTCTCCTTCATGTGTGTGTGTATGTGTATGTATGGGTGCACGTGTGCTGTGAATAATAATTCTGTTTCTTTGAAGTTCTCTTGTAGGGATTATATTAACAAGACAGCATCACTTGCCTAAAGTTCTGACATTTTTTATTAATTTTCTGCAAACAATGGTTTTACAAGTTAAGATGTCTGAGATTTATGTTCTCTATGACTGCTGTGAAAGCATCAAATAGCTAGTTTTCTGTTCTTCCCTCCCCCTTTTTTTTCCTTTTCATGAGTGCGTGTGTGTGTGTGTGTGTGTGTGTGTGTGTGTGTGTGATGTGATGTATATATGTGTGTGTGTAGGTGTGTGCAAGTACACAGGCATGTGTGTTACTGGGAATTGGACCTATGAACTTGCATGGGCTAGGCAAATGTTCTACCACTATGTATGTATGTGTATATATATATATATATATATATATATATATATATATATATATAAAATCTCCAGGCCTCAGGCCTCATTTTACTTTTTATTTCAGCCATACTTTCACAGTGTCTCTCAGGCTGACCGCAGACTCAGGCTTTGATCTTTTCATCCTCCAGCCTCAGCCTCATGAGGACTTGGAATTCCAGAACTGTACCACCAGGTTATCTGAGAAAACTTAATTTCAGAGCCTGTACCCAAGAGAGTACTATCAGCATCATTTGGGAATATTTTAGCAATTGAAATTTTCGCTCTCCCTCCGCATACCCACTGAATCAGAGGTATAGGAGTTGGCCTGGGCTGCATATGGCTTGACACCACCTCATATGGTTCTGATGTCCACAATTTTTTTTAATTTTTAATTTTAATTTTAATTTTATATGTATGAAATATTTCCTGTATGTATGTAAATGCAGCTATGTCATGTAATGCCAGTGGAGGTTAGAAGAGGGCATTACCCTGGAACTGGAGTTACGGACAGTTGTTAGCCACCAAGTGGGTGCTGGGAACTGAACCTGGGTCCTCTGGAAGAACAACTAGTGCCCTTAACCTCTGAGCCATCTCTCCTGTCCCCTGATGTCTACAATGATTGAGAGTCACTGCCTCATAGATTGTAGTTTAACATCCCTGAGAGCATCTTTATATGATTCCTATATCATACTGGCACATAATCGGTGCTTGTTAAATACTCTTACTGTGAATGACTCCATTGAATGTTGAGTCTTATATAAGATTCTTTTTGTATTATTTCCTCCTGAGTTCTTTCCCCTTCTATAAAATCGAGATATTACTGTGATGAAACATTAGTAAGAGCAAAACACAACTCACAATGGCTGTGTCACTGTTTTCTCAGTATCATATTCTCACAGTGCCCAGTTCTCTAAGATGAGTTTTTGTTCTCACATAGCAAAAAAGAACACAAAGAAACGGCAGGACTGATCTCATCACATTATCTTGTTTCCCTCCTTAATGCAAGACAGGAAGTCTACTATCAGATTAGCTTCTGGTTGAAACACACCTTCTGTCATTTTGTGCACAAAATATAAATCTAAAAAGAGTAAGCATAGTATCTGAAACCATGGGTGAAATTCTGTGCTCCAAGAAAGTATATTTGTCTGACCTGAAGAATAAATGAGGAATGTAGGCCTGGTTTTTGTTCCTCCAAGGAAAACAAAGTCTCTACAAAGCTATGAAAAACACTATATGCATTTCTATTTTTCATGAAATATTCATGGATAATGACAGGTTTGCCAAAATTATGTAATCAGTCAGGTCTAAATTGGTGCTATTATAATTAATGTTTATTTGAAAATCCTCAGAGAGAAGCAGAGGATACATCTCCAGTTTTGTAATGATCTGAGGTTATTCTCCTGACTGCTTTTCCAAACACCTGGGTTAGCAACTATGTAAATCACATAATGCTTATGTGTGCATATTAATGAAGGCCAACCTTTACTGTTCCCATAAATAATCTAAAGGAAAAAAAACCTCATTTCCAGGATTGGAGAGATGGATCAGCAGTTAAGAGAACTTGCTGCTCTTGCAGAGAACCTGAGTTTGATTCCCAGCACCCATATGGTGGGCTAGCAATTATCTGTAAGTCCAATTTCAGGGGTTCTGAGCCCTTCTTATAACTTCCATGAATTTACACAAAATAAGTGCACCTACACACATACAGGCAATACACTCATACACATAAAATTAAAAAATAGATAAAATTTAAAAACTCACTTCCTCCTTTGTACCATATTATTACCAATGGATTCTTATTCCTGTAGATCCAAACAGCACTAAATTATAAAAATCTTCCCCATAAATATTTCTAAAATTTAATCGGTCATATTTTAAAATCCTCTTGATTACTGTTTCTAATACTTTTGTTCATTTGTTGTAAAGAGTCTGTGTAAAGTATTGGGCTTTAAAAACTTTTATTTCAGGCTGGGCATGATGGGACATGTCTGTAATCTCAGCACTCAGGAGGCAGAAGTAGGCAAATCTAGGCCAGCTTGGTCTACATAGCAAGTTCCGGGCCATCTTTGGCTAAAGCAGACCCTGTCTCAAAAACAAAAACAAAAACCAAACAAATACAAATTTGAAGGCTCATTAATGGTATTTAGACCTCCTCCTCTGTCTGTAACCCCGTAGTCCCCTCCTCACCAGATTTCATGCATTCTGTCATATATGTTAAGATCCTATTGAGTCAAATTTATGTTCCTAGATGTCCCTTGGTGTGAGTTCATCCACTAGAGTTTATTCAGTCTATCTAACATCATTCCCTTAAAGAAGACCATCTCTCCCTCACCCAGTAGTGATCAGCTGCAGTAGTAAGGAAGAAAATATTGACACATAATAAATAAATGAGCCTTCAGAATATTGATTATGTCAAGTGAAACATGCAACTAACAAAAATGCAAATCTATGATTTCACATATCTGAAACATAAAAAATAATCAGACTGAGATAAATGGAAGGTAGAATTCTTAGCTAGAGGAAACAGAAATTGAAATGGAAAGTTGTTGTTCAATGAGTATAGAGCTACAGCTTGGCAAGGCAAAAAATTCTGGAGACAGTCTAAATATCCTTAATATTACTGAATTGTCTGCATAAAGACAGTTCCTGCTATGTATTCTACAACCATAAAATAAGAACTATGCAAAAGTTTACTGGTTAAAAGAAAAGCATCTTTATACATTTCTTATTTGTCATGAATTAACACTGCAACTATTCCCATAAAGTATAATTTTAAAAAAATGATATAAGGGGATAGAGTTACTATGTACTGTCATAGTTAATTTTGTCAAACTGACATCAACCTGGATATATATGCCTGGAAGAGGGAATCACAGTTGAGGAATTTTCTCCATCAAATTGTCTAAGGGTGAAATCTTAGTCACTGATAAACACAGGAAAAAAAATAGAGCCTTTCTGGAGGTGAGGGTGTTTTCCTTTGCTGAGAGTTTGGGTGCTCACTGTCATTGTACTTTTCCATGTTTGTCCATCTAAACAAAATATAAAGAAAAAGAACATGACTAGAGACCTCAAGCTGAAAATGAAATATAAATGAACAAAGAAAACATAAATTACTAACTTAACTAGAATTGTCTTTATAAGCAGAAAAGTTGATTAACTATGTAGGTTAAAGAAATAAAACAATAATAAAGTTTAGTAGTTAGTCCTCTTTATTTTATATTAGAAGAAACTTTCATTTCTTATAGGACCTATTTCCTTTGTCAAACATGTTCCATAGTCCACATGTAAATCCAATCTACCTTCTTGTACAACATAGCCCACAAGAATATTAGCAAAGCTAATGCCTAAAGTCTGCAGAGCCAAAATTAGCCATGTGATGATAGTATGAAAAGACATACCTCAAATAGCAAATTGACTTTCAAAAATGGAAAAGAAGACAACTGTCAGTTATACATCATGTGTTTTCTGTTTAAAATTTTGTTGCTTTTGCTTTTGTATAGCAAGGTGTTGAGCCTCAAGCTTTTGATGCCAGCACTTAGGAAGCTGAGATAACAGGATCCTGTTTAAGGCCAGACTGGGCTACACAGCAAGACCATACTATAAATTAATCAGCTAATTAATTAATAATAAATATCAGCAAAGTTTTGTTTAAATTAGCTACAATGACCACTTGTTACTTTTGTGTTTGAGAAAAAAAAATTTGTTGAAAGTTCTGTTGAGCTGTCAGATCAGTGTTGATTCTGAGTTCAAGTAATTTGTGACGCTGAGAAACATCCTGTTCTAATAATTCATAAATCAAATTCCATGATTCCTATCTGTACCTTTTTTCATTTAATTGAACACATTTTCACACCCACAGAAAAGTCTCAGAACTGTTGTCTTCTCAGCTGTGTAAGGTGGAAAAGGAGATGAATCCAGAGATGGAAAATGTTTTCAGACAAACTATACATTCCAAAGAGAGAATGAGGAGAACACCAGAGAGGATGAATAAACTCCAAATGCAGATTCCCAACATGGTCTCTGACCTAAAGAAAGAACTTCTGGTTTTATTTCGTATTTTGCACTTCAGTTGTTAAAACATCAGCCTCCCAAACTGTGGTTTATGTTTATCTTTAGAATGCAAGATTGAAAGACTAACATGGTATTCACTACAAATTAGTGTTAATATTCTATGTCCTGATAGCATCCAGTTTAAATTTGCCTTGCTAAAGGGAGAGAAAGAGCTATTTGACACTGAGTTAAAGAGAATCTTACAAGCTCCTGGGACCCTGTTCATATGAACTTACAGCAATGGTGTCCGCATGCTCAAGATCCATGGAAACTCAAGCAGACAAATATCCTGCTAGAGAAATGGGTAGCAGACCCCAATCTCTGCTGATAAAATATTGGAAACTGATTACTGTTGTACGAGGATGAGCTAATATTCTTAAAGAGAGGAACTCTGGATAGGCTGACTAGACCTCAGTGGACAAACTTACTTACACTGAAGAACATTTGGGGACACTGACTTGACACAGGTGAAGAATGTATGGAGTCCAGTTGGGGAGCTATGGAAGGTGCCATTGGGGAAGAGTATATAATGATTATGATTGATTGAGATGTTCTGTATGAAATACACAATGGTTCAATAAAAAATTTAAAGTAAATAAATAGATAAAATTTTAAAAATAGAGGGTGCAATTCAAGGGACTACAATAAAAGATCTCTTTGATAGTAAAAGATAATGAGCCATAAAGAGAGGTTATTGATACCAAAAATTCTATAGGCTGTTTAAAGTGTACCCAGTGAGAAATAATAAATTAATTCTTCTCCCTTCATTTTATTTTCTTACGTTCCTTGTCTTTTACTTAAAATTCTGAGACAATTATGAATGCTGGTCCTTGTTTACCTTCAGTTTTGTTTTCTCTAGCTCAAATCCCCAACAGTAAACCACCATTTAAATATTAGGTGAAACGTTCTAGAAATAAACAGTCTATAGTTTTCCTATCATTCTGGGTGGTATGACGAAGTCTCATGTCACCCTGCTTCCTCTTGCCTGAGGTTCGCTGCTATCCAGGATATGTATGTTAATCACATGGGAATAAGCACACTGTACATAGGGTTCAGTGTTACCTGCACTTGCAGCTTCTGGTATGTGTGTGGGGTGTGCATCCATAGACTAGGGGGATTGTTGTACTACAGGCCAGTTACATCATGACCTATCTAAACTTTAAGTGTTCTCTCTTCAGATTTCCTTTCTTCCCAGTGGCGATTCTGAACTACCTCTGATAGCCTGTGTGGGATAGCTCTAGTATCAACCTGACACACCTGGATTGAGGGAGCCTCGATTGGGAAATTGCCTCCATTGGACTGATCTGCGATCATGTCTGTGGACTATTTTTTTGATTATTGAGTGATGTGGTGCCACCCCTGGGCAAGTTGTTCTGTATTGTATAAGAAAGCAGACTGAGCACGGGCCAGGAGAGCAAGCCAGTAAGTGTTCCTCCATGGCCTGTGCTTCAGCTCCTGCCTCCAGGTTCCTGCCCTGAGTTCCCACCCCGGGCTTCCTCGGTGATGAAATGTCTTTCAGGAAATGTAAGCCAAATAAACCCTTTCCTCCTCAAGCTGGTATAGGTCAGAGTATTTTGTCACAGCAATTGAAGGCAAAGTACAACATAGCCTAAATATAGAACCATTCTTCTATGTCCAGGGCAAGTTGAAAGAAACCATTCTTGAAAGCATGTAAATTAGAAATGTATTTTGTCAATTGTGAAACTTAATTTCAAAAAGATGAAATTTAGACTCTAGAGGGCCACAACTGATAAATATCAGGTGTCTGATGATTTGGACAAAAAAGAAATCAAGCCAGGGGGAAGAAGTAAATTGCTGCAGCTTGCAGATGGGAATTGAAAAGCGGAAAAGGGGGAATGAGAGGCCAAAAGAGAGAAAATCAATAGGTAAGAAAGAGAAACACTGAAGTTTTGAAGTGGTAAGTTTGCAACCTGTACTCTGCCTTCTGAGTACTCTTCCACAGTTCCTTACAAAATCCTTTAGAAAATATCCTTTTTTAAAAAAATTTTGTTTGGTTTGGTTTTTACTTTCCAGTAGGATTTTGTTGTTTGTTTGCTTGGTGGGTAATTAGCTCTAATTTGCATAGAGATTAAACAATTCTGTGTGAGTAAGTTTGGGGTGAAAGAAAGACTTCCCTTTGGGGCCTGCAACCTTCTACTTACTTGTATAAATGTATTTGCGTTTGGTGACAAGATAAGACTTGTTCTGATAGCATAGTGATAATTTCAGCTATTTTTACTTTCCATTGTTATTATCATGTAGGCCTACATGAATATTTATACATTTCTCCAAGAAAAAGCTTTGCAATCAAATATATGTGTCTGTGGGATGGGGGAAAGCACAGAAGGAAAGAGGGAGAGACGGAAGTAGAGACAAAATGAAAAAGAGCGAGAGTGAGAGCGAGCGAGCGAGAGAGACGTGCACAGAATAGAGGGATTCCTCAAACAGGCCTATAGATTACTAGGCAGCCTCTGTGTATACTGAAGACAAAGCAAGCCAGAGGAAGCAGAGTTAGGTTTGTGTCTTAAAGCATGGCTATGAAATTCTGCAGGAAAACCTGGGATAAAGAACTCAGTGTAAACTTTAGGGTAGGAATATGAAGTTAAGTTTTAGAAGTTGTTTTATTGTTTCTTTGAGAATTTCATACAATGTGTTTTGATCGCATTCAGAACAGCTCCCCTCCCTCCACCCCCACCTTACCATGTTCCCTATGTGATGTCATGGCCTCTATTATTTTTTAAGGCCTATGAAGGCTAATGCAGCTATCAGTTGTCAACAGTTCCTCAGCTATGACTGGAATTTCTTGCCCATCTCCCACCCTCCATGTTGGGAATTTTCTTACTTCAGTTATTACATAGGCCTTGTACGTGCTGTCACAATTGCTGTGAGTATGTGGAACTCCACTGATACCTTGAAAACAATTCCCTTATAGGGCCGCCATATCTGGCCACCCCATCTTTCTACCTTATCTTCCAAAATGACCCTGAGCCTTGGGAAGAGAGGACATGATATAGGTGTCCCAATAAGCCTCTTATTTTCTTCATGTTGAATAGATGGAGGGCTCTGCATTATTCAACATCTGCTGCAAGAAGAAGCTTCTTTGATGAGAGTTGAGAGATGCATTAATTTATTGATATAACAATAAATCATTAGGAGTCAGTTTAATACTACATCTATTTAGCAGAATAATTTTATTAGGCTCTCCCCTATGACTGTGACCTGTCTAGCCTCAGGTTCTTAGGCTTAATAACAGTGTCAAGTATAGTATGGGCTCCATCTTCTAAAATAAGCTTTAAATCAAATCAGAAACTGGTTAGTTACTCCCATAACCTCCCTGTCACTATACCACTAGTGGGATATCTTGCCTGACCAGTCATTATTGTAGTTTGCATGGTTCAAAGCTGGACAAAACTGACAATGAATTTTCTCTTCTGACAGCATGTATGGCCCCTTCCAGCACTATGAAAGCTATTCAGTAGAGATGAAGCTTTGAAGTCAGTGCAGGCTTGATTTACCAGTTCACCCACGTTCATTGTTGCTCTATTCACAATATCCAAGAAATGGAAACAACCCACACATCCTTAAAAAAAAACCTGATGAATGGATAATGAAACTATGGTTTGTTTATCTCATAATTGTGTTCCCCATCTACCTTTTCTGACTTATGACTAGTTCCTGGAATCAGTGAAGTTCTGCTTGCTCAGATATTTTTGCATAAGAACTCTTCATTATTTTTCTCTTTCCATTCTATATGCCACTCAAATCTCTTCCGTAAAAAGAAGGGATGATGACAGCCTTTCAATCATGAATGATGCTCATACAAGTCCAAGCACCCAAGTATTTGCTCTTCTCCAAAATAATTGACAACCAGCTCAGTACTGGAGTGGATACTCCCAACTTTTCATGACAGTGTTTTCTTTGGATCATTTCTTCAGAAGAGTCCTGTTGGCATTTGATCATCAGATTGAGAGGGACATATACATAATTGCAAGGTGAAAATACAAAATTATGACAATAAATGGATATAGTCAAGTTTAAATATCTGTCTAAACCTTGACCAAACTCTAAGTTGACTTGAGTTAAATGAGACTTCCAGGGTTTAAATCAGGAATTTTAAGTGCACTATTATAATAGTATGGATTTTAGTCAAAATGTTCTTATAAGAAATAAAACATTAAAGATAAGTAAAATATCAAAATATTTTATATACACATATGAAATTTTCATGATGAAAGCCATTGTTAATAATAAATGCTAAAAAATTTACAAAATATTTTTAAAGGCTAAAAATGATTTAAATGATACAAACATCTAAACAATTTAGTCTTCACTTTACTTCAATCTTATATTTATCTTTTAAATGTATAAAATATTTCATTATATTTCTGAACTACTCTCCAAAACATTTCTTTTGTTAAAATTTTTATCTCATTTAACTTCAAAAAATATTAAATATATTGATTTCATTTAAATATTTCTACTTTTGTATTTACATAGTCCTTTTAATTTTTAGTTGGAGTTATAAAATCCTTAAGAGATTTTTCAATTTTATGACACTGACCTTAATCACAAAGAATAATATTGTTATATTTATGATAATTCAAGGCCAAAAGTACTAAAAATTTTCATTCTCTTCAGATCATTATAGAGTTCATGGAGAACAGATGGATTTTTTTCTCTATTTGAGTGGCAAAAATGATTTATGATTATGATGAGTTCCTTGTACACCGGTTTTAAAGTTTCTTCAGCATTGAGTATTTTGAATTTAGAAACTATAATTAATGTCGTGGAAAGATCTAAATCAAGTTAGTCATTCTAATCTAAGATATCAGTCTAATGGGGGTTGGAGAGATGATTTAATGGTTATAAGCACTTGCTGCTCTTGCAGAGTACCTGGGCTCAGTTCCTAGCTTCCACATGATGGTTCACACAATCTAAAACTTCAGTTCCAGGGGATTTGCCATCTTCTTCTGGCCTTATGAGCACCAGGAACACATGTGATATAAACATATAAAATCAAGTAAACACTCATATACAAATAAATTTTTATAAATAAAAATAAATAAATCTTTTAAAAGAGACATCAATATAAGAAATTTTAAGCCAGGTGACGTGGTAGTGCACACCATTAATTCCACACTTGGGAGTCAGAGGCTGACAGATCTCTATGAGATCAAGGCCAGCTTGGTCTACTTAATCAGTTCCAGGACAGCTGGGATTACAGGGAGACCTTGTCTAAAAAAGTTACTTATCAATCTTGGGTTTACTTTAGTTATCAAATCACTTAAACTTGAATAATTCAGGCCAATGCAAAAACAAATATTTCAACCTTACATTTCCTGAATATGTTTATTAGAGACGTACTGTAATTATCCAACATTTTGCTAACATTGCATAAGCAGAAAAGATCAAATTGTCATTCATTTTCATTCTTCTTTCCTTTGCAAACAAAGAAAAAAAAAAGAAACCAATATGTATTTTCAGTAGCACGCTGTCGTAGCTAGAATGGTTAAAAATAACCCTGCTAATTACTAGGTACATGTATTTTTTTTTAGATTGACATTCGGTGCTTTTCATTAAGCAATTATCTCATCAAGGTGGGTGCAGCAAATTCTTGTTTGCCAAAATAATCAAGTTTCTTGGGAGTAATTTCATGTTTAATGTTTGCCTTTATCCTTAGGAAAAAATTAAATATCACATGCCAAGAAATCGCTTAAATGGTTATTGTTTCTGAAGCAATAAAATTCAAAGCTAAAGTGTTCTAAATCTTAGTATCGGCATGAAATACAAAAATGTATGAATAAAATTTTGTTCTTTTTTAATGGAAAAGTTCTGATGCACGTAGACAGCTATCATGTACTTCGACTTATAGTTGGCATTTGGAGTTCATTGGCGTTCTCAGTCAATTGTTGGTTATGCCACCAATAAGCTTCTATTTTCAAATCTATGAGAATGCTGTATCCATGGACCTCATAGCAAAGAAAATACATATTGGAGTGAGATGGACAATTTGGAGAGGTACAATTTTTAAAAGAGTTGAAATTGGTGCTGTTCTGAGGATGTGAAGGATAAGGAGGATGCCAGAAGCACAAAGCAAGCTGCCTGAGTGTGTGGATCTCAGATACTTTATGATACCACTGAGTGCAGGAGGGCACACACATAGGAGCATGAACAGAGGGTGCAGTGAGGTGTGTGCAGGAGCTCACTGGCTGTTGCCATGGAGGCAGGCAATAATGGTGGATGGGGAACAAACAGAAGTACATAAAAAGAGAAGACTGTGCCACATTTTCTCAGAAAGAAACCTGTGAAATGCCTGCTTCTCATTGGACATCACTATGGAGACAGCCTCTAAAAGCCCATAGGAGATGAAAATTAGATTCAGGAGAGAGAGAGAGAGAGAGAGAGAGAGAGAGAGAGAGAGAGAGAGAGAGAGAGAGAGATTTTTCTCTCAGAGGTAAGTATCAGCATAAACAATATTTTATTTTATTCAAGGTTAATTTTATAATCTGTTTTCTGAAGCCTTTAGTAACATATATCCAGGAAAATCCCCCTGATACAGAGAAAATATTCACATTATTTTAGCAATCTTTTTTCTAACTCTAGTATTCATTTTAATAAAATCATCTGGTATATCCAGTTTTATCTTTAGGCTGCACAGCAGTGATTTTCCAACCAAAGCCACTGATTCCCATTAACAGGTCAATGCTTCAAATAACGAATACAACATCCTGCTACACAGAAATTGCTTAAAAGCTTTGACACCCTGAGGTTTGGCAGGTAGATATCTTTGTACATTAAGTCAATGTTTTCCAGTGAGGCGTTACTAACAAGGCCCACTGCTACCCTATTATGTTAAAGAATCAGGTGAGTTTTAACCTGCTGCTCCTGGGTCATTAAATAAAGCTTTTTTCTTAATCTTTCTTCTCCTTTCCTTATACAATATAGTAATTTACCCCAACTCAGTTACTAGCATAAGTATTATCCACTGAATGTTTTTGAATTGTTCTGATATCCTGCTATGGATGTTTAGGATGTTTATGGATGTTAGGATGTTTAGGCTTAGGTTTACAGAACATGCTGACAAATTTGTGATCCTAGCACTCAAGATACTGAGGCAGGAGAATCCAAAATTCTAGGCTAGACTGAGATGCATAGGAAGTTCCAGGCCAGCGCATGTTATATAGCAAGATTTTAGCTCAATAAATAAGTAAATATATCCTAATATCATCGCATTAAAAAAATAATACTAGAAAACTTATCTTAAGGAAAGTATACATTGTTATGAAACTATATAAAAATCATGCCTATCAGAATCTGAAAATTAATCATCACTTTTTTATTTACTAAGAAACTAGCAAATAAGAGTGTTTAATCACTTATGTGGAGTAAACTAAATGATTTTTTTCTTCCTTTTGTGGCATTCATTTATTAGATAATATAAAGGAGAAAAGTTTGTGTTTGAATTGTATCTATGGAAAGAAATTATCCCTGAGGCTAAATTCTTTAGGAAGTATGAAACAAGGATCATAAATTATATACTTGAAGTTACTTACAAGTGGATATTATGGGTCATTTTTAGTCTTTCCAGTTGGAGACTATTGTAGCCATTTGATAGGGGTCAAAATATAGAAGGAAGAAATAGTAAAAGGAGACAAATATCTAATTCACTCCTGAGAATTTATTCTTTAAACTAAGAAATTTGGGGTGGGAGAGATGATTTAATGGGTAAGAGCTTTGACTGCTCTTACAGAGGACCCAGGTTTGGTTCTCAGCACCTACATGGTGTCTAACAACCACCTATAATCCCAGGTCTAGGGTATCCAATGCCTTCTTCTGACTTCTGTGGGCATTGCACAACATTAGTGCACTTATACACATGCAGGCAATACACTCATCCACCTAAAATGAAGATAATAAATAAAATATTTTAATATATAAATAAATACTTAAATAAATAAAATAAAATAAAATAAGAAATTTAACAACCAATGCAGACACCACCCTTTACTGAAAAACTCACACTATTAATAGTATATACATGTGGATCTCAACCCAGCTTTTAAACCTCACTCCTTGGGCCTCAGTCAAGGGGAAGAATTATGTCTTGCACTTTGAGAGCTATAGACAGAAAGGTCAAAATAAAGGGCAGATTCTCCACCAACCCAAAAAACCAAACATGAACCTTTCTGCCATACAGATGTCAGAACCAAATAAATTATGGTTATAGAAACTTGAATGAATTCTCCTCCTGAATGAACATACCCTAATCACAGATTTTCCTGGGTCACACTGGAAATGATAAAGTTCTGTCTACCCATGTGGTGTCAAAAGCAATCTTAAACCCAATGTACCTTAACATTTGTAGAATACATCTGCCACAAGCTACTGTATAACAGGATGGTAGACAAGAGAAACCACAGAACATTAAGAAGACAGGCTGGATCTTACCAGTTAGGCTAGAAAGAAGTTTCTCACATGGTCTTTGAAATGTTCTGCAGACACTATCTACTTCATTGACACCTAAAACTTTACAGTTAGCCTTGAAACATGACTGAATAATTTTAAACAAAAGGATAAATCTGATCCGCTGTAAATGTAAAGTGTGATTGTTGACATAAATATTTATACTGTTTTGACTTGATTGGTAGTTTTTCAGTGTGCAGAATGGGTTGTAAGATTTCTTGTGAAGAATGAATTTTACTTTCAAGACTTACTGTAAACACTAACCATAATAAGAATGATAATTTGAAATGTCAATTTTAAGGTGGCCTGAAGTTGTAAAAGTATCCTAGAGAGTGGCCTTGTTTCCCTGGAAGTCTAATGTTCTTCTTTTAGGTTATTAATATATTTTTCCTTTTCAGTTGACTTTTTAATTCTATAATTTTAGCTGCTGCTATACGGATTTTCTATTTAAAGGAAAGCCCTCTAGAAATTATTTTCTCTTAGATACTTGGAATCTCTGTAATTGCCAATCAATTAATAGAAGCATGGCTTTGCATGGACATAGGTATTGGCAAACATAACATTTATTTATACTCAAATATAATATGTTATATAGTATATCTGGTTTACATGAAGATATAAAATAAATAATATTGATTTATATTTAACCATGTTATTTCTATAAAACATGCTGTATTAGTTACTTTTCTGTTGCTGTGATAAAATGTCATGACCAAGATAATTTATAGAAGGAAGAGTTTATTTGAATTTAAAGTTCCAGGGCTAAGAGTCCATAGTGGCAGGGAAGGCATGAGGCAGGAGGTAGCTGGGGCAAGAAGCTGAGTGATCATGTCTTCAAGCAGGCACTTGAACTAGAGAGCAATTGAAAATCTGATGCTCTCAAAGTCCTCCCCTTGTGTTGTGCTTTATCCAGCAAGGTTGCCCCTCCTGCATTCCCAAAATAATGTCACTAGCTGGGAACAAAATGTCCAAATACTTAGAGCTATGGAGGGTATTCTCATTCAAACTGCTATAGCCTATTTCCTGACTCCCATAGCTCATGATCATATAAAATGGAAAATGCATTTAATCCACCTGCAGAAGTTCCCATAGTCTTTACCAGTCTCAATACTATTAAAAAGTCAAGAGTCCAAAGTCTCTTCTGAGACTCAAGGCAATCTCTTAACTGTAAGCTCCCGTAAAATCAAGAGACAAATTGCATACTTCCAACTTACAGTGGGAAAAAGTACACATTCCCATTTCAAAAGGAAGGAAAGGAAGCATACTAAAGAAATACTGGACCAAAACAAGACTGAAACTAACAGGGAACAAACAAATCTGATAATTCCATGTCACACTGTTAAGACTTGACTTCCAAAGGGCTTAGATGGCTCAGCCCCTCGATCTTTGCTGTTTGCAGCTTATTTCTCTCACTTGGCCTGGTACCACTCCCTGTATGCAGTTCTTCTTGGCAGATGTCTCACAGCTGTAGTATTTCCAGTCTACCAGAAGTCTCCACTGTTAACCAGGATTCATCTTCACAGCTTCATGCAATGGCCTGTCAGGGACTCTTGGCCTATCAGGGCCTTCTTTGTGCAGATATGTCCCTGCTGTACACTGCTCAGCCTCAGTGGTTCTCTGAATTCATGGAGGAAGAACGGATAACTCCTTCAGTCTTGCATCTTTCATGCCTCTAAGGCCACCACTACATGAACAACACTGCCAAGTTCAATTTTTATCCTGGCATGGACCTTGGCCTGCTTCATCCATATTAGTAGTTTTTCTATGCTCTGATTTCCTAGGAGCAGAAATCCCCTCTGCCATTATCCTTTCACAAGTTGGAGGCTTAGCTGGTCTTCTTCTGAAGGTACTATTTCCATTGTGAAAATCTCTAGGCCTCTCCTTATCAAAGAGACCCTCTCCTTCAGCACATGCCTTGGCTCCAACATTAATCTGCCCAGCGCTCTTTTTTCATCCAAACTGTGCATTCTGCATTTCTTTCTCACCCACTTGTTCTTTTTCACAGTAGGTTTGCATAATAGTCACCATTAAATATCATGTCACCAATTGTATGTTAGGCTGTTTTGAAACTTCCTTTGCCAAAGAAAGCACTTCATTACTTTTCAGCCTAGCCTCAGGCAAGCTCTTATAGTGTGGGCATACTGCAGCCAAATGCTTTGCCAAATTATCCCAGTTGCTGTTTAAGTCCTTATTTCCCTCTGGAATTACACTGTTTTCAATACTACTTTCTTAAAGGCTGCTACTTGAACAGTCCATTAAGCTTTACTTGTAGTATTCAACTACTCTCCTAGTCCAAACTTCCAAAGTTTTCCACATTCTTTCAAAAACCTACATGGCCAGGTTCTTCACAGCAAAACCCACTCCTAGTGTCAGCTTCTGTTTTATTACTTTTCTGTCACTGTAATAAAACATTGTGATTAAGGCAACTTGTAGAATGAAGTGTTTATTTGATCTTACAGTTCTAAGAGTTCATCATGGCAGGGCAGGAATGGCAGCAAAGGTGGCCAAAGCAGAAAGTCAAATGATCACATCTTTAAGCAGGCACAGGAAGCAGTGAGTGACTGCAGATCTGACAAGGCTGAAGAAGTCTCAAAGCCCATCCCTAGTGACATACTTCCTTCAGCAAGGCTACACCTCCTAAGTACCCCCCAAATAGCACCACCAACTGAGGACAAAATGTCCAAATACTTGGAACTATATGGGGGGGGCATTTTCATTTGACCCATCACACATAGAATAATACATATCAGATATGAAAATAGTACCAATACTCCTGAAAATATACTCATCAGATTACTGGAAAAGAAAAAAAACCTATAATAAATAGTTAAGAAATGACTTGGTAATGATGTTAAGAACCTCACCAAAAATCAAATATGATTCTTTATTTATGGTCTTCTAGACATTTTTCTAAATAGTTAATCTCTTTCTTGTAGTTTATCTTACATGCATCTACATCTAAGGACAAGTGTAATGTAATATTTAAAGTTTTGTTTTCAGGGTATGGGAAAGTAATATATACCAAATAAATAATATACAAACATTTGACAAGAATGTGGATTGCATTAGAGTTTGGAAGACAGGAAAAATGAAAGAAGAAGAATTTTTCTCTGAGGAAAAGAAGCTGTCGATACACAGTATGGCTCTTCCTGAAGTAGTTTTTGCAATTTCACAGGAGTGTAAAAAAATGGGAGAAAAACTAGTTCCAATAGTCATTTGTTTCCAAGTCATTGTCATGCTGGCTTGGCCAGACTGGAGCTAAATGTAAGATTTCACAAAATATTCTCTAAAGAGCCAAGAAAAAATGAAGCACGTGACTGGGAAAATCAGAGAACAGTTCAACAGATTATGCCTTTCCTACCCATCACTAGACTTCATTGCCTAGAAAAATACCATTCTCCTCTGAGTGCTGCCTCAGGATCATTTAGGAGGCAACACATCTGGGAAGCCAGTAACATCTGTGCATTAGACTTCTCTGGAGAAAGATATATGTCAATACATATTTCTATATTTTATAGAAATTCATAATATTATTTGCTATGAATGTAACCTATCTATAGATATTACATAGTAATTACAGATGATAAATCCAACTTTTGTCAGCAAAATGAACATCCAGACAGACCAGTAGTCTTTTATTTGTTTAATTCTTAAAGCATTCTTACGTAGCCTAAAAGGAAAATTTAAAATAGTAATGATGACTTCATTAATTAATATAATTAATAAGTAAAGCTTTCCATTTGTAAATAAAATAATGAATAAAATCCATTTGCTTTAAAGAAGAAAAGGAGAAAAGTATCTTGGAAGGCATTATGAATAAAACCCACACACTAAAGGTTACTTTATACAGAATCAGTTTAAATTACACCAGATAAAGACTTATTTATGCATATTTTCTTCAACTCTTGCTAATTCTTCTTTTGTATCTAAGTACTTGTCCCATGTTCTTAGGAGTCTTTTATGCTCTGCATACAGAACAATAATTAAGGAGAAAGATCTTTCCAGGGTTTACATTCTAATCATGAAAATGACAGAAAGGTTAAGGTGTATAAAAATTGTGATTTTAATTCTCCAAATAAGTTCTTAAATTAATCTGCCTAATATATAACCTTTAGAAAACTTCTCTAAAGTAACTTTATTAAACATATGCTTTACAGCCAAGGGTATTTGGGGTACACAAATTGAACTCAAAGTGCTTAAAAAAAGAACTCTAAGTTGGGGGTCATAGGGAGATGAGGAAGGGGGTGAATATTATCAAAACACATTCCATGGAATTCTCAAAGAGTTACTAAAAGTAATATTTTAAGTATGCTCCATGTATATATGTAGAGTTTGCTCAGCAGTTAAAAGCACTGGCTGATCTTGCAGAGGATCAGGGTTCAGTTCTCAGAAACACATGGCAGCTAACAACCATCTATTACTCAAGTTCTATGGGATCCAATGCCTTCTTCCGGCTTCCCTGGGCAATGTACACACATGATGCACTTACATACGTGCAGGCAAAACACACATACAGTTAAAATTTTTTAAAAAAATTAAATTTGAAAAATGCTTCATAGCTAAGGACATAGGCCAATGGAAGACCTTGTGAATAATATATGTGAGGCCCTGTATGTGTTTAACAGCATGAAAAAAAAACAAAATTAAAAATTAAAATATGCTTCTTAGTGTCAGTGAGTTGGCTCAGCCACCAAAGGTACTTGCTACCAAGTCAGGTGACCTGAGTTCAGTCCCAGGACCTTGGTGGTGAGAGGAGAGTATTGACTCCCTTAAGTTGTCCTCTGACCTCCACAAGAGTGCCATGGCCTATGGGTGCACACACACACAAAATAATCAATGAAAAATAATTAAAATATCTTTATCTCCAGTCAACATCAGAGGATGTGTTAAATATTAGAAATTATTTTTTTCACTGCAGAAATAACTGATGCCTAATATCAATGCATTGATTACAAATAATTGTGTGTATTTTCTCAGCTGTGAATGGGTACTCCAGCATCTAGGACTCAATGTCCTAACCTGTCATTATGCATTATTATTTGGCTGCTTAATGGAGGATTTTTGTCATTAAAATATATTGATGAATAGTAAAGTGTGCGTACAAGATTTTGTCAAGAGTACAAAGAATGGTGCAGGTTAACTAAGGAGGTTTCAAGACCTTTAGGACCAATTAAATATTGCTATAAAATCATTTTTGGAACAAATGTGTCTGAAATTTGCTTCCATTTTAACATTTACCTCATGGTAGAGCTCTGGAAGAGGAGAGCAGTAGCTCTCTCGCTCTCTCTTAACTTGTATCTTATAGTCATTCTACATGTCTCTTTAAAAATACTTTAGGTCAGTCAGCAACAAATGTTAGGGGTGGGAGTTACAAGAAAATGAGGTTAGGGGAATGTGAATCTCAGCATGGTGACGTTCCTCCCACTGTTATACCTGCTCTCCAGAAATACAGACACAGAATTGAAAGCTTAAGTTTTGATCACTATACTTACATGCATCTTTCTATATTTTGTATTCAGCTTAGAGTTCTGATTCCATCTTACCTGTGCCATCATCACAGTTCCAAATCCTCATACCAGTCAACTTCCAGTAGGCCTGATGCCAACATTTCTCCAGAAATATGCAAAATATTCTGCTAGTTTCTCAATTTGTAAAGGTGAAGAGTTAGTGTAGGGTCTTTGATCATTCTTCTATAAACTCAAGCAAGAGCTGCCAAGTGTAAGGATTCCTGAGTGAGCAGTCAACAGTGACCCTTTCCTAATGTAAGCTTCTGTGTTATCACTCTCCTTTTCTTCATTTAGTATTGACAGGTCACTCCAATTACCCGAAACAGTAGTTACTTATTTGCAGTTTCTTTTCCCACTAATCAACTGTCACTTTTTAATTACCTTTATAAAAATTAAGTCATTGAATACTTTGTTTTCAATAATTAAACTTATTCATCAACATGCCATACCATTTGGACCTGTTCAAAAAGATATTTATTCTTAAAATTTGCAGTTGTTCTCAAAAGTGAAGGCTTGGGGAGGGGAGTCAATATGATAAAAATACAGGTTATGAATTTTCTCAAAGAAATAACAAAAATATTGTTAAAGTTTGTATAAATTCAAATACTCTACATTTGAAATTTTTTCAGTCTTTTCCACACATGAAGGACAGTTTTAGTGTTGGTATATCACTCTGGCATTCGAAATTCCAGCTGTATTCAGAGTTGCTTAGTCTGATCCTTTCCTGTGTCTGTTAACCAGACTCAAATTCATAATAGCAACCTCATGATCTTTAATCTACACCAAGATGCCACTGTCTACATTGTAAATTTACTCCTTGGGAAAAATCACATGAGATTATTTTAAACTTTGTATTTGGAAACAGCTAACTTCCTAATGTGTGGAACTGTGCACTGTACCCACAGCACATTGTACATAACACCGTTCACCTGGAATCTAGATACTCTGAGCCAAAAAAGAAAAAAAATCTTAACCATATTATACAAGCACAAACTCACCTACCAATAGATTATTTATTTTAGTGGAAAATTGTTTCTTAGTGATTTAGAAGTTGCTCAAGTCATCAAATAAGCTGAACAGTTGAAACAGGAAACCAAGTGTCGTAGCTATACATTATTATCCCCACCTCCTTCTTCAGTTGTCTGATTCATTTAGGTTTCTTTATGAAAAACAGATTTTTCTGGAAAAAAATGGACTTTCTGGCAGCAGTGAGTATCATGAAATTGAGTTGAAAAATCTAAATGAGAGCCTCAAACTTCATTGTTGAGATCAAGATAAGCATTCTGAGGGAGAGCATGTGCTTCTTTCTGCAACATTTTACAAATGACAAGCCTTTGTGTGTGTGCGTGTGTGTACGTGTGTGTGTAATTTTATTGTATGTATGTTTTGTGGCATATGTGTGTAGAAGTCACAGGTAAATATTAGGTGACTTTTCATTTCTCA
Source organism: Eospalax fontanierii (assembly GCA_035773235.1). Taxonomy (NCBI): domain Eukaryota; kingdom Metazoa; phylum Chordata; class Mammalia; order Rodentia; family Spalacidae; genus Eospalax; species Eospalax fontanierii. The sequence continues at coordinate 72,289,050 of CM069528.1, read as the reverse complement.
TTTCATTTTCTTGTGTAATTCACAAGAAAACCAGATGGGTTAGCTAATGAGCTCCGGAGATCCATCTATCTCACTCCCACCCCCCAGCACAATTCCTAGCCTTTATGTAGGTGCTGAATATTCATACACTGGACCTCCTGCTTGCTAGACAGACAAACCCAAGCTTATCTCTTTATGCTCTATCCTCCATAGTCCCAGACTTTGGAAACTTGGAAGTTGGTTGTCTCACATAATGTAAGTCTCTTTGAGGCTATCACATAAAATCTGAAGCAATTGGGCTGGGGTATATCTCAGTGGTAGAGTGCCTGTCTACCATGAATGAGGCCCTACATAGGATTTCCTAGTAACAAAGAAAAAAACATACCCTGAATGAGGAACCCTAGAGATCTGGCTGTGAATCATTCTTGAAGCATTAAGAATCAGAAGACAAATTCATATATATGTGAAGTTATAAAATTTCTATTTCTAATCAAAAATCAAAGTTTTTTTTTCAGTTATATACACTTAATGCTTTCTGGCAATTGCAAAGAACTTAAATGATGCTGCATTCAAATGAATAATTCACTTTCTCAGTATTGTTAACAATATGAGGAATCCAATGTTACTCAGAAAAAAGCAAGGATTTTATACCCAAGAAATTGTGCACAAAATCCACTATTTGTTAGAACTATGCAATGTAATGCTTAATTAAAATAAAAAATTTCTGCCCCCTCATCCACTGTTATCCCTGGGTGAGTGAAACTTAATATAGGAATCCTGTCCAGAGACCCACACTCTGTTGATTCCTAATGTCCATACTTTAACCATTTGTGATCTTTTGTGTTACTGGCCCTTTGTTGCATGAGGGAGCTTCATTAATGAGAGCTGAGTGACTCATTATTGATTTATTTACCCCTTGTTCTATATAGCATGAGCCTTGGGTATAGAAGCTGCATTGTATATATGATGCTTAGGCATGGGCAATTCACAGACTCTGTGGGTGACCAGTTGTGGTACTATGTAGTAATCTTCTTCTAGTGCAAAAGAAACTTCTTTGATGAGTGGTGACTGGGATACTTGACTGTAAATATAAGGATACAGGATGAGGTGCTTACCATATGTAAATAGAATCCTACAAGCTCCTGGGACCTTGCTCATATGAACCTGCAGCAATGGTTTCAGCATGCTCAAGACCCGTGCAACCTCAAAGAGACAAAAACCCAGCATGACATTGGGGAAATCAGTAGCAGAGTCCAACCTTTGCTTAAGAAATATTGGCCACTGATTAGCAAGGGACTCAGGCTAGGCTAACTAGACCTCAGTGGATGAACCTGTACTGGGGACATTTAGGGATAATAATGACAAAACAGACCTTAACACAGATGAAAGAATATATGGATTCCAGTTGTGGGGCTATGTGGAGTGCCAATGGGAAAGGAGGTATAGAGATAATTAAGATTGACTGAGATGTTTTATATAAAATACACAAAGATTCAATAAAAAATTTAAGCTAAAAAATCACCTCAGTCAGTTAAGATATAAAATACTTAGAAATGCCTCACCATTATTGAATATTTCTGATTAAATTTTAAATATTTACCTGGCATTTTCTTTTTTGCTTTTACTCATATATTGAGCTTTTCAGTCTTTTCTCTACAAAACCTCAAGATACTTTTGCTATCTACTCTGTATTATAAATATAGTCTTATTTCTCTTTCTCCATGTCTCATTTCTTATTCTGGGAGTCTAGCTTCCTTTTCTTTGAAGTAACAGTAAAAATATTTAACACTTGCTTGCAGGGAGTTCTACATGCATGGGGCATGATACTCTTGGAGAAACAATTATCAAAGAAGCATGTTTAAAACTGAATTCAAACATAGGGGAAATGAAAGACCGAAAATTTTTAATGTTTTTACTTCTTTGAGGATTTACCTCTGTGCCAAACTTCTTCAGATCTTCCTTACCTGTAAGATAAAGATCCTAAGTTGCATAATTGAAGATCAAACACTAGGAAGTATAAGCAGCTACTTGAATGTCCTTAACACAGTATTAAAATATAATCCAGTAATAATGCTGCCCACCACTTTTCTAGCCTGCAATTGTCTCTGTCCTCTCATGATGCACTTCTTTGTTCAAAATTGGAATGAGTGTGTTCTTATGAAAAGTTCATGAATATTTAATGAGATTTTCCTACCCTGGCAGCAGATCCAAAGAAGAATCAATCCTTGTTCTCCTTAATTATGAAATCATAGCACATAATATGAAAGGTATTTAGATAAGCCCAATCACCTTGCTGTGAGTTTTCAAAATTTGAAACATGAAATGAGAGGAATATTCCTTGAAGTTACAGTTGTTCAATATACTTAAGTGCTTTTTTTCCCCTTAAACTTTAAAAAATCCATTTACTTTAAATTCCTAACACAGAATAAAGAGTATCATGAAATCTGGGGCTGGAGAAATGGCTCAGTGGTTAAGAGCACTAGCTGCTATTGTAGAGGACCTGGGTTCAATTCACAGCACCCACATGTTGGCTAACAACTGTCCATAACTCAGTTCCAGGGAATCTGACACCCTCTGAAATTTTAAATATTTTATACAACCTCTGTTAATGATCATTTTTTTTTAAACACAACATGAATTTTTAGAAGGCATGGAAAGAAATACACTTATTCAAAAATTGAAGTAGTCAAATTCTTGTTTCAACGTAAATTTATTGCCTAGATAGGGTTATAATCCCTCTACATCTTTTATCCCGAAAGTAAAGTATAAAACATTAGTAATATAAGAATATTAACATTGCTAATTAAGAATAAACTTATGATTATCATAATTATGAAATATGAGAATTATTGATAGATTGACCTAAAGCAAATAGAAAAATATTTTGGTAGCCCACTAAATGCCAAGTGTTACAATGAAATTGTTTCCTAATCTATCATTAGCAATGATGATGCCCCAATGCCAGATGTGGCTATTTGGAGGTTTGGAAGGCATTCCTTTTGTTATCATTTTTATTTTATGTGTATTATATGTATCACCTGCATGTGTGTATATGCACCCATGTTGTGCAATGCCTGCAGGGATCAGAAGAAGGCATCGAATTTCCCTGAACTGGAGTTATGGATGGCTATTAGCTGTCATATGGGTTCTAGGAATTTCACCCAGATCCTCTGCAATAGCACCCAATACTCTTAACTGTTGAGCCATCTGTCCAGCCCCTGGAGGACATTCTTTAAGTAGGCAGAGTTAAGTGAAGTCATAAGGGTAGACTTCTAGTCCAACAGGACTGAGATTTTTATAAGATAAAGAGTCACAGATCTCTCTTTCTCTCTCACACACATACACTCTCTCCTCTCTCTCATATGCAGAAGAAAAGCCATGTGAGGGCATACTGAGAAGGTGGCCATCTGTAGACCATTCATCACCATAACTGAATTTACTAGCACTTAATCCTCTGTGAGAAAATAAAATAAATTCATTTTTTATTTCTTAAAAAATAATATTTATTTACTTATGTGCATGTGTGTGCATGTGTGTGTGCGTGTGTGCCCACATATGTGCAGAGCTGCAAGTGTGGAAGTCAGAGGAAAACTTGTTGGAGTCAGTCTTCTCCTTCTACCATGTGGATTTCAGGGATTGAACTCAAGGGACAAGACTCCATGGCAAGTTATTTACCCTCAGAGTCATGTCATTGGCCCTGATCTTGTTTGTTAAGCCACCCAGACTATGATATTTTGATATGGAACTCTGAGCTCTCTAATACACCAAGTTTTATTTTTTGATCATTCATTACTGAATTTGTTACGTTAATAACTAAAACTGACAAATCATAGCTATTTTAAACTATTTTCATAAAACCTCCATGAGGTTTCTTTATTTTTAGACCATTTTTATTCACAAATTTTTAAAAAAGCAGATAGCCCAATTCCATTGTAACACATCTGGTGCACGAATGCAAGATTCCACCCGTGAATCTGTAACTCTCGAGAAAAACAAAATACCTATCAGTGAAACAAAGTACCTCCATTATATTTCAAAATGTGACATCACCTAACTCAGTCTCAGATAATGTCAGTCGTGTCACTCAAGGACACTGCTGATAGCCACACATCAGCAGCCACAGTAGAACTGCTTCCAGCTTCATTGCTGCTGGGATCTTTGTAAAGAGGGTGGGAAGTTTCACTTTCTGGTTCAGTTCCTAGGACTAGGCAGCAGTGTAAAGTAAAATAAATCTTTTCGCATGAACGTATAACCCAGTTCTATAATTGATTACTCATTATTCTGTCATACGGTATTGCACAATATTAATGTTGTACAATATTTTTATTTTCCAATATTTTCCTTACTTGAGAAGGAGGAACTACAAAGATACTTCCTGTTCCTTCTCTACTTTCTTTTATTCTTCAAGATTCAAGTTTACGTTCATATTTGTCCTTCAAGATTCATGTTTGCACTTGAATTTCCATTGGTGCTTTTATGAATTCTAGCAAAGAGAAGTAGATCATTATAATATAGGATTTTAATTTTTATATTCATTTTAACCTCCTATCTTCTAGTTAAAAAGTAAGTGATATGTATTGAAACTCACATTTAGATAGAAGAAAATCTGGCAATAGAAGTCATGGTTAGAAAACAAACTAGGCATTATAAATGGGTTCTCAATCCTACCTAAATTCTAGAATCACCTGAACAAATTTTGAAATACTGTAGACCAAGGTTTAAACCTTTAATAAAACTTTGATAGATCAATGAATGAACATGGGATAAACTTTTTGTTACAAGCTAATGAATCATTTCGGTTTTATACATAATGGCAGAATTCTAATACATTTAGGGTGTGTGTGGCCTATATGTCAAGGTCAGAGGACAACTTTCAGGGGTTTGTTCTCTCTTTGCAGCATGTGGAGTGGTTCGAGGATGGAGCTCAGATCATCAGATTTGGCAGCAAGCACCTTTGTTCAGTGAGTCATCTTGTCAGCCTGATAGAACTCCTTTATATAGTATGGAACAGAGTAATACCAAAAAATTATTTTACAAAAGTATTTTGGTACATTCATATGAGCTAAAAATTGTTTGTCAATTTTGAGAAATTCCTCATGGTTCTGACATTGTACTCACAGGATGCTACACAAATATGACTCATTAATGGTCTTGAATTTGAAATGCTGCCCTTCTCTAAGGTATTAGAATAGTTCCTACATGCAATCATTGGGTAATAAGTTATTAAAATAGATAAATATTCATTTATTCATTATTAAACATTTATTAAACTCTCATTATATGCAATAAAATATTTTCCTGGTTGCATTGTTTGGAAAAAGATAAACTTGATCCTTAAGAGTTTAATCTCTGGTGAAGAAGAAAGATAAGAAACAAAGTAACAATCACCATTTTAATAAGTTCTCCACAGGAAAGATTGCTCTGTGATGGAGAATTTGGGGCTTTTGGAGGCTACTGTTTTATATTTTATTATGAGGAAGTCTCTTTTTCAGTGAGAAACATTCAGGTTGAGATACTAAGGATGAAAAGGAACTGCGATACAAAGTACTAACAGTGGAGAGTGGCTACGGAAAGAAATAACATATTCGAAGTACTTGAGATGGAAAAAAATTTGACATGTTTCAAAGACCTGAGAAAATCCAGTAGCTGGAGCATAAATGGAAAAACGAAAAAAATGAAAGAATAATAGGTGGGATTATAGAATTTATAGCCAAGCAAGCTGCTGTAAGGTTTCAGACTGAAGTGCAATTTTCATGCATTTAATGGCTTGAATCAAGGAAATGACATGATGCAATTTATATATTTAAAAACTGCTTTCGTTTCATCAGTGCAGAATACATTAGAGGGAACAGAAGCCCGGAGTTTCGAGTCTAGTCAAGATGTTGCAGAAGTTCAGGTGGCAGATGGTGGTTGTGATGCTTTGAAGCAATGATTGTGAAAACAGGGAAAGTGGGCAGCTTGCCACATATTTGGAGAGAATCAACAAGATTTGGTGAATGTGGGTAAGGAAAGCAGAATCAACAGTGGCCACAGGTTTCTAACGTACAAGTGCAGAAGAACTGAGGAAATAGCTGCAGAGAAGTGAAAATTAGGCAAATTCCAATATTTATAGTTTGAATAGAAAGGGAACCAAGGAGCAAAAGGAGAAGAGAAAATGCTAGAACACACATGTGGAATTTCAAAATTTAAAATCTCCCTTAAGGAGAGTATTTCAAGAAAGAATACTCAGGCATAGTGGTGCACACCTTTGGTGCCAGCATTCAGGAGGCAGAGGGGCCAGTGGACCTCTGTGAGAATGAGGTCACATAATTTACAAAGGGAATTCTAGGCCAGCTGGGGCTACAGGGAGACCCTATGACCAAAAGAAGAAAGGAAAGGAGAGGAGACAATAGGGGAAGTGAGGAAGGGTGAGGGAGGGTGAAGAAGGGAGGGGAAGGGAGAGGAGAAAAAGAAATAAAAGAAAATAAATGATCTAAAATATTCAAACTACTAAAGTGGCTAAAAGAAAAAAACAATAATGAGCTAACCATATGAAGACTATTAGTGTTTTTGACTAATAAATTTCAGACAAGTTTTGGGAATAAAGTTTAGATTGAAGGAACTGAAGAATAAAGGGGAAATGAGCTTGTCAAGGAACCAGTAGGAGACAAGTCTTTCAGGTTTAAAGAAAGGCAGAAAATGGAATATTACATGAAAGAGATTACTGAGTCAAGAGGAGACAGCAAATCATATTAGTAGGTTTATGGGGATGCTCTGAAATAAACAAAGACATGGATGGTCCATGGAATAAGAGCATGTTAACAAAGACTGAGAAAGCAGCGTGGTAAATGAAGACATTCTCAAAGGACTGACAGCCAATGGAGTATCATTAGAGAGAGGGGAGAGTATGTGACAGGGGGTGACAGTGCAATGGAAGCTATATAAATCTATGGCTGGGAAAGCTACAAAAGAAGAATGAGTAACTTTCTGAGAAGGAAGGAACATTCTTGAGAAGGAGGGAAAATGATCATTAGAGGGAGACTGCTATTTTTAGCTGGTTTCCTCAAAGCATGTGTTGGATATATATTTTCCTTTGTTCAGTACTAAGAAACTGTGACAGCATTCAAAGAAGTGTTCAGATCAAAAGGGTTCTGCTGTCACGAGTGGATTAATGTCACAATGCAGAAATTGCTTCATTCCCATGGGGAAATGTATGAGTCTTTCTTCCCCATCCCTTTCAACCTCTCCTTTTTCTTCTTTCCTCACTTCTCTCTCTGTCTCTCTCCTGCCATTCTACCTTCTGCTATGAGTTGACACAGTAAGGAATATCCTGATAGATTGCCAGTGTGCAAAGAAATTCCCAGATGAAGTTAAAAAGCGACAAAGGAGCTGCACCTGTATCATATTCTATAAGGCCAAATGACTGAAATTAGTGATAAATAGAAACTTAAAATGTTGCGCACTAAAGCCAAACTATCTTGGATTATTTTTAATCCCTTTGAAAACCATTCACTGCTCACCCCTATGTCTGACATAACTTCTCTGTGACTGACAAAAATCGTTAAGATGTATTCTTAGCAAGTCACTAACATCTATAAATCTGAAAGCTATAAGAATATCACCATGACATCTGAAGCCTATACCAGATTTCCTCACTTTGCTATAATTCCCTACCTAATGCTTCCATCAAAGTATTTTAAAAGTATCACGAGTGATACTTTTTGTTCTGTTAATATAAAATTTCATGAAACTGTTGTCACATAAAATTCAGGGTAATGTGTATATATTATATATTATATATACATTATATATTTGAGTCATATTTGACTCAATGAATACATTATTTAATTTGAGGTTAGAGCTGAGCTTTTGTGTCACCATTAGCCTCTTGATCGTGGACTTAGTTTCTACAAGTACAACAAATAAATAATTGTTCAATAGAAATTACACATTCTGTGATATCCTATTATGACCACATAAAAGGACTAAAACAAAGACATAAATATAAGTACAAAAGAAAGTCTTGCTGTCTTTACAAAGTATAATAGGTACTAGAGGCAGAAAAAAATCCATGAAACTAAATTTGAAAGCTCATTTGGAAGGGCGTATATACCCTCCCAAAGATTTTTAACTTAATCTGTTGACAACCTTAATTATTAAAACTCCTTGAGTTGCAAACAACAAAAATCCACTTAACAATAACAATAAACTAACAATAAAATAATAAAATGAGGGATGTTGCTTAGTAAAAAGACGCTGGGGTCTCATGGGATTTAACAATGTACATGAAGTGATAGCCTGGAAAGAGAGTAGACAGAATATTGTCCATTTCCTTTTCTAATCTGTATGTGTCTTTTCCTGTCGATATATTGAAAATACGGTAACTCCATAGCTCATGACTGTACTTTTTACAGCAAGGTGAATGACTGCCTCAGTTCAAGGGTCCATTCCTATTTCAGTCACCTACACCTGGACAGAGAAAAGTCATTAGAATAAATATGGCTTCTGTGAACTGATTCTCATTGATCAGCATCTGGAGTTATAGCAGATAATATTGTTAGAAGCTATGCAGGAAGCCCTCAAACATAGACATAGAAAGATTTTGATTCATATTCACAGAATTAGTATAATCAAATCTATCAGTTAAAAAAAAAGATAACTCCTAGTAGCAACAGGGGAAAGAGATTAATCACATTCAGAGTGGTAAATACAATTAGGAATCCACTAAGAAAAATTCTGAGCAAAAGAAAATTAAGAGTGGTGATTAGGATAATAATCATAGCAACAGAAAGACCTGGAGAGATATCAAACCCACTGTAGAGACTGAATGGACTGTGCTGGGGTATATATAGTAAGGGAAGATGGAGTAAAAAAGATTGCTTCAAGATTCCTAGTTAATAAATAGGGCACATAGGATAAGCAGGGCATTGAAAATGAGAAAAGCAAATACAAGTTTAGAGAGAACACTCTCAAGTGCATCAGGTTATGGTACATCCAGTATGAGATATGCAGGTAAAGAAAGTTGCTAAGTCAATATTTGAGAGGCATGTAGACCATAGTTGGAGCTTTAGACTGGCATGAGTTCACTCAGGAGTGTCATACAAAGTGAGAAAGGATAGTTGTGCATTGGGAAAGTCCTTGTAGAAACAAAATCTACAGAAAAGATAAAAAGCAGATAGAGATAAATGGAGGTGGATATCTATGCCTTGAAAGGCAATAGAATTACAAGAGGGAGAAAACTGTGAATAATGACACATTCTTCTGGGAAGAAAATTAGGATGTGAACTGAAAAGAGGCTAAAGTGTTTGAAAATCACATCTTGCTGAACTTTCCTGGAAAAAATGTAAGTAGAGAGCTGGGTTTGAAAGGCAGATCATCCTGAGCTGAGGAGTGCCTGGGAGAAGAGGAGGAAAAATAATATTTAGGGCATGCTCTTTGCAAAAATCGTGTATGAACTAGAATCCATATCAGTATAGAATGATTTATTTTTTCTAATCTATTTTCATCATAGCATTTGCTGGAATAAAAGGAGACCATGACAAAACTCCAATTAAACCATGGGCTCCCGACTCACAAATTTCCAGAGGTCACCTTACTTTTAGGCAAATTAATTTTGTGGCCTTGTGCAAAAGTAGATCCAATGGTATTATACCTCACCTTTATTTCCACTGTTTTAGTGGCATTGTCTTTAATGATTTCTCCTACCATCATTCCTTTTTGCTCCATCTCAGCTCTCAGACACATGACCTTTTTGCCAATCTCATTAAAGCTTGTGCTCATTTTCTCAAGTTTCCTATCAATCCAGGTAATTGCTTCCTACATGAAACTCAGTCTTCCATTAACTAGCTCATTACCTTGAGTTAAAAGTTCAGAAACTTCTTCAAACTGAAATCACTGTGGTGTCCTGAAAAGAAACTACTTTTGAAGCTTCCAGTGCATCTGAAAGCTAAGAATATTTTTTATTGAGTCTGCTGATGTACAGATCCAATATACACTCATCTCATTCTTATTTGCATCACATTTACTCCCTCAGTGCAAAGGCACATTTTCTAATGTCTAAGTTATTTCAGTGGCTGGTAAACATAGGATATAGTAGAAGACTAAGTCAACAAATGCTGGTCATAGCTCTACCTGTGTGGCTAGGCACAAAGTGCTTCAGGAAGGAAATACTATTAGCGTCTCTATTTTTTTTTTCTCTTGAAGGGGAGAATTGGGTTAATAAACATTTCTACTCATTATCTCCATGGTAACTAGTTTTGTCTTTGTATTTTATAGGTTGAACACACTGATTTTAAACATCCTTAAAAGCTTTTGCTTCTTTGGGTCAGTGAGAAAAGTTCAAAAACTATGAAATTTAAAAAAATAGAAAGATATAATAAAAAGAATAATTGTGACTCATTTTACTTAATGATTAACTGAAATTCTTTTTGGTAGTTCAGGTAAATATCTTCTCTAATAGATTTTTATAACATCTACTTAAGTTCAAGATGTACATCGCTTCAAGTGGAAATCATCTAAAAAGAACTGAGTCTGGGCACAGGGGCATATGACTCCCAGCACTCAAGAAGCAGAAGAAGGAACATTAAATCAAGTTTGAGGATATCCTGTTCTACACAGCTTAGGGTATAAAATAAAATTCTGCCCCCAGTAACAAACAATGAAATAAATATATAGATTAAATAAATAAATAAAACTAAAATGTCCCAGTATACAGCCAACTGCCCTCACTCTCAAATACATTACATGATGGCACCTCACAAAGCCTGTAGGATTCCTAAAAGATCGTACAGGTGTTGGCTGTATGATATACTATACCAGACATACTACCTGTACAAAAATAATAATATAACATATCATCAGTGAGAAATGGGCAGTATGAACAGTATAGAAATAACACATGATCCCATGGTATCAAGACTTTCTTCTATATTTTACTTTTGAAGTTTTGTAACTTTAGTTTTTTCATTTAAATCAGTGCTCCATTTTGAATACTTTCTCTTTTATGGTCTAAAGCATGAATTGAGATAGTTCACTTTAACTTTTTAAAAAGATTATTCTCTCTGGTCTAAGTTATTTTTGCATCTCTTTGGAAAATTTGGCTGTTTACATACATATAGCTCTATCTCTGAACTTCTATCATCTATTTGGTTTTGATTTGCCAATACTACACTATCTTAATTAATATGCTTATATAACAAATCTTAAAATTTCCTGCTATGTTCTGCATTGTCAAAATAATTTTGTACCTTCTTTCATTATTTTGGATTTGAACTGTTGAGTAAACTTGCCAATGTCAAAACAATAATAACAAAAGACCTTGGTAGGATATTTTTATTGCCATTTTCTGAATTGTCAGATCAAGTTGAAGAAAATTGAAATTGTTAGCAACATTGAGCCTGCTGATGAGAGTTCAGTACATTTTCATTGAATAAAGGAAATTTGTTGAAACTTCTTTTTTGGAAAAGGAATTTTTTAGAACATATTTTCAAAATTATAAATTTTAATTGTCTTGCAAGACAACTTGGGAAACACAAGTCAACACTGAGAAATACATGGTGATTATAATTTTAAGTATTAAATATTGCAATTTCTGAGGCAATATGAGATTTTTGGAACATATTGTTATGGAAAGACAAAAATGATAATTCAGTGACAAGCCATTAAATTCTAAAAGTATATTGATGTATGCTTAATAAAAGAAAGCATATATTAGCCTCCCAAAGGCTCTTTGGGCTCCTTAGACACTTGATATCTAACCATTTTTACTAACTTGTATAATATTTTGCCTTTTAAAAGCAATTTCAACCCATGGTTTCTTCTTATTTGTACAGATTTATAATGTATGAATGGTAAGTCATCAATGGATAAAACCTAGCACATGTGGTGGCATGTGCCTTTAATCCCAGTACGTGGTAGGTAGACAGGCAGATCTCTTTGACTTTGAGGCCAGCCTTGTCTACATAATGAGTTCCAGGTCAGACATAGTAAGAACCTGTCTAAAATGAATTTTTAAAAAATTCAGCAGGTAACAATCCACCTGCAGTTACAGTGAGAGCTCCTTCCAGTGCACCTGATTTTCTACCATAATGTCTTCTTGCTAGACCCTAACACTGAAAAAAATTAGGACCCATTCTTGCTAGTTCAAATCAAAAAGGCATGTTAAGTAACTGTCTCCAGGAGGACCAGAGAGGCAGAATTGAAGTTCATCAAGCTTCAATGAGCATCTAAGTAAGACACAACAACACAACTGTTCTGGGGAGGCCTGCCTGTCTCTTTGGCTTACAGAGCTATGTTGAGAAATGAGAGAGAGAACTTCATTACTGTCATCTCAAAAGACCCTTACTTCCCTGATCTTTTTCCACAGAGCAAACTTACTCCCTGAACGTTCCCTCTGCTTTGTTGTATTCCTTTCCATTAAACAGAAGCTTCATGGGCAGAATTTGGTGAGCAGAGTGATTATTTATCTGGGACTGTTTTCATTATGTTGGAACTTTCTCAGGCATAAAGACAACATCCAGAAGGAACTGAGAAGCCTCAGAAAAATATCTCACATGGCTTTCTCAAAACCAGCAGGAGCCATAGAAACATTATAGAATGGGGGCTGAAAGAGATATTTCAAATTGCCAGTGTTTTCTAAATTTTAGTCTATGACTCCTTAGAGGGACATAAAATCAATGTAGTGTGTGCTACAGCATTAAAAATGAAAACAAAGCAAATACCATGATGCATTTCATTTTCTTATTTTCATATCTTATTTCAAGATAAGAACTATTGATTAGAAAGTTTGCTTTTATTACATGTATTTATTTTTAATCATGATAAAAATAATAAATATATAAATTGAAAATACTACTCAAACACAACCTTTCCACTTTACATATGATAGAGGAAAAGTATGGCTTAGAAATTCAGTCCTATGCTCTGAATAATGGAAAGAGAATCTGAACACAATGGATCTATGTCTCCCCCTCCACCCCAGAGCTGGGGACTGTTTGACCCTAGGGTCTCTCCCATACCAGTCAAGTGTTCTACTACTGAACTACAGTCTAGACTAGCCTTGAACTCATTCTGTAGCTCAGGAAGGCCTTGAACTTGTGATCCTTCTGCTTCTGCCTCCTTAGTAGTTGAGATTATAGGCCTGTATTACCTTGTATAACATCCACCTCCCAGTTTTATGCCTCATTTTATATTGGCATATTTTATTGCCATTTTCTATTGTGGCTTATTACTATATTAGCCCTTGAATGATTATTGAAAATCTTTAATTAATTAGTATATAAAATTGTTATGCATCTAATAGTTGCATTTCAAGCCAAGTATTAATTAATAGTCATCACTTATTGTAGTTAAAGCTAGTCTTAACATTATCCTGTATATCGACTCTGTGTAGACCAATAGTCTATGTGGTTTTTTTAATTGTACAAATGTTTGCATTTAATATGAAAAAAGTTTAAATTACGTGCAAGTCTACTAAACTATTAAAATATTGTAGGCAGAACCCAGAAATATGGCAGGTTCCATTTCATAATATGACAATTAAACAACAATCACAAAAAAGCAACTTACATTTTAGATAATGATTCAATAAAAAAGACTTAAAAATTGTATTTTCAATTAAACTTTATACATTTTTAGGTTTAATGCTACTGCAAAAACTATGCCACAGTAATGTAACAACATATTCACTGAGAAATTTATGTTATTTTGAACATATATTAAGAATTGCAAATAGATACTGAGATCAATTATAAACATAATCTTTAAAATATTCATATTTTAAAATAAATATAATTTTAAAGTTGTAATTTACTTTACCAATGAAAATATACCACCCAAATATTTTTTTCCTGACACTGTATTCTGTTTGTTTCTTGCAGAGTAATAAGTTAAAAAGAATTAAATACATTCTGCAAAGAAAATTTCTATAAGTATAAGCTGAGATAAAATATGAAAAATATGATATTGAAAATATGAGAATTTCATACCTGAGTATTGTATTTGCATTATCTCCACCCTTCCAAGTTCTCCTCCAAATCCTCCCATGTCCCACACTCTCAATTCCTTGTCATTTTTTGATTATATTGTCACATATACATACATTTACACATACATTTATAAACATATAGAGAGAGAGAGCGAGAGAGAGAATGCACAGAGTTCATTCAGTGGTGCTCATGTATATCTGTGTTGAGAGTGGCCCACTTGAGATTACATAAGCTCTCAGGGAGGAAGTCCCTGGAGAAAACTGATTCTTCCTCTCTTGGCATCAATTGATTGCCTGGAGCTCCAGGTAGGGATACAGAAACGCTAAAGTTTTCAAAACTTTACCTATAATATTCCCAGCTAATGATTCTTCTACAATTTAAAATTTAACAAAAAGATTTATACTTTGTGGATACTTTTGCACTCATGAGCAACTACTTTACTAATAATAGGAAATATTTATTTCTAAAATAATATAAATCTTACTTTTCTAGTCCTAATTTTAACTGAATTTCTATGACATATGCCAAAAACTTCTCAAGTCAGAATAGGAGAGTTCTATCTTCAATAATGAGGAGTTGAACAAATCTTTGTTTGCACTCTTCATGCAGGTTGTTATAAACATTTTATAAACATAAATGTAACATTGCTAATTAAAAAGGCCAAAGTGAAATGTACCAACAAAATAAGGGAAAGTAAAATGCAAATAATTTAGGTAATTTAAAGAATCCTTATTTCCATTACACAGTTTCTCCTGCCCAATACTGGCAGAATGAAAAGGGCTAGTTTTGCAGGATCACTCAGTACCTACAGGCATACTTGGGGCCTCATCCTAGATTCTGATGTGGATTTTAAAAGCTTTCTTTTTTTCTTTCTTTCTATCTTTATTTATTCAAGAATTTCATACAGTATATTTTGGTAATATTCAGATTCTCTCTTGTCTCCAACAATGAAGACAGAAAATGTGTTCAATAATAAAAATGACAGAATTTCATCAAAAAAAGTTTGCTTGCTTTCAATATGGAGTAGTTTTTTGAGCTTCCACTTAATTACAGTGTATTTACTCTCTTTCTCATCCATGGTAATTTATTTTACTCATGAAGAGTGTGATTATAAACAAAAAGGACAAGACATTTCCTCACCACTACATCAAATGGTTCTTCCACTGAGAACCTTCCTATGACACACCTGGGGGAGGTGCAGAAGCAGATAAGGTAAAGAGTGATGATGAGAATGAGTGACCTGGGATTGAATGCAGTCATTAGAAATGATACTTTGTCCCCAGAATAGTCTGTCCTGTATGTACAATGCTTTTATTTCAACAACCTCTTTCTCCAGCAGTCATTTAAAATACTGATGAAAGAATGAAAGGGTAAGATGTTCATGATAAATAGAAATCTGCACCAGATTGGGAGGGGGTGCTGATGTTTTGTTCAGCATGTGGTATGTGTGTTCATTAGGACACCAAATCTATCCCCTACAGTGAATTTCTTTCTTCAGCAACTGTGACAGTTATGTCACTAAAATGGAGAACACTGTTACTATTCCTTTTCTACTCAGCAGATGAAAAGCTTTATGCAATATTACTGCTTGAGCTGGAGAAAGATAATAATTATAAACTTCCTTTATACTGTGATTTAATATTGATATTTATTTGGATATAGAAGTCCATGCTCCACTCGATTTGAATTTATGAAAATTTAAGTGAAATTTGGTTGGCCAATTTGTATTTCTTGAGTTGACTCTCAAGAATGTTAGAAGTTAAAAAAAATTAGAATGTTGTAATTTTCAGTTTGCTTGGAAAATGACCACTATATTAATATTAATTAACATTAAATATGTTAATTTTGGTTTTTTATTGATATGGTAAGCTAAAGATTATCCCAACAATAATACTTAAAAATGGCAAGAATGCCAGGTGTGGTGGCACATGCCTTTAATCCCAGCACTCAGGAGGCAGAGGCAGGTGGATCTCTGTGAGACTAAGATCAGCCTTGTGAGTTCCAGGCCAGACGGGGCTCAGGGAGATCTTTTCTCACAAAAAGACCAAAAACAAAAACAAAACAAGAAACAGGCAAGAAGTTTCCTCATGCTTTTCAAATGCAAACCTTTAAAAGAGTTCTATAAGCAATTTGCTAGTGTAAATACTTACATTTGTTAACACTGTAAGGCAGCACATACCCACATTTACTGCCAGAAGTGCCAAACTCTTAGCCTCTTTTGAAAATAGGCAATAGACATTAAAAATAAAATAAACCTTCATAGGTTTGGGGGAGGAGAGATAGCTCAGCAGTTAGGAGCACTAGCTGCTCTTGCAAAGGACTTGGGTTTGGTTCCCAGCTCCTACATGACAGCTAACAACCATCTGTAACTCCAGTTCCAGGATATCTGACACTCTCTCCAGCTTCTGCCAACACTGCATGCACATAGTGCACTTACATACAGGGAAAATATTCATGCACATAAAATAAAAATAAATAATTAAAAATTTTAACTTAAAAGGTTTGGCCCTTTGAGCTAAGAATTTGACTTTAATGGAATTTATCCAATGATTTGTATAATCAAAGAAACAAATGTACAACGGTATTTATCACAGGATTCTTAACTCAAAAAATGAGAGACAACATAAATATGGAGTCACAGAGTAAATTATTTATACAGGAGATGATCACCATTTGAAATTAGTGTATACAAGTAAAAAGAAACTTTCACAGTTACTTCTCAGCCATGGATTTTCAGGTGACTTTTGTCTTCTTTAATCCTTCCCATATTTTCCAAATTCCCTTCACTGAACATTTTAAACTGTTTAAAAAAGATCTTAAAAATATTCGTCTGCCAGTAGTAAGAAGTACAGTTAAAACAAAACAAACAAAACCCTGGAGAGAGCTCCAGGACTTAAGAGCATGTGTTACTCTCACAGAGGACGTTAGTTGGGTTCCCATCACCCAAACAGCAGTTCATAACCACCTGTATCTCCAACTCCAGGGGATCTGCCGTCCTCTTATAGCCTCCAAGGGCACGGCATGGATGTGCACAAACCCACCTGTGTACACACAACTGAAAGTAAGAAAAAATCTTTAAAAAGACCACATTATATTTACCTTTTTGGATGGTGAAAAAAAAAAAGGAAATGGTGAACACTTAAAAAATCTTGTTATTAAGTACAAATGGTGTTTCTGTCTCTCTTTACTATCATTGTAACTTTCAAAAAAATTAATCCAAGCTGCCCTTTCTTTCCAAATAAAACTAAAATATTCTTAGTTTCTTCATTATTCCTTATAGTTTCTCTCCATAGATGGAATTAGTTCTTCTGAAGTGTACTTTTATGAGTCTGAGTTTGATCATTTTCACTAATGATAATCCTATTCTTATGATCTGGAAAGCATGCTCCTGGTATTGTCTTTCCCAGGAAGGTAACACATGAAACAGTTACATAAGGAGAGTGTTACTAATATTCACAAAATCACTGATCAGAAAGTTTCATTGCAACAATGTCAAGTAGCTAATAGCTGCAAGGTGGAGGTAGCCCCACAATCGCAGACAGTTTATTCTCTGCATGCTGCATCTCAGAAACTACAGCAGCCTTGGTACCAGTTCAGTCCCTTTTTGGAGAAGAGGTGCGCGCGCGCGCGCGTGTGTGTGTGTGTGTGTGTGTGTGTGTTTGGTAACAAGTCAGCAAATACATTCCCCTAGAGTTTTACACAAGAATAAAAAGTTGGGTGGGGATGGGGTAAGACTGCTGAACTCTGAAGTGAGAAAAGCCACCTGAGTGGACTTCTCTATGGAGAACTACAAAGGTAGTTTTCCTATTAACTTCATGATCACTACAAAAGTTCTAAGCGACATCAGTTGTGTTTCAGTGTTTCCAACTCTGCCCTCCCACATTTCTTACTTTCTGATACTACTCCTTTCCCTATTTTCACTGTCCTTAGCCCAGCAACCGCATGACAGGCATTAACCACTCAGCTTGAGAATTAATTCAGGATTTGGTAGCTTGACCTCTCCTTGCCCCAAAGCTAGCACATAAGCTTGGATCCACCCCCCATCCCCCTTGAAGTGTAAAATACTGCACTGTCAAGTTCTTCAAAGGGCATCTTAGCTGAAGGGAATCTACATAGGTGTGACAAAAGGTGCAGCTGGAGCTCTGGTGGACTACCCTGTCCCGTAGCATCATATGACACACAAAGGATCGAAACGCTGAGCTGTAGAATGAAGTACAAACTAAGCAAACTCACAGACGCAAGCGCGCTGGGAACCACACGTCTCCCCGGACCTCTCCAGGGCGCCTGCGCAGTGCATCCGGGGCGGGGCTTAGCAAGGGGCCCGGTGGTGCTCCCTCCGCGTCCGCCCCCGGAGGGGAGCCCCGCCTCCTCCAGCTGCTCTGTGCCAAACAACCCGGTGCTCCGCCGCTGCCTTCAGCCCATTGGTCCTAGGCCCTTTCCGTTTCCGCCCAGCCCTCCTCAGTTGGCCAATCATCTTGCGCGCTTAGAAAGGAACCGCCTCTTAGGCCGTCGCCGGGACTCCTCGGCCTCCTCCCGCTGCTGCCTCCGCTGCTGCCTCCTCCTTCCCCACCTCCGTCCGGGGAGCGACCGCGGGGGCCCGAGGGGCGGCGGCGGCGGCGGCGGCGGCGGCGGCGCTATGGAGCCGGGGCCCGGCGGCCGAGGCGCTGCATGTGGACCGCGGCCTCCGAGCGCCGCGCAGCCCCGTGAGCAGGAGCGGAAGCTGGAGCAGGAGAAGCTGTCCGGGGTAGTGAAGAGCGTCCACCGGCGACTCCGCAAGAAGTACCGCGAAGGTAAGCAGCTGGGGGGAGGGGAGGCGCGGCCCCCCGCCCTGTCACCCTGCCGAGCCCCGCAAGCCACCATGGACACGCGCGGGGGCGGCACGTCGGCCCAGGCCGCGGCCCGCCTCCCGCGGCCTAGAGGCCGGGGCCTTCTGGGGAGTTGCCGCCTTCAGTCCCTGTCCCCAGCCAGGGTGCTGAGATCTTTGTCACCCTGCGCACTCCCAAGAGGGAGGGTTGTCTGTAGCGGGGGACGTCCAGGTAAAACCCGAAGACCAAAGGGTCCGTCGGGGAAAGTCGGGAGAAGCGGAGCTGCCCCCACTCGGTCTGTGCTGGACCAGCCTGTTGTTCTGCTTGCTGGCGACAGCCCCTTTTCCTTTGCCCATTGGCGGGGCTATGTCCCGGCCTCCCCGGCTGGGCTTCCAGGGTGCGAAGTCAGCAGACCCTGCGGAGGGGCTCGTGGTGCTTCTTCACCTTGAAACAAGGGAAGGGGCGACAGTTATCTATTCTGCCCCGCCGCAAATACTCCCATCTTCCTGTTTGTGGAGGCAGGCGTGGAAGAGATCTTAATGTGCAGTTTTGAATAGTCTCTAACCACCGAGCCTCGTGTAGACATGAATGCCCCTGAAGCCGTCCCTCTGTGGAAGATCACAAGGGAGGATTTACTGGCTTTTACTTATGCCCGAGAAGTGTTTTAAGTTGGATTTTACAGTTGTTCTGATAATTTTAAATATAGGCTTTTGAGCAGAGCAACTTTTTAAGATTCAGAAAATTTGCAGTATTTTTCATATACTCAGGAAAAAATTCTCCTGTCTCAAAATGGGATACTTTTAGCCTACTCTTGCTTTTGCTTTATTACAAAATAAAGCGAAAGGAAGAAAATTAGCAGGCTTCTAATGTTAGTTGTATTCCTAGTGAATATTTTAGGTTAGAAGAGAAACTATGACAGTGAAGGAACAAAGACATGTGAGGTCGAGTTACTTTTCACTCCTGCACACTTTGCCATGACTCTAAAAGTTCATTCCAAGTAGCTTTCTTCCTTTGAATGTCGTTGATGCATTTCATTTCTAAAACTATTCAAAGTTGTCTTTTCTTGACAACTCAGTCCTGGTGTTGAATAGAGGCTATTTGATATCCTCAAAGATGGTTCATCGCTATTGTTTAATAGGTACCAGTAGAAGAACTTTGGCAATCATCTTAGTCTATTGACTTTTTTGTATTAAAATGATTTAATTCCCAACCACAATGGAATAAAATGAGTAGTTACCATAGTAACACATCATTCTTGATATTTGCAAGATGCACTTACATAATGGCATTTGCTATGGGTTTTTATGTTTTTTAGAGAAATGAGGAAATACATAGGCTCATTTTTCTGCAATTTATCGTGCCGTTTTGTACAAATTTAAGTACATCTTTTTAAAGAAAATGACTAGTATATAATTCAGTTTCTATTCTTACCTTTTTGTAATACTTTTTGTTATTCATGTATTCATAAATGAATATGTTCCATTTAAATTGACACACTACTAATGTGTCATCATCCCTTCAAGCTGCTCAGTCCCACATGTTTAAACATGTCTTTAAGCCCAAATATTAACCAGGGGAACACTTGGTTCATAATGAGGATTAGTACTTTGAAATTGCCAGAACTAAAAGCAATACATATAATTCAAAGGTGAATGCTCTAATGTGTTTCTGGGCAGGTAAAGTCCTGGCAGTCTAAATATTTTAATGAGGCTATTCTTTTGGCATTTTAATGCCCTGAATTCCATCAACACTCCAGGCTTCTCTAGGCCTTTCTCTGACAATATGTAACACCCTGTGAGTTAACTAGCAAAGCAAATGATCTGAATGAGCATGCCATTTCTAACTTTTACGTTTGACATGGACCTAGTCTCAGTTGTTTTAATGCCTTATGTGAAAGTCTGGGCATATAACCAAAGAATTAATTTTTAGTGTTTTACTTTGAGGACTTAGCACTTTAATACTGATGTTTGCAATCTGTAAAGGTGTTTGAGAAGCTCATTTGTAAGTCAGCTATTGGGAAAATATAAATGGTCGTTAGATACTAAGCCACCCTACAAAGCCCTATTTAGTCAGTAACAAACTTGAACTGTAGTACCAGTGACCATGGACATTGTACTCCTCTTACAACACTTTTAGTACCAGGAAATACAGTGAAAATTTTAGCTTAGGATCTTGAAATTAAAATTATAAAAACCCTTAGTTTTTATTAGTGATTCCCAAATGTAGGTGATCAAAAATTGTCAGGATTCTATCTTAAACCTACAGTTTTAGCATCTCTATCACTGGGAACTGAAAATTTATTAGCTATATTTGGACTGTGGTCTAAATTAATTCTTTCATTTTTAGATGAGTAGACTGAATCCCAAAAAGATTAAAGTAACTCACTTGATGCTTAGAGAGTTTGTTGTTAGTGCTGTACTATTTTATGGAAAATAAGAGAATTTTCCTCCCATTTCCTAATCTTAATACTGGTTTCTTTAAATGTTTAAATATAAGAGAAAAGGGGAAGCAGGACATAGCCCTAAAATTTGGGCAACAAAAAGGATATAAATTGGGCATGTGCTGTTTATGTGTGATGTATGATTGATTGAGTTGGAACAATGTACAGTACAAATTTTTCAGGGATATACTGGTGAAGAAAGAAAGAAATTGGGGTGGAATCCAAAGGAAACAAAAGAAGTCACTAAAAAGCAAGAACATGGGTAAGGACTGGTTAAAGAGTGTAGAGTTGGTGAATAGACCTTTCTCATCCCTTATCTGTCCTGTAGCGGAATTGAAATGCAGCAGAAAGAACATGAAAATGAGACCTACTGAGGAAAGGTTTTTTTCTTCTACTGCTCTAATTTGTTCAGCTGATAAGTGTTGATAGTGATGAGCAGGCTTAGCGTGAAATCAGTGACCCATGCACCAAAGGTGAGCAGGTGGCTTTAATGCCTCCTTACTACCTTTCCATTCTGCTCCATTTTGCTGCCCGTCCACTGTCACCACCTAAAGAGAAAACTGGACAAAGGGTCAGTGTTTGAGATAGTGCTGTGTATCTGAAGTAGTTACTAAAAGCAGATGTGAGGCAGTTCCTTGCACTGGTGGTAAGAAAGGATGCTGCTTTTGCCTGGCCATTTGTAGATGAGAGACAGTGTTGTAGCCTGAGTGTACATGAAGGGAAACATGCTTGGTCATGCTTTCTGTCTTTGCTGTATAGTGTTAAAGAGTTGATCTTGAAACCAACTAAAAATATGTTAGATTGATCCTATGAAGTATAGACAACTTATTAGTAAGAAATAGCTACTTTTGCTTTCCAAACAGGTACTTCATTGCTTAGTCTCATTTACCTGATTAACATATCTCAGATTGACAAAGAACTAGAGCCAAGTGGCCATGTATGTTTTCAATTTTGGTTTTTGGTGTGTGTGTGTGCATGTGTGTATGTTCACTGTGGGGGATGCTCCTGCACACGTGTGCCCAGAGGTCAGTCAACTTTAAGTATCTTCCTCAGTTACTGCCAACCTTATTTTTTGAGATAGGATGTCTCTCTGAACCAATTAGGCTAGACTGGTTAGCCTGCAAGCCCTTAGGATCTTCCTGTCCTACCTCCCCAGCAGAGATTCCAGCTGCATTCTGCTGGGCCTTGCTTTTACATGGCTGTTAGGAATCTGAACTCGTGTTCATGCTTGCACATGAAACACCTTTCTGACTGAGCTATTTTCCCAGTCATCACTTGCTCTTATATTTCTTTCATAATCTTTTATATCTGAGTCTGTTCCTTTAGTGATGATTGTTGTGCCTGGCATTCCTCTTTTCCAAACTGAAAGTATTCATGTGAACATTCCAAGAAAATATAAAAGGCTGATACGGTTAATAATAAAAGTGAAGTTTTCATGTCGTTCCATCTGTTTTATAAATATATTTAGGTGAGTTTATCAATGTGCTCAGTCAGTTCCTGAATTTACAAAGTGTTCATAACAATACAAATTAAAACAATTTATTGCATACAACTATGCTATTTATAATTCAAAGAAAAATATATATTCTGAACTGCTAACAGCATGATTTATGCATAGTCTTCATTATACTTTTTTTATGTTAAAAATGTTATTAGCTAAGATAATACTGATAAAAGTAGTCAAATAAAATATGTTATTTAAAAACAGAAATGGGAAACAGAATAGCTTGGTTCTGTAATCTGATTCCAGGAAAAAAAAAGTGATCTGACAATTTTAAGAGTTGAGCAGAATCTAGTATCAGGGACCACATAGTTTAATTTTGCTGATTAATACTGATTATTTGAATTCTTTACCTTTGTTTGAGATAAATGTTAGCTAGAACAGTTTGAGATAGGGACTCTGCTGTTCCACTTTTGGATATATTGCCAAAGAAATTTGAGTTGGCATGCTGCAGAGATACCTGCTCAACCATGTCCACTGGAACACTTTTCATAATAGCCTAGTGATGTTATTAGGCTAGATATAAATCCATAAATGAATGGATAAACTAATTGTGGTGCATATATACAAAAGTTTTTTTCATCCATAAGGTAGAAAAAAAATTATGTCACTTGTGGGAAGATGGGTGGAAGTGGTTATCATCATGTGAAGTGAAAGAAGCTATAGCAGACATGTTTCACATGTTTTCACAGATAAGAGAATTATGAATTTTTTAAAAAATGACCTGAAAAGTAGGGATTATTTAGGAAGAGAACTTGTGAGAGTGTGGATAAGTGGGATGTAGTTTGTATGGAGTATGAACATAACCAAAGTACAAGTTATAAGTTGAAGTATAAAGGGGAATCAGTTATTTTGTACAATGAGTACACAGTAATAAAAACGATTGAAAAATACAGTTGTTATTCTCTAGTAAACATCTGAAATAAGATAATTTGTGGTGGAAGAGGAAACTTTGAATTAGAAATAATTTAGAACTAAAACCAAAGCAGCCTTAAAAACTGATATAATAATTTTGTAATTGTTTAAAAAAATCTACTTTAACTTTCTTCATATTTTTTTCCAGTGTCCCTTCTCCACAGGTGCTGTAAGAAATTGCCTGATTCCATGACCCTAAGAAATTTTTTTCAACAGGTTTACTTTTTCAAGTGAGATTTTGCAGGTTTCTTTCTATGATTTTCCTAGTCAACACCTCTTTTCCTATAGAATCAGAAAGATGTATATGTGTGTGACAGTCTTTGCTTGATCAGCAAATAAAGGCTCCACAGAGTCAGTTCACTTTGCTCTAGGAAAAGTTTTTGCAAGGGGAATCAAATGAAATGAGGACAATAATCAGTCACATTGAAAGATAAAGGAATGTTGATGCAGTTGATTGAGTGAAGGGCACATACTAGTGTGCAGTGTATTTTACTTGCTTGGTTTTATCAGTGCACTTTGGCATTTCTTTAGGGAGCTTATATTTCAAGATACACTAAAAATAACAGTGCTGATGCAAATCCTTTGCTTATTTAACAATACAATAAAACAGATATGGGAGTTCTTAGCCTTGAGTCCATATATATATGATATCTTTATAACTTTGTAGAATACAACCATCTATATTATTGAAAACCTCCATGGAGTATACAGTAGAGAAAAAAAGTTGTGGGACACTGAATTAAAGTACAATAGATTGTAGTAGGAAGTAATCTAGAACAAGACACTGATTAGGGAACTCTTGTCCTCACCTGATTGAGAATTACTAAAGACATGAACAGCAGTAATGATGTTGAAAATGGAGAAAAATAAACATATTTTGAAGATCAGAATAAGCAGTTTTAGGAAAAGAGAAAAACAAAGATACAGTAAAGCTATTTGACTGGGAAAATTTGAATAGTAGCCATTAAACATCTAGTTCAGAAATGTATTATGTATGCTTGAGCAGAAATGTTGTCAGGGAAATGGGATAGATAGGCGGATTGGCTTGTGGGGTTGAAGATAGTGATTTATCATAAAATATGCTCTGTAAGTTGAAGAGAAGTCCCCGCCCCCTTGTGAAGGGCAGAACACGACCCAGAGAAATGATGGCAACATGAGTGGTGCTTGGAGATGCTAGTGGTTGAGGGTTGAGAGTGGAGACTTCACAGAACAGACCCTAGGAATGTCCCAGGAATGGAGTTTCCTTTGTGCTAGAAGACCTATCCTCAGTGTTTATGCTTCATTTAGAGTAAAAGTGGGCAGAGTGATCAAAGTCCTCAAGAAAGGATAAATTGAGATCACTATGTTCTTTGAGAAATAGTGATTGGCTTTGATTCTGAACAATGCTCAGCATTTATTGGCCAAAGTATTGTGTTTTTGTGTATATAGTTTGTAGCTTTAAGTGTAAGGTGATGCTTCTTCTTTGTTACTGCCCTAGAACCTATGGTGAGTTTAAAATGCTGATTCCTAAGCCTCAAAAAAAAGCACTTTTGTACACTGCAGATTGGAGCATATTTAACCATCTCTTGTTTGCTTCTGATAGAGGTGACTTGTTAAATGACTTTGGGGATAAAACAAACAAACAAAAAAACTGAACTAAAGTTTTTATAGAACAAGATATTTTGATTCAAAAGAACGTGCTTGTCTCGGGAGCTCTAACTGTGTTTACACACTCGTTCTGTGCCCATGCCTGTGAGATACTTCATTTCTATAATGAAGGTATAGTGTACAGAAGTGAAGTATCAATTGAGATAACTAAATAAGTTAATGATTTTTCAATGCTGGGTATTTTTGCTACACTTCTTTGTAAAGAGTTACTTATTTTTAAGGTGCAATGTACATCTCAGTAGTGATCTTTAATTTCTCCTTTGCTATTTTTGATGCTTAAATTGATTTAACATATTAGATTGCCAATTTATTTTGTGGTTACTTGTTGCTATTTCTGTAGTGGATACAGCACACCTATGATGTTATCTAAATATTCAGGCAAATTGATCACTGTCGTTGTTATAACTGCATTTTTATTAACTTAGAAAAAATGTGGGGCTTGGAAATACTTTTTCTGTCATAGATTTAAGAATACTGTTTAACATATGTAGCAAAAGTGACCTAGAATCATATTGTGCTGTTTGTGGGAGTAATCTCACATTGTAAATTTTAATAATTGACAGTTGTGTTAAAGACATTCCTGGTTATTATGGAATAAACTTTCAGAGCTCCCATTTTTATTAGTCCTTGCTAATCACTAAAAGCAGTGGGATTCCAACCTTCTTCAAGTTACTTAAATAACACAGAGGTGTGTTTGTAGGTATCCTGCCTTTAAATCTCCAAGATAACATTAAAATGGGGTGGTTACTGGACACGATCCTTGACCTCACCCTATCCCCATCTATTTACTTTCTAAAATATTCATCTCAAAACCAGAAGTAGTGATAGAAAGTTTAATCATGTACTATTTTCTTTACAACTGAAAATTCAAGTTATTATCTGGGCATAGTGGTGACGCATGCCTTTAATTCTAGCACTTAGGAGGCCCTGTCACAGAACACCTAAATTGATAAATCAGTTATTCAACCTGAGGTTATCAGCTATGGTTTAAAATTAGAAAGCTGTTCATAATTTTTTCCATTTTGATATTAAACTACCCAAGTGATTAATCATGAGCACATCTATAATTTATTTTTCACTAGAGACTATCAAGTGGCTGTGACACTGGCCCTGACTTTTCTAATACTATCTCCCTTGCAGCAAGTATTCAAAGACTTCTGTATGTTGGAGTAAGTTTCATAATCGTAAATGCTTATTATAAAAGGCTACTTCATGAAGATATACCATGAGCCAAATTGTGTTTGTAGATAGGAAATTTAATCCATGTGTTTCTTATTTATTTGAACTTGACTTTGCCCTATAATACACTGTTCTCTGTATTACTTCACTGTGGTTTTGAATCCACAACCTCGATGTAGGCTTTTGGTTTTGAGCCATCAATGTACAGTGAATTTATTTGTGGAGAGTTAAAATAAATGACCAATTCCCATTCTAGAACAATTAAGTGAAATTCTGGTAATTACAATGTGCATCCAGAGTTGGCAGCTGGTGATGAGAACAACTGCCAGAAAATTAAGGGATAATGTAGTTACAGAGATTAAATAACTGCACTTGACTGGCAGAAGTTCATTTGTTTGTGGTTAGTATAGTCATTGTAATTTGTGTGGTGCAGATCTTTGTTTATGTCCATGAATGTTCATAAATTTAAAACTCATGAAGCAATGCAGGATGGTATGGTGCCTAACTAATAGAAATAGAAGCATAATTTTTTCCCACACAGTCATATGTTTCATTACTTACTTTGTGTTAAAAGAAATGACCTTTATATGTTCTTTGAACCTCACTTTCATAATCTGGTCATCTACAGATAAAAAATCTTAAGGCCATATTTGGCAGTATGTCCAGGTCAAAATTAGATAATTGTATTGAATTTCTAAAAGTTCAAGACTTCCTATACTCAAGTCTTTGAGGTATTCATTTGTTTTAGAGAATTTGGCCCTCCAGTTATTTTATCACAACTTCCACAATACAGTTTTTATTGTATAGTATTTGCTGTGCTCATTGATTATCACTTTTTAAAAAAGTTTTTAAGACTTTATTTTTATTTTATGAGTGTTACGTCTGCATTTATGTAAGTGCAGTCATGTTGTGTAGTGCAGAGGTCAGCAGAAGGTGTTGGATCTCCTGGAACTGGAGTTACAGATGGTTGTTAGCCACCATGTGGGTACTGGAATTCAAACCCTCTTAACTGCTGCACCATCTTTCCAGTCCTCCACATTACTTTTTAAACTTAAATTTATTGAAGTGTAGTTCATACACAGTGAACTCCAAAAGGACTTGTGAAATATTATAAAATAACTTAATAGTTGTGACTCCAACTGCAAGATTTTTTAGCAATAAGTCAAGATGTGATAAAAAGTTCTTAATCAACCTAACAGTGACGTTACACAACCCCCCACATAATTTTGAACTTAGTATTCTGAACTTTTTAAGTCTTATTTTGAGAGTAGTTAGAATTTTTGAAATACTCAAATTTTAATTAAGTCACAGTTGACAGCTAACTGTAGATTGGATTTTAGTTGAGCAACTATTATTATAATTTGAATGCTTTCTCTTTTTTGAGTATAGTAAATATTTGAATATTTTGCTTTTCTCAACTGGCTGCAACAGTTAATTTCTGCAGTTTATGTTCGCTGCAAATCAAAAGTGGTCTTCCCCCCTCACTTCCTAGGGTAGGGAAATCAGAACTGTTTCTAATAGATAATATCTCTTAGTGAATGACAAAATGCCTTAAGAATGGCAGGTGCATATATCAGGGGTTATAAGATAATCAAATGAGAGGCAGACAAACACTCTCAAAAATATTAATTTGCTTATGTTTCAAGGAAAGAAATTTGCTATACCCGATTGTAGGAAAAGGGTTATTTTGTAAAGGAAAGGTAACAGTTAACAGCTCTAGGCAGTTAACTTTGTGTTAGAACCATTATAGAACTGCTCTTGAGGGTATCAAGTTAGTGCAAAAATGAATAATGTAATGCCATAACTTGTTATTTATTCTTGGTTTTTACAAAGATAGTGGTAATATAGCAAATTAATGATAAAATTAATAAAAACATAACCCCTTTTAAAAGTAATGCATGCACTATTCATTCCTGGTTAGTTGCCATTATCTTTTTTACAAGCAATTAGCTTTTTCTTTTAAAACAGTATTTTATCTTATATATATGAGTGTATTGCCTGCATGTATGTAAGTGCACCTGTGTAGTGCATTGCTTGCGGAGGTCAGAAGGTGGTGCCAGATCCCCTAGAATTGGAGTCAGGGACAGTTGTTAGCTGCCATGTGGGTTCTGGGAACTGAACCTGGGTCCTCTGTAAGAACCAATAGTGCTCCTAACAGCTGAGCCTGCTCTTCAACCCTGGCAGTTTGTAAAGGTAAGTTTAGTTGTTTATTCTATTGTTGTAGAACCCATATTCAAAATAATATAGTCCATTGATTTCCATATTGAACTTAGCTTAGCAAATTGTCATCACTCTTGCATAAAATTGTGAATTAGTTGTTTATAAAACTGTTTAAAATGTAAATATAAGGTGAATACAAGAAGTAAAAGTCATGGTGACATGAACTTTGTTCTTGAATTTTGTAAGACAATCACAAGACTGTCTTTTATGCTAGCGAGAGATTAAGTTAATTTTTAAAGTATGTATTTGAAGAAGTAACTGTTGATTGATTTTCTAAGCTTATTCTTGTAGAATGACCATGAAATATTTAAAGGCATACACTTAAGTTTTGCTTTCTAAAAGTAATTTTTCTCTGTAATTGGACAGAGTGAAATTGTGTAGTTCTTGGATATATTTGTGCGTTTTTATCTCATCTTGACTTTTTGCTAAAAGCATCTTGCAGGTGAGGAGGAGTCACACCTATTAAATTGTTTTATAATATTTCACAAGTCCTTTTGGAGTTCACTGTGTATGAACTATACTTCAGTAAATTTAAGTTTAAAAAGTGATGTGGAGGACTGGAAAGATGGCTCAGAAGTATTCTCTTAGAATACATTCTGGTTTTCTAGGATATCTGTAGGAAATGAATTAAAAAGAAGAAGGTAATTGGGATGCAGTTCAGCTGGCAGAATGCTAATGTGAGCATGTACAAAACCCTGGATTCAATACTTTTCACTGCATAAATCTAAACATGGTAGCATCTGAGGAGCTATTGGCAAATGATAATTGCTGGGGGAAGGAGAGTCAGTTTTCTTCAGGGATGGGGCCCACGAAATGCTATCTATGCTCCAGTAGATGGACTTGTACCCATTCACATATAGGCAGCACTCAGTGGACTTAATGGGTTTAAAAAAAAAAAAAGAACATATAAAGTTGAGAGGGAAAGATGGTATGAGGCATAGAGGAGGAATTGGAAGGGAGAGAATAGTAACTGGGCTTGATCAAAACAACTTGTATGTGTGAAATTCTTCAAACATTAAAAAAATCCAAAACCAAATAAATAAAAATAAGTGGGGCATTAATCAAAGTGGTTTGAGTCATTCATAAATGGCATTATACTGAAGCAAATTGTAAGGCTAATTACAAGTTCATTGAGAACTTTTAAATTAGATATTTAAACATTTGTTATGCCATATCAAACTACACTATTGAGGAGAGCTCAGGAAATTCTAGTTCATGATTTGTGTTTTGATAATAAGGTGTTATTTAGTGTCTGCGTGTATGTATGTGGGCACGTGTGTATGTGTGCATGTCTTTGTGTAGGTGTGATGTATGCATGTCTGCACACCTCCGCGTATGTATATGTGGAGACCAGGGGTCTCTTCCTTAGTTGCTCTCTACCGTGTTTAGCTCATTGATTGGCTGGTCTGGCTGGTCAGTGAACTTCCAGTATGCTCCTTTTTCCCCACCCTTAGTCTGGGCTCTTAGGCAGCCACATCAGGGCTTTTTGTTTGTTTGTTTTTTTTAAAATGAACTTTATTGAATTTTTAAATGAATTTTACAAAATAAATCTTGATCATATTTGGAACACCTCTGCTATCTGCAACTCCCAATCATACTCCCACCAAATTTCACACTTTGTCATATTTGTTAAACCATATTGAGCCACATTGTGTCCCAAATGTTCCTCAGTGTGACTCCATCCACTAGAGCTGACTCAAACTATTTAGAGTCAGTCTTTTAAAGAAAACCAACTCTCCCTCCACCAGTAGTCTTTGATTGCCAATAGTTCCTTAGCTAAGGTTGGGCTTCTTACTCATCTCCCCACTTCTGTGGTGAGTTTTGTCTGACTTGAACGTATGGGTTTTGTGCATGCAGCAACCATTGCTGTATGTTCATAAGCAGCTTCCCAACCTCTTGGAAAGTCATCCTTTTGGTCATCTACAACTCCTGGCTCTTACATCCTTTCTGTCCTCTCTTCCACAATGATCCCTGAGACTTGAGTGGCAGAGGTTTGACATAGGTGTCCTACAGAGAGACAAGCACTCTGAAGTTTCTTATTCTCAGTCCTTTGACCAGTTGCGGCCTTTTGTGTTAATCACCATCTGCTTCATAATGAAGCTCCCCTTTTGAGAGTTGAGAGATAAATTACTATTCTACCCTCTTATCCTATGTTCTCTGAGCCTTATGTGTAGGGATTGCATTATAGATGCGTCACTTTGTGATGATTATCTCACAGATATTTATTCTGTTGTGTTTGATCAGTTGTGGAACTCTGTAATAGTCTCCATCTGTTGCAAACACAAGCTTTTTTTGGTGAACAATGAGAGGTCCATTTATCTATAAATGTAAGGTTGCATATTTAGAGTACAATAAGAATTGGGTTGGTTTAAGGATGTGATAAAAGTACATTTTCTGTGACCTTTCCAGCCATGTGTATGTGGCTATATTAGCAGTACCATACATGAATTCCCTCCCATTGAGCAGGCTTTTTCTCCATGACTGGAATACTAACTGCATATATACAGATACAAATTTCACACATTATCCTCAAACTATATTACAGAGCTATAGTCATAAAAACAGCATGGTACTGGCACAAAAATAGACCCGTTGACCAGTGGAATTTAATTAAAAACTCAAACATGAGTACATGCAATTTCAGCCACCTGGTATTTGACAAAGGAGCCAAGAACACTCAGTGGGGGAAAGATAGTATCTTCAGCAAATAATAATGTCAAAGCTGGATCTCTACCTGTAGAAAAATGAAGCTAGACCCTTATCTTACACATTGCACAAAAGTCAACTCCAAATGGATCAAAGACACTAGTGTGAAACCTGAAATTATGAAACTCTTAGAAGAAAACATTGGCGGTAACCAATAAGATATATGTGTAGGAAAGACTTTCTAAATCAGACATCAGTTGTTCTAGAATTAAGGTCAAGAATTAACAAGTGGATTCATCATTAAACTAAAATTTTTCTGTACAGCAAAAGAAACAACCAAGGAAGTGAAGAGAAAACCCAGAGTGGGAGAAAATCTTCACCAGCAACACATGCAACAGAGGTTTAACACAGACTATTTAAAGAACTCAGAGAACAAGTGACCCAATTAAAAGATGGGCTAAGGGTCTGAGCAGAGAATTCTTAAAAGAAGAAATAAAGGTGGCTGAGAAACATCTTATAAAATGTTCAATATCATTAATAATTAGGAAAATGCAAATTAAAACCACTTTAAGATTTCATCTTATCCCAGTCAGACTGGCTAAGATCAAGAGAATAAATGATACCAAATTCTGGAAAAGATGTGGGGAAAGAGGAACATACATTCACTGCTGATGGGGTTGTAAGCTCATGCAACTCCTATGGAAAGCGGTATGGAGAACTCTTAAAAGAACTAAAAATTGACTCTTCCATTTGACCTGGTTATACCACTTCTTGTCATATACCCACCCAAAGGACCCATCCCATTGCAGAGATACTTGTACATCCATGTTTGTGACTGCTCTTTTAACAGTAGTTAAGAGAGGGAAGTGGCCTAACTGTTGCTCAGCTGACAAGGTGATAATGAAAATATGGTACATTCACACAATCTACTTAGCGGTAAAGAAAGACAAAATCATAACATTTACAGGTAAATGGATGGAGCTAAAAACCATTATGCTTAGTGAAGTTACAGAGACTCAGAAAAACAAAGGAGAATATTCTCCCTCATTAGTGGATTCTAGCACCAAACCCTTACATGTGAGTATGTATACTGATGTTACTGAAGGAACCAGGAAAATGGAAAGGAACCAGGGAAGTAAAGAGAAAGAAAGAACTCATGAGAGAAGAATATTAGGATACAGGTATTATTAAGGGAGAAATAGACAAAAGGGAGATAGTTAAATGGGAGGGGCCTGGAGGGGTTATACAAGGAACTATGGGGATAAAGGGAAAGAAGGAGCTCAAGAGAGATGGGACAGTAGGAGACTGGTATTATCAAGGGGGAAATGGGGACACTTTAAATGGAAAAGGAACAAAGGAAGGCATAGAGAGAGAAAGAGAGGTAAATAATGCCTTGCTAATGTAAAATATCAGAGGGAATCATATTAATATTAGTAACCTAATGACAAAATCCACATACAATATCTCTTCATGAGTCCATGTGCATAGCTGAAGGCTACATAACAGGAAACATTGCCAGACAGGAGAAACCTTTTGTTGAGTTGTTGGCCAAGGTGGTCCAAGAGACTCCCAAAATTACACAGGCTATTGACACAGCCCTGGATTGCCTCCCAGAACTTGAAGGAAAGAACCTATTGCTGAAAATGAGACATACTTCGGGTACTGGATTTGGAGCAGTGGAGCTGGAACTGACCTGAAAGCTAGCTGTCATGGTTCTGGAGAGCACTATGCAAGCTGCTAGGGGAGAACATCAGTTTATGGCCCAATACTAGCTTCAAGAACAAATAATCACATACTTGAGTGGCACAGCATTCCACACTAGTGTAGTATTGGCACTTTTATTTAGGGGCCAATCAACAGGTACCTAATTAGTCTTAGAGCCCACTCAGTGGGAGGGAACTGGTATATGGTACTGTAATCATAGCCAAATACACATGACTGAAGAGGTCATAGAACTTTCAGAAATTCCCAAGGGTGTCACATACCTATAGTTATGTGTTTTTTTATATGTATTATATAGGATAGTAAAACAATACTATATAAAGCCTTTTATAGTTGAATACATTGAACTCAACAAAAGATGAAGCACCTTGGAAGTTATACTATGCCTTATTGAGCCATTATCAAATTTGATAGCTAAATTCAAGAAAAATCATGTTCTGAATAGGCCTAGGTTTATGAAAGGTCATTGATCAAAATATTGTTTTGAAGATCTTGCATTCTGTTTATAGTCTCCTTCATTTTAGGAGACAGATAATGCTGGCCTGATTTGTCACAAATTTAAAGGCCTGTACTAGTAATTAATGAAGGCACTGGCATATAAGGGCATAACCCTCCTTCACACACAGTAAAGTTTCCTCCGCTTCAGGATTAAATGAGTATTCAGGTTGAGACTGACACCGTGGTCTTAACAGTGTCTGGGGAATGTTTGTACCTCACTCTTCTTTATTGACTTAGCCAAAACTAGAAGGGTAATACATAGTTTTCAGATTAGTATTAGATTATGATACTGTTGTAGCCAGTAAATGAAATTAAGTGAACATGTTTTTTCATAGTTGAATAAATGTGTTGTTACATTTGAACTGTTTTAATTCCATTTTGGTTAAAAAAACAGACTTAATCTTGCTTGAAAAAAGCTTTAACATAATTAACCCCACAGTTGGGTTATTCTATGTATACATTCTTTTGCCAATAATTACCTAGATTTGGTACAGAAGAATTCAATTCCTACGTCTAAAGACGTTAAATGAAAGCACCCAGATAATTTTTATTTATTCTTCACCCTTGAAATCATGCTAATGGGCTTTATTTGCCCATAGAACTCTCCAGCCTTTATCAGCTATCACAGTATTGATTCAGGTTTCACTTTAAATGTAATAGTAATTGATAAAATTTAAAAACTAAAAAAATAATAGCTAGAAAAATAATTAAGTCACCTTATAGTAAATGTGTACAGGTACCTGCACATGTATATAAGGTTATAGAGTTCAAAGGACTTTTTTTTTACATAATTATCTCTCCCTGATGTGGAACTCACTAACTAGGCTACAGGGTCCTACCTGTCTCCACCTTCCTAGCTCTTGGATTACAGGCTCATAGTCACACACTGTGCTTTTGTTTCTGGAGCTTCTGGGGCTAGAATTCAAGTGCTAAATGAACCACCTCCCCAGCCTCCAGCTTATGCATTTCATTCATAACATTTACAAAAAGCCCAAAAACTTTGGAGAGGCTTATAAAGTGCTTTGTTCCAAACAGCATCATTTTGTGTACATGAGAATTATTTTACCTACCTAAGGTAGGTAAGTCCAAGACAAGATTTAGGTATTTCTGCTCTTCTCTTCCAAGTTCATATCACCTAATGATAGTAGGAGAATTATTGTTTGAATTTCTAGCTACAATTGTCCCCTATCAACATAGATTTAGATTATGAGTTGATAGTTTGTATATGTATCCATACACATATATAATTATATATACATATATAATTAGTGATTTTCAGCTTTGAAAGTCTGTTTAAAATGATATATTTTGTCACCAGTTATAATGATACAACTGTTTATAGAAAGGTGATTTTAAAATGTTTAAAACTTTATTTAGTTTTAGTTCATTCCATTTATTTTATAGACTATCTTAATTTTGGCAAAATAATGTCACATGTTTTTAAGTACCGTTAACTAAGTTCTTTGTTTTCTGTGTATACAGTGGGAGATTTTGATAAGATCTGGCGAGAACACTGTGAAGATGAAGAAACACTTTGTGAATATGCTGTTGCAATGAAAAATTTGGCAGATAATCATTGGGCGAAAGCTTGTGAAGGAGAAGGGCGCATTGAGTGGTGCTGTAGGTGAGTGCTTTCATTTTGGGCTTTGGATACATTTTTTAAATTCTTAAATGTAACACTTTATTACACCAAAATGGAAAACTAGAACTATTTTAAAAGCAATGTCTTTTAACATCGTCTTTTTGTGTTTCATTTTCTCTAGGTTTATTCCATTCATCTTTTCTCAGTCAAATGTTTTTCTCTCACATTCTTAATTTTGTAATACATTTAAACACTAAAATATTTAAAATAAAAGATAGAATACTTCACTCATCCGTAGTAAATGATTTAAATTTCCTTAGCTAATACATTTGTATGTAGATAAAAAGTGAGTTCTTTAAAATTTAAATGATAACAATGTCAGAATCCTAAATTTTTCATGTGTGATTGGGGTATTCTAGTACTTACATTGACTTTGAGTGTTTATGTTCTCATAGTACAATTTCTAATGTTAAAAACCCAGAAAATACAGTATTGCTGATATTGTCAATTTTATAAAATATGAAGAGATTTATATATTGACTAAATTTTAAAATTTACAGGAAGAAAATACTAGTTTTTTTTAAACAATAAGTTTACGATAACTGCCAATTTATGGTTTCTTTCAATTACTTTTTATTCAGTTTTAATCATATTTTATAATTGTGATAATGCATATTGCATTCATTCCACAAATAATTCAGAAACAGTTTGTGTTTAAGTTAGTTCTTGTGTTAAGGCAATCAACTTATAAAAGGGTTTGCTTTGGCTCATGGTTTTGGAGCCCATAGTCTATGATCAATTAGTTTCATTGCTCTGGGGTAAGGTAGCATGTCATGGTGGGAAACTGTTTACCTCACAGACAAACTCAGGTCCTAAGTTTCTCTCTAGGGCATGCCTTCAGTGATAGGGCCTGTCTCTAGGGCTTACCTTCAAAAGACCTCAGTACCTTCCAGCAGCACTATATCAAAATTGTTATACATGAGCTTTTGAGGAACTCCCTAAGAATCAAACTGGAGCCTGGAGAAATGACTCAGCAGTTAAGAATGTACACTGCTTTTGGAGAGGACACAAATTGGTTCCCAGCATCTAAGTCTGGTGGCTTACAACTGTCTGTAACTCCAGCTCCAAGGGGATTCAATGCCTCTGGCCTCCGTGGGCACTGCCGTCACGTATCCACATACTCATACATAGATAAGTATACATATACATGATTTTAAAAATAATAAAAACATTTTTAATAGATTCAAAATTTAGCAATTCTTTTATTTCTTCATTTAATTCATTTAGTAATAATACTTCCCAGTTTTCTACTTTGTACCAGTATATTTTAAGCACTTGGGATAAAAAAATCAAGTGCACAAAATGCTTATTCTTAAAGAGCTTACATGCCATTATAAATGAAAGGCAATGAAACCAAATATATTGAAATATGGTAGATCAGAACTGGGGAGATGGCTCAATGGGCTGGAGTGCTTGCTGCACAAGCATGAAGACCTGAGTTCAAATCTCCAGTTCCCATGTTAACAAAATGTCATATATGGCTGTATATAGGTGCCTGTAATCCCAGTGCTGTGTGTTGGGGATAAAAACCGAGGATCATTAGGGCTTGCTGGTTGCCGGCTTAGCTTCAAATTCAGTAAGAGACCCTGTCTCCAGGGAATAAGATTGGGAGTGATGGGGCTGAATGCATTACATCTTCCTCTGACTTCTGCACACATGCATATGGGTACATGCACCCACCAACACATGCACATATACCATACATACAGACATACACACACCCCAAATAGGTCAAATAATACTAAATTCATGAGGAAAATAACAATTTTAATTAGGTTAAGAAAAATGGCCTCACTGAAGTGATATGTGCAAAAGCAATGGAGAAAGTTGGAGAAAATCAACAATCACAAATCTCAAGTCTTGAGACAGAAATACACTGGCATTTTTCAGAAACAGGGAGAGTTGTAGAAAACATGACAGCTACATTTGGTAGGATCCTGTAAACCATTGTAAAGGGACTGATGTTGATTTTGAGATAAAAAGTCATTGGAAATTGTACAAAAATGAATTATATTTAGCCACAAATAAAAAAAAATCACAAAATATGTATGATGAATGAAACAGAAGAATATTGTATTAAGTGTATCAAAAAGCATATGCTGCATTGTTATCTCTCATATGTGGATCCTGTCATCTGATTTTATGTGTGTGTGTTTGTGTAGAAGTCAAAATGAGTGACAGGATTTTAATAGCCTTTTGTAATGTGTCAAGAATTCTCAAGAATTAATTATGCTAAGGCTACATTATAAGAATGGCAGGACAAGTAAGGATACTAGCTAGAAAGAAGATTGAGTAATCATTACAAAAATGCACAGATGAATATTCTTCTGGGAGAGTGAGTTAGTGCATGGGCAACTCAGTGTACTAGGATTCATGTGCACATATAATGACTCTAGAGGGTGAGGGAAGTTATGATGTATACAGTATGATGACTGTGATCATAAGTAAGAAAGAAACTAAAATTATGTGGTGGGTGAGAATAGGGAGAGGATGAGAACAGTGGACTGTGACATCAGAACTGTGGAGCTGGGGACATAAATGATGGAGCCAGAAAATATGGGCTGGACTGCTGGATGAAATGCTTAGCTTTACTTTCTTAGTTCTAGACAGAAAATGGTTATATCCTTGACAGTTTTACAGATTATACATTTCTCCCCCAAACCAAGAAATGAAAGAGTTGTACTACTAAGCTAAATATTTCCTTGGTAATGGGAAGTAACAGTGTAATCCAGTCAAGACAGCAGTCCAGTCAGTGTTTCATACCATGTTCTTTACATCTAGCAATACTGCTCTGAAACTGTTAACACAATACAGCAGATAAGCCCTCAGACTGTTTTTCTTAAATGGACTTTGATGCATGATATTCTCATAGGAGTGTCTGTACCATTCAGTTGTATAATGAATTTGCCTTTCAGTTGCTCACCTTTCTTTTTCTTTCAGTTTTTTCAATAATTGTTATATCTGCATATGTTCTGAAAGTCAATTTTAGGTCAAACTGCTGAAAAAAATTAAGAATATAACTCCAATTCCAGACTAACAGTGGCAAAGTATAAGATATAGTTAAAAAGAAATTGAGCCTGCCACAGCTCAATTCCTGCACTTAGGAAGCAGGATTGGGTTATAACTCGGACTAAAACAAAGTGTGTAACAGTGATTGTATAGTGCCCTTCAATTATATATGATTGTAAGAGAGCAATATTATTTCTAGGGTTAATATAGGCAGTTGGGCAAAGTTTATTTCCATTTAATTACACTTAAAACTTGATGGGAATTTGATTTATGAAGTAAGACTGACATTGCACTGCTAAGATTTTATTGGCTATTTAGCTGCAAGAATTTAGTGTAGGATTTCTCTTATAAGTAAATTTGGGGTTGGAGAGATGTCTCAGTGGTTAAGAATACTGACTGCTCTTGTAGAGGACCAGGGTTCAATTCACACCATCCATATTGCAGGTAGACCATTTGTAATTCCAATTCCAGGGGATCTGATGCCCTTTTTTGACCTCTGGGTGTTGCATGCCACAGGTGCACTTGCACACGTGCAGGCAATACATTCGCACACATAAAAAATAATAAATATGTTTTAAAATAATTAAATTTCACATTTAATGAAATAAAAATCACAGAAAACTACAGTATGAAGTATGGCTATAATTTCAGTGGATGACTTTTTGTGTGTATACACACAAAGACATAAAAACAAACTCTTTACTGTTTGAAATCAGTTCACAAATAGCATATCATTTCATCCTTGACTCACATCTTCCAAGGATGAAGAAATTCTTCTGCATAATCACAGCATTATGACAATTAACAATAATTTCCTAATTTGCTAAAAATATTTAGCTCATAAATTCAGATTTTTCTTACTATCCCAAGAAGTATCTTGTAACTTATAATTTTTTTCTAAATGCAGTTAGACTTTGGTAATTATTTTTGTTTTTTATTACATTGAATTTTTGCACAAATGTCCATTTTGTAGAAAACCTCATATACTATATTTTGTGAGTGTTGACTGAAAGTGGCTGATAGCAGTTTTTACATGTTCTAGGTAGCTTCACTAATTTTCCTTTTTTTGCATATCATTCTATCAATTACTGAGAAATGTTATAAGATATTAATTACTAAATTTTTTCTACAATAATTGCTCAACTTTTTTCTCTATTTTCTTGCATACATTTATAATAGTTACTTTAAGATCTTCTTTGCTTATTTTAACATGTATTTTACCTGTAGATCTGTTTCTTTTTGGTTATGGACTATTTTTTTCCTGCTTCATTGTATGTGTGGTGATTTTTTTCAATATGGCATTGTGTTTAAAATCAACTGTTATAAATATTTTTCCCAGAAAGGGCTTGATTTTCTTTTTCTCTGATAGGAACTGGGATGAGAAGGTAGGCTGATTGGAGCTAGATTACCAGTTTAGACTGTTCACATTTGGTTTTGGATACTGTTAGAATGAATGTTCTGTGTATATCAGAGGAGTAGCTCTCAGAATCCTGGAAAACTAGTCTAAGAAAGAGTGCAGAGATCTTTTTCTGCTTTTGCATTCCATTCCCCCAGGCTCTCATGCTGCTGCCCAAGAGTCAGGACTGAATTGTGGGGGACTTATCTATTTTGTTTCTTCAGAAAGCCAACCTGTTTGCGACCTAACCATCCTTTGAAAACTAGGCTGTTTCAGAATCCTACTGCCCTGGCAAGGCCTAAACCTTTTTACTCAATAGTATTTCAACAAATGCCCCACTGGACTTGCTCCCTTCTTAGTTAGGAAAAACTTGTCCTTCACAGTTTCTTCATCCCTTTGGGCCATTTTGTATTTTTGTTCCTCTTGGTTTTTTTAAAATATGTGTTAATGTTTTTAATATATGGATTTTTACCTTTTCTAGAGTTTCATACATGAGTATTGTATTTACATTGTTTCTGCCCCTCCCACTCCCCCTCCAACTTCTCCCGTCTCCCTCCCCCATCCTTGCACATTTCTTGTCTTCTTTATTATTGTTATATATACATACATACATTTATAAATATATATATATATGTGTGTGTGTGTGTGTGTGTGTAGTGATGAATCCGTCTAGTGGTACTCATGTGTATCTGTGTTTAGGGCTGCCCACTCAGGATTACCTCACAGGAGGCTGTTCCCTCTAGAAGGCTGATTTTCCCTCTTCACCATCCATTGAGAACCTATAGCTCATTATCTTGAACCTACTTCTGCCACTTTCTTAGACCAATGTAACTTTTTACTGTATTCTAAATGCATATCGTTATATTTATAGACAAGTGTGCCTCTCACCACTCATCAGAGAAGCTGCTTTTTGGAACAGATGGAGACTGTTACAGATTTCCCTAATAGTTCACACTAGAGAGAATAAAGGACTGTGAGGTGCCCAGCCCTAAAGTTATCCACATCTACAATGCAACCTCTACATCCAAGACTCAGGGAACATCATGAAGATGGGGACAGAAGGAATATAAGAGCCAGAGAGACAAGACAGTTGCTACTAGTCAATGCATTCGAGACATGATAGGGAAGCTGCACCAATGAAATCTCCATAGTAGTCTAACAAGATCTGCGTGATGACAAAACCAGTTGACATGCTAAGGTAGATGGGGGAAATGTCATGGGATTCTGTTAACTTTTTAAAAAATACATTGCTTTTATATTATGTAACACTTTTGTAATTATGTAAGTAGATTACTATTGTAATTGTGTATCCTTATCTGAGACCCGCTTTGTTACCTTTGTTTAGGATTTATATGACTGTTTCCTCTTGCTGCCATATTATTGGTTCCTGAATCTTAACAGTTTCTTATAAACTGAAAATTGAAGTCTATAAGATTGTTACAATTGAAAAAATTTCAGCAATGAAATCTTATTAAGTGTCATATGCATCATATAAGTGGGTTCTTGTCAAGTCATCCACACTTATAATAAATATTGCTGTTTGTTTAAGGTGGTACTTCTAGATTCTTCAAGTTGGAACTTAAATTTTTTTTCTTTGTAGTTAACTAACAGATATGGAATGACATTTTGGCTTGTTAGTTCTGTCTTGTAATAGTTTTTAAATCGAGTTTATTTCTGTCTATTAAATACCCCATTCATAGCTGCACAATAATTGTTTTTTTTTAAAGCTGTATCATTCCTTAATGTGAGCTGGCATTGTTTTGTAGCTCAGTGTTTACTTTTATAAATAGGACATAATTAACTTGTTCTCCAGGATGGCTGAGGTATGTCTATATGTGATTCTTTCTATTTACCAATTTTCATAATCAGTAATTGGTATAATTATGACAACTTAGGCTTTGAAAACATTTTTGGAATGTCTTTGTAGTCTCAGGTTTTCACTTATCCCATCTTTTAGTCATTGTTTTTGTCTTTTTTTCTCTTTCATTGGGTGCTCATAGAATTCTATCTTTAGCCAGTGGGAACCAGACAAAGGTTGCTTTTGTGTTCTGCCATTGCTTTTTAGCACTTTCCTTCTAGACAGTACAGAACAAACCTTTACTTTCCCTGGCTAAGAACTACAGACATGATTTGTGTTTTCTTAGTGAAAGTAATTTGAAAGTAAAATCTTGGCATTAGATAGGCTGCTGTATGTTCTTTCTTATTTCTATTTTTATGAAAAGAAATAGAAACACACACACACACACACACACACACACACACACACACACTCACACTGATGGTACATCCCTAACCCCCAAATCTAAAATGCTTTCAAATCCAATATTTTTTTGAGTGACGATGCCAACACTGCAGTGGAAAATTCTCTACGTTGAACCTTTATTTCATAAACAAAAGCCTAAAAATTCTTAATCCTGAGGTGAGACAAGAGAATAACTGACACATGTATAA
Source organism: Eospalax fontanierii (assembly GCA_035773235.1). Taxonomy (NCBI): domain Eukaryota; kingdom Metazoa; phylum Chordata; class Mammalia; order Rodentia; family Spalacidae; genus Eospalax; species Eospalax fontanierii. The sequence continues at coordinate 72,247,036 of CM069528.1, read as the reverse complement.
GCTTACAAACACTATAAAAATCATGATGAATGTTTCTCAAAAAACTAAAAATAGAACTATCATATGATCCAGCTATGCTACCTTTGAGTAGTACATCTGAAGTCACATACCTCAAAGATACTTGCATATCCATGTATATTGCTGCTCTATTCACAGTAGTCGAGAAATGGAACTTGCCCCAATGTCTGTCAAAAGAAGAATGGATAAAGAAAATGTGGTACACATGCACAATGAAATTTTATTCAGTCATAAATTAAATCATAGTATTAGGAAAATGAATGGAACTGGAGAATCATTACATTGAATGAAGTAAGCTAGACTCAAACAAATACCATGTTTCGCTCAGATGCATGACCTAGATTTAAAATATACATGTATATTTATACATGTATGTGTATGTTGTTCATGAAACCAGAAAGGGGATGATGAAGAAAAATCTTAAGGGCAGTGGGACTGAAGGAGGGAGGATATAATAGAATACATGTGATCTGAAAGCAGAAAGAATTATTTTTAGAAAGGAAGGGATCCATCCAGAAACAAACAGGAGACACTGAGGGAGGGCAAATTAGAATAAAGCATAATTTATATACGTACATGTATAGTCATAATGAAACTTATTTTTTCTACATTAAAACTTTTAATTGAAAAGTGCTTTGTAAAATTACCATGTGTGTAAAGTATAAATGAAACGTAAGGTAATTTCCTGCTTTGATTTGGGGACTACCTGAAAGATAGCTTATAATGTATATCAAATGCTCCGTTTAAGCATTTCTTAGCTACTTTGTTTTGTATTTGTATTTATTGATTCTTTAAGGAATTTATAAAATGTATTTTGATCATATTCAGACCCCCTTTCCCATAACTAAGTTCACCTTCCTACCACCCGCACCCTCCACACACACTTCATGTACTCTTGTTACTAATTTTTAAGGCCAATCAAGTCTAATTTCTGTCCCAAAATACTCTTCAGTATGGCTCTGTCACCTGAAACCTGGTCAATCTACCTGATACTACACCTTTAAAGAAAATTCTTATCCCAGCAGAATCAGTTGCCCATAGATATCATCTTTAGCTGGGCTTCCTACCCACTTCCCCCATCCATATTGGGTTTTTGTTTGGCTTGGACTGCTGAAGGCTTCTTCATGCTGTCATAAGTGCTGGAGGTTCAGGTATGCAACTGCTCTGCTGTCAGGAAAACATTTATTTCTTGTAGTGTCTACTGCCTTTGGCTCCTATAATTTTTCTATTCCCTCTTCCCTAATGACCTTGGAAGGAGAGGGTGCTATGTAGATGTCCCATTTAGGACTACCCAGTCTCTTGCTCTACAGGTTGATTAGTAGTGGGTCTTGGTGTTATTCCCTCCCTGCTATAAGAAGCAGCGTCTCTGGTGAGGGCTGAGAGTTTATTAATCTGTGAGTAAGTTATTAGAAATGGATTTAATATTATTTCCATTTAGTAGGATACTAAACAGTAAGTTCTCCTTTAGGGTCTATGACCTGTCTAGATACATATTTCTGGCACTGATAACAGTGCCAGATATGGAATCTATCTTGTGTAGTAAGCCTTAAATCCTATCAGAAAATGGTTGGTTACTCCCTTAACATTCTTGCCACTATTGAACAAATGGGCTTATCTTGCCAGGCCAGTTTTGTTGTAGCTCTCAGGGTTCGTAACTGGGCAAGACTGATGAAAACTTTTCTGTCAGTATGCCTAATGCCTTCCTACACAATGAAACCTAGCCAGTAGCGATGAGGTTTTTAAGTCAGTTCCAGCTTTATTTCTCTTTCTTTGTTTTATGACACGTGTGTAGGATCTTCAGTAATAAGGTCCTACCAGTAATAGAGTCTTACCATCAAGTTCTGCTGGGTAACCAAGAGCAATAACAACCAAGATTGTTTGAGGGTTTCTGGGATCCCTGTGGTCAGTGCCTCTAAAAGAGGGAGTATATTCCTGGTTTTGGGCTTTTTACTTGGTATCCTATGATATCTGGTTGGGCCGTTGACCTCCCATTATGGGGTAACTACATTTAATGTCACACACACACACACACACACACACACACACACACATATATTTTTATATATATATATATATAAAGTTCTAAAGTAACAGGTCTGCATAAGACTTTTCAAAAGGCCTTTAGTGTTAGTAATCTCTTCTTCTCATATTCCCTCCTTTTCTCTCACATCTCTCATCCCATTTAACCCTTTCTGTTCCATTCCCCTTTCTACCTTTATATCAATTCTATCTCCTTTTCCATGAACATGAAACATCCCTCCACTCCCATGACACCTTACTAGTTTCCTGACTTATATGCATTTTCCAGTTGAAACAAACTCATCTTATATAGAGGCCCTTCATCAATTTGGACCTGAGTTTTATGCAGAGTGAGAGATAGGGCATCCACTTCTGAGAGATACCATGGGACATTTTTCTTTCACTTAGGATAATTATTTCCTTTCCATCCATTTACTGGCAAATTTTGTGATTATATTTTTCTTAACATCTGAATAATATTCCATTGTGTAATTATACCATAGTTTTAATTATCTATTCATCCATTGATTGACATCTAGGTTGTTTGCATGAACTGGCTAGTGTGAATAAATCAGCGGTCAACATGGATGAACAAATATCTCTGTAATAGGATACAGAGCACTTTGGGTTTATGCCTATGAGTGATATGGCTGGGTCACATGGTCAATATGTTTCTAGCTTTTTGAAGAACCTCCACACTGAGTACCACAATGGCTGCACCGACTTGTACTTCCACTAGCAGTGAGTAAGTGTTCTCTTCCCCAAACTCCTGCCAGCTATTGTCTTTTTTTTTTTTTTAATCTTAGCTGTTCTCAATAGGGTAAGCTGACTTCTCAAAAGTTTTAATTTATATTTCTCTGATAGCTAAATGTGTTGAAAATTTTTAAACTATTTCTAGCCATTTGTGTTTCATCTTTTGAGAACTCTGTTTAATTCCTTGCCACGATTTTTAATTAGGTTGAAGTTTTTTGGCTTTTTGATTGTTTTTAGGTTTCTTTTTTAAGTTTTTATACATTCTAGATATTAACCCTCTGTCAGATGTATAGGTGGTAAAGATTTTTTTTCCCTATTGTGTAGGTTACTTCTTCACTCGAATGATGGTATTCTTTGCTGTGCAAGTTTTTTTTTTTCTTTTTTTTTAATGAGGTTACATTTGTCAGTTGTTGGTCTTAATACCTATGCTATCAGGATCCTGATCAGAAAGTTCTTTTCTGAGCCTATAACTTTCAGTATATTCAGAGTGTCAGATCTTATATGGAGCCCTTCATTTATTTATTTGGACCTGAGTTTTATGTGGAGAGAGAGATAGGGCATCTAGTTTTGTGTAACTATTCAGTTTGACCAGCATCTTTCATTGAACATGCTCTTTTCTCAATGTGTATTTTTGACCACTTTTGATCAGCTGACTGTAAATATGTGGAATTAAATCTGAGTACTCTGTTCTATTCCATTGATCAACATGTCTGTTTCTGGCCAGTATTCAGCTGTTTTATTTACTATAGCTTTGTAAAATTATGTGAAACAAGGGATGACAATGCCTTCAAACCCCCTCTATTGTTTGGGATTGTTTTGGCTATCCTGGGGTTTTTGTGTTTCCAAATGAAATTCTTGATATTTTTTCAACTTCTCTGAAGAATTATGTTGGAATTTTAATGGCAGTTACATTGAATCTGTAGATTGAAGGTAGGATGGCCATTTTCACAGTATTAATCCTACAGAACCAGGATCATGAGAGGCCTTTCCATTTTCTGATATCTTCTTTAATTTCTTCAGTGTCTTAAAGTGTTTATTAAAAAGTCTTTCACTTCCTTGATTAGGTTTTTTTCCAAGATATTTATGCTTTTCTCAGGCTATCATGAATGGAATAGCTTCCATGTTTTCTTTTTCAGTATGTTTATTATTGTATAGGAAATCCTATTAATTTTGTGTATTAATTTTGTGTCCTGCTACTTTGATGAATGTGCTTATCAACTCTAGGAGTTTTCTGGTGGAGTCTTTATGGTCTTGATTAAGTGTTGAATTTTGTCAAAGGTCTTTTCTGCATCTAATGAGATGATCAAGTGGTCCTTGAATCTGTTCATGTGATAGATTGAAATTTTTGATTTAAAGATGTTGAACAATCACTGCATTTCTCTGATGAAGCTGACTTGTTCATAGTGGATAATCACTTTGATGTGTTACTGTATTCTGTTTGCAAGTATTTTTATCGAGAATTTTTGCATCTATATTCATTAGGGAAATTGAACTCTAATTTTCTTTTTTGTTGGGTCTTTGATTTCAGTATTAGAGTAAGTCTTTGATTTTGGTATTAGAGTAATAGCATTTTAATAGAATGAATTTCAGAATGTTTCTTCATTCTATTCTATGGAATAATTTGAGGAATATTGATATTAGTTCTACTTTGAAGGTTTGGTAGAATTTTACTGTATCTCTGTGGTTCTGGGATCTTTTTAATTGGGAGATTTTCAATTACTGTATATATGTCATTAATTATTATGGGTCTGTTTAAGTTTTTTATGTCATTTTTTCATTTTTATTTAATTTTCATAAGCCATATATATCTAGATATTTATTTCATCTAGATTTTCCAGTTAGTGGAATATAGATTTTTAATGCATATTTTATTGAACATTTGTATATTTAATACAATAAATATTAACCATATTAGACCCCCCCCACACACTGGATTTGATGCATTCTGTCATATATGTTATTAAGTCCTGTGGAGTCAGGCTTTTGTACCCAAATGTCACATGCTGTAAGTTCATCCAGTGTAAGTTCACCCACTCGAGTCTAGTCAGCCTATCTAGAGTCTACTCCTTAAAGAAGATCAGCTTTACCTCACTAAGCACTCTGTTGTATGAGGAAGCTTGCTGGTGAGATTTGAGGACTGCATTAGTATTCTCTCTACCCACTGTTCAGCTATATTCCATGAGCCTTAGGAGTAAAGGTTTCACTGTGGATGTGGCACTTAGGGTTGGGTATGTCTCATTCTGTGTGTCTAGTTTTAGAACTCTGTAGTAACCTCCATCTATTACAGAAAGAAGCTTCTTTGAGACTGGTGATTGGTGTGCTTATCTGTAAATATAAGGATTCATATTTAGCATACAATAAGAAATTTTATTAGTGTGGGGATATGAAAGAGATTGGGTTTTCAATATGATCTATGACCTCTTCAGCTTTGTGTGTTGGGCTATGTTTACATTGCTACTGATGAGTTCCTTCCCATTGATAGGGCCTTAAGTCCAATTAGATAGCTGTTCATTGTCCCTAAAAGTGCCATAGCATGGAAATTAGGTATGTGCAGAATGTGGGTGTCTGGACGGGACTCCTATATTAAGTTTTACTCACCCAGAACTCAGGCACCATTGTGGAAGAGGAAGCAGAAAGATTATAAGAGCCAAGGAAGAGGTGCATGACAATAAGGAAATAGAATCCTGCAAGCTCCTGGGACTCTTTTCATATGAATCTACAGCAATGGTGTCTGCATGCTTAAGACACATGCAAACTCAAGCAGACAAAAACCCTGCATGGGACTGGGGAAAATGGGTAGCAGACCCCAATCTTGGCTGAAGGAATATCAGAAACTGATTTCTGTTGTGTGAGTATGAGCTTATCGTCTCAAAGTGAGGGACTCTGGGTAGGCTGACTAGACCTCAGTGTATGAACTTGCACAGAGGAACACTAACTTGACACCATAGACCTTTAAACAGATGAAAGAATATATAGATTCCAGTCGTGGGGGAGGGGGGATAATGGGAATAGCACCAGTGGGGAAGGGGGTATAAAGATGATTAAGATTGATTGAGATGTTCTGTGTGAAATTCAATGATCCAATAAAAAAAATTTTATGAAAAGTGCCACTACTGCATAGCTATCGTTTGTTGTGCCAGTCATTGTTGTGGTGATTAGGTTTTAAAGCTGTGGTTGGACCATTGATTGATTTTTCTCTTTTTAGCAGCTTGCATTGTATCCCCTAGAACTATGAGAGCTGATCTTCAGGGAGAAGGCTACCGGGTCAGTTTCAACTCCATTGCTCCAAGTCCTGTGTCTTTCTTCATATAGAGTCTTACCTTCAAGTTCTGGGAGGTATCAAGGGCTGTGTCAATAGCCTCTGTTATTGGGAGTCTATTGAACTGCCATGGCCAGAAACTCAAAAGGCAGGTTTCTCCTGTCTGGCACTGCATTTCTTGTTTTATGTATATATAGCCTTCTGTTATACACATTCACTTATGTTTAGATACTGTGTGTATTTTTCAGTAGGTTTTTGAGCTAATACATTTTCCTCTGATTTTTTATACCACCTAAGCTTTATTTATCTCTTCTCTCTCCCTGAGTCCCTCCTCATCCCCCATTTTTCCTATTTTCCTCTTGATAATACCTGTCTGTTGTTATCCTCCCTCTGTTGAGCTCCTTCTTCCCTTTCACCCCCGTGTTTCATTGTATGTCTTACTCTCTTCCCTTCCCAGTTGAATACTCCCATTTTTCCCATTCCCCCCTTGGTAAACTTCTATTTCTTACTGTCCCCCTCTCTTGAGCTCTTTCTATCCCTTTACTTCCTTGATTCCTTTTCATTATTCTGGCTCCTGAGGTTACATCAGGATAAATTCTCACATATATGGGTTTGGTGCTAAGATCCATAAATGAGAGAGAACATGCATCACTTTTTTTTTTCCTGAATCTGTGTTATTTCACTTAGCATAAAAGTTTCTAGTTCCATCCATTTACTTGCAAATTTCACAATCTCATCTTTCTTTACTGCTGAGTAGAGCTTCATTTGGTGTACCACATTTCCATTTTCCAGTCCTTGGTTCAGGAACCTTAAGGTTGTTTCCGTTTCTTAGCTTTTGTGAAAAGAGCGGCACCAAAAATGGTTATACAATTATCTCTAGAATGGGTATATCTTTTGGTTATATGCCAAGGAGTGCTATGACCAGATCATATGGTAGATTCATTTTCAGTTTTTTTGTTGTTGTTTTTGTTTTTTTGTTTTTAAGAGCTCTCTGCACTGCTTTCCGTTCTGGTTGCACAAGTTTGCAATCCCACCAGCAGTAAGTGAGTGTTCCCCTTGCTCCACAGACTCTCCTGCAGTTAGTGTCTTTTGTTCTCTTGATCTTAGCTAGTCTGACTGGGGTAAGATGAAATTTTGAAGTGGTTTTGATTTGCATTTCTGTAATTACTAAGGATGTTTAGCACGTTTTAAGGTCTTTCTCAGCCATCTTTATTTCTTTGTTTAAGAATTTTCTTTTCAAGTCCTTAGCCTATTGTTTTATTGGGTCATTTATTTTCTTGGTTTTTTGTTTGTTGAGTTCTTTGTATATTCTGAATATTAATCCTAAGTTTCTTCTTCAGTTCCTTTGTTTCTTTTGCTATACAGAAGCTTTTTAGTTTACTGATGTCCCATTTGATTATTGACCTTAATTCCTAGCAACTGATGTCCAATTTAGAAAGTCCTTTCCTACACCTATGTCTTGTAGAGTACTGCTTATGTTTTCTTCTAACAGGTTCAGAGTTTCAGGTTTCATCTTGAGGTCTTTGATCCATTTTAATTTGACTTTTAAGTACAGTGTGAAAGATAAGGGTCCAATTTCATTTTTCTACAGGTGGTGATCCAGTTTTGCCAGCACCATTTGTTGAAGATGTTGTCTTTCCTCCATTGTGGGTTCTTAGCACCTTTTCAAATATCAGGTGGCTGAAATTGGACACACTCATGTTTGGGTCTTCTGTTATGCCAAACCATGCTGTTTTACGACTATCACTCTGTAATTCAGCCTTGGATTTTGCATAGTGATGCCCCTAGCAGTGTTCTTTTTGCCCACAATTGTTTTGTTTATCTGGGTCTTTTGTGATACTATATAAATTTTATAATGATTTTTTTCCTAGTTCTATAAAGAATGACATGGGGATTTTGATTGGGATTGCAATGAATCTATAGATTGCTTTTTGTAGGATGTTCATTTACACAATATTATTTCTACCAATCCACAGGCAAGGAGTTCTTTCCATATCCTGGTGTCTTTCTCAAACTCTTTCTTCAAAGATTTAAAATTTTCATTGTAGAAATCTTTAATGTCTTTGGTTGGGTTTTGGAATATAAATTTTTAGTATATGTCCTTTCGGTTCTCTAAATTTCCCCCATTCTTCCCTTTTCACGTTATAGTTTGTCCATGTTAATCCTTTTTCTCTTGGTTAGTTTGTATAAAGGTTTGTCGGTCTTGTCTTACGTTTTCAACAAACCAACTCTTCATTTTATTGATTCTTTACATTTATTTTGTTTCTGTTTTATTTTTAGCCTTGATTTTATTTCTCTTTCCAATCTCTCTTTTATAATATTGTATTCATTGTTTTCATTTTTGTCTGCACATATATAAGTGCACCCATGCCATGTAATGCCTGCAGAGGTCAGAAGAGATTGTCAGATCCCCTGAAACTGGAGTTATAGATGGTTGTCAACCACCATATGGGCGCTAGAAGCTAAGCCAAGGTCTTCTGCAAGAACAGTCAGTGTTCTTAACCACTGAGCCATCTCTTCTCCCATCTCTCCAGCTTCCTATCTACTCTCTGTGGGTATTGTTTTTGTCTTGGTTTTCCTAGGACTTCCAGGTGCATTATTATGTTATTTATATGAGATGTTTCTAATTTTCTGTTGTGGTCACATAATGCTATAAAATTTCCTCTTCATTGTGCCCCAAATTTTTTGAGATGTTGTGTTTTCATTTTCATTCAAGTCTAAAAAAATTCTTAATTTTTATTTTTTTAATTTATTGTCCAGTTTCCTTTCAGTGAGTATTGTTTAGAGTCCATGAATTTGTGTATTTTTTCCCACTTTTATTGTTCTTTTTATCTAGCCTCATTCCTTTGCGGTCAGATAGAATGCATAATGATATTTCAATTTTCATAAATTTGTGGAAACTTGCTGTTTCCTAATATGTGGTTGTTTTTGGTGAAAGTTCTGTAGGCTGCTAAGAAAGTGTAGATTTTGGTGTTTTGTGTTCTCTAGATGTCTGTATAGTCCATTTGATTCATGCTATCATTTCATTCCAGGGTTACTCTGTTTTGTTTTTGTCTGTTTGGTCTTTCTATTGATGACATCTGGTTGAAGTCACCCACTGTCACCATGTTGGAGTCAATGTGACATTTTAGAGGTAAAGTTTCTTTCATGAAATTAGATAGCTCTGTTTGGGGTGTATATATCTTTAGGATTGTAATTTCTGCCTGGTAGATTTTTCCTTTAATGTGTATGAAGTGACCTTCCATGTCTCTTTTGACTAATTTTACTTTGAAGTCTATTTTGTTGGATATTAGACTATCTACACCTGCTTGTTTCTTAGTTCCATTTGCTTGGAATCATTTTCCATCCTTTTCACATGAAGTGATGTCAGTTATTGTTAGTGAGGTGTGTTTCTTGGAGGCATCAAATAGATGGATCCTGTTTTGTAATTCAGTCTATTAGTCTGTGTCTTTTTACTGGGGAGTTTGAGGCCATTAATATTAAGGATTATAATTTACCAATTTTATTCCTGTTGTGTTGGTGTTATTTTTCTTAAACTTCTTTTGATTCTGAATAATTTATTCTTTGTACCCTTTTGAGAGTGTTTAATCTTCCTATCTGGCCAAAGTATTCCATCCTGTATTCTTCTAGAGCTGATTCTGTGGACATAAATTCCTTAAATCTGGTTTTTCTCCAATTTCAACTAATTATTTTGCTGGATGTAGTAGTTTTGGCTGAAATCTCTGTTCCTCCATGGTCTTTATGACATTGGACATGTCCTTCTGACTCTCATAGCCTCTATTGAAAAGTCAAATATTATTCTGGTTGGTTTGCCTTTGTATGTGAACTGATCTTTTTCTCTTTTACAGCTTTCAGTGTCTTTTCCTGGTTTTTACATTTAGTGTTTTGATTATTATATATTGTAGGGAGTTTCTTTTCTGGTTCTGTCTGTCTGGTGTTCTCTAGGCCTCTTGTACCTTCATAGGTATCTCTTTCCCTAGGTTTGGGAAATTTTCTTCTGTTATTTTATTAAAAATATTTCCTGCATCTTTGACCTGTTTCTTCTCCTTGTATGCCTGTGATTCATAGGTTTGGTCTTTCAGTATCCTGCATATTCCATTTCAGAGTTATTTAGATTTGACATTTTCTTTAATTGAGTGATCCATTTATTCAGGCTTGTTTTAAGTTCTGATGTTTTCTGTTCTTTTTGCCTCTTTCCTTAAAGCTTTTTGTTTGAGTTCCTGGATTTTTTATTTCAAGTTCTTTTGTTTTGTTCAGATTGACTTTTCTTCAGAGATTCTCTTCATTGAATTGTAATTTCATGCTTTGAATTTTTTAAAAATTTCATTCAACTTTTTTTGTGTTTTCATGGTCTTTATTCATACTTTATTTCATATTCTCATGAAGTTTCTTTAAAATATTTACAGCTGCCCATTTGAAATTGGTTGCCTTGTCTATCTACTAGGTTGTCATTCTCTGGAAACATTATACTGGTTTTTTTTAGTTCTGCAGTAGCCATATTATTTTCATTATTCCTGTTGTTTTGTTTTTTTTCAATGGAATGTAGCATCTGTACTCATGTGGTGTTCCTTAGTATGGGTGAGTGATCTTTTCCTTGTTGAATGTTTATTTGTATCTTGTTTATTGTTTTCCAAGCTTCCCAGGCTATGGCCCAATTGAGTAGTACTTGGTGTTTAATTTGGGGGACACTTTATATTGATATGAAAACGGAACAAAAGAAGTGGTTTCAGTTCAGCTAGAGTTAGATGCAACTTTTGAGCTGCGATTCCAGGATTGATTTCACAGTGTTTTGAATCAGCAGGCTGGGATGGGAACTGATACGTGAACAGATTGGCTGTAGGTTAGGATTGGAACCTGCAGGTCTGGGACAGACAGAGCTCAGATAGAGGGTCTCAGTAAGGTCTCAGGTACTGAGCTCATGACTAAAATTTGGGGTAAAAGAAGGATCCTGGAGACCCAGGTTAAGCTGAGATAGTACAGCATGACTCAACCTGCCAAGACTGGAGGGGAATGCATATCTGGGATAGGATAGGATCCTCATAACCTGAAGAAGTCTGACAGCTAAGATGGCTTTGGGATTCTCAGTGATAGACTTAGAACCACAGGTCTGGGGCAAAGGGACCTCTCTCCAGCTTTCTGTTATAGGCACTTACTGCTATAAAGTGTGTTTTTAGAACTGCTTAGTGTCCCATACATTTTGTTATGTTGTGTTTACATTTGTATTCAGTTTTAGGAATTTTAAAATTTCCTTCCTGATTGCTCTCTTGAGCCAGTTGTTATTCAGTAGTGTGTTGTTTCATTTCTAGAACTTACTTAGTGTACCTACATTCCTTAAATCTGTTTATTATGGAATAATTACATATTATATCTCTTTCTATTATCACTAATAATTTTGCTGGATATAATAGATTGAGTTAGTACATGTTACTTGGAATGCACCTTTCATTTTACATGGTTTTTCTGTTGAAGATTTAGGTATCCTTTCTTTGTTCTGTACATTAAGTGTTTTAATTGTTAGTTAATAAAGGAAGTTTCTTTTCTGGTCCTGCCTGTTTGGTGTTTTGTGTGTGTTTTTCACCTTAATAGGCATCTCTTTCTTTAGATTTGGTAAGCTTTCATTTATTTGGTAGAAAATATTTTCTGTGTCTTGGACCTGGATTTCTTTTCCTTCTCTATCTGTGATTTCTAGTTTTATTTGTTTATATTATTCCGGAGTTCCTGCACATTCCATGCCTGGCCTTTTTTAGATTTAACATTTTCTTTGACTGAGTAATCCAGTTCCTCTACCTTATCTTCAAAACTTGAAATTCTTTCTTCTGTTTGATTCACTCTGCTAGTGAGGCTTTCTCCTGAGTGTTTTATTTACTGACTGAATTTCTCATTTCTGTTTTTTTTTTCATTTTGGCTTTTCTTTGGAATTCTATTTCTTTATTAAATTATATTTGCATTCTTTATACTTGTTTTCTTTATCTCATTCAAACTATTTTCACAGTCTTCATTTCTTAATTTATATAAATATATTTATATATCCTCTTTAAATTCTTTATACATATTTGTAATCACTATTTTGAAATCATTGTTTCATACACCAACTGGGTTGTTCTTCTCAGGAGATATTGCAATACAAATACTAACTTTTGTAGGATGCATATTGTCTTAGTTATCAATTTTGGTTTTGCAGTTGAACCTAGACAGTGGTGTTTCTTGGTATGGGTATCTGGTCTTATCTTTGTTGAACTTGTGCTTGGATTTCTTCTGTTATTTCAGCTTGTCAGGTTGTGGCCCAGCTGAGTGATGTTTGATTTGAGGGTAACTCTCTGTTGGTCTGTGAATGTGGTCTCAGATATATTCCCCACACAGCTGAAGAATATATACATTTCTTAGCCCGGGAACAAACTTTCTGTATTGTTAGTAGATTCTCACTGCCAGTATTCAGAAGTTTGTGGAAACTTGCAAAGTTCTATAAATGGTCCTTGGGTGGCAAGGGTTGGAATCAGCAGTGAGTGAGTAGTCCTCCCTAGAGGCTAGGAGAAAGTATGTCAAACTGACCTCACTGGGAGGTGGTAGGGGTGGAGGCCATGTTGGGTGTCTGTACCTGGGGCCAAATTCTCCACACCACTCATGGTCTCTGGTAAACATGGGGGTCATTGGTGAAGGGATAGACATGTTCTGGGAGTTGCTATCTGGCATGTGTAAGTAAGGGTTTTGGAAATCCATTACTGGGCGTGAGGGTCTCAGGGAGCTGGGAAAGGTGCTGTCTGGCCTTGGAATGGATCTCTAGGCCTGCCTTTCTACTCTTCAGTCAGGGTTTGCAAGGAGCCACACACATCATCCTAGCAGTGGGACAGAGAGAGGGGTCATTGTTTGAGCTAGGGAAGGACTCTGGAGGTGAATAGACAAACTGTGGTTTTAGGTTCGGGGTTCAGTTGGAGTTAAGCATATGGTCCCGGAGATCTTGTGGAGGGAGGGATTGCTATTTCTTGTATCTCTTTTGTTACAGTGAATGACTTAAGTCTAAATGGCATTAACACATCCATATTACCTGTCATTTCTTATAAAATGATTCCAAATTTGCATTGTCAGTCCTACTTCTGAAAACAAAATAATCAATGACATTTAAAATTTCTTTGCACATATCCCACCAAAGATAAGAACAAATTCTGGTTTAAAAGTTGCTTGAAATAGTTATTTTCCATATGTTATCTATTAATTATATAGTTATTTATAGTGTGTTTTCAGTTTTTTTTTTAATTTTGAGAATACAGACTATTTATGTGATTCAGAAGTCCAAGTTTTATAAACAGGTATCCTCAGAACAGATTTCTACTTTCTTCAGTTACCCTTGCAAATAGGTGATCAGTTTAACTTGTCTCTTACTTATCCTACAATGTTTCTCTTTGCTGTAAGTAAATTTGTTCATATCCATTCTTTCTTTTTTAATATATTTTGATTCTTTGAAAATTTTATACAATTTATTTTGATTACACCTCGCTCCTCCCCACTAACTCTCCCTCCACCTCCCCCCCCAAATTTGTGTCCTCTTTTTTTTTGCTGTTGTTTAATCACCTACCAGATCTAATTTGTCCTGCCCATCTGTTCATGGTGTGGGCACAATCCACTGAAGCATAGTTAGCCTATCAGGGGCCATACTCTGAAAGAAAATTGGCTTTACATTACCCAGAAGCCATCACCTGCTGCTCAGTTAGTGGTGGGGGTTCTTGGGTCCCTCCCTTCTCCATGCCAGAATGTTGACAGATTTGATGTTGTACAAGCAACCACAGCTGCTATGAAATCATGAGTGCAACATTCCTGCCATGTCCAGAAGACACTTTGGTTGGTCCTTCCAGACCTCTGAACCAACCATCCATCCTTCCTCCCTCCCTCCCTCCCTCCCTCCCTCCCTCCTTCCTTCCTTCCTTCCTTCCTTCCTTCCTTCCTTCCTTCCTTCCTTCCTTCCTTCCTTCCTTCCTTCCCTATTTTAATCATATTCTTACATAGTATTGTTCTATGTCAGCTGCCCCATGTACCAACATTTTATTCTTTTTCAGAATTTCTTATTATTTTTTAACATATGTACTTCATAGTTGGTCTACTTAGTTTTTTTTTTTCCCCAACTTACTCAAGATTATAAACTGGTAAAATTATAAACTGTTAAAAACTGACATCTTCATAGTATTGAATTATCCTGTCCATGAAAAACAGATTTCCTTCATTTGTTCTATTTCTTACTAGTATTTTAAGGTCTTGTGTATTTTGGTTTTATGCTTCTCTTGTGTTTATTCCTAGGCATTTTATCATATGATATGAGATTCCTATTTATTATATAATCTAACATTTCTGAATTTCTTGAATTCCTCTTTCTTGCTCTGTGTGTGTGTGTGTGTGTGTGTGTGTGTGTGTGCATGCGTGCGCGTGTGTGTGTACGTGTACACACATGGGTACTTTTGATTTTTTTTATATTTTATATCCTACCAGTTAACCAAATTCTAGTACTGCTTGCATTCATTTATGATTGCATCCCTTTGGTTGTCCAGATATCTGTCCTGTCATCTGAATACACTATCATTTCTTCTTCAATACATTTTTCCAAGTTTAACTCTCTTTACCTGCTCAGCCATCTTGCTGACCCTACTCTTTTTTCTTGACTATGAATGCAGTGTGACCAGGGACCTAAGTTTCCACTACTTTGACTTCTCACTAGGATGACTTGAGACGCAGAATAAACCGTTTCTTCGTTACATTGCTTTTGTCAGAGGATTTTTATTGTAACAGAAAAAAGATACTAGGACAAGGTTCCTTCTCTCACACACTCACACATATACAGTGTGCTTAGTTCAACTTCAGTTTTTCTTAGTTCCTATTATGTCAGGTTCCCTAACTTATTCTGTGTAGCTTTGTTTTATCAAGTTTTATTTTATTTGAATTTGTGTGATGGGTTGTATTTGAATGTGGGTACATGGATGCCACAGTGCATGGAGATCAGAAGACTATTTAGGGACTTGATGCTTTTGGGATCTGGGGACCAAATTCAGGTGTCAGGCTTGCACAGTAATTGTTCTTAAAAGCTGAGCCATTATGTAGCTATGGGTTTTTTTGTTGTTGTTTTTGGTGGTGGTGAATTTGGGTTTAGGTTTGTTCTAAAACAGGGTTTCGCTATGTAGCCCTAGTTGTCCTTGAACTCACTATATAGAACAGGCTGGCCTCTAACTCACAGAGTTCTACCTGCCTCTGACTCCTGAGTGCTGGGATTAAAGGTGTGTACTACCATACCCGGCATATAGTTTTTTCTTCCTCCTCCTCCTCTTCCTCCTCCTCCTCCTCCTCCTCCTCCTCCTCCTCCTCCTCCTCCTCATGCCTACATATGTGCACCTCTTGTGTGTATGTAAGTGCACATGCTGCATGTGTGTAGGCGTACCTGTGTCATGCAGTGCACTTGGAGGATAGAAGAGGGTGTCACATCTCTTGGAACTGGAGTTATGAATGGTTGTTAGCTGCCATGTGGGTGCTGGGATTCAAACCTGGGTCTTCTGCAAGAACAGCTAGTGCTCTTACCACTGAATCATCTCTCCAGCCCTTAACTGTTTTTTAATTCTTAATTCTATTCAGAAGCTAAAACTCTTCATTAATTGCATATTTGTTACGTACCTATCATGAGTAGAGGCACAGGATTGATGATGAAACAAACAGGTATTGGCTTTTCTAATATAGAGTTGCAAACTGTTCCACATTTCAGGTATAAAACAGTTCCAGTGGCCTAAGAAACATAATAGGTTTATCACAGCAACAGCCCAACTCCTTGCTACCAATTCCTGTCTTAGTTTTCTTTCCTGTTGGTTCAATAAAATACACTAACAAATGCAATTTAAGGGAGAAAAGGTTTATTCTGACTCACAGTTGAAGGTAAAGTCCATCATGATGGGGAAGTCAAAGCAGAAGCTTAAAGCATCTGGTTATATTGCACCCACACAGTCAAAAAACAGAGAGCAAAGAATGTTTCATAATGTTCAGCTTGTTTTCTACATTTCATATAGTCCAAGATCTCCTTCTTAGGTACTAATCTTACTAATAGCCAAGTTACTGCCATCAAGACAATGCTCCACAGGCTTGCCCAGAGGCTCATCTCCAGATGATTCTACAGTCTGTCAAGTTGGCAATTAACATTAACTAGCACCTTGCTCAAGCCAGGAGTGGTTATCAGTTTTGAATGAATTCTTTCTTTAATTCTTTTCTTTTCCCATTTATTTTTGAAATGTCACCGAGCATTTATGGAGAAAAATAGTTTAGTTTTAACATATGGTATGAGATGTAATAATAGTAATAATAAGTGGTTTAAGACTCTAAAAGAAATCATTAATATTCATCTTCTTGAAATAACTTTGATAACTATTTGTTATTTTTTTTCCCCAAGTATGTATCTCTTGAAAAATTTTAAGTACAAAAGGTTTGACTAGTTATTTTTCTTTAGATGTTTCTTGACTTTACTAACTAATAAATATTTGAGTGGCTCCTCTAGTACTTTGTTTTCCATTTACATACCTAGCTATAATGTCCTACTGCATTCACTGCATTACTGTATTAGATACCTCATGAACACCAAAGCCTCCATTGACCAGTTTGTGCTGGTTATCCTTGTGCGTTCAGTATAGCAACTTGAAATGAACTTAATTACATGCGTGTAAAAATCATACATACACCTTTACAGCTCTGCATTTTCGTGTGGAAAAATTGGAACAAATTGAAATGGCCTTCTGATAGGAATCATTTCAAAAGTCACTTATAATAGTAGTTTATAGTTATTGGCACCACTATTTTAAACTCTTTAGAACACCATATAATAGTGCAAGCCCTTATATTTCAAGTGTTTAAACTTTTGTTCTTTTGAAACTTATACTTTTATAGTGTGTATGATATTATGATATATTTTATTTTTTGTTTGTTTTCAATAATAGTTCCTGGCTCATAGCTCTTTCTTTAAAACAAATCATAAAAACTAGAAATTCTCTTTCCCAAGGCAGGTTCTGGAAACTAACTTTCCCTTACCTTTTCTTGAATTGCTCGTGAGGAAATTCCTTAATCTTAACTTTGTGTGATAGTAGGTCATAAGACCATCATGATGCCAGAAGGGTCTATTGAGTGTTTCATAATCAGACCCACAAGGATGCAGCAGTGTTTGGTTTTGACACAATGCTAGCATTAGGTCTTGCCCTTCTTGTCTAATCACATTTTTACAGGGATGACCATACTTCAGTCATGACTAAAAAAGGAAATTTCAAAACCCAAAGAATGTTTCTAGATAGGTGAACACATAGATTTACTGAAGAAGGATCTTCAGACCTAGGAGATGAGCCTCCAACCTGTGGGATCTGACACTTTCCATTTCTGAAGCTGTGAAAACTGAATTGGATTAGAGGATACTCAGCTGGTATCTGCAGCAAAAATTATTTTCTTGTAGGGAGAAGTCTCCACACCTTTTGAGACCACAGAAGTGTTCTGTATTAATTATTGTGCTGTGAACAAATAATAAAAATAGTTTGGTTTTTACAGCACAGTTTTACCTGCATGAGATTTTTTATTCTCTCTCAAGGCAAATAAAAAGAAATACCCTTTTAATGTGCTGAAAACCTGATTTCATTGTCATGAACTAAGAGGGCCCTCAGAAGCAACCATTTGCTTATTTGTCTACTGTCAGCAAATGGTCTTAAAAAAACAAAAACAGCTTATCATTACTGTTACTGTTATTTCTGGATGCTGTCACTGAATAGCCACTACCTGAACTTTATTGGAGGAGTATATTTCTTAGTTAAACCTCAGTAAAATACATTTGTGTGTATGTATGCATCTGCCATCTGAAAAAGCATTTTCGTTTTTAAACATAATCTATTAACATTCTATATTTCATATTTTAACAATTTGTAGAAAGTATTAGAAGGTTCTCAATCTTACCTCTATTTGACATTTTTTTAGAACAGGACTCTTTAATTTGAAAGTTTCCCATACTGAGAAAAGGTGATGTTTTCACATTTTACTGTATTGTCATAGCTAGTGTTTTAAAATACAACTTTATTTTGCTTTGTAGTGTATGCAGAGAGTATTTCCAAAATGGCGGGAAGAGAAAAGCACTTGAGAAAGATGAAAAAAGAGCTGTACTTGCCACGAAAACCACTCCAGCCTTAAACATGCATGAGTCTTCTAAACTTGAAGGTCACTTAACTAACCTCAGCTTTACAAAACCTGAATTTATAACTGAGTAAGTATACTTTATTTCAGTTGCCATTTACCATAGGTAGCTGTGCTAATGTAAAATAGTGTAGTATATTGTTTTATACAGTATAAAGTAATATAATAGTTTATACTTAGCAGGCTATTTGCTTTCTTCTCTGGTATATGTTAGTATGAGAATTTATGAGAATTCAAATTTATATCATTAGGTATAAAACTATCATGTAATTTTAAGAAATATATGAAAAATTAGTGATTCTGTAGTATATGTTGTCCTTACTAAAATCCAGACTCGTTTATTAAGTGTTTTAACTCTTATAGTATGAATAATTAAAACAATGAAAGCCAGTTAAACTGTTTAAAGTAGTTAGCTATTAAGAAAAATTACAAATAAATGTGCCAGGGAGATGACTTAGCAGGTAGACACACTTGCTGCCAAGCTGGTGACTTTTGACTTGAATTCACTTCCTGGGTCCCACATGGTAGAAAGGGAAGAACCAACTTCCACAGATTGTCCTCTGATATCCACAACATATACTGTGGCATGTGTGCAAGTATGAACATAATAAGTAAATGTAAACAAATTTTAAAAAGAAATTTCAAGTAAGGAACAAAAGATCATTAATAGTAACCAATATTCTTTATGTTATTGTAGAACTAAAACTATGTCTGCCACCAATATGTATATTTAGATACAAACTTTGTGAGTTAACTATTATTGTAATCTACTTAATTGTATTTATACTAAAATTATTTACGTTCCTAGTGCCAGAATAATTTTTGGTGTCATATAATTTTTATTAATTGTTTGAAAATAAAGTCAAATAATTCTAGACATACTTTTGTTAAGTGTTAAAACTGATTATGACAGTAAAATAAACTCAATTCAAGAATTACTGATGTCAGCAAAGCATTATCTTCAGTTATTTTGACTTTTACCATGTTAAAATTATTATCTAGTTAAAAGTAATTTCATCTAAAGATGAGTTAATATATCATTGATTAGTTCAGTAAAAAGAATAAGGATTCTTTATCTTAGGCTTACTACAAAGCTTATAAAATACAATGACTTGCTAACCATCTTGTAGCTCAGATGTTATGAAATGCTTTAAATGTTTTAAAATTAGTGGCTGAAGCTGTAGCTTAGTGGTAGAACACTTGCCTAGCAATGCCTCTAAACTTGCCATATGCCTCTTTTGCTATAAACTCTAAGATTCCCTTATTTATATATTCATTGTCTTATTTTTCATTAATTTTTTAAACATAGTTTTTTTTAATTCCTTTTTTAAAATTATTTTTCTTTTTGAGATGGGATCTTGTTGTTCAGGCTGGTATTGAATTCCTGGGCTCACATAATCCTCTTAGCTCCACCTCTCAAATAGCTCAGACTAAGAATGTATACCACATACCTGTCTGTCTGTTTTCATAATCATTGCCTTGAACATTTTGACTGAAAACCTCACATTTGGACTTACTCAGAGTAAACTTCGGTTTTTGCTTTTTTATTTTTTCCTAAGTATGAACCAGACTTTTTTCTAGTTTACAATACTTTTTGCATAGTTTACAATATTTTTTTGAAACTGGACATTGCTCATAATGCTATATAAAAATCATCATGGGGGGGGCGCATCAAGGAGTATTTTTTTCCTGAGACTTAATCAGTCTTTATCTTTTATAGTTTATGAATGGTTGTGTTTTGTGTGTGTTGTGTATTTTTTAGCTGATTTTTAAATCCAGGATCCTAGGATTTGTACCAATATCTGCATAGCTTACTGGTCAATATTAGGTTAGAAATTATGCTCAAGCACTTGAGTCAGAAAGACTTCTATCCTTTGCCTGTTTCTCTCTCTCTGTGTGTGTGTGTGTGTGTGTGTGTGTGTGTGTGTGTGTGTGTGTGTGTTGATTGTGGAGTATACTTAAAATGTAACCCGTTTTCAGACTGACCCCATCTTTTGTTTTCAACCAGACTCTCTCATGTGTCCCCTGCATGTTCACATTGCCTCTTCAGCCATGGTCATGTAGGGGTTTTAATTAGCTCTTCTTGTCTGTTTCATTTAAAGATCTTGCTATTTAATTTAATTCCTGATTTATCTAGTAGGAAGCTCATCAAAACAAGACCAGCATAGGCATAGCAACCTGATATATCAAAGCTAATACCACCCTCCCCCTTTTTTGGCCAAGTTAACTGAAAATGATGCTCTGTAGGTTTTTCACCCCTTGTCCTAGTCCACTTTCAGTTGGTGTGACAAAACACTGACCAGTACCAAGTCGGGGAAGAAGGACTTATTTGGCTTACACCTCCCAGGTCATAGTTCATCACTGAGGGAGCCCAAGGTAGGAACTCAGGACAGGAACCTGGACGCATGAGCTGAAGCACAGACCATGGAGGAACACTGCTTATTGGCTTGCTCACCTGGCCCATGCTCAGCCTGCTTTCTTATGCAATACAGAACAATTTGCCTAGGGGTGGCATTGCCCACAGTGGGCTAGGCCCTCCCATATCCTTCATCAATCATTAAAGTACCCCACAGACATGGCCACAGGCTAGTCCAATTGAGGAAATTCCCCAATTGAGACTCTTTCAACCCAGGTATGTCAAGCTGACAACTAACGCTATCCAGCACACCCCATATAGTAAGTCAGTTTAGCCCCGTCCAGCAGTCAAGTTTCTGTTTTTCACAGCCAACTCTCATCTGAAATAATTTGAGGTTTTCCCCTGACCCTTGGCAGGAATGAGAATAACTCTAGGCCAGCATACCACAAATCCCATATTTTTATCCTGCATTCAGCTTGGATTCACGAACAAACAGCTTACTTGCCTTTGCTTGAGCTCTGGAATGAATATTTTTCATAAATTTGTCCTGCTTTATAGTTCCTTCTTGGGGGGTAGGTTTTTTCATGTTTTAGTGACTTGTCTTGTGTTTGTTATAAAAGATCCGATAAAAGTAACTTAAGGGATGAGAGTTTATTTTGCCTCACATTTCAGGGGTACAGTCCATCATGGCAGAGAAGACATAGCAACAAGATTTTGAGGAAGCTGGTTACAGAAGTAGAGATGGATGAATGCTGGTGCTCAGCCAGCCTTCTCCTTTTCTTCAGTTCAGGCAACCCAGCCATTGAGTGGTGCTGCCCACAAGTAAGGTGGGTCTTCCCACCTCAGATAACCTAGTCTAGACAGTCCCTTAAATTCATGCCTAAGGGCTTGTCTCCTAGATCCTACCAAGTTAGCAGTGTTTCCCATCACTGCTTTTATGATAAATAGAAGTTGTTTCCTCTGATATAGTCTTAGAATTGAAAATGTCATTTTGTTTTAGGTATTTCAAATATTTAAATATCGTGGCTAGAGCAATGGCTCTGGGTACTCTTGCAGAGAACCTGGGTTCAGTTCCCAGCACCCACATGACAACTAACTCCAGTTCCAGGCGATCTAACAGTCTTTTCTCACCTTCATGGGCCTTGAGTTCACATGACACACTTACATATATGCAGGAAACGCATTCATATACACATAAAAAAGAATAAATGATTTTTTTCATTTAAACTTGCTCATTAAAGAGCAGAATTTCCTTAGTATAAATTTAAGCATCTAAAGTGACTTTGGCTAATATAAATCGGTTAAGTATTTTTCATTCTAAAAACTGTACAGTTTCTAATAGTACATGTGGTACAAATGTGTGTATGCACACTCATTCTTCCTGCTCTCCTTGAAGCCTGTTTTCTAGTCATCTGAAACTATTTTGCATTCTCATGATGTGTCCCTGCTTATTCTTTCAGTAAGTTACAAATGCAATAGATGCTCTTTCTGGTGAACTATTGATATCTTAGACTGTATTTCAAGCATCTTCTCTTGGGAACTTACCCTGAACATCTTAGAATTAGTGCTTTTTGCCACTATTTTTTAGTTTTTTTTATGCCTTTATTGTTATACTTGTGTCATGTTAAAAATTACTATTATATATTTCCTGACTAAAAATAAAATAGAGGTGTGGAAATTTTGTGTATAAAAGATTATAGATTAGAGAAAAGGCCTCTCAGTTCTTGTTCCATTTTAAATACATTTCTTCCCTGTCTTCTACTAGGCATTACTTTTCATGCAGTAGAGTCTGCACCATACAGAATTTTGTAAACTTTTTCTGTACCTTTAAAGCATTCATGTTTTCATAACATCATAAAAAATTCATGACTATATGTGCTTAAATAGTGATCCAAATCTATTGGATACTAAACTGAACACGTTTCCTATGTGACAGTATCTACAGGTGAATAGAGCATATAAGAGGAGGAGGGACTTATTTTTTGAAAATCTTTTTTATTTTCCAATTAGGACCACTATAGATTGCTCTAGGCTCTTACAAACATGATTGCTGAATTGATTTCAATGAGGGCCCATTTGCCACAACTTACCAGCATCGAGTGTTTTCATGTTTTCTTCATTATTAACACTGTAGAATAAACTGGTGTTTCGATGTGTTAATTTGTATAAATCACAAGAAAAAAATAAACATGAAAAATAAAACAAGGGGAATAATATAAAATTAAGAAAGTAAAATATGTCCTGTGAATTTGTAGTACTTGTATGGCAGAAACATGCCAGGCTGAAACCAGATAATTGGTCACAAGATTGTTCCCACAGAGCTTGCAGTTTAGTCTCAGAATTCTTTTCACTCATCCCTATAAGAAGCCATTACTAACTAATATGGGGGAAAACTCACCTACCATTCATAGCTACTGTGGTTGTAGATATGAGGAGTTACAGTTTTCACAGTTTAGCTATCAGCAAGGCAGAGATATGTATCACATCATATTTTTATTTCTCCTTTTTGTTTTTGAGAATTATAAGTTTATATCATTTGTCCACTTATGTATTAGGATCCTAAGTGCTCATCAATTTGTATGAGCTCTTTTGAAAATACATATATATTATTATTTTGTGTGTATGAGTATATTGCCTTCATATATGTAAGTGCAACTATATCATGTAGTGCCTACAGAGTTCAGAAGAGGGCATTGGATCCCCTGGACCTCAAGTTACTGACTATTGTTAGCTGCCATGTGGATATTAGGAATCAAATCCAGGTCCTCTGCAAGAGCAACCAATGCTTTTAAACTCTGAGCCATCTCTCCAGCCCCTGTATGAGCTCTTGAATGCTTAGAACATTCTTGAGGGGTATTTGTGCTTTTGTTTTGTGTGTGTGTGTGTGTGTGTGCATGCACGTGTGTGCACATGCGTGCAAGAATTAGATTAATGCTTGCATGTAGAGTGGCAAGAAGAACAGCAGAACAAACAGAAGGAAAGTCAACAAAGGAAAAGAATGGAAAGCAAAATAAAAACAGGAGAATAATGTTTAGGGTACGATTGGGTGCTTTTATGATTATTTAGTTGAGTCTCCACTAACTGGTAGAAGGAAAATATTGGTGATAGCAATGAGCCAAAGGGAAGAGTATAAAGAACATTAGATAGTCACTGTCAGTCCAAAAGTCTTCTATGGCTTTATTTCCATTTTATCATAGAATGTAAGACTTTGGACATATTCTTCAAAGATTTGTGATGGGGAGAGGGAATATGATACATGGCAGTAGGTAATGTCTAATATCAAGAATATAATTGTACATATTAATGCTGTTTGCCGTTTCAATTTATAACAACTGAAAAGTGGTTTTTTTTCTTTAACAGGATCTCGTGAAACCTATGTGTTTTTAATTTTGTTTGCCTTTTAAAAATTGATAATTATCCTAGTAAGCAAATGTTAAAACAGTAGTAAAAGAGGAAGTTAAATTGTGTTTTTTTTTTATATAATTTAGGATGTAAATGAAACATTAAATATGTATATGAATTTTTAAATAGCTTAGTTCATATTTAATTTTTCAACTATTTACTTTTATATTGTCTCTTTTGGTTTCTTAATAGTATACATAGTAGTTTGCAAGTATAAGGTGTTCATAAAGCTGTAGGCCCTCTGTTCAATGAACAATACTGTGCCAAACATGCAAACAGAATACATGTTGGTATACATAGAACAACATCCATGGCTTATTTTAGTAACAATGACTATTTTGTAGAAAAACTGGGTTTTATTTTAATTTTATTTAAGTGCAGTTATTTTGGGTGAGTACAGAAAAAGATGAAAGCTGCAGAGTAATTATCATGTTTTACAAATTAGTCATCTAGGAGCATTATTTTTTTAAGTTGTAATGCAAAAATATATTACTGGTTGAATATCTGAAATGCTTTGGACCAACAGTGCTTTGTATTTCTGATTTTTTTTAACTTGGAGTATATGCCTGTGTATAAAAGGAGATACCTGAGAGACAGAACCCAAGTCTAAACAGATTCGTTTATGTTTCATGCTCACACAGCCTAGGGTTAATATTTTACAGTATTTAACATTATGTATTTGGCTGTGACCACATGAGGCAGGTATGGAATTTTCCACCTGAGACTTCCTGTCAGACCTCAAAAGATTTAGATTTTGGAGCACTTCAGGTTTTCTTGTTTTGGAGTAGAGATGTTCCACAAATTCCATACTGAGGAAAAATTAGAGGACAGGTTAGTTTCACTCAGACTAAGAAACTGTAGCCTCTTTTTGTAGAGTAGTCATTTTGTTTGTGGCAGTTTCAAAATGGGATCAGGGTGGTTAGGACCTATGAGTGCCACCCTTCCCCCAGCTCATAGTGGGAGTGACCAATGGAACCGTAACTTTTGCTAATTGGCTGCAGTATCTTCACTACGAAAATGACATCACATCCCACCTCTGCCCAGTGTTCATCATCTGACTTACAGGATCTCTTCAGAATGAATCAGTCAAGTATGATCAAAACTGCCACTTTAGTTGAAGATTTTGCAGGCAGCAGGTGCACAAGGTGAAATATTCACCATGAAAGAGGTAATGCACTATCTAGGCCAATATATAATGTTGAGGTAGCTTTATGATCAACAGGAGCAGTGTATGGTGTATTGTAGTAGAGATCTTTTGGGAGAACTAGTAGGATGTCAGAGCTTTTCCGTGATACATAAATTATTCATGAAAGTCAGGCAGTGGGGTATATGCTTGTAATCCTGGCACTTTGAAGTTCGAAGCCAGCATAAGCTATATAGTGAGACCCTGTTCAATCAAATAATCCAGGAAAAAAAAAATCCAGAGTTAGGAAAAAGGAAAGTTAGATGGCTCTGAGAGATTTATTTTATTTTATTCCCTTAATAGAAAAAAAATTAAATGTTATGTTTTAAACAATTAGAAGCAATACATTTCTAACATACGTTTCAAAATTCAAAAGATTAATGATATAATTGATCTTTTTAACTCTTCAATTATATGTATGTTGGCTATGATACCAAGATATGGAGAATTCCCTGCTTTGAGCGGGTGTATTAGTTACTTTTTTTTTGCTGTAGTAAAACACTATAACCAAAAGCAACTTAAGAAGAAAAGTTTCCTTTGACTTATTGTTCCCAAAGGAGAGTTCATAATGGCAGGGGAGGAATGGCAGCAGGTGGATTGAGCAGGAAGTTTAGAGATCACATCTTGAACCCCAGACAGGAAGCAGAAAGAAGGAACCAGAAGTAGGGTGTGGCTATAAATTCTCAAAGCCAGCTTTCCTAGGAGTTACTACCTACAGCAAGGCTGGATCCTATCTTAAAGGTCCTGTGACCTCCCCAGAGGGCAGATTTAAGTGTTCAAATACTTGAGCCAGTGGTGGACATTTCTCATTCAAACCACCACAGAAGACTATGAACATTACTTTTGTGTTTATTAAGATGGCAACTCAGCTCTTAGCATTAGCATATTCTAATTCTCCAGTTATTTATATAAAATGAAGGACAGTGCAAAGAATCATAATTTACAAGGTATGTAGGAGAAAATATAAACCTTAATTTTTAAATAACTTCATCTGTGAATTTCACTATTTGCTTATAACCTGTGTTTTAGTTTGCTTTTTATTGCTGTGATAAAATACTCTGACTAAAACCAGCCTGGGAAGGAAAGGATTTATTTTTCTTAGAGGGCAGTCCATCATTAGGGGAAGCCAAGTCAGGATCTTGGAGGTGGGAGCTGAAGCACAGACCATAGAAGAATACTATTTACTGGCTTTCTTCTTTGTTCTGTGCTTGGCCTGCTTTCTTATACAACCTAGGACCACCTGGCCATTGGAGGTACTGCCCACGATGGGCTAGGCCCTTCCCTTCCGCATCAGCCAGTAGCTAAGAAAATACTTCACATATTTGGCCATAGGCCAGTCCAATGGAGGAAGTGTCACAACTGAGGTTCACTCTTCCATGTGTGTCAAGTTGACAACTGAATCTATTCAGCACAACCTCATTGTGTTGAAAAAGTATAGTGCTGACATTGTTTGAAAGCATGTTTAGACGAGGGGAAGAATCCAGTAAGGAAAGTATATAATTCATATGAAGATATATGTGTACATATATAAATATATGTGTACATGTTTGCATTATGTGTATGTACATGTATATATGTTTGCAAATACACATGTATGTATGTGTATGTGAACACTTATGAGATCTAGTATTTAGGCATGGATAGATTCTCTAGATCTTATTGTAGAGCCTAATTTAAGTCAATTCCTCTATCTTTTGGGGTCTAAATTTTCTATGAAGCTTATGTGGTAAAGAGCTTCAATAGGAACTGGAACACTGAAGCTATCAGAAACCATTTCTGGTTTTCAGCCCTGGCTGCCCTTGTTTGTTTCACCCTGCTGTTGGAACTCCTTTCCTCCCTGACTGGTTCCCCTGTGTATCACTTGGCTAAGGATGAATCCCTACGTAACTGGGGATTGACCAAAGGCAAAGCAGGTTTCTTAGTCATACTGTTTCACAGAATTAGGAGGCATTTCCTTTACCAAGTTTTATGATATTCTTTATTATTATAAAAATAATGACTAAATTCTCAATATTGTATAACTGTATTGAAGAATATATACATAGTTTCAAGTCATATTCTTTAGAATTTTTGAAATGGGATGTATAAATAATAAATGTAGAGTGCTACATAAGGACTACCATTTCAAAAAATTAAGCTTTTTATATAAAAAGGCATGTAAAACTAATTCAGGAAGTGGCGTTTCAGAATAAGATTGTCTTCCTCAGTCTCAAAACCTTTAAACAATGTTACTTACTTTAAAAATCAAGAGGAAAAATTTATCTCTTCAAAGATCTCCATCAGGTTATAGATTAGTGGTAGATTCAGTATATACAAAGGTGGTAGCAGTTTTGAAAATTTGGGTGAATCTGTGTTCAGAATTCACAGTATTCTAAGTTTATCCATTCTCTCAAAAAATTACAAGAGAACTGGTGCCTAGTGCCAAATTTTCCCTTAGCCCTTAATAGTGGTTACAAATTTATGAAAGGGTGGAAAGCTCCAAAATCCTTAGCTCTTCACTTAGTGCCCAGCCAAGGAACATTACAATCTTCCTAACTAACCACTGTATTAGAGTGTAAAACTCCATGAGGACAGATGTTAAAGCTATATTATATTCTGCTATGCCAATTAAAGCCTAGCACAGTTACCTTACATATAAAGGAACTCAGTAATAATTAGTGAGTGAATTCTATTAGAACAGTCTTTGGAGAAAATGGTAACCCGTTTCCCAGTCGTGTCAATCTCATGATTTAGTTAACTCCATTAATATGGCAGTGAATTGAGAGTAACAGAGAACATTAATATTTATTTCTTTTTACCCATAGAATGTATTTTCTGTTCTGGGTACCCTCTAGTAAGAAGAAATGATCCAAAGTATTTAGATTAGAAATGAAGCCAAGAAAACATGATGGGCGATTCCAAGGAGATAAAAGATTAAAATGTTGGAGAATAAACTACTGAAGAAAAGCTACTCTCCTTTTTTAGAAAAGACTGTATCTTCAAAAACCATTAATAATCTAATATTTGTATCTACTGTTTAGCCTCATGACCTAGTAATATAAGATGATAGATCGAGTTTTAACAGA
Organism: Eospalax fontanierii; assembly: GCA_035773235.1. Classification (NCBI taxonomy): domain Eukaryota; kingdom Metazoa; phylum Chordata; class Mammalia; order Rodentia; family Spalacidae; genus Eospalax; species Eospalax fontanierii. Next base: position 72,218,804 of record CM069528.1, on the reverse strand, counting down.
CATACATTTAACTATCCTGAGTAAAAAATATATCAATTTAAGTGATTTCTTTGGAACTAAGAATTTAAAATCCATGCCTTTAATCTCAGCACTCAGGAGGCAGAGATAGATGGACTCTGTGAGTCAAGGCCAGTATGGTCTACACTGCAGGTTCCAGACTAGCTGGGGCTATACAGAAACCCTGTCTCAAAAAGACACCCCCTCCCGCCGAAAAAAAACCCACATCTTTTCCATTACTGGGGACCGAAGTCTAGTCCTTGGGCATGCTAGTCATGTGCTCTGATGCTGAACTATTCAGCTTCAAAAACAACATTTTTTTAATGTATAATATATTAGAAACCATAGGAAAACAGAGTGGTCAAATACATTCTTAACAGAATGTGACCATGAGAGAAGAGACTGCTAGAGAAAAGCAATTACTAATTTTAAAAGTATATGCATATTAGTGATAATGATATTATATACATCCATAAAATTATTAATATTTATACTGACTACCCCTCCTGTTAAGAAATTATGTTCATTAGATGTTTTTTGTTGTTTTAGTCTTTTTTGAGACAAAGTCTCACTGTAGCCACACAGCCATCTGGTCTCAATCTCAGAGAGATCTATCCACCTCTGCCTCCCAGGTGCTGAGATTAAAGCCCACCACACCTGGCTCTCATTAATTTATTTTAAGACTGAAGAGCAAGGTAGCCGTACATGCAGTAGTGCTGCAAGTAAACAAATGGTACTGCAGTCGCTGTCATTCCTTTGTCATTTTTGAAATTCCCTCTGTCCCTCTGGCAGGTAGTCTAGTCCTACATATAACAGATGAGAAGTTGAACAGTCAGATACATACAGGGACTATATATGGATGCATATTAGTTACAGTTCCCCCAAACAATGGAAAATATACACATACATACAGTCAGAAGATTTGAAGTTATTTGTTCCCCCAGTTAGAGGGTTTGCCAGGATTGCAATCTACAAGGCAGGGCTAGAATACTGGAGACTGAAGGCAGTCAGGAGGCAAAATTCCTTCTTTGGCAACCCCATTCTTTTTCTTTTAAGCTTTCAACTGATTAGATGGAACCTGCCCACATTATACAGGGAAGTGAGCTTTATTCAGACCTCCGATATAAATATTAATGTTATCTTTAAAAAGCCTTCTCCATGATATCTCCACTGGTGTTTGACCAAATATGACAGATGAATAGATGTTCTAATACTGCTTTCCCACATTGTGAGATAATTTGATGTATTTCGGGAAATTATTTGTGAATGCTCTTTATAATAGCCTTATTGTTAAAATTCAAAGGAAAGACTTATGAATGTTTCATTAAGTATACAGCTTTCAGAAGTAAATCACTGGCATATAGTAAAAACCTCATTAATTTAAAAATTCATCATTATTAGCATTTCATCAAAATTTTATCTTTGCTATAACTGTTGAAAGGATTTTTAGGCAAATAATTCAGAGTATTACAACTAGGATATTTGAACATTTAAGAATGGAATCTTTTCTTGAGATTTGATTTTTAAATTTATTTATTTATTTAATGTGTATGAGTGTTTTGCCTATGTGTGTGTTAGTGTATGCATGTCTTGCAAAAGCCTGCAGAGGCCAGAAGAGAGTTAGATCCCCTGGAACTAGTTACTTGATGGTTGTTAGCTGCCATGTAGGTGCTAGGTCTTGAACTGGGTCCTCTGGAAGAGCAGCCAGTGTTCTTAATTGCTGAGCCATCTCTCCAGACTCTTTAAATTATTATTGAGTTTTAAAAATCATTCTGTAATGTTTATGCCGTCCTAAAATCATTACCTTACATTTGCTTATGTTTACCTTGCTACTTTCAAAGTGTTGATGTTGTTTTTATATTCTGTTTTTACTGTAGGATAAATATATTCTATATCTACAGTAGTCTCCTGTTTAATTTTAATGGTTATGTAATAATTACTTGAGCCCATATTTGGTGTTCCCTTACTGTAGGAAATTCAGGGTGACAGAAACTTTTATCAGCTGGTCACATATCCTCAGTAAAGAGCAGAGAGTAGTGAATAAATGCATGCATGTTAGTGCTCACAGTGCCTTCTCTACTCTCACAAAGTTCGTATTCCCATCTCTAGGGAATAGTGTGACCTGTGACAGTAGGCAGATCTTCCAACTTCCATTAATGTAATCAAGGTAGTCCCCCACAGGCCAACCTAATCTAGCCAATCCCTCCCCTCATTAAGATGTTTTTCCCAAGCAATTCTAGACTGTGTCAGGATGAGAGTTAAAACCATCACACTTTATTTCTGTCATATTGGCTAAAATAGAATTTATGGTGATACTACAGATCTCTAGGTATGAGTATTTTGGTGCTCTTCCTAAATATTTGTTGCCGGAGCCCACCGGCAGACATCGAACCACACCTGAAGGGGGAGTGAAGATGAGAAAATGTAGAGCTAGAGAGAGAGAGAGAAAAAATAGGACAGACTCAGGAGGACTGTCAGTCACACTGAAGCAGCTTGCCTTTATTAAGTCTCCCATATTTATACTGTGAAATGAGCAAAACAATGGGTCAGATGTTCAAAAACAATACTAACACAGGGAAAATAACTTAAGATGTGATTGGCTTCCTTCAAAGATCTTCAGGTGACCTCAGTCTTGGGCGTAAAATAAACTTCTCCTCAGATGTAAATCATTTGCACAATGAAAACTCCTGCTTCCAATCAGCACTTCTGTGCACGAGATTGACTTCTGCCTAACCCAAAACTAGGGCATAGTTCAAGGCAGGTAAATGGCTCCCGACAATTTGTATTTGTCTTTAAAAAGAATTACAGAGGCTAGGGAGGTAGTTGAATGGCACAGCGCTTGCCTCACATGTCTTAGGTTTTATCTTTAACACAGAAAGAGTATTACGAGGAGGTTGGGAAGACAGGGACACACAGAGAAGTACTGGGTACAAATGATGCTCAGAAAGAATATTATACAAGCTAACCACCTCTAAGGAAGTAATCATTCACCTATTTACCTGGTAGGCTTACAAATTACTTTAAATGAAAGTATGTGGCCTAGCAAAAGAGAGCAGCAGTGCCCAACTAGGCATAGTAGTACATTTTTTCCCCAACAATACTGAGTTCATCTACCCTGGTCCACTTATTGCTCTTGGAAGTTCTGTGCTTGTTCACATTTACCCCTACTCTGACAAGCTAACCCCACTAGGGATGATGTAGGAATTGGCAAAGGTTTCTGGCAGTGTTTGTACATAAGTGCTTAGGATTTTTGATCAAGCACATTTACATAAGTTGTATTTCTGGTGTTCTAAAAAGGCCTGAGCAGAGCTACTGTGTACAGGTTCCTGGGACCATGCTCATATGAACCTACAGTAATGGTTTTGGCATGCTCAAGACCCACGCAGACTCAAGTAGACAAAAAGTCAGCATGGAACTGGAGAAATGCCTCAGCCAAATCAATTTGCTAAAGAAATATTTACAACCGATTACTGGTGGGTGCGGATGAGCTAATCTTCCTAAAGCAAGGGACTCCAGATAGGCTGTCTAGACCTAAATGTATGAACCTATATTGAGGAACATTTGGGGGCACTAATTTGACACAGTAGACCTTAACACAAATGAAAGAATGTAAGATTTCAAATTGGGGAGCTATGGGAGGTTCCAGTGAGGAAGTGGGTTTAAAAATGATTAAGATTAATTGAGATATTCTGTACCCAGTACACAAGGATTAAATTTCAAAAATCTCCAAATAAATGGGCAACAGTTATTTCTCACTTGATAAATTTATCCTGCTTTCAAAGTAGTGGTCCCTTCTAAATCACAAAAACTTATACACCTATAGACATTTGAAACTTTACCTTTTGACTTTAGACTGATAATTGTATCTGTGAATTTTACATTAACCTGTAAGATAAAACATTGCTTTACAATTTTTGAAATTTGCAACTTTAGGTGTCTATTTTTGTTCCCTTTTTGATTGCTAATGAGGGTTAATAACTTTTAGTGTGGGTTTTTTATCTTAGCTATCATTTCCCACATTGTCTCATTATATAATTTTCATATTATCACATAAGGATGTTGCTAAAATTTCTTGGGGGAGGGGTGTAAACATCTGCCCCCTTCTCCCTTGGTTCCAACAGCAAACTAAGGTTTGATTTCACCAAACTGCAATCTGAAAAAATGGTGAGTTTATTGTGCTTTCTTTCAGAGCATTGAGTGAAGGTTTATGTACATGAGTGTGGCTACTCCCCACCCCTAAGCTACACTAGAAAGTCTCCATCCAAACCTGGATGGTGGCTTGCGCAAAGCCCCACAAAATAGTGAGAGTCTCTGCTAGGCTTCCTCAGCCTATATACCCTTAGCTCCTCCTCTAGGTCACCTGCAACTAGGGTGGGCTGATTGGTTGTGAGGTGTGGCTGGACTCTCAGCCAAGGGTTCCTCTGACTCTCTCTGATGCTCCTTTTTATGCTGGGGCATGAATGGTTAACAAGCTGAGCCCTGATGATCTTCAGAAAGCAGGCACAACCAAGCTTGGGAAGAGCTGAACATTATGTCATTTGTATAATGAAACCTTTTTCCAGATGAGCAAAACAATGCATCATCCTGAACCATCATCCCATAATGAACAGTTGAATTACAAAGACAACTTTGGTGAAATGCTGAAAGTCTGTTGTCTTCTGTTCCAAGCAAGTGTCAAGCGATCACAGAAATTCAAAACCAAGAAGATACTAAATCAAACATAATCAAGGTCTAATACAGCATGGAAAGATTTCATCCATTTGTATCAAGTGTTTTCTCAACAGATTCATGTTGGGTACAATAGCATGGATAAAAGGCGTTAACTAGCTCTTTACAATCTTCAGTCATTTTCTCTGAGCCTTTTCATTTCCATATCCTGGAGCTCTTAAATGGGTCCTCCCTGCATTTTACCACCCCTGATGAACTTGGGACTGACTCAAGCTTACCCAGCCCTACACAGGGCCAAAAAAGAATTGGCCCCCATTCTCCCTGCTGTACCCCTGCTGCACCTGTTGATTCCCTGGGTCAGATAGATCCAGATTGTGCTCTGTGGCTATAGCCTCATCTTGTTGCCTCTCACCATACCTGGATGCTAGGGGAGAGCCTGGCAGGGCAAACTGTCTCCACTCCTAGCATAATCTTTGCAGGAGGAAAATGTACCCTGTTTAATCTGGGGAATCATTATCCACCCCAGGAAACTCTTTATCTTCTGTACCTGTGTTGTTTTATCATGGAGCATGTGAACTCCTCAGACTTTAATGCCTTCCAGAAGCTTCTTAGCACAGAATTAGGCTTTTTGTCAGTTTTTTTCTTTAGGAACTTGGGCTTGACACAGATCTTGCCACATTTGCCTTCAGGTAACCCAGACAGACTTTTCTCTGTTTTGTCTTTTTCCTGTTGCCTCTAGGTTGCTCTACCATTTTATGGACAAAACTTTACATGCTGGTCTAACTCACATCTGCTAAAGCCTTTCCTGCTTCCTAAAGCTCCTGCCCCACTAAGAAACTCAACAAAGCTACTAATGTTCCATACCAATCTTAAGGTCCCTGCTGAATCAAGTTCTTCTTTAAGTCTTTGGTGAATGCAGTTCTGTCTGTCACAGTAAACTGGGTATCATACAGTGTTTTACTCAGATCTTGTTCCTTCAGTAGTGCCTGCCTCTCCTCTGTTGTTCTCCAGCACCTTAGATCCATGGGAACCTCCACTGATGATGGCCAGGTATATCTAATGGCTCATACAAACCAGTCCATCAGGGACTGATTTCCCCTCTACTGCTTCGGTTATGCAGCATGTGTCTCAGGGAGGGATGGGAGGTTATATTGCTCAGTTTTTCTGCTTTTGCAGCACTTGAACTAATTCCATCTGCTCCCATATCCCACAGCCTCACAAGCCAGTTGGGCTTGTTTGAAAGTCTTCCCTAGTTCCAACAGCTTCAGGGCGGAGTATGCTCTGATTATCATAGTCTGTTACCAGACTATTGTTAAAGTCCTCCTCAGCATGCTGATCTATGCATTTTCCTTTCTTTGTATTGAAGGTCGAGCCCAAGGGGCATCTTCAGCTATTTCTAGGTAGTTCCCTTCTCCATCCCTACCTGTCTCCTCCCATCAGTTCCAGGTTTTGGGAATTTGTATTATGTATATATGTATTTGTATTATTTATCTAATGTGGGCTTCCCCCGGACCCCTAACCATAAAAAATGGCAAGCTAACACCTCCATCTCTCTTTCTCTTTTTATCTAATTTATTGGCTGGGTCAGAAGCCAATACTGAAGAGGTCATCCCTATATCCTATCCCTTTCTCACTGCAATTCCCCTCTTAAACCCTTTGTCTCCCTCCATGCTTCAGACTTGATCTGGAACAGATCTCTTATTACCCACAGGAGCAGCCTGGCTGCCTCTACAGCTGCTTTCTGATACCTCTCTCCCTGGTGCATTATTCCCAGGACTTGTAATGTTTGCTCTAGACCTTCAGCTGTTCTCAAAGCATCTCCATACTACATTGGAGGACCTCCACCAGTCAGGCAGGAAATCTACCATATACCACCTACAAAAAGACTCCCATCCCGGGATTTCCCCCACCACTAGGGGACTTCATCTTAGTTACACATCTCACTACCCATTGTACTACACATGCCATTGCCACTACCTCTACCAGCCCTATGAGGATAGCCCACCATGTCAGAATTTCCACTGCCAACACTCTCCCTCCCACCACGTGGCTTCACTTGGTGGTCTTCTTCATATCACAGACAACACCATTTCCCCCCAAACTCATCCTTGAATCCTTGTCCACTATACCAAGTGTTGCTAAAATTATATGTAAATCTTCCTCTAGATTGGCTACAGTACAGAAAGTCAGCTCTTGTGTTTCCAGAGTACTTCTTATCACTAGAGTTTCTAACTGTTCTGGACAGAGGCTGACATTCATCTACATGACCAGGTCAGAACAAATTACTTTATAGACAGAAGGAAAAAAAAAAAAAATCACTGCCCACTTTGCAGAAATTGCTATTTTGTTATACTCCTATAAACTTTGCTCAAATAAATTCTTAAGTAAACTTGCATTGTGTTGGCAAAAAATATTTGTAATTAATTCATATTATTTGGGGGTACATACAGTCTTGCGTACTATATTAGGAAGGTCCTTTATAGATGATTTGTAATCAAATGGGTGATTGTATTTTTTTCTATAAAAGGTTAACACATCAAGCCCTTGATTGAACATATAGCCCCTTTTGCATTTCTTCTCTAAGAAAAATCACTTCAGATTATGTTGTTTTAGTGTATAGTGGTTTTTCCAGGAAGTCACCATCTGTAGTTTAAAACCTCTCTAAGGCTGGGCATGGTAGCATGAAGAGGCAGGTGGATCTCTGTGAGATCAGCCTGGTCCACATAATGACTTCTAGGATGGGACTTGGGAGACCCTGTCGGCAATAAAAATGGGGGGCGGGGGGCATTATTTGTCCTTAATTAATTGAATTTTTGCATTCTCATTATTTTCTAATGTATATCCACAAATTTTGTAGAGAAAATTATAACATCAGTTAATGTAGTATATGTCGGAAGTTTAATTATTTATAATGTTTTAATTATTTGTATTCAAACTCTAGACTTGAAACCAACAAAGTCCACTTCATGGCTAAGTGTGAATAGAAACATACCAAATTTCATTGTGATTAAATTTGCTACCTAATTTTCTACTGTTTTGGAAATGAGAAACTTTTGTATACAATAAGAAAATTCCCTAACTTAAAGAATTCTGCTCTATTCATGCTGTTTTCCTTTTTAAGCCATTGAGACAGAAACCAGAATCTAAACCCTTTCAGAGTCTCTGCTCTGGCAAAATTGTTTTCACAATAAGAAGTTGTGATTTGCCCTCTCTCCTTGCTTTCTTTCTTAAGAGCAGAGTTTCCCAAAGGCTGATGCCATGGGAGGCTACAGAAGCTTAATGCAAAAGTAACCATTGGAGAAGTAGAAAACAAGCTGCAATTTCTATAGCCGTTTTCATTTAAAAACATAATGTAAGGTAATAGCAATCATTTGGTAAATTAAAAATTTTAAGCGTTCTATATTAACATGGTACACAGTGATTTGGCCACATCAATTGAAGTTCTTTGACACTCTCACCCTGAGACCATACCTAAGAGCTCATAGTCTATACACTCTTCTTTACCATCATATATTTGAATTTTTTTCATATCAGCTTCAGTTTGCTTTTTATAATGTGCAATGTCTGTTTTTAGGTTGCTTCAAGCCTCAGGAAAGATCAGATTACTTGATGTTGGCAGCTGCTTTAACCCATTTTTGAAGTTTGATGAATTCCTAACTGTTGGCATAGACATCGTCCCTGCTGTAGAGGTATGTAGTTTTGTTTGCAGACTTGAATATTTACATATGTCCTTAAAAAGGAAAAGTGCTAGCTTTATGCTTTAAAAATAATGATACATTTCCTGTTTACAAACTAATAAATTATTTCTCTTCAGAACTAAATATATGGTCTGTGAAAATTTTTGAGCATATAGTCAACCAGTATTAACGTGGCCACCAACATATTAACCCTTATTTTCTTTGTTCAGTTCCGTGTTTTTGTCTAGGTAGCCATGATCTGATTTTACAGTAGTAAAGAAATTCCATAGCTTACAAAGATTCTCAAGTAACTGGAATGCATGGGCTTCATATTTTGTTTGATTTTGCTTAATTTTTTGTTTTTTAAATTCATCTGTTTCTGAAGTGTACCATCTTATACAGCCATTATGGAATGCTGGAAAGGGGCCCAAATCAAGGGATTGGAGTCAGCTAAAATTTCGTTAAATGTGTACTTGAATAGATAAAACTGCCTAAATTTATGTGAATTGTTTTCTCTACTTTTACTTAAGTTGTGAGGGGGCTCGAGAGATGGCTTAGTGGTTAAGAACACTGACTGCTCTAACCCAGGTTCGGTTCTCAGCAACCACATGACAACTAACAACCATCAGTTACCTCCAGTTCCTATGCCCTATTCTGGCTTCCATGGGCATTGTATGCACTTGGTGCACTTACTACATGTAAACAAAACACAAAATATAAAGAAATAAGTCAAAAAAAATTTTTTAAAGAAGTTGTGAGAATAAGCGTCAGCTGACACTTGCCCTGGTATACTACTAGTCCTCAGCAAAGGAAAGACATTAACCTTCACTATGACACCATCCCAGTGAGTCAGTTAATTGTAATACTGTCAGTTCAGTGAAGCAGGATCACTGACTTACCATCTGAAACATTGCTCTATCTTACTCCTAAATGCTAGGAGTTTGTGTTAAGGATATTAACACAAAATGTCACAACAGGCATTTTCCTTATTTATACTAGAAAATAATTAACAGATTTTTCTTGAATAAAGTAAGTTCTCATCATTCTTCTTTTACTTTTAACATAATTCAGGAATGGAAAAATCATAAACTGCTTTTTTTGCTTTGTTTTATGTTTTCAGTGCTAAGGATTGAATGTAGGACATTGCTCCCCACACATCTTAAATATGTATTGTACGATTAGGCTACATCCCCAACCTACAAACTACATTTTTAATGTCATAAAGAATATATGATTTAGTAAATAAACTCCTTAAGTTAGAGGTCTCCCTCTCACCAGTACACACACACACACACACTCACACTCTCACACATTCACACTCACACAGTATTCCTAACAACTAGAAGATTACCTGATACATTATTTTTTAAGAGTGGAATCTCACTATAAACCTAGGTTTATGTCTCTCTACCAACATTTCCTAATCTCAGTAGTCTGTTATCTATAGAATGCAAGAGGGTTAATAATGAACCATATTCCATAGGTAGTAATGGGTGTTTTGCTGAGAAAATGCATTTAATCATATAGAACAGTACCTATTATATCATGAATGCTAAAATAATGTTTGCAGTTACTTCAAAATTGCTGCATGAAGGTTTCATGTGAATCTTTTAGTTAATATTTCATTTTGATAAACCTGATTCTCTAGACTGAATCTCTAAGGATAATCTTAAAGAATGCTACACTCCCCATAGAGAATGCTATAACCATTAAGGCTATCTTTACTTCCTGAAGACAAATGCTGGCTCTACTCTTCTTAGTTTATCACTGCAGTGAACCTCTGTAACATATGGCCTGTAGTTTTAAAGTGCAAGTTTCTGTGTAGACCCTCTCTGGTCCTTCAAGACACATTAGAAGTATTCTTTAAGATGGCTGAGGCATGATGACTACTTGTTTTGAACCTCAGGCTTAAATACTATTTTTTAAATATTAAAATTTATAAACAAGGCTGTAAACTTTGAGCTGTACAGCATTTATAGAAGACAAAAGAACTGCTATGTCTGAGTTTAGTAAGTTCAGTCATAGGCTCAGATTTGAATAGAAGCCTATAACCAATTTGAAAGTAGAGAAAATACTAAATTATACTAGCCAGAAATGTAGAGACCAGATTTATCTACTTTCCACCTGTCTAAATAATGGACAAAATATTTGAAGCAAATTGCATTATGCTGGGCATCAGGTAATGAAGGACAGTGATCCCTGAGATAGAAACAGTGAATTGTGCCCTTTCACCAGCACATTGCTTGGAAAAATTAACTTGGCTACAAGAAGTTAAGCAGAGCCAGTTCATTCCCTAAGTTGCGAAGTTAGAATGGGCCTCTGGGAGTTTTGAGCAACTAAGGCAGCTATACTTTGTAAGACAAAGTACTGAAAAATGCAAGAGCTGCAAAACAGGAGAGCTCCAGAAACTTAGGGTACTGAACTGAATACTGAGGAGCACATGCACATGAGAAAACCACAAGACTATCTGATAGAATTGGAGATGACAGTGCCCATGCATTTATGCAGGATGGAGAAAGACAGTACCTGTTCCCCTCAGCCACACTGCAAAACTCGCAATTCATAAGGCACTGGGTAGCATTTGCAGAAGAGGCATGCCTCAGTGGTGAAGAATAGTATGCCTTAGATGGCACTCTGCTATAACCTGACCTCACATTATGAAAGAAAGTTAAAAAAAAATCAAAGTATCTTAATTCCATTGCAAATCAGAGGTTACTATTTAGAGTAATCCACAGCCGTTAAGTGACCACCAAGATAAATTCACCAAGCCGGAATTTTAAAAAGAGACATATTAGCCATGCAAAAAAGTAAGTAGTAGAATAGTTTGAATCATTTTTCCTTGCAGAAAATCCAGTTGACTGTATGACGAGATTACCTACCCACTAGAGTGAGGAATAAAGCATTGATGCATATCTTTGTTTATTAATAATTTTTGCTAAATGATAAGGTAACTAATTTTTATCTAATATTTAAAAGACTCTTTGTCAGCTTTCTGTCACTCTAACAAATTCTTGACAAAATCAACTTATATTTGCTCACAGGTTTAGTAGTTCCAGTTCACCGAGAGTCCCATTGCTTTTGGCTTATGGCCGACAAGTCAACACACCCTGGCAGGAGTGCATGGCAGAGCACAACCACCCTCCTCATAACCAGGAGTAAAAGAGAGGAAGGGCCACATTCTATAATTCCCTTTCATGGTGTTATGGATTAACTCTGGAATGTTCCCCACAGGCTCCTGTCTTTGAAAAGCACCATTTCAAGAAGGTGTAGCTTAGATGGCAGAGATCTCTGAGGGTTGACGTTAAGGGCTATATCCTGGTGCCCACAGTCCTGTTCTCTGCTTTCTGGTCTTACCTGGTCCTACTGTATTGTGAGGAGTATTGCCACATGCTCCCACTGCCACTAAGCTCCTGCATCATTTCCTCTGAAATTGTGAACAAGAAAAGTAAAATAGACTTTAAATTTGCTGCCATTGGCCATAAAGGCCTGTCAAGCAGCCCCATATCCCAGTAGTACCATTTCAGGAAGCAAACCTTACTGCTTAGACCATTGTACACTGAAGATACAAACTATGGCACCTTCTTTTTTTAGATTATTTAATTATTTAGTTATGTATTTTGTGTGTTTTTTAAGAGAAAGGGGAGGGTGTGTACATGCCAAGGTGCATGGGTGAAGGTAAGAGGACAAGTATTTTGGATTCAGTCCTCTCCTTGTCCTAAGGTAAGCTCTCTTGTTTCTGCTCTGTACTACTTATGCAAGCTTCTGGAAAATTCTCCTGTCTCAGCTTCTGATCTCAGCTTAGTGCTGAGATTATAGATGTGTACATCAGCTTTTTATGTGGGTTCCAACCTAAGTCCTCAGGCTTGCACCGCAAGGTCTTAGCCACTGAACCATCTCCTCAGCCCCATAGTGCTTTCCTAGCATTCCTATAGAGTTGTAGTGTCGAGCAGATTGTGAAATGTTTATTCCTTTATTATGCTTTCCTTAGTCATTTGTTAATTAAATTTAACATGTAATTTGCTTCAAGTCAGGAATCAACTTTTTAACAGAACAAATGTAGTATTAATATTATTTTTAAATGGTTAGAGTTAACACTGTAAAATATATTTTGCAGACCTTAAAGTGCTGGTCTCATTCGGCTTATAGAAAGTTTATGATCCTTCTTTCATTTTCTCTCAGTTACCTTTCTGCCACTGTGACAAAATATCTGAAAAGGGCAAATTAATGTTTGCCTCAGGATGTCAGGTTACGATCCAAAGTCAGATGGTTTGTCCATTTTGAGCTCAAGGCAAGGCAAACTATCCTAGTGAGATACTGAGTTAAAGAGATAAAGAGACAGAAACAGTGACTCCTTTCCCAAATACAAGTAGGCGCTACCTTCTATGTTTTCTGTGTCCTCCCAATAGTCCATTCAACAGTGAACCCATCAGTGAATTGATCAGTTAATAAGGTTAGGTTTGTGTTCTCCTCTTCTACCATCTCCTGGTATCTGGGTGTAACCTCCAAAGGCTAATGTGCACATGAACTTCAGCACTCAGCACATGAGCCCTTCGAGGATATTCCAGTTACATTCTCCAGTATTTCACCTTCTCTGATGACCTCCTTAAAGTTGTTTGTTTATTGGTCTATTTGGGGAAGCTGTTAATGCCAAAGTGAATATGAATATGAGTAAGATTGCAAACAAATCAACCCTGTAAGCTCTTATTCCAACTAAATTCCAAATATAAGAATTTTCAGAGGGTGCTTTAAATTATTCCTAAAATAAAGTTATTAGGCATAAAAAGTTGTGGGTTTTTTTGGTCCTTTTTGACATAGGGTCCCCAGTAACCACAGCTAGCCTGGAATTATGTAGACTATTCGATCTCACAGAGATCCACCTGTCTCTACCTCTGCCTCCTGAGTGCTAGAATTAAAGGCATGTACCATCATACCCAGCTCCTTGAAATTTTTAATGTGTTTTTCCCCCTCTACAGAGTGTATATAAGTGTGACTTCCTGAACTTGCAGCTTCAGCAACCACTCCAGCTTGCACAAGATGCTATAGATGCTTTTCTGAAGCAGCTGAAAAACCCAATTGATTCTCTTCCTGGAGAACTCTTCCATGTGGTGGTTTTTTCTCTCCTCCTTTCTTACTTTCCATCACCCTACCAGCGTTGGATTTGCTGCAAGAAAGCCCACGAGCTGTTGGTGCTAAATGGCTTATTACTCATCATTACTCCTGATTCCTCCCATCAGAACCGCCATGCTATGATGATGAAAAGTTGGAAGATTGCTATAGAGTCCTTGGGCTTCAAACGCTTCAAGTATTCAAAATTTTCTCATATGCATCTGATGGCATTTAGGAAAACCTCCCTAAAAACCACAAGTGACCTGGTTAGTAGGAACTATCCAGGGATGTTATATATCCCTCAGGATTTCAACAGTGTAGAAGATGAGGGATATTCTAACCCTTCCTGCTGTGTCCGATCAGATGCAGAAGATGAACAACTAGCATACGGTTTCACAGAGCTCCCTGATGCTCCTTATGACTCCGATTCTGGAGAAAGTCAAGCCAGCTCAATTCCATTCTATGAGCTAGAGGATCCCATCTTACTTTTAAGTTAATGTAAAAGCAAAAAGCCCTTCCAGTTCAGACTCATAAACTAATTGCTTACACTAATCAGAAATACTAACATGAACTCAGTACTTAAAACCTGGTTTGCATAGAAGAAATGCAAAGATTTACAGAGTTTGCTATTTTTTTCTACTTCTGGATTCCAAATTTTATTCTTATATAGGAAGCTTAAAGTTTCATGCAGAGTTACTTCTGTCATAGCAGAAACCACTGTTACTTTAGTGTTTCGCACTAAGATAAAAAGGTACCTTATATCTCATTAGTGTTGTTGTGATAATGAAGCTTAATTTACTGTGTATTTTTCCTTCCAGTTCAGCATTGACTTTGAACTATTGTAATGAGGAACTTTAAGATGTGTAGAATGCTGTAGACTGCACTTTGATGACTTACAAGTTAAATATTTCACTGATAGGTTGATTTAGTTGTTTTGTGGTGCACTTATTTTTTTTTTCCATTACATTGTTATCTGTTCAGAAAGACATTTTCTCTTCAGTTTCATCTGACCTTCCAGTATTTCCTGAACTTTATGAAAATGGTGACAACTGGCTTTCCTTTTTTTTTCTTATTACGTTCATTTGGCAATATTAGACATGGGAGAGAAATTTCCCCAAGTATATATTTTAATTTCATTAGCACAGTACAGTTAAACACCATTGCCAAAGTAGTGTTTTCATGACTCTTGTGAGTTTAGGCATTGGTGTTCAGTATGTTTACCTGTGAAAGTTCACTTTTATTTTTTAAAATTTAGAGCTCATTTACAAAATTTGCTATTGAAGTAAGGAGCAATGTATAATACTTAATACTGACTGAAAATACCTTTGGAAAGGATTTGCACTTGTAAGAGTTTATGTTCTAGTGAGACCAACTCTGATAGGGTCCTCGCCTGTCAATTAAGGAGGTGCTGCACTACAAGTCTGGAATTATATTAATGTTTTTAATTAACTCTCCACTGATAATCTCATACAATGGTCTTGACCTTTCGGTTTCCTAATTTCTTCCTAAGTCCTAGTAGAAAATTTTCTTTGACTATATAAACCCTTAGTTGGCTGAGGGACTTTTCCCTTTCCACATTGATAAATGCCTTTCTGTGTTTCTGAATCAGAAGCAAATGATTAAGGAGAAATATATGTCCAAACAAGACAAGTTTAAACAGTTAACATTTAGTCCACTTTGTCTTGTCAGCCAGCAGTTGTCATGTAAAGTATCATTTTTAAGAGTGCCACTGTGTGGATTTTTTTCAAGTGGTTATTACATTAAAATTACCTCATACTGAGGTTTTTGCACTGAAATATCACAGTTTCAGATATCATGGTTAATGGTTTGTGTGTGTGTGTGTGTGTGAGTGTGTGAGTGTGTGCGTGCTTAAAGAAAACTTGCATTTTCAATAGTTGATTCTAAATTTCAGAAACTGCACTTCTCTACTCTGGTAAAATGTTTGTTTTGTGCTTATTGTGAATTGCTGTAAAGGTAATTGCTAATTACCTTTGAATGTCATATTTTCTTTATAAATACAGAAATTTACCCTTTAAGATATGTATTTAGTTTGTATGCTCAATATTTCAGATTCAGTTTCACCTGCTAAATTAATCGAAGTTACATGATTATAATTAAAGTTAGTAAAGTTATTTGTCTAAATGCAATAAACACTGGTTGTTCAAATATGCCATAAGTAACCCGACATTTTTCATTTACTTTGGGTAGCATACATTTCTGTAATAGAGTTGACTCCACCCCACCCCCCTGCACTGCAGGATCATGTCTTGTAGCTCCTTCAAAAGAAAAAAAAAAGAAAAAGATTTAAAAAGCACTATATTCAGAATAATACAAACTTTTGCTAGTACCTCTTTTTACCGTACTGGATTTTTTGTTTTAGGTTTGTTTTGTTTTCTTTTCTAATTCCAATCCTAAGAGCAACGTTAACAATACAGCAAATTAAATTGCTTTGAAAATAAATGAAACCATTCTTTTGGAAGGTTGGTCTGTGTATGACCTCTGAGACAACTTTGTGTTGCAGGGGTAATGTTGGTGCTATGAATTCTTCTGATTGTTTACAGATGTTGAGTTTGCTTTTGCTCCAAAGTGTGCATGATGTGTTTTAAGTAGTACTTTAAAAATATCTCTTTATAAAACCTACTACCACTTAGTATAAATTTGTTTGAAACTATATCCTTTGTTACTGTAAATTCAACTTTCTCAAATTTGGACTTTTACTAGTACATACTCCACAAGGCCAATTCAGTGTACAAGTTTTAAAACAGAAGCAATTATTATGACTTGAGGTCAGATTACATATGGAATGACCAATAAAATTAACAGGTCCTTCCAATACTATGTGGGTACGCTAAAAATTATTTCATTTGATTTAAACAAGTTAAGGGACCTCCCGTCACATTCAAGCAGCTCCTCCAAAATAATCTGGTATTTCAAAACCAAATGATAATCATGATGCTGAATTCTTCAGGATCATGAATAGATCATTTTACCATGTTGCCAAGTGGTGGGAGGTAGCACACCTGAACATGTATGTCTGTCTTTGTTGTATTTTTTCACATTTTGTGAACAAAGCACATTTATTAAAAAATTTAAATTTTCTAATATCCTTTGTCTGTTACTTACAAATTGGAATGCTTTTGGTCTTTGGTGTGTTATATTAAATCATTTGAAGGCTCTGAGCAGTTTGGAATTTGACTTTTAGAATTTTTTATCTAGGTCTCATCTTGTCAGATCCCTTAATTTCACAGATTCATTCCTAAGATCCAGAGAACACAGTGACTTTCTATTAACAAACATCACCGTGATGTTTGTGACAGATAACAGCAGTAATTCTAGTTCACTATACAGCAATCATAGGTAATTTATTTTAAAAGAAAATGAAATATATGTATGTATATATATATCTATATATATATATATATATATATATATATCAGCTATTATGTTAAGTATATCTGTCCCTTTTAGGGTAGCATTCATGAAAGGGTTTGGGGGGGGTTGTATAATTTTTATTGAAATTTTATGTATTTCATACAAAATGTTCAATCATCATTATACCCCCTCCCCCAGATGTACCCTCCCATGGGCCCTCCCACCAGATTTCATGCATTCTGTCATTTATGTTAAGGCCACTGAATCAAGTTAGTGTATCCAGATATCCTTCAATGCATGTTCCTCCACTGGGTCTAGTCAGTTCTCCCTCACCCAGCAGAAATCAGCTATTAACAGCTCTTGGGCTAAGTTTGGGGCCTGCCACCCATTTCCCCAGTTCCTGGGTTTTTGTTTGCTTGAGTTTGCATGGATCTTGTGCATACTAGCACCACTGCTTTTAATTGAGCATTGTGTGTATTTTGGCATGTGCAATATCCTGGGGAAACACATGGCATTGTAGATATCACAGTTCCCAACTTTTTTGTAGCCTAAGAAAGGTCTAATGAAGAAGACAAGCATCCCTTGTATAATGTTTGTATCTAGAAATGCTTGCACACTGATCTGTAGGTTTTTTTCTTGCTTAAAATCCTTTATTGATTTCCCAGGGCAGGGACTTTAAACACACACACACACACACACACATCTGTTAAATTGCATTGTTTACCACTCTAGAAAGTAAATATAAATTTTCTGATTGTCAAAGAAGAAATAAAACTATAACAGAACTCTTGTCCATTCCCTGTATTGTTTTGAGCATAGTGCAATAAAAGTATTCTTCAGTAGACGTCAGTGGAATGTAGATTGAAGGTTTGGGCTTGGGGGATGGTTCGGAGACAGAGCATGTGCAACACCTTGCAAATTGTTAGATAACAAAGGTGGAAGGGGTTGATTATAACATGACTAAATGATTATTTATAGTTCTCATTTTATTCTTAAAGTAGCATCCATAATAGTTCATGAGGGAAAACATCATAAGAGCCACCATGAATACTAATCCCCCACAATATACCTGGTAGTTTATATTGCAGTACCCAGAAAATAGGCATTTTTACCACAGCTAGCAGTTGTAACTTTAAGATCCTATAAATGTTAAAAGGAGAAAAGGGCTGGATTTTCTAAAGCCTCCTTCTGTCTCATTAAAGAAATGCAAATGGTAACAATTGGAAAGTATTTACCTTAAATTTGATTTGAATGTTTTTTCCTAAATTTGAATGTTTTTATCCTAAATTTAGTTTATAATTTCGGTAAGTCACTGTATTTGAGGTTTATTTTGTTTTAGTTTTTGTTTATTTATAGATAATCTCACTCTAGCCCAGGCTGGCCTCAGACTCCCATTAGTCCATTGACTTCAGCCTCCTAAGTTCTAGGATTACAGGCATGAGTCATTCCACTTGGCTGTTTAAAGATGTTATTAGTGTGACACTACTGAATGTTAACTTGTACTCAGCAGAAGCAATGTTCAGCTCAGTTTAAATTTTATAAACAATTTTACTTTTCTGAAGTTTTTAGAAATCTGTTCAGTATTTGAAAATATTGTAAGATATTTGTTATTAATGTTCTTAGTAGACAAATATGCTACATAAAATACTTTGCTTCATTTTAACCATTTCTAATATTGGGTCTATTAGTATCAAATATGGAACATCTTTCATGGCCTTATTTATTTATTTGGTTAGTTGAATGTAGGCCCAGCATTTTGGCCCAGCGGTCCCAGACTTCACCAAGGGATCAGGGCTTTATCTTCATTGGTCTCAGAGTTCACAGCTGGACTGGTATGTTGACTGCAGCAGCCCCAGAGTTCACCACAGGACTAGGGTTTGGGCTCCAGGAGTCTCAGGGTTCACTGCTGCCTGGGATATCGGACTCCATTCATTTACCCTGATCATCAGTACGGCCTTGCCTGGGGTCATACTGTAACCTAGCCACTGTCAGCTCATCTCAGTTACCACACCTGAAATCAACAGGAATCTTCACCTAAAGTTCATGTAGATATCCTTCTAGGAAGATTCAGAGAAAACAAAAGAACCAAATTGATTTGTAAGAAAGGAAAGTTAGAACTGGAAGACAAATCTATTCTCAGAGATATACAAACCACAGAAAGGAAGTAATATGATACAGCTGTCAGCTACAGTGCATTCCCAGCTTCCTAATACTGGAATCCAGAAACTGCAGAGGTAGCTGAGATATCAGAGAAAGAATTCTCTGGCACCACCAGAATTCAGAGTCTTACTTAAAAACGGGGGTGGAGAGAGGGGGCTGGAGTGATAGCTTAGTGGTTAAGAGTACTAGCTGCTCTTGCACAGGACCCAGGTTCAATTCCAAGCACCAGTATGGCGGTTACCAACCATCACTTCAATTCCAGGGGATCCAACCGTCTCTTCTTACAGGTACTTCACAACACATTTGCATCTACCTGCCTACATGCAAGCAATATGCTCATACACAGCAATCATCATCATCACAGGCTAGAGGATGGTTCAGTTGTTAAAACAACTGACTGTCCTTGAAGAGGACCGGGGATCAATTCCCTGCCCCCATATGGGAGGTAACTGTCTCTAATGCCACATATAGAGGATCTGACACCCTCTTCTGACCTCTGTGGGCACTGCCCTTCAAAAGGCAGTACACACACATACAATTTAAATTGATAAATTATAATTTTTAATTTAATGACCATAAAGAAGACTCAAACAAATGCGTCAGCTAAGGAAACCTATTGAAGACCTTGAAAAGGTGTCTCCAAAGTGAATGAAATATTATAAATTGGAGAAAGTCCAAAATATGGAGGAAAAATGTAGCAAGGAAATTGAAACAATGAACAAACCAAATAAATACAGAAAATGAAGAAACAGTCCAGCAAAAACCACATCAGCATCATCAATAGACAAGCCCATGCAGAATAACAAATTTGGGGACTGTTTCTAATTTTGTGGCATACCAGCAGGCTGCCTTTGCTAGGGAAGGGGTCTGCTCTAGAGTCTCTGTTTTACCTCTTCCGAAATTCTGGCTGCTTTTTTCCTCCTAGCCCACCATGGTGATAGTGACTGATTGTGGAAGGCAGAAGCAGCCAGCAAGTTCCCTCTCCCGGTAGCATCTCCTCACTGTCTTCACAATGTCTCCAACATATATGCAGGCATTTCTTTCTGCCATAATTTCTTCTTGAATTATGATCCTAAGAGCTTACTCAAAACTATTTCTTCTAAATTGAGCATGTGCAAGAATGTACCCGCCCCAAAGTGCCTCACTTTTATGAATAGCTATGGCCTCCCTAATAAAGTTTCACCCTTTCTTTGCTTGAGAAGAACATGCCATCTTTGGAAGCTGTGGTCTCCTACCTCCAGGTCATAGAAATCCTCTTCACTCTTCTGTGTCATGGCTCTGATTTTTGGCTTTGCACTTGAATTTGTGAACTAAATACAGTCCTTGCTACCATTCAAATGCACAGTTCCCACCCCCAATTATACCCCCACTTTGTTTGATCACAAGCTTCTTACTAGCAGGCCTGCGTATGAACACCAGAAGGGGCCTGAAGTTTCTGATACTTTAAGCCATCATGCAATCTATGCCTGTGCCATGCCTGACTGGAGGACATGTCCTTCAGACTTTTCATCAGAAAGGAGCTTGTCACACCCATGTCATCCATACTGCTATTATACCCATGGGCAAATCATGCCACACTGGTCATTACTGCAATTCACAAGATTCACAGCTGGGTAAGACTGCTGAAACAGTTACATACATTGTATGTAACTAGCACATGAACATTTTCATTGTTCATTCATTAGTTGATAGGTCGTTTTAACGTCCTAGCTACTGTGAATAGAGCAGCTGTGAACATGGATGAGCACGTATCTCTATAGTAGTAACTAGGCAGAGTCTTTTGGTTACATGCCCAGGAGTAGTATTGTTGAGTCATATGGTAGATCTTTCTAATTTTCTGAGAAACCTGCACACTGCTTTCATGGTGGGTGCACAAATTTGCACTCCCACCAACTGTGCATGATGCTCCCCACTCCCTGTATCCTCACCAGCATTTGTCATCTTTTCTTCATTTTAACAATTCTTGCTGAGTTAAGATGAAATTTCAAAGTAGTTTTCATTTGTGTTTCCTTGAATGCTAAGGATGGTTAACAGTTCTTAAAATATTTCCTATCCAGTTCTTGTTCTTCGTCTGAGAACTCTGTTCAGTTCCATAACCCATTTTTTTTCAATTGGGCTGTTTGTTTTGGGGGTTTTAGGTTCTTTATAAATTCTAGATGCTGCTCTTCTGTCAGGTGTACAGCTGGCAAAGATAGTTTCCACAGTCTTTAGGCTGCCTCTTCAATGAAAAGCTTCTGTACTGCAAAGGAAAACCACATACTTTTCTTAAGCGCCCCCTCCTTCTCTCCGCCCTCCCTTCCCGTATCCTTCTCCCCCCTTTAATACTCATGCTTAAATATAACTTTTCTTCACCAGTGTCCATGCTTTATTTACTAAAGCCCAACTTTGATTCATACAACACACCAAAAAGTGACTAATGAGGGTTGGAGAGATGGTTCAGCTGATGAAGCACTGGCTGCTCTTGCAGAGGACCTGGGTTCAGTGTCCAGCACCCATAAGGTAGCTAACAACCATCTGTAACTCCAGTTCCAGGTGATGTGATGCCCTCTTCTGACCTCCATTAGCACTGCACATGAGAAGTGAACTTAAATGCAGGCAAAACACTCATATATATAATAAAAATAAATAAAATTGACCTTAAAGAGTGGCTAATGTCTAAGAACTTTCAGACACTGTTCTAAATTTCTCATATATATCACTTCATTTAATTCTCACAACTCTGTGAATAAACACTGTGACTATTTCCATTTTTTACAGAATGGGAAATTCACAAGAGTAGTAAGTAGTACTACAGTGACCTGTACTGCTTCTCATAATAAATAATGAATAGTTAAGGAGGCAAGTGGGTAAATAAACCACCGGAAGTCTTAGGAGATGTTTTTAATATCACAGGGAGATATCAATATACAATTAAACTTATAAGTAAGTACAAGTTACCAAGAACCATATACATTTAAACTTAAACCTTAAATCTTGGATTTATCCTTTGGGGCTCTTGATTCACTGTATCTTAAGGTAAGGGTGATCATTTTCATTTCATTCGGAGGCGAGCTGATGCAGTTCTGGGGACCACAGTTGGAGAACCACTGCACTGGGGAAGGTAAGAGGGTCTGAGGGTCTCAACCTTTGTTTGCTTTTGGGGGGCATTTTAAAATACTCAAGGCTCACTACAGAGGTTAGGTCTAGGCTGGACATGGTATATGTATGGTAGACTCTTCCAGATGGTCTGTAGCCAAGAATAACACTATAACCTTGTTTTCTATTTACAGTAAACACCACTGATAAGATAGATGTTCCCCTGAGCAGAAACAGAACTGGAACACTGCTCTAAAATGACTAATTATAAGGACCTGGTACAATCTAATTTCACTAAATCTTGTACACTTATAAAATGGTGAAAATATTTACAACACTACTGGATTTTTATCAAAATTATACAATATAGATGAAAGTACTTTGTAATCAAAGTGGTACATTGCTACTAGTCTATGGGAACCTGAAGTGTAGACCCAGGTCTAAAGGAGAAGGGAGAAAAACAAGAGAGAATGTCGGGGAGAGAAGACGTGTGCCTCCTGCCTCACAGGACTGGGATATTCGATGGAATCTCCCGTGAAAGGTGCTGCTCTCTCCACACTTTCTTGCTTTTGAATTAACACGTTGCTATTTCCATCAAGTGGTACTAGTCTGAATTAACTATTCTGGGTGAAATTGACTTGGAGCACACAGACCTTGCTAGTATATAAGCAGGTGTTGAGGAACATCTGTTCCAGCTATTAGGATCATTATTCTGTCATCAATAACCACAGCCTGAAATCTCTTGACACTAAAATGGTTCCTAGGTGACTATTTTACGTCCAGGTGTTTGGCTGCGGATATACCAGATGTTAGGAACTGACCCTGCCACTTCTAATTTCAGGATAAGTAGCATCAAGAAAGGAAGAATCCAGATCAAGCCCTGGAGGCTTCAGGTACCAGGCTAAGGAGTTTGCTCACATTTTCTAGCCAGTGAAATCAAAAATTTTAATCTCTGAAGTGACAGAATGTCAACAGGAGCCGATTTAATGAATTAGATAAGGATGAAGACAATCAGAATGTCAAATATGTAGGAGTTTGGACCTCAGCTAGGGCAGAGACAATGAGAGGTAAATGGAAATGATATATGAAAAGACAGGGTAGGCAGAAATGGATAAAGCTTAGGGGACCGAGAAATGGCTAAGCAGGTAAAGGTGCTTGTTACCAAGCCCAAATTTGAGCCCTGGGATCTACATAGTGCAAGGAGAGAACTGACTTCCACAAGCTGCCCTCTCACTTCCACATACACACAAGCGCCCACCCACATACATACACATACACAATAAATGAAGGTAATACAACTATTTTGAAATTAAAATTTTTAATTATATTATTTATTTTGTGTACATAAGCATGTGTGGGACAGGGCATCAGTTTTGTTTTATTTTTTCTTTAGTAAACAGTGGTAACTTTCAATAAGATTTGTGTAGGGAACCAGTTAAGGAACAGACCTGAGAAGAGGGATTAATAAGAACAAGGTAAACTGACATATATGTATGACAGAGCAATGATGAAACCCAGCATTTTGTATGTTAACTTTAAAAAATTAAAAGTTTTCCCCTCAGTACTAGGTAGTACCCTACAATGAAAACAAGGCTCAGAATAAATGCTCCCGCACAAATATTTAGTAGCAAGCAGACAGAAAAGAGTACACAAACAAGACTTTGTGGCAAAGTACTAAAAAGCAATCTATGTAGGGAATCATTCTGAAAGGTGTCAATCTGCTAGGTCCAGGTTCTTGGGAAAGCAGAAGTGCTTGCTTGATGTTATAGGCAGTCACTTATTTTAAACTTCTCTCACTTCCACGGTGAAAAGTCCCTTTTAATCTTTCATGTTCATTAGTGTACCTTTGGTGTATATTAGTGTATATTTTCTTAGTGATATTGAAAGCATGTGTGTATCCATAGATACATAGAAATAACTGATTTAAACAGAAAAGAAAAATGCAAGAGGATATTTGGTAGCTCAAAGGACTGCTGGAGGTCTAGGTCTGGAAATCTATGGACAGAGACAACAACTGGGTAAATAGAATGTGGGATCTATAACTGGCCATCCAGCAATTCACATAGACTATTCAATAGGCTGAAGAACTGGCACCAGGGTTACATTTGTGAAGCACAGGCATCTTGCATCACAGCACAGTGAATAATGAATACCGGATCCATAGCAACTGTACTCACCACTGCCCCGAGTACTCACCTTGCTCTCTTCCATCTCTGCAACTGCTCAGAAAGTGGAGGTGTCTTAAGGTTTCCTAAGCCGTCAGCATCCAGCTGGTACTCAAGATTGGACAAAGGAGCATTTTACATTTTACCTTTGGCCACTAGACTCCCAAGGTGAGAGTTTCTCCAAACAAGAAAAGCAGCTTCAGATGGTAGACATACACAAGTAAATAAAAACGTTTTATATTTCCACTAAAGACATGTTGAATTGGAAGGGACAACAATCACCTTAAGTCTGGAAGGCCATAATTACAAATTTGGCAGTCTGTATAACTAGAAGAATTAGAAGTCTTAAGAGAACCCAAGTCAGTCTTTCCATCTATATACGTGGAGTCTACAGATGTGCTGCCCATCGTAGCCTCCAACATTTATTAAAAGAAAATAATGAAATTCATACTCTATTAATGTAATCAGAAACTTTGGGGAAACCCACATCGGGTGCTATATGCTACCAGGGAAATTGAGGTTCCTTCTTTGGGTTCTTAGTCATTAATAAGGGAATTTAAAAATGAATTCAGGAGCTCCAGGACAACTTTATTTGAGTTTGGGAGAAAGCAAATAGGGCAGGCAGGCTATAAATCTCAGTAGCCCAGGAGGATGTGGAGAAGGGAAAAAGCCACGCATTTCAGTTAGGTGGTGTGTTCAGTAATGAAGGTCAGCAAGCAGCTGCAAGTCAGCAAACAGCTTCAGGTAGTACCCTACATTGAAAACAAGGCTCAGAATGAATGCTACTGCACGGATTTTCAGTAGCAAGCAGACAAAAAAGAGAATGCTACATGGTAAGAAGAGGGTAGCTTCAAAGAAAGAGTTAAGTCCCAAATGCCAAAGAAAATGAATTTAGGTTTTGGCAAATATACAAAACAAGAGACAGAAAAGAAGACAAAAGATAAGGTAGAGGCTCTGCACAGAGGATGGGGTTTCTGGAAAGGAAAGGTTTGGCAACCTTCCTGAGGAGTGGTCTCTTGGTCAGATGATTGACAGGACCAGCTCAATTAACTCTTAAGGAAGGAAACAATGGTATATAATATTCTAATCTTTGCAGTGGATCAGAATGAGTCAGGCTTCCATTCCTTAATGGGTCTCTACAGAGCCCTAATATTTTAAGTAGCCTCCAAGGTTACTGTAACATTAGGGACTTGGGGAAAAAACACAGGTAATATTTATATAAAATAAGTGATGAGAACTAGCAAGGGCCTGAAATGTTCCATCATTTTGTTTAAAAAATATTGGAAGTGCTAGCTGTATATCACGTATGGTGTTTTACATTTGTAGAAATGAAAAGAGGCTGGGGAGCAGAGCTGGGGAGTGTGTGGGAGTTCAAGCTGAAGGTGAAAGAACACAACTTGTCTGTATTTATTTAATGGCAATGCTTGCTCCAAACCAGAACATTGGCATGCTGGGCAAGCACTCTACCTTGGAGATAACACCCACACACCCTATTTAAGGATTTTGAGCTTTATCTTTAAGGGATAAACCTTCTAAAGGTTGTAAGATATTTTTTAAACACACATTCTCACTAAATCCACAGAGGAACTTTGTAAGATAGGTGTTATCAGCATTCATTCATGTACGAGGAAACTAGGCCTTTGATATTATTTGACCTCTGTGAGAGCTATATGCAATAGGAACTGTTGGTGGGGATAGAAGGCAGGAAAGTTTTTTGGGAAAGGAAAGGGGTTATTCAAGCTTTTTGCCTTGTCCAACTTTATTCAGGTATTTGAACCTATGTTCTAGGACTAAGTGTGCAGTTGCTTATAAAATCTAGTTTTTAACAAACAAACACTGTTAAGTCAGCTTAGCTGGAATGTTCCATCCTCCATTTCTGATCTGGCTCTTGTCTTTCCATTTCCCAGGTGGCAGTCACCCTTGCCCTCTTCCCAAATATGCTGTTATGTTTCTTTAGTCATTGTCCCCACTAACCTGGATAATTCCTCAGTAATTCATTCACTGACATCCCTACCCCTGCTCCTTGGCTTTAAATTCCCACGTGTACTAGTCCTATTTTGAGTAGAGACCAGTATTTTTCCTCCACTGCAACAGGGCATTATAGCCCTACTCAACACTGTATTTTAACAGATATTGAGTATGTTTTTATACTGACTTTGTGTGTGGAGGGACATGTTGTTTCACTGTATATTCACCATCTTGTGTAGATTTTGTTACCATTGTAGAGATGGAGAAACCAAGACTGCAACTAAGTTCAACTTAGGACTATTCTTGTTCAGCATTGCGAGTTAAATGATGCTTCTAAAATGGTATCTTCATGTTGATTCAGTGTCTTCAGAGTCCAAATGACAACCAGCCCTGGAGTTTGAAGGATGCTCAGAGCCAGAGAGAGATAGGGGTGTACGAGTAAAGATGCTCGGGATGTGGATTAATGGTGGGCTTAATTAGAAAAACAGGCTGG
The DNA here is from genome assembly GCA_035773235.1 of Eospalax fontanierii. Taxonomy (NCBI): domain Eukaryota; kingdom Metazoa; phylum Chordata; class Mammalia; order Rodentia; family Spalacidae; genus Eospalax; species Eospalax fontanierii. Next base: position 72,192,123 of record CM069528.1, on the reverse strand, counting down.
GGCAAGAAGAGGTCTTTAAAGGCTTGAGCTTCAGCTGGTCAGAACACACAGTCATATATTATGTCATCTACATTAAAGAGCTGCAAGGCCTCCTACAGTATTTGTAGTCCATATGCAGCTGTTCTACCTCAGCTGCCCCAGTTTCGATCTACCCCAAGGCTGTGACCTGGATGCTTTATGGGTCGGATCTTAGGTGGTCTTCCAGCTCCCTACTCTGTCGCGGATTCCAGGTCCCGGAGTTAAACTGGTTGGGTGAGGAGCACAGTGCGGAGGCCTGGCCGGGGAAGGAAGCGCGCGGAGCGTTTTGACTCTGACGGCGATCCGTACGATACTGGAGTCAGCGGCGGAAACATGGCGGCCGTGTCGATACTGGAGAAAGTTTCTGCCAAGGCCGGGCTGTGCTAGTGAGTGCGGCCTCGGGCCGTCCTTCTCCCGGCTCGGCACTTCCCGGTTCTGAGTCGCAGGCTCAGCCCCGAAGGCCCCTTCAGCCTCTTGCTTCGCGGGCCTCGGAGCGCACTGAGCGAGCGGCAGCGGCGGCGACGGCGGCGACGGCCGAGTCAGGTAGGGGCTGCGGGCGAGAGGGCAGCGACGCCCCTCCGGGCCGGGACAGGCCAGGCCCCGCCCCACGGGCCCCGCACTGGTGACCGCCGAGGGACGGGCGCCCCTCCTTCCTCGGGTCCCGCGCCCCCTCTTCCTCCCTTCCCCCCTTCGCCGGGCGCCGCGTGGTGGTCCCTTTCAGAGCGAAGGCGTGTTGAGCAGCTCGGGTCCTGCCATACTCACCTCCCCTCTCTAGAGGAGGCCTAATGGGAAACTAGTTGCTACAGCTGCTCAGTAACAAGGAATTTAGTGTTGGAGGTGCCATCCTCCTTAAGGTGGGCCTAAAGAGTTTATTAGCGGAAACTCAGATAAAAAGAGTGTTATTTCCCAACTCTGCCTCCTGTGTGCGACTTCCCCTAGATGAAACAGAAATAGATTTCCATTGAAAGATGATGGAAGTGTCTTGAAGTCCCTTGCCTTAGGAAGGACATTGAGAGCGTTTCTCTTTGGAGGAAAGTTGATGAATTAAGTGAAGGCTGGAGTAAGGCCAAAAAAATAAAAAATTCCTGGAATTTCCCCATTAACTGTTCTACGTATTAGCTGTGACATATTAGACAAGTTGTTGATTTTTTTTTATTTTTTACGTTAGTGAAGTGTTTAATCACTTGTTACCATTATTGTTAAATATGGTATTTCTGTATTAGTTGTATTTTTTTCCCCCAACAAGTCGAATACCAATTTGATGACCGACTCTACTAGATACTGAGCATGCGTTGTGGAAGAAAAACCTCAGAGACCTTGTTACTTAGAATGCAGGCATTAAACAAGTAGTGGAGTTCTGTTTGTTTTTTTCCTATTACAGAGGAAGTGCCGAGATCATAGAATGAGAGGCGAGCCTCCCAAGAAAAGTTTGAGTAAGAGTTCCAAATCTGAAGGGTTTGAGTAAGCTGGGGTAAAGACAGATAAAAGTCGGAGGAAGAGGAATGTGCCCAGAGAGGGGGTGGTATTTATGTAGTACAGGATTGAAATGTCACTCAGTATGTCTGGAATACAAAATGAGAGGAAAACTGGTAACAGATGGGCCGGAAAATTATTTGTTAAACAATGTAGGGTGCTTTATAAGGCATTATAAGGCGTTTAGACTTTAATACCAAGGGGAATAGGAAGCCATTGGAGAGTTTTGCAAAGCAGAGTAACTGGGTGAAATCTGATCTTGAGAAGCACACTTCCTATGGGAGGACAAGAGTGCATAAAAGGGAGACATTCAAGCATGAGATGATGGTGACCAGAATTGGGTGGTGACGGTGGGAACAAGAAGTAGAAGAAATGTGAAAGAATGCTTAGAAGGAAGAACAGTGAAAAATCGATGACAGTTACTTGGTTCGTAGAGAAGAATCAAAAAGGTTAAACTACCATGTAGCATTGAATGTTGGGGAGGCACTGCTTGGTTTAAACCCAGGGCCTTCCACATTTTGAGCATGCCATCTACCACCAAGCTATAGCCCCAAAATGGGAGTTTATAAAATACACTTTACAGTGACTAGTGCTGATGGACTCCTCTGTGGTATTTTTATTGGCCTCTGGAATTTTGAATCATTAGTTATGGCAGCCCAAATGAAAAGTATTATAATGCTTTTTTTTTTGGTTTGTTTTCTAGTTTAGGCTATCCACTCAAAGAAAGTCAGAAGTGGGGAAAGATTTGTACATTAGTCTCTTAAAATTAAGGCCCATAGGAAGTTGACTGTTTCTATTCCATGATATGAATGTACTGTATTTTATTAAATTATGTAATTGAAGATACAGAAATGAATGAGATTGCTCAAAGATTGATATAGTGACAAAAGCCTATTGTTGAGATTAAATGTCCAAAGAATGAGTTGACAGTGAAGAACTTTCAGGAAGACCAAGGAGAACCCACTGAGTTAGGAAAGAAAGTTTGCATCCTTGGTCTTCGGAAGCCAAGGAAGAACAAGTTTCAGAAGATGATAGTACTAAGTAGTGTGAAGGCTTTCTAAAGAACGTGCATGATACTGAGTGCACAGCATTTATTATGTTTGGGAATTGGCAGATCATTTGAGAACTTGGCAGAACAGTTACCCAAAGGGAATCATCTTTAGTGTTTTGAGGTGAGTGGACAAAAGCTAAAATAATTAAGTTTTATAGCATTTTAGAACTGCGTTGTAAAGAAGTGTAAGGGATTTTAGGAAAATAGTAACGATTGCTATTTCTGTATGCTAGTGTTTTCAAATTAAAAATAATGATAAAGTTCCTTGTTCTATTAATAATTGAGCAGCTTTTTGTTTCTTTAAAGCCTGTGCTCATAATCTAAGCCAAATTGAATGTTCAGATAAGAATAGATTAGGCAAGTTCAGCACCATCTTTGGCAGGAAAATTTTATTGATACCGATTTAGTCATGCAGTTTTAGCAAGATGAATAGAAAGTACAGCCATTTTCCTTTGTACAAATTGCAGTTTGTAAGCCAGAAACTGTTACTATTAGTTATATGCAAATCAGACTTTGAGCTGGATTTCAGAAGGACCTTTATTTTTCTCTTATTTTGTATAAAGAAGATGGCACAAAAATATTATATAAAATTAACACTAAAATATCTGTTCTGTTTTAGATCACTGTAAAAGGATCTTCTTCTGAGAAAATATTGGAGTAAGAGTGACCAATACATTGAATTTGTTGAATGAAATACAAGACATCCCTTTTTGTGCTGTGGGGGAGAAACCTACATTGCCAGATTACATGTGTAAATCACTGCGCTACTGCTTCAGTCATTGTCTCTATCTAGCAATGACCAGACTGGAAGAAGCAAATAGGGAAGTAAACATGCATTCCTCTGTGCGCTATCTTGGCTACTTAGCCAGAATCAACTTACTGGTGGCTATATGCTTAGGTCTTTATGTAAGATGGGAAAAAACAGCCAATTCCTTAATTTTGGTAATTTTTATCCTTGGTCTTTTTGTTCTTGGAATCGCCAGCATACTCTACTATTATTTTTCAATGGAGGCAGCAAGTTTAAGTCTCTCCAATCTTTGGTTTGGATTCTTGCTTGGCCTTCTGTGTTTTCTTGATAATTCATCCTTTAAAAATGATGTGAAAGAAGAATCAACCAAATATCTACTCTTAACTTCTATAGTATTAAGAATATTGTGTGCTTTGGTGGAGAGAATTTCTGGTTATGTCCGTCATCGACCCACTTTACTAACCACGGTAGAATTTCTGGAACTTGTTGGATTTGCCATTGCCAGCACAACAATGTTGGTGGAGAAGTCTCTGAGTATTATTTTACTTGTTGTGGCCTTGGCCCTGCTCATTATAGACCTGAGAATGAAGTCTTTTCTGGCTCTTCCAAACTTAATAATTTTTGCAGTATTATTGTTTTTTTCTTCATTGGAAACGCCTCAAAATCCAATTGCTTTTGCGTGTTTTTTTATTTGCCTGATAACTGATCCTTTTCTTGACATTTACTTTAGTGGACTTTCAGTAACAGAAAGATGGAAACCTTTTTTGTACCGTGGAAGAATTTGCAGAAGACTTTCAGTTGTTTGTACTGGAATGATTGAGCTTACATTTTTTATTCTTTCAGCATTTAAACTTAGAGACACTCATCTCTGGTATTTTGTAATACCAGGCTTTTCCATTTTTGGAATTTTCTGGATGATTTGTCATATCATTTTTCTTTTAACTCTTTGGGGATTCCATAGCAAATTAAATGACTGCCATAAAGTATATTTCACTCACAGGACAGATAACAATAGTCTTGATAGAATCATGGCATCCAAAGGAATGCGCCATTTTTGCTTAATTTCTGAGCAGTTAGTTTTTTTTAGTCTTCTTGCAACAGCAATTTTGGGAGCAGTTTCCTGGCAGGTAAGCTTATATTTATTTGTCTGTCTATTTTGTCAAATGCCAATGATAGGTGATAAGATGCTAGCTTCAAGAGTTAAAGTTTGAAATTTTGTAGGTTATATTTCAAAAAGATATATTCAGGGTCACTGGTACTAATCCCTTACCCATTACCGACCTTCTGTGGTTTCACTTCTTTTATGTAGACATTTTTCTAAAGATTTTACTTTAAAAGGTAACTTATATGTATAATACCATATCAGGTTCTGAATTACAGATTAGAGAATCTCTTAAAAAAGGAAAAGTCAGGGCTGGAGAGATGACTCAGTGGTTAAGAGTACTTATTGTTTTTGCAGAGGACCAGAGTTTCTTTCCCAGCACCCACATCCGGCAGTTCATAACTTCCTGTAACTCGAGTTACAGGAAATCTAATGCCTTCTTTTGGCCTCCTTGATCATCCTCATGCATGTGGTGCATCTAAACTCACATAGGCACATACACATACATTTAAAACTCTTTTTAAAAATGGATTTTATGGTACACTTGCTTCCCCAAAGTGTTTTTTTTAAAAAAAAGAATTCTTGAGGACATTGAAACTGTGCTGTTGGAGTTTATGTTTATATTATAAAATAAAATTTATGTGTATGGTGTATGCATGTGTATATATCCGTCTGTGTGTGTGTGTGTGTGCGCGAGCAAGTGTTTATGTGTACGCTCGTGCGTGCGTGTGCGTGTGTGTGTGTGTGTGTGTGTGTACACGTACACTATGGAGGCCAGAGGTCTATGTGAGGTACCTGTCTTCCTCAGTCATTTTTCACTTTTAATTTTTTGAGACAGGGTTTTTTACTGATCCTGGAGCTTACTGATTTGGCTAGACTAGTTGACCCACCATCTCCAGGAATTTTCCGTTCTCCCTCTCCCCAGCACTAGGATTACAAAGTGTGCTACCATGTCTGGCTTTTTACTTGAATGGCAAGTACTTTACCAACTAAGCAGTATTTCTAGTTCCTGTCTACAGTATTAACCAACCCAGTCAGTTCTTTATCTTTTGACAATTTATTGACTATGCACCATTGACAGTTCTGGGAACTGTGTTGAATGCTGCAGATCTCAGAATCTCTGTTCTTGAAAGACGATGTCTCAGTAATAGGAGGAGGAAGAGGCTGGCATGTAAACAATTTATGATTATATTCTGACAAACACTGTGATACCTCAGTTTGGATGTGTGTATACAAGATCAACTTTTCTTGGTGTAATTCTTTACTTTGCTCCAGTTTGTTGCTGCTGCAGATTTCTAGATGTGAGTGTTAAAGGGAGATGTGTAGACTTGCCTGGGCATGGTGTTTTCTAGTCAGTGTGGGCTGGGGCAAGGAACCTGTGTGGGAGTCAGCAAAGTGGGGAAAACATCTTGGGTATTGCCTGAGGGTAGCTTCCTCATTTTGCTCCACTTGCCAGTACTAGGGACGGTCAGAATTATGGTGATGTCAGAAAATCTAGCAAGAACTTTCTTCCCTTTTCCTCTCCTCTCAATGTTGGCTGCTTTCCCAGTCCAAACCACTTTTCTTTGCCAAGTCAGCCTCATTCATGCAGGATGCCTTTCCAGGTCATGAAATCCTGTTAACTAAATGCTTTCTTATAACTGAATGTTTCTGTTTTGTATATGCAGGGGTCTTCAAATAAAGTATGTATACCCCTGAAAGTACCAAAGATTTTCTAAGGAGTGTATCAGCAAAGATAATTTTAGGAGAAGCAGATTCCAGGTTCTCACCTTCTATTATACTCTTTCCTAAAGCTGATCTGCTTGAGACTGTCTGTGACTCAGGTTAACCTTGGATTGGTATCCATTTGGGTTTTAATGGTGCAGGTCTCCAGTGGCAGATAATGAGGATCTTTTAATCTTTGTAGTAACCATTTATCTCTCTTTTCTGAAATATCTTTGAATCTTCTGCTCATTTTCAAGTTGGGTATTTTTCTTGAGTTCTTTATATACTGCGAATATAAGCCTTTTATCAAATAAATGTTTTATAATTTTTTCAATCTTTGGCTTATCTTTTTATTTTCTTGTTGATGCCATTTGAAGAACAAACTCTTTTAACTTTATGAAATACAGTTTATCAGTTTTTTACTTATGAACTGTGTTTTTAGTATTTTATCTAAGAATGTTAAACTACAAGTCATAAGAAAATTTCTCCTGTACTTTCTTCCAGAAGCTTTATCATTTTAGCTATATATTTACATTTAGGCATATATATATATGATCCGTTCTTTTTTAATGGTTTAGTGATTTTTGTATAAGTATCTAATTGTTTCAGTAACATTTCCAGAAAAGGCTAAATATTAATCTTCATCCCACTGAATTGCCTTAGTGTATTTTTCCAGATTCAAATATGAGATTTCACCTCTGAGCTGTTTCTTATATTGATCTGTATGTCTATCTTTCAGCCAGTTTTATGCTATTTTTCAAGATATTTTCTAATTTCTCTTGAAATTTCTTTTTTTGATCCATGGCTTATTTACAGTTTCATTGTATGTTACACAATATGTTAGAGGATACATTTGTAAGATTTTAGTCTTTTAAGCAAGGCTTTTTTATATGACCTTGTATATGTTTTAATTCATCTTCTTTTTAAAGACTCTTGAAAGTAGTGAAATCTGTGCTGTTGTGCAGTATAATAAATATCAGCCAAGTCAAGTTGGTTGGTGATGTTTCTTTTGCATAATATCCTTGCTGATTTTCTGTCTAGATATATCAATACTGAGAGTTATTTAAATGTCTATTATAATTAATTGTCTAAATAGAAATTTTTAAGGATTAAAAAGATTGTGTGTATGTGTGTACATGCATGTGTGTGGTGGGAGGGTACTCATGAAAGCCAGAGGGGTGTCAGATCCCCTGGAGCTGGAGTTCCAGGCAATTGTGAACTTCCTAATGTCGGTGCTAAGAACTGAGTTTTGGACCTCTGCAAGAGCAGAAGGTGCTCTTAACTTCTGAGCCATCTCTCCAGCTCTCTCTGTCTCCCCACCTCCTGTATTTCCACACCTGTGCCTGCATATAGGAACAGATGTAGCTCCTTAATAATTGGCTTTTCTCAGTGTAAATGGCATAGTTTAGTGGTTTCATTTGAGACCCAGTTACCTGCTGACAAAGCTTAGAATAGTTACTGTAGAAAAAAAATTTACAACTTTTGTTCTTGACCATTGTTTCTTATGTACATTTGAGTTATGTGATAACTTGTTAATGCTCTGAAGTCTAGGGTTCTGTAATTTTGGAAAATACCTCAGATTCTCCTTTGCTAGAAATCTTGAGAGATGATGCCAAAACCTACTGGTGATCAGTACACTTAAGTGATTTGTTAATTTAGCTGTTTAGGACTAATGTAAATCTACCTGAGTATGTCTCTTGTCCTCAGTTATCTATTACTTGATAAGTGCTGTCTGTATGGCATTGTGTCTTGCAGGCAATTAGATTTTTTAGCTTAATTTTAATTTAATCTATTATAGAAAGATTTCCAAACCTTTACTCTGCCCAATGTTCTGTAGACTGTAAATTAATATACTCAGAAGAAAAAAATGGTTAAAAGAAATACAGAAATAGAAACATTTCTACACTTAGTCTGTCCATGAAATCTTTTCTCTAATTCTCTTTAATCCCATTACCCACCTCCCTAGCCCACACACCTCTTAACCTCTATGTGCCATCTCTTTAGACTTTTGCCTAAGATGGCATGTAACCTCCATTTGAAACATAATTTGTGAAGCGTCCACTGGGTTTAAAAAGTTCTAATCATTTCAAATGATATAAAAATCAGAAAATTGTATCATCAAAGGCAAATAATTACATTCTTTGTTAGGAGAAGAATATTTTGGAGATAGTAAAATTATTGACAATCCAGGTAAATTCTTAAAGCTATCTTTAAATTCTTTAAATTGGATTGTAACAGATTTATAAATTAAACTATTTTTACTTAGCATTTCTAAATATTGATCTTAATTAACTTTTACATTGTATCTCTAAACCCATTCATCACATTTATGTAAGAATAACACTGAAGTGTTCCACTGTTTTTCTTACTTTCATTGCCCTATCCTTGAATGGATTTCCACTGGAAAACTTTTCTACTGATTGGAGACAGACCTAGTTTTACAAGAAAAATGAGAAATTCATGAAGCCCATTAAGTAGATCAACTTGTCAGCCTGGGTCAGGATTGATGGTATAGCCAGCTCTCCAGTTACTTTTATGAAATTTTGATATTATAGATAAGAAATCTTTACATAATGCCACATAAATAGCTTTGTTTTTTTGTTGTTAGTTCTACCAGTTTAATATTGCCAGAACGAATCATTAGCTTCATTTCAACTCATTTACATTAAAGAGCTAGAATTTCGCCATTAACTTATGTTGTTTTTTTATAATCTCATTCTCCCTTTAAAGTGCATCATTATAGCTGTTGTTTCCTGCAATTTGTGTTATGTTCATTAAATGTACTATTTGCTTCTGTCTTTACAACTTTTTCCTTAAATAAGTCAATTAAAAAGACACAATATCATAGTATAGCTAATTTTGCTGCTTAGGTATAGGCTTTTATGATAATTGATAACTCACAGAAGGATGAAAGAGAGAAAGCATCCAAATACCTAGAAACATGCCCCATGGCGTTTTAACTTACATTTAGACATTCTCTCTGAAATCTTTCATTGAGCTTTTATATGCCTTTCATTGCTAAGCATTCATATAAACATTCTACAGGGATGTGATACAGTTTTTGACCCAAACTAGAAAAGTCATAATACAGTTGATATGACTATAGGTGCAATGGCAATCCCTGGGTGTGACAGACGTCTTAATATCAGCCTCACAACCAAGAAATGGATGAACTCTGTAGATGTAGCACCACCTCACTCATAAAAGATGGAAGGATCAGCCTTGTGCTTCATGGGGCATGGGGATCGTGGAGCCTTCAGATACGCTGCTCAATTCAGAGTGCTCATTAGTCACAGTTTTTCTTTTGTTTCATTTGTTTTCTTCCAATTTAGAGCTATTTTGGTCTAGGTGACAAAGAGGACATTATTTTAGCTTGAAACTAAAATGTTATCACTTTTCCCAGAACACTATGAACTGGGATGTCCTAGTACATTTTGTGTTGCTCTGACAGTAACACAGACAGAGTTATTTGTAAAGAAATGAAATTCATTTTTTCACAGTATGAAGACTGGAAAGTCCAGTTTCAAGGTGCTGACCGTCCATGAAGCTCTTACCGTATCATTCCATAGAGGAAGGAATGAAGGGAGGAGGGAGAGAGGCAGGCAAATAGAAAAGAGATGAAGGGTTAGTTTGATTCACAGCTTCAAACCCTTTTATAATCATCATTGATCCATTTGTGCAATCCATTTATAAGTTCTGTGCCCTTGTGACCAATACACTTCTCATTAGACTTAAGTTTTCAGTGCATGCTTTTGGGGAACATATATTAAAACCACTGCACAAGAATAGATGTCCCCCCACTTCACATCCTCACAAGAACACCAAGAATAACAATTGGATTATTGTTTTCTTCATGGAGAAAAAATGTGATAGAATCCTTGACAGAAATAAGTCCTGAGAAGTACACACTATATTTTCTGCTAGATCTTTTTTTGTGTATTTCTAATGTATAAACTGAATTTCACAACCTTCTTACCCCTTCTTTTTGTCTTATAGCCCAAGTTGATATTAAACTTTTTTATATTTATTTATTGGTGTGTATGTGTGTGCACATGTGATTGTATACACATGTGCTGTGGAACATGTGTGGATGTCAAAGGACAGCTTGTGGGTGCCGTATGTGAGTCCAGGGACTGAATTCAGGTCATCAGACTTGGTGGCACTCAACTTTGCCCACTGACCCATCTTACCAGCCTATGATCTCCTTCTTCCTCTGAGTGCTAGGGTTGCAGATTTGCACAGCTAGGCTCAGGTTTTACTGATTTATTATTTTTTTAATTTCCCTTGTTATAGATTCAGGAAATTAAGACTCAAAGATTAATTTGTTCATGTACACAAGACAGTTGAGGTAAAATGTAATCAGATTATAACTCCAAAGTATTTCCTTTCCACTGCACTCTAATGTTTCAACATAAAAAAGTCACTCAAAACTACAGGGTAGATTGGGGTTTAGTTCAGTGGTAAATTTCTTCCCTAGTATTCACAATGCCCTAAACTCAACCCCTGGCACCATAAAACAAAACAGAATCAAAAAACCCTATAAGATGACCTTCATAATGTTGTTGGATTTCCTGAACTAAGAAAAAGTTTGAAAGTTGTGTGAGGTTTTTAAATCCAGGATTTCTCACAATCAAAAACATTGCATCTCCATTTATGTATTGCTTTCTATCTTATTTTTTATAGCATATTTATATCTATTTCTTAATTGTACTTCACTTACCTTAGATCTCTGTGTGTGTGTGTGTGTGTGTGTGTGTGTGTGTGTCTGTTTGTGTGTGTGTTGCATGTGTGTATATGTGAATGAGCATGCTAGGCAGGCGTTCTACCACTGTAGCATGTCCCTGACTTTCTATGTATGTTTTTAAAATCTAGATTATTTTAGGTGACTTATATAAAATTACTTCTATACAAACAAGAGTCGTATGTTTCTTGTGTGTCTCATAAATAAATACAATTTTGCTTATATATGCTACATATACTTTTTGTATGTTAAATGCTCCATTGCTGTGAGGTGTTTGTTTGGTCATGAGTTGAAGGCACAGCTGAATACAGTACTGAGAGCTAGTGACTAGTTTTATTCAAAGTATTATTTTCAGTTTGTATTGGCTCTGACATTTGAACCACATCTTAAATTTCAATATTGAATGTGTTAGTCAAACTTTATTTCACTGTGGCAAAATACCTGCCTTGGCTCAGATGGAGAAAGAGTTGTTTTCGTTGACAGCTTAAGGAGTTTCAGTCCCTAGTCCTTGGTTCCGCTGATTCTGGGCTGTGGTAAGGCAAAGCAACGTGGCTGTGGGAGTGTGTGTCAGAGCATCACACATCAGCTTGCTTGCATGCATGCAGTCCCTCGTAACTCTTGCCACAGAAAAGTTATTATACTCACCTGAACTTCTCTTCTTAGAAACTGTCCTGATTTTAAAGTTAATACACAGGGATTTAAAAAAATATATATACTATATCCTTATGTTTGTATTTTTAATTTTTATAATGTATGGATAGTGAAATAAAAGCAAACATGTTTATAAGGTTTTTAAAAATAGTTTTATTTGGGCAGAATGTACATGCCTCCTTAAAAATCCTTACAACTACTGAGTTTTGCCATCTACTGCAAATATCTATGTGTTTGGCCACTGAAGGCTTTGAGTTTGTGACCTTTTTATAAATTAAAAGATGGTGAGTTATTTAATTCTCATATTGCTTTGTTTATTAGAAAGCTACAGTAATATAAAGTCAAAAGTAGAAATAATAAGGTTGTCTTAATGTTCATTTTATTTATTAGTAATTGTATATGAATACCTATTTCAGTGCAGTCCTTTGATTGAATAGGGGATAATTGATCAAAGCATTTTCAATTATATTGGAAAAATATATGCAACAGAAATTACAAATGTTGAAAAGAAAATATTGAACTTATCAATATTTGTAACTGGCTAGCAGTCAAACCTTAGGGTTAACTGATAAACCAATTAAAATACTGCAATAACATTTTTGTAAGAATTCTATTTTCTTCTTTAAAACTATATCTTAAAAAAACAATTTGGTGAGGGCTAGAGGGATGGCTCAGTTGTTAAGAATGCTTTTTGTGTAAAGACAACCAGAGTTTGGACCTCAGCATCCACATAGCAGATGGGATGTCCCACAAATACATATAACTCCAGCTTAGAGGAATCTGACTCATTCTTCTTGCCTAAGTACACATGAGCACATACACTCAAAGGGACACATACATACACATAAACGAGATAGGAAATCTTCAATTATTGTTAATCCAACAAGCATTAAAAATGAAAGGTTTTTGAAATTATGCAGTGTGAGTTATATAGCATATATAGGTTATATAGCAATTATATAAGCTATGGCATATTTGTACTGAAAATGTTTTGGACACCATTAAACTGGTGAATGTGTAAGTGTATATGAATTGATAGCCAACAAGTTACTAAATGGTGAGAAAATATCATAGAAATAATTCCACTCATAAGATTAACAAAAAGTAAAATACCTAAAAAGTGCTTTTAAAAAATGTTTGTGAAGAAATTCTGTACAATTCCACTGAAGATTTAAAAGAATATTACAATGCATAGGAACATATGCCATACATTCTGGAATCAGGAGATCAATGCTGTGCCCTGTACATATTTGTTAGTATAGAAGAAATATTTTTCAAAGCTGAGCCACACTTCTTGTTCCTTCAAGAAGGGCAAAAATGAAATCCCAGGACTCCAGCATAGATTTCAGGTAAATTACATGTATTTTAAAATGACACATTGAAATAAGATATAAAATAAAATATTCTTCTTGTGAATTTGCATCCTGCCCTATGTCCTGTTGGTAATCTCCAGCCTGGATTAATTGGTCTTTAAGATATATCAATTGGTAATGCTCAAGGTCTCTGGAAGACACAATAGCAATGATGACAACAGATCCTCTGAAGAAGGTACTATTCCAAGCCTAAAACAAACCATGTAATGATTTTGCTTTTGTGCAACTCATAACTATAAGAGTTTGCACACACATTTATACATATACTTACAGCAAGATACTGCAGAAAAGCAAGATGCAGCAGAGCCAACAGCAGCAAAATATCTTAAAACATTGGAATTATTAGACAGAAAGCATCATGCTTTTTAGTGAGTTGACTGAATAGAAGCAAAGGTCCATTCATAACGGGGAAAGTGGAAACTGTAAGAAATGACCTAGCAGGTTTGAAAGAGAAAGGAAGTTTTGGAATCAGAAAATAACTGGTTATTAATTTCAGTGTGATCTTGTGAACAGATTAGATAAAGTTGAAGTGAACATTAATGAACTAGTTGATGATTTTGAGAAGAAGCTGTTTAACAAACATGGAAGAGAAAAACTGTGGGAAACAGTGAATAGAAGAAAATGGTGAAGTTCAAACAAGGTACAGTGAGGAGATTTCATCTGCGATTGATTGGTGCACCAAGTTTATGTGGGGAGAGGAACTGACTAACAGCAAAGGAAACATTTGAAGGAAAGACAAATAGAAAAAGAGTAGGTGGGCTGGAGATGTGGCTCAGTGGTTAAGACCATTGATTGTTCTAGAGGACCCAGATTTGGTTCTCAGCACATATATGGCAGCAAACAACTATCTTATAGGCAAAACACCTGTACACATACAGTTAAAATTGAAACAAAAAAATCACTGAGTAGAGGAGCTAGAGAGGTGGCTCAGCAGCTGAAAGCATTGACTGTTCTTGCAGAAGACCCAGGTTTGGTCCCAGCGACTGAATGGCAGCTAACAACCATCTCTAACTCTGAAGGATCCAGTGCCCTCTTCTGATCTCTGCAGATGTTTCACACATGGGTGAACTTATATACGTGCAAAGAAAATGCTTAATTACATAAAAAAACAAACAGAGAATACAGATTAAATTGGGAAAGGGTAGAAAAAGTTTAAAAACACCCATAAATGATGGTTTATAACAAGGATGGCCCTTGCGGAGTAATGTAGAATGTTTATATTTTCAATAATGGGTGATTGTGTAATTAGATGTTCATATTGAAAAAAGTGAAATTGGGCCATTATAAAAAAAAATCAATGACATTGGATTATAAGCCTAAATGTACAAGACAAAACGAAGCCTTTTGGAGACAATTTAAAATATTTTAATGTTGGTAGAGGGATATTTTTTAAAAAGATTCTTTAATTGCATTTATGTGTGCATGCATCTGTGTCTGTGTACACGAGCCACAGAGCACGTGAAGGTCAGAGTACAATTTGCAGAAGTTGGTTCTCTCCTTCCATGATATGGGATTGAACTCTGGCAATCATTCTTAGTGACAGGAGTTTTTATTAATTGAGCCATATCTCAGGCTTAAGAAAGATTCCTGAACAAGATGCAAACCAACACAACATTATTAAGAACTTGTGTTATACAGCAATAATAATAATAATAAATGAGTCAAAGATGAATGAGTTTTTATTTTTAATTGAATATTCATCTCAGTCAATCTTAATCATCTTTATACTCCCTTCCTTATTGGAACCCTCCCATAAACACCCCCCGCTTGGAATTCATACATTCTGTCATTTGTGTTAAGGCCTATTTTGTCAAGTTAGTGTTCCCAGACATTCCTCATACAAGTTCATCTATTGAGATCTAATCAGCCTATCTAGAGTCCCTCACTTCAAGAAGAGAAGCTCTTCCTCATCTAGCAGTAATTAGTTGCCAATAGTTTTTTAATCTAATATTGGGGTCTACTGTCCTATTCCCCAGTTCTAAGCTGGATTTTTGTCTACTTCAGTTTGCATAGATCTTGTGAAAGCTGTCATCATTGTTGTAGGTTCCTATGTGCAGGGTCCCAGAAGCTTGGAGGATTCTATCCATATGGTCATGAACCTCGTTCCTGGCTCTTAACAATCTTTCCACCCCCTCTTCTGCAATATTCCCTGAGCCCTGGGTGGGTAAAGTTTAAGATAGTATTCCTGTCTAAGGACCAACATTTTGCAAACTTAACAAAATGTTAAGAGATATATGTATAATTTGTCATTAGGTTGTTAGACTAATATGATTTCCTCTGTGTTTTTTGTTATTCTCACTAGGTATTATTTATTACTCCTTTCTCCCTAACCTTTCCTCAATGCTTTAACCATTTAAAGTGCCCCCATTTGGGCATTTGTGACCTTTTGTGTTCCTGGCCTTCTATTGCATGAGGGAGAACTATTCTATTGCATTAATGAGAACTGAGATATTCATTAGTGTCCTCTGCCCCTTGTTTTATATTTCATGAGCTGTAGGTGTAGAGGTTGTATTGTAGATGTGTCATTTGGACTTCAATGATTCACAGACACTGTGTGAGACCAGTTGTACTCTGTAGTAGTACAAAAGAAGCTTCTTGGTGAGTGGTGACTGGGATATCTTTCTGTAAATATAAGGATGCGTATTTTGCACAAAAGAAGAAATTATATTAGTCTAGGGATGTGACAGTCTTGGTATTTTCTTTGAGAGCTGTGACCTATCCAGCCATGTGTATTTGGCTATGTTTACAGTACCATACATTAGTTTCTTTCCATTGAGTGGGTTTTTTGTCCAATTAGGTAGCTGTTGATTTTCCCAAGATAAAAGTGCCAGTACTCCACCAGTGATGTGTTCTGTGCCAGTCATTGATGTGGTTATTTGGTTTTGAAACTGGTGTTGGACCATTGATTGGTAGTCTCCTGTAGCACTCCCTTAGTGTTCTCCAAAGGTATGAGAGCTAGCCTTCAGAGGAAGTGGTTTCCAGGTCAATTCCAACTCCATTGCTCTAAATCCTGTGTCTAAAGTATGTTCTATCTTCAGCAATAGGAGGGACTTACCTTCCAGCTCTGGGAGGTAATCAAGGACTGTGACAGTAGCCTGTATAATTTTGGAAGTCTCTTGGATTGCTGTGGCCAACAACTCAAAGAAAGGTTTCTCCTGTCTGGCACTTTATTGTTATGTTGCCTTCAGCTATACACATGGTCTCATGCAGAGATATTATATATATAATTTGTCATTAAGGTGTTGGACTATGATTCTCTCTTTTTTTTTTAATACTCGCTAGGCATTATTTATCTCTCCTCTCTCTCTGTCTAACCTTTCCTCAATGCTTTAACCATTTAAAGTGTCCCCATTTTCCCCATTTCTCACTTGATTATACCAGTTTCCTATGGTCCCACCTCTCTTGAGCTCCTTCTTTCCCTTTATCCCCAAAATTCCCTGTATAGCCTTCTCTCCAACCTTCCTTTTATCCATATCTCCCTTAGAAACACCGGTCTCCTACTGTTCTCTCTCAGGTTCCTTCAGTTCCCTTTACCTCCCTGATTCCTTTCCATTATCTTGGTTCCTGCAATTACATCAGTATATATATCACATATAAGTATTTGGTGCTAGTATCCACATATGAGGGAGAACATACATCATTCATTTTTCTGAGTCTGTGTTACTTCACCTAGTGTAACAGTTTCTAGTTCCATCCATTTACCTGCAGATGTCATGATTTCATTTTTCTTTACAGCTCAGTAGAACTCCATTGTGTAAATGTACCACATTTTCACAGTCCACTAGTCAGCTGAGGGACACTTAGGTTGCTTCCATGCCTTAGCCATTGTGAAAAGAGCAGCCAACAAACATGGATACATAAATATCTCTACAGTGGGATGAGTCCTTTGGGTATATGCCAAGGAGCTTAGGTATAAATGGGTCAAATGGTAGGTTCATCTTTAGTTTTTTAAGAGTTTTCCACAGTGCTTTCCATAGGAATTGAATGAATTTACAGTTCCATCAGCAGTGAAAGAGCATTCCCCTTTCTTCACATCCTCTCCAACATTTGGTATCATTTGTTCTCTTCATCTTAGCCAATCTGGGGTAAGATGAAATCTTAAAGTGGTTTTAATTTGCATTTCCCTAATTATTAATGATGTTGAACTCATTTTAAGATGTTTCTTAGGCATCTTCATTTCTTGTTTTGAGAACTCCCTATCTTTAGCTCATCTTTTAATTGAATCACTTGTTTTCTTGATTCTGTTTTTTGGATTCTTTATATATTCTGGATGTTAAGCCTCTTTCAGGTGTGTTGCTGGTGAAGATTTTCTCCCATTGTGGATTTTCTCTTCACTTCCTTGGAATAAGGTCCCACTTGTTGATTCTTGACCTTAATTCTGGAGTAACTGATGTCTGATTTAAAGTCCTTTCCTATACCTACATCTTGTAGGTTACAGTCAACTTTTTTTTCTAACATTTTCAGAAATTCAGGTTTCACATTGAGATCTTTGATCCATTTGGAGTTGACATTTGTACAAGGTGAAAGATAATAGTTTCGTTTCATTCTTCTATAGGTAGTGATACAGTTTTGCCAGCACCATTTGCTGAAGATGCTATCTTTACTACAAATGAGTGTTTTGGCCCCTTTCAAATATCAGGTGGCTGAAATTGCATGTACTTATGTTTGGGTCTTCAATTATGTTCCATTGATCTACTATTTTTTTGTGCCAGTATCATGCTGTTTTTATGATTATTGTTTTGTAATGTTGTTTGGAATCTGGTATAATAATATCCTCAGCATTTCTCTTTGTGCTCAGCGTTGCTTTGCTTTGTGGACTCTTTTTGTGCATCCATATGAAGTTTAGGATTTGTTTTTTTCTAATTCGGTGAAGAACCTCATGGGGAGTCTGATTGGCATTGCATTGAATACATAAATAGGTTTTGATGGTATGGTCATTTTCACAATATCTAATTCATGCATTGGAGCATTGGAGGTCCTTCCATCTTCTGCTGTCTTTCTCAGTTCCTTTGATCAGAATGTAATGACCCTCTTTATCTTTTCTGTTTAGTTTTAGTTTGATGTCTGTTTTGTCAGATATTAGAATGGCAATTTGTGATTGTTTCTATTTGGTGTTCTGTGTGTTTCTTGTATTTGTATGGATATGTCTTTCCTTAATTTGGGGAAATTTTGTTCTATAATTCAGTTGAAGCTGTGATCAATATGATTATCCTGAGATTCTTCTCCTTCCTCTGCCTGTGATGTATAAATTTTGTCTTTTCATGGTGCCCTATATTTCCTGCATATTTCATTCCTGTGGTTTTTAATTTTTTAAATATTTTCTCCTTGAGTGGTCCAATTCTCCAACTTTATCACAGAGTCTTGATATTCTGTTTTCCCTTTAATTCATTTTATTGATGAGGCTTTCTCTTATACTTTCAAATTGGCTTATTGTTTTATTTTCTTCTTCATTTCAGCCTGAATTTTCTTCAGTATTCTCTCCTTTGTGAATTTTGTCAGAAGTTTATGCCTTTTGACTTTTGGTTCTTTGATTTGTTTGTATGTTCTTTAAGTTCATTGAATTCTTTATTCATGATTATGATTGTTCTTTTAAACTCTGTGTCCTGGGTTATATCTCGGGGGTTCTCCTTGTAGAACTCTTCTATAGGACTAGTGATATTTCATGGGGTCATATTATTATTTTTTCATTGTGATTTTGCCATGTATATTTCTTTTGTTTGTGATTCTGGTGTGCGACTTAAGTCTTTCTTCGTTGAGTTTAATTCCGATTCTGTTTTATGCTTGAACTTTTGGTTTGTTATTTTCTTACTAGGTATGAAAAACTGGGTGGTCTAGGCTTCCAGTTCTCCCTTTTGATTTTATATTGGAGGAGCCAGATGACTCTAGTGTAGCTACTCAGAGTTCCAGCAGAGGCCCAGAGAGAAGCTATTAAACCTCAGTAACAGCTGGAGCACTTGATATCTATTATGTTTGTTAAAATGGCAAATTACAAGCAATCTAAAGACGAATAATAAGAATACCATTCATTCTTTACAAATGATGTATAATTATATTAGTGGGCTTAATATATTAAGAAGCTCACAGAAATATGTAACCCATTTTGGTAAAAAAATATATATATACAAATGGATGTATATTTATGGTCACATATTGTACATACCTATACATATTTAGTGAACAGTTGAAAGACTCCCCAAAAGCTGTATTTAAAGTGATTTTAATATATAATTTTTCATGTTTTCCAGTATTTATAAATTAATACTTTATACCAAATAATTATGTATAATTTAATATAACATATAATTGATAAAATCCAGTGTTGTAAAATCAATGTATCTATCTTATCATTGATGGAATAAATTCGGTACTTTTGATCAGATGAACCACTCCTTAGTGCTGAAAATTTGTTCACTAATATAGGCATATTATTTGCATAGCAGCTATATGAAAAGAATGTGGAACAGTATTGTACTTTAAAGATATGGGACAGGGCTGACTCACCTTTTACATTTTCTTTCCATTCAAATGAATCCTTTAATTTTTTTCTGTTTTTTAATTTCAATTAATATTTAACTTTTCTTTAAAAGCTTTTCTGTCTCCTATTTTCCTTGATGAATTTAAAATATCTAAATGCCCTCAATTTTATTGTTGTTGTTAAAATCTGTAATTTAAACAAATTGAGTTTGGGGCTTCTTAAAAATATGTATTATTTTGTGTCATGTACACAGAGGTCAGAATAGGGTGTCAGATCACCTCACCAGGAACTGGAGTTACCGAAAGTTTTTGCCTCCATGTGGTTGCTGGGAACCAAATCCGGGTCCTCTATAAGAGCAGCCATTGCTTTTAACTGCTGAGCCATTTCTCCAGCCCAAGAGATGGAGTTTTTAAAGATAAATTCTTATATAGGAATAGAATTCATTTGTATAGCTATACTGCCTTGAACTTTCTTAAAGTTTTATTCTCATAATTTCTAGACTCTAAACAAAGATGTAGAAAATAAGCCCTCTTATAAAGTAGTAAACATGCTATTGGGCAAAATTATTCAAATGTTGACTGAGCATGGAGAATATTTTTGCTTTTTTCTCTCATTTCAGAGAGTTGATATTATGTGCTGTGTTTTGCCACGACTTCTAAAAAACTTAGAGATAAATTTAAGATTGATTGCAGAGGTCAACTCATCCATGTCTCACGTCTGCTTATTCTTGTTCTTATTATTTAATTGTTTTTTGATCTTGAAAGTAGGGTAAAAACTGTGAATCAATATACTTGTAAGTAAATATCCACATCCTTATGCACTATGTAAACATTTTGAATTTCTTTTAGTCAACAAACGGAATCTTCTTGAGCATGTTTCTGATCATTTTGCCATTGGAGTCCATGGCTCATGGGCTCTTCCACGAACTGGGTAACTGCTTAGGAGGCACTTCTGTTGGATATGCTATTGTGATCCCCACCAACTTTTGCAGGTACTGTAGTTATTATTGTCAGTAATAATTATGGATATAAAACACGATAAATCACTTTTCACAACTTTATTTTCAAAGTATAATGCACTTGCATTTTACCACTATATATAGAAAACTTTATTCTGAGTGATAATATAATCTTTTGGATTAAATACAAATATTTTGATAAGTATTTTAACCAGAAATAAGAAAATTTTGACTACAACATTACAAAGATCTTATTTTCATTATAGAAATTAAGTATATAAGCACAATATCACTTCCATGTTTTATGTCTGATTTTTTTTTTCTCAAGAATAAAATGTTCTTTCCTTTTAGTTACCACTCAGGTGTTCTTGAAACATTTTGTACAATCTTGCTTTTAAAAATGTTTAGACAATATCTGTCATTTGTTAAGAAAATAAAAGTAAGGAAGAAAAGAACAACACAATCTAGTTTATGAGACCCTGGCCCAACTTTTACTTTGCTTTTTATTGATAAGAAATAAAAGTTTTAGAAAACAGCTTTTGATTTTTCCAAACGTAACTGTTAGCATGATAATAGTTGTAGATGAGATGACTTTAAAATCCCTACAGTTAGCGTGAAAACTATTATTCTTAGATAATTAAGTATAGATGATAGATGAGAATGTAACATAGAATAATACTTCCTCAAAACCAATTTTCTTTTTTCCTTTTGTAGTCCTGATGGTCAACCAACACTGCTTCCACCAGAACATGTACAGGAATTAAATTTGAGATCTACTGGCATGCTAAATGCTGTCCAAAGATTTTTTGCATATCATATGATTGAGACCTATGGGTGTGACTATTCCACAAGTGGACTGTCTTTTGATACTCTACATTCCAAACTGAAAGCTTTCCTAGAACTACGGACTGTGGATGGACCAAGACATGATACATATATTTTGTATTATAGTGGGCACACCCATGGCTCGGGAGAGTGGGCACTAGCAGGTAAGCTCACCTTTGTCAGTGTCACTGTTGTGAACTGCATGTATTCATGGAATCTTCACAGAGACATTGAAGTTCTCCACTTCCTACTTCACAGTTTACCAAGGTTACATGATTACTTATTTCCTCCAGCATATCTATTTAATTTTAGTGAGCGATAACAAGGTTTTGAGAACTATTCTTAAGTAGTCATAGGAAAAAATGTTTGATTTGAGACTTACAGTCATTCTCCCTTTAAACTTTCAGAATTTATTACAGGCAGTAATATTATTTAGAAGCTGATGAACTGCTTTGACTAGTACTTCCTGGTCTTTAAATATTGGGAATTCAGAACTCAGTAGTACTTCTTCATATTATAGTGTTAGAAAGGTTACAAGTTTTGAACATCAGGTTTTGTGATGTAGTAGGAGTAGTGTGAGGTCAGAAACCCTTGCCCTGTCCTGTTTGCTGTAACAGTGTTCCTTTAGATCAAGTGTTCATATTGGCTTCATCTGTAAAATGAGGGATGGTACAGAGTGATCATTAGACACAATTAAGTATTAGCTACTGTGCTTAGCACTTGGCAAATAATGTTAGATTTCATCTTCATAAGAAATCTTTGAGATTTCTTTGTTGCCGTCATTTTCCAAACAATGAAATCGCTGCTGAAGGCACTTACATGGCTTACCAGCCATGGTCAGGCCCAGGTCTGCTGACTCCTGACATCTATCTTTCCCACACTGTACCATGTTGCCATGAGCAGCAGATGATAGCAAAATGTCATGCTGTGTAATAGAGTTTGTTATGGGTGATCCATTTTCACAAAAAGTAGGATTTACAAGAAGGAACTCTTTGAACATATTTTATACTCAATTCCTTAACCTATAGCTTTTGGATCACAGTATAGAAGATAGCTTTCATGGCTTCTACAATTCCAGGTAAGGTGTAGCATTCTGTGTGTTTCTAACTCAGAACACTAGAGAAAAAGTCCAGCCAATTAAAAAGTCTTTTCAGAATAAAATTTTAGACTAAATGAAGAGACTAGTTTCTGAAAATGTACTATAATATTTACAATAAACTTCAGATCCACTGGGAAAATAAAATCCATAGTTTTATTGGCAATTCATGCATCTCTGTAATTTTTTAAGTATTATAAGAATAATTTAATTAATTTGAGAGGAGATCTTGCTATGTTGTCAGGCTTGTATTGGACAGTTGGATCAGGTGATCCTCCTGTCTCTACCTCCTGAATAATACCTGGAAATTCAGGTATGCATCTTTATATTCAGAAATACATTTAAAAATGATTTTTGAAATAAACTTTTTGTATGAATTTATATAAGGATTTATTTCTAATATAAATGGTTTTCAAAAAGCTTACATTTTAAGTATTTTAAAATTTATTTCAAGCAGTTAAAAAATAGATTTTAGACATTCAGTTTACTGGTATGTATATAAACTTTCTTTTCTGGGAAAGTAAAAACCATCATAATAGATAATATGTAAATGGTTGTTCTTAAGTTTTATGAAGCATTAGGGATAATTTATGAAAATTTATTTTTAAATATTTGTTGATTTGAGAATTTCATACAATATAATTTGGTCATATTTAGACATTCTCTCCCTCTCCATTCTTTCTTCACCCCTCCCCCTCTTTCTTCACCCCTCCCCCCAACTTCATGTCCTTTATTATCATTTGTCTTTTATGTTTAAAGTCCTGTTGAGTCTAATCTGTGTTTCTCAAGTGCTCTTGGGTGTGGGTCTATCTCCTGGAGTCTGGTCAGCCCACCAGGCATCACATCAGTAAGGAAAACTGACTTGACTCTCATCCAGCAGCTATCAGTTGTCAATGTTTCCTCAGCTTGGGCTGGGAACTCCCCCCACCCCACTCCATCATATTGGATTTTAGTTTGGCTTGAGGTTGGTTACACAGGTCTTATGCATGCTGTCACAAGCATTGTGGGTTCATATGTATGCACAACTATTCCATGGTATCCATAAAATACAGTTCCCTCGTATTCCTTGGGCTCTTAGGATTTCTCTGCCCCCTCTTTGGCAATGATCCCTGAGCTTTTGGGAGGATAGGGTGAGAAATAGTGATCTTCCTTAGAGCTGAGCAGTGTACAGTCTCTTAGTCTCTACAAGTTTACCAGCTGTGAATCTCTGTTAATTGTATCTATTGTAAGAAGAAGCTTTTCTGTTGAAAATTTAGAGATGTACTAATCCATGGGTAGAGAAATAAGTTATTAGGAGTTAGTTTCCTAATATATCTCTTATCAGAATGACAGTAGTAGGTTCTCACCCTGTGCTCTGTAACCTGTATAGCCATAGGTTTTTGGCCCTGCCTACAGTGCAAGTATGGATTCCATCTTATGAAATGGGCCTTAAAATCCAATTTTAAGGGTGGCTGGTTATTCCTATAACATTCTTGCCACTGTTGTTCCATTGGGTATATTTTGCCAAGCCAGGTGTTGTTGTAGCCTGTAGGTAGTGTTCACAGCTGGATATGATTACCTTTCTTTGCCAGTAACATGCATAGCACCCTCTAATACTATGAAAGCTATCCAGAAGGGATGTAGCTTCAAGATTTAATTTTGAAATAGAGTTATAATTTGATAAATATCTAGCTATAACATTGTAGAATAGTATTTTTATACTACCAATATACTGGCCATTATGCAATTCCTCTGTTAGTAAAAGAGTTGTGGTTGTGTAACTATTAGGAACAAACTGTTATTTCAAAAAGTAGAAAAGAAAATTACAGTGGACAAAGCATAGCTAGCCACTACCCTCCCTTATCCTGCAATTCAGTGACACATTCTGTCATGCTGGCTGAGGCACCTGCATCAACTCAGGTTGAGTGAGGGCTTTAAGCAGTCTTTTTAAATCAGTGTTCCCAAGCCTACTCTCCATAAGCCCTCCAACACAGATTCTGCCTTGAAATTGAATTGAACAAATGTGCTTTGGGGAAAATGTTTAAATTTGTTCTCCATATCACACGATGAACTTGAAAGCTCTGGTGATTCATTAATAATTATCTTTCTAGCATCCAGGAAATATGAACTGTCAGGACTGGATTTTACTTGGGTTAACAAACTAATATCAAGTACAGAATTAAGTGTTACTTTGGGAAAGAGAATCTCAGTTCTCCCCTAATTTAACACACACTGATTCTTAGATCGTGTAGTCCTCTTACATATTTTTGCCTCTTTGCTTTAGGTTAAAAAGCAATTATAACAATTATAAGAGAGTCAGGAAAAAATGAAAAAAATGTAGATAATTTATTAAGCAGTTTATCATAGATAAACAGAGCCTTTAAAAAGCAGTCTCAGATATTTGAAATGCATCAGATGGCTGTTATCAGAGATGAATGTTAAGTACTTTGAATCTGGGCCAAAAGCCAAGAACATCACTGAACCTACAAGAAAACAGAGCAAAACTAAGTAAGGAAGAGAAATCATTTAAAAGGCTTTATTGCTGCTGTAAGTCTCTGTTGATGTGGAAGGAGAATAAGAGTAGAATGTGCTGGATATCTTGAAATAGCTATGACTGTCAGGCTCAGCAGTGATGCTCTGTGGAGGTGGAATTTGTGTCAGTGCTTATCGTCCATGCCATCGTCTGTCTAGAGAAATTTAATAGACCTGGAGATCATAGACCTTGACCTCTTCTGGAGGGATTGGTGGTATGTAGAGACCACGTATTGAAATACTGCTTCAAACAATATGTATAGGTGTCCAATAGTGCATACAACACAGTCTATATTTCCTGCATTTCTCATACAAGAAGTACATAAATAATGTGAGACAGCCTGGCTTCTAAAGCCACATTACCAACAGAATCTGAAATTATAAAGGATACTCTTATCCATTTGGTAGTTTAGCAAAGAGGGTGGTTGATCTTGGTAGAAACGCTTATTCTGAAATTAGGGTGTTAGATTTTTTTGCTAGTAAATTCTAGCTATTAAAGCTCTTTCTATGTATAAAAGTTACATTTGCTCTATGTAACATTTTGGGAATATAAACAATTATTTTTCTGTTGGGAAAGGCAACAGATTTCCAAATACCCAGCAGTACCTTCTGCTAGAATTTTTGAGGTTGAACTTCTCTGTCATGCTTGTCCTCATAAAAATGTAGAGATTTCTCATAAAATTTTATGTTTTATTATAAAATTCTCTAAGATTATACTATAATGTATTTATGTTTCCCTGTTTCATATTTTATATTGCCTTAGACAACAGTGGTGAGAAATATTTATGTATGTTTGTCTCTACTCCTTTTCTTAGGAGAGATTCCTAGACTTGAAATGATTGTGTTTCTGTATCATTGAGACAAAGCCAGAACTCTTAGAGTAAGGTGAGGGTCATGAAACAAGGGTATAAAATTCCTGTGTTTTCTCTAATTAGAAACCTTTAAAAACCCTACCAAAAGACTTACAATGATTCATTCAGAATTATAGCATGATAGAGATCAGCATATAAAGATTTGCCTTTCTGTGTGGGTCCCACTCACAATAGTCTCAAAAACCAAAAATCTAGGAGTAAGCCTACACAGTGAGGAGAAAGACTTATATAATAAAAATTATAAAACAGGGAAGAAAGAATTCAAGACAGTAGAAGATGGAAAGGTCTTCAGTGTTCATGGGTTGGGATAATAAATATTGTTAAAGAGGCATCCTCCAAAAGTGATCTACAGACTCAATGCAATCTTCATTGAAATACCTCACAAATTAGAAAAAACAGTCCTGAAATTCGTATGAAAACACAGAAGACTTTGAATATGCAAAGTATTCTTGAGAAAAAGGAGCCATGCCTTTATTATTATAGATACCAGAAAGAAATGTATCACAGTTCTGCTGCCAGTGTAAGGTACCTTTAATTTGCTCTGTATAGGTAATAGTGACCCTGCTTTACAGGAACTGTTTTAAATGGTATGACTCCACAGTATCACAGAAGATGATTGAGAAGCCAGGTACCACAACAGTAACAGCATTTACTTGGTTGTTTTTTAAACCTCCTCCATCCCTCTCTTCCTCATTCTCTTCCCTCCATCTTTTCTTCCTTTTCTTCTGTCTCTTTGTGGTATGTTCTTGATGTCTCTATACTTTTTGCTCAGATAACTGCAGAATCTGGAAAGGTTGTCACTCTGTTAAGTATATCATACTGCTGCTATTGATCTATTTCAATATAGAGATAGAGTTAGAGATTTATAATTATAATTAGATTTAATTTTTGGATATGTAGGCTGTACTGTCAACTTTGGGAAAAAGTTGTATGCCTGGTTGTTTTTATTTAGTAGGGGTTACTTACAAAGGTACAGAAAGGTTGATTTTTGACCCCAATTCCTGAAGAACTGATGTCCAATTTAGATGTTCCTTTACCCCAGAACATCCTTTCCTACACCTATATCTTATAAAGTATTGCCTATGTTTTCTCCTAAAAGTTTCAAAGTTTCAGGTTTCACATTGAGGTCTTTGATCTGTTTGGAGTGGACATTTGTGCAAGGTGAAAGATAAGAGTCTAAGTTTCATTCTTCTACAGATGGAGATCCAGTTTTGCCAGGACCATTTGTGAAGATGCTGTCTTTCCTCCAGTGTGTGTTTTTGGCCCCCCGCCCCCTTTCTCATTCATGTAGAATAGGGTTAGCAAAGTATTTCTGTGTGGGGACAGATATTTTGAACCTTTTACATTTGGAGCTGTAGGACCCTTGTTGTATTGTAACTCTCTATGAAAGCAGCCAGAGACAGAATATGACTGAAAAAGTATGGTTTTGTTCTAATAAAGTGTTATTTGTGGAAATAATTATGAAATTTGAATTTTAAAGTTTAATGTTTCACAAAGGTTTTTTTTTCAGCTTTGTAAAAATGTACATCCGTGCTTTACTCTCAGGTCATGAACAACAGGTGACAGGTTCATTTGGCTCATAAACTCTCATTTGCTACCCTGTAGAGAACATTAGAACATTTGTTTTTTTGTACCATTTCAATTTTCTTTTGCTAAATTTATCTGCAGACAGTCTCTAACTTACATCAGTTAAACTTAATGATTTTTTCAACTTTACAGTGGTACAAAAGCTAGATGTAGTTAGCAGGAAACGTACTTCAGGTTATATCCTTTACCCGGCTAGTAGTGTACAGTGAGGTAATTTTAGAATGCTGGCCAGTGTCAACCGGCAGCAGATCCCAGCCAGCCACAGCCACAAAGGTAGTGTGTGAATTTACTGTGCACAGTATTGTTGGGTTGTGGTATTTGGTAGGTGAGGTATATTACATACATTTTCAACTTACAATATTTTCAACTTAGAATAACTTTATCTTGTCATAACCCTATTGTAAGTCAAGGAACATATATATATATATATATGATATATATATGATAAATTTTCTTCATTATCATAACTTATTTTAATTTAAGTTATATGGGGGTGATTTTTTTTAAACCTAAAACTGAAAGACACTTTGAAAGTATCCTTCTTTGTCACCTGCTGTTATTTGAATACTTGAACGAGAGACTTTTAGAAATTATCACTGTAAGGAATTTTTTCTTGTCCACAGGTGGAGACATATTACGCCTTGATACACTTTTAGAGTGGTGGAGAGAAAAGAATGGTTCCTTCTGTTCCCGGCTTATTATCGTATTAGACAGCGAGAATTCAACCCCATGGGTAAAAGAAGTGAGAAAGATTAATGACCAGTATATTGCAGTCCAGGGAGCAGAGCTGGCCAAGACAGTAGACATTGAAGAAGCTGACCCACCACAGCTAGGTGACTTCACACGAGACTGGGTAGAGTACAACTGCAACTCCAGTAACAGCATCTGCTGGGCTGAAAAGGGACGCACGGTGAAAGCAGTGTATGGCGTGTCAAAACGGTGGAGTGACTACACTCTGCACCTGCCGACCGGAAGTGATGTGGCCAAGCACTGGATGATACACTTTCCTCGTATTACATATCCATTAGTGTATTTGGCAAACTGGTTATGTGGCCTGAACCTTTTTTGGATCTGCAAAACCTGTTTTCGGTGCTTGAAGAGATTAAAAATGAGTTGGTTTCTTCCTACCGTGCTGGACACAGGACAAGGCTTTAAACTTGTCAAATCTTAATGTGGACATCAAGGAAGGATGTTATTGAAAGTTCATTTTACCATTTTTCACTAACTTGCCATTTTTTGTATGCTGTATTTTTATTTGTGGAAACTATCTTGCTACTTTTGTAGCCGCTCTCACTTTGTCTTTTCTTAAGTAATTGTGGGATATGTAAGGTATTGGGAATAAGCATGGTTTTATACTAAAAGTATATAGAGTCACAAATGCTGACTGTAAACCTATAAGAAATGTTAAAAATAGCAGCGCACTTTCAGCAATGTTTCCATTTGTCTCTGGTTAAAAGGAAAACAATTGTCTCTGCTCTGCAGTGGCCAATAAAGAATTACTAATGCCTGATTTTCTAGGCAGACCTTAGAAAATGTAGACCAGATAAATTTGCTTACTATTTTAAGAAAACTACCAATTTACTTAATGGAAGCTTCTTTTATGTGAATAATAGGTTCAACTCAGATTATTTGCAGAAGTAGAAACTCTTGGGAATGGAAGAGGCTCATGATGAAGCAAAGCTTCCTTTACCCCAGAACATCCAAGTGTCTTGGTTGTGACCTGTTACCAGTACAGCAGAGGAGCCCAACTGCATTTGAAGTGAAAACATAAGTAGGTAGGTGGAGCCCACATGTTGTTCCTTCATGCATTGGCGCTGGCGAGGGACTCTGAAAGCACTGGCAATTTGAAGAGTCTTTTCTCAGGGTAACTTAATGTTTTCTTGATGAGTCATATTTCTACTACACATGCTTTCCAAGTACATTGCCTTTCTTTTCACAAAGGTCTCTTGGAAAAGACATTTAGCAGTTTCTCATTGACCAGTTCAGTCTAATAATTGAGAAAAGATTTAATCTCTGTGGAGTTAATGCTGTGCCATGAAAATTATTTTTAAAGTCCCCATTTGTAACTTTTTTTTTCTACTAAAGGTCAAAGACTAGGAAACAGATCACTTTTCTTGTGCACCTGTATTGTATTATGGATTCATGTTGGCAGTTTCAGGTTCATATGATGGTGTGGTTGTAATTTTTAAATGTTAATTCAGTGTTTGTCAGAGAAGAGCTTGCACTGATCAGGATATCTCTTAAGAAGTAATTTACTTCATATTCTCATTCAATAATCCTTACATTCTAAATGTTCATATTGGAAGGAGGGGAATATAATTAAAGTGGGAGATAATCTAATCTTTGTTCAAGTGATATGACTGCCCACCTTGAAGCCCTTTTTCCAGCCCCAGAGAGAAGAGTTAACGAATGCCTCTGCCCTTTTCTACTGTTGACTTGAAAACTGAGGTTCCATTTAGGAAGTAGTCACAGCATCAGGGAACTTGTGAACCACTATCTATGCAGCATTGTTACCGCTGATGATTTCTACGTTTTAAATATGGTTTTCCTAATACTTTGAATAAAATTTTGTTAAAAATTGATTTTTCATTAATGTGTAATTGAGAGTTCCTGGATATTTTAGTATATTAAAAGTGAAAGTTATACAAAATACCATGTTTTAAGAGTTTGTGTTTCATGGCAGGTTGATTTGAAAACGTGCATGTTTTGATTGTTTACATTAATATCATACAAATGAAATACTGTAATATTTCATAATTGTTCTCTTGAGTAATAATATACTAGAAAAGATATATTCTGAAATTATTTAGTTTATAACTCTTATAAGTTAATGTTAAGTAAAAGGACAAATTAGCTTTAAGTAAAGCATATTTTTTATGCTGAGAGTGCCAAATGCAAGAATATATTCTGCATCTTTTAAAAAATAGCATTATTAAAACAATATCACAGTTACTTTCAAAAGATAGTAAACAATTACAGCCATAAGGCGTGTGTGTGTGTGTGTGTGCCTGTGTGCATTCTCCCGTTCTCTGTGCC
Source organism: Eospalax fontanierii (assembly GCA_035773235.1). Classification (NCBI taxonomy): domain Eukaryota; kingdom Metazoa; phylum Chordata; class Mammalia; order Rodentia; family Spalacidae; genus Eospalax; species Eospalax fontanierii. The sequence goes on along the minus strand of CM069528.1, from coordinate 72,161,902 downwards.
CCCCACCCCCTCTCTGATTGTGTGTATGTGCACTGCAAGAATGACCAAAAAACTCTTTGGGAAAATGTGACTTGAAGGAGACCATGGTGGCACAAGCCTTTAATCCCAGCACTCGGGAGGTAGAGACAGGTGGATTTCTGTGAGTTCAAGGCCAACCTGATCTACATAGCGAGTTCCAGGACAGCTGGAGCTACAGACAGACTGTGTCTCAAGACTCCCCCCCACCAAAAAAAAAAAATATATATATTTATATATGACTTGAGCCAGCTTACTAAAGACTGTCCACTTGGGTAAATATCCCTATCACCCTCCACCTACCAAGAAACTGTACATGATGGAATCCTAAATTAAAGTTGCCAAATTTAAAACAAGAATGCACAGTTTTAGAGAAGAAAGAAATTTTATAAATAGGATAAAGTATTTTATCCTTTACTGTCAGTTTACGTGTCATAATATGAAGGAGTTATTTGGAGGAAAGAAAATTAGGCCAAAACTTTACTATTATACTAAAAAGAGAGAACATGGAGATATTTTTTCAAAGACGTTTGCCATATTTGTGTCCTTACATGGTATCTTGCTAAAATCACAAAAGTACTAAATCCTAAATACAGCATTTTGAAAAATACACACTGTTGTCAGAAAAGTAAGCCAAGTTCCTTTTCTCCCTATGACTTTTCAATTATGCTATTATTTCATTCAAATATTTTTTGTCCCAGGTAGGTAACTGTTGCATTCTAGAGGTACAGGCAGGAAAATCCTAAACTGAAGATCATCCTGAACTATGTAGTAAAAATCTTCAAAAGAAGTAAAATAAATATTATTATTATTATTATTATTATTATTATTATTATTTTGCTCTGGTCTGGATGTTTTCTGTCTAGGAAGATTGGATTTATCTTTCCATGGAATTCCATCTGATCCTGAGGAAATTCTACAAGAAAGCTTTTTTTTTTTTTTGTAGAATCTTTTATAATCAGTGTTTTGTTAAGTTCTGTGTTTTAGAATCTTATGGTCTCAATTAAAATGCACCTAATGCATTCGTGGGTAATTTGTGAGTAAATTCTCTAGAATCTATGTGACTGTTTTGTTTTTTAAATACTGGCTTAGATATATTTAGTGTTTAGGGTGCTGCTTTTTAATACACAGGCTTTCAGTTTTAGGGCCTAGTCTCAGAAAAAAAAAGATTATATTGTCTTTCTACAGGTGATGAACTTAATATTATGTGTGCCAGAAAAAAATGGTTTAGTTAAAGAATGTGATTAGTTAAGAGTACATGAAAATAAATACTCAAAGGAGTTGGATCTGGCAGCACTTCTGAATGTTGCTGTTGGCTACCACTAGACCATCATCTCTTTCAGGTGCAGGTTACACATCTTGGCATTTCTGTGCACAGAAACCCCAGAGTGCCTTGCCATGATAGGAGGCTGTTACTAAAATTTTTTAACTGAACAAGTTTAGAAATCCTAAAGATAGGCTGGAAAAACTTGGATTTTCTTTATAAATTTTATTTAAATAGGATAGTATTTCAAGATCCTCATTAAACAAGTGAACAGAGAGCAGAACTCTCATTTGCAGTTGAAAGAGTAATGAATGTCAAGAGTCAAGGAGAAGCTGCCTTAAGTTGGTTTGAATGAAAATAGTTGGTATCACCAAAAGCTGCTTTTTGAGGGTTCAGACCATTTTCATCATGATTCTAGTGGGACTGAGTCATCTGTGTTAGAAAAGGAACTTACTAAGTCTGACTGAGGAGCAAAGGAATTTGGCTGTGTCATCAAGGACAAGTTGTAAAATCAGAAAACCATTCTCATTAACATAGTTTAAGGAAAAGGCAGAAGAATCTCAAGTAGCTCAGATTTAGAATGTTTTCCTACTAGTTACAATATGGGGAAATAAAACATCAAGCAATGAAATGGAAGTTTTGGTAAGGAAAATGGGTTGGGATGTTAATTTGCTATGCTTTTTTATGTTCATTGATAGCTATTCTCTTCTACCATTCCTCTTTCCAGGCCTAACTGATATATTCCTTCCTAACTTTCCATATGGAGAAACTTTGTAAATGACAATGACTATTGTTGACTGAGTGCTTACTCCTTTCTAAGAACTGTGCTAAACTTTTCTTTACACATGACTTTGTTACATTTTTCTAGTCACCTTTAATAGTTTAATGTACAAGTTTTGTTTTTATAAATTAAGAAACTGAGGCGTTGGACTTGTCCAAAGTGCATTTTCCCCTTAGAACATGCTATGGGCATTCTTGAGACATTTGGTAGTGAGATCCTTCTTCAGTCCTACATTTTATGTAATATTATATATGTATATGTTTATATATATAATATATGTACATATATAAACTATATATGTAGGACAGACACATGCATGCATGTGCACACACGTGGGTGTGTCTGTGTGGGTGTGTTATAGCTATAAATTCACATTTAGTTGCCAATTTTCCATGCTTTACTGTCTGTTATATTCATGGCAACCTGAGTTCCATCCACAGCACTCTGCTGACAATTCCTCATGATTAACCAGTGACTTCCCTGTTGTCAAATAAATAGACATTATCTTAGTTGATCTCCACAGCCTTTATTAAGTACTTCCCCCCTCTGTTTTCTTCATCTTTGGCTTTGTAATACCATTCTTCATTTTCTTTGCCTATACCTTGGTTTGTTGGTATGCTTTCCAACCCTTTTCTTTACTTAGTATATTAACCTGCAGATTCTGCTTTCCATTTATCAGCTATGTTTAACATCTTTTTCCACATTTGTAATTACTCTGACATTTCTGCTTCAGCCGTGTTACTGGCACATGTCCCTAGTCGTGTACTGAACACTGCTTTTCATAGGCTCCTCAAAGTCACCACATGCTTGTCAGAGCCCACCTTACCCTCTAAGTCACTATTCCCTTGAGTCATACATCTGGATGGCACTACTCCCAATTTATTGCTCAAAGAGAACACATGTTTACCCTGGATTCCATGTAGCTTTTATAAATCTAGTCACTATACATTTTTATTGAGTTTTATACGTTTCATACAGTAGTTCTTAATCAAATTTAGACCCCTTCCTTAGTCGTCCTTCCCAGCCCCTACCGTACCTCATGTATTCTGTCATACATGTTACTTCCTATCCAGTCAAGCATTGTGCCCAGATGTCCTTTAGTGCAAATTCGTCCACTGGAGTCTGCTCAGACTATCTAGAGATCATAAGACATACTCTCCTTTTCCCAGCAGTAATCAATGTCCAGTAGTTCTCAGTCTAGGTCTGGCTCACCATCAGTTTCTGGCGCTCCAGTCTCGGCCTTGTCTGATTAGAGTTGGTGTGGGTCCTGTGCTCAGTGCCGCCATTGCAGTAAATTCACACGTGCAAGCTTCCAGTGGCCTGAAAGCCTCTGTTTCCCTAAGTTCACGAACCAGTCTAGGCTCTTGCAATCTTTCTGCTCCCTCTTCTACAGCAATCCTTGAGCCATAGGTAGATGAGATTCAATTGAGGAATCCTACTCAGGGATACATACTCCAGTAGTCTTTATAAAACTTGGCCAGTTATGGTCCTCTGTGTCCTTAGCACTATGTTGTTTAAGGAAGCATCACTGTAGTCTTAAACCATGCTGTTCTCAAAATACATCAAGTCACAGGTGAAGCACATTAGTCACCGTGACGGGCGGATAGACAGTGCTACCGGCGTAAATCTGGTACAAGATGGCTTTCCTATACTCCGTATGAATGTTGTGCACGCAGGAGAGACTGAGCAGCAGACAGGCAAGAACAATAATTCATGGATACAACAACTTGAAAGGTAAAACTTTGTGTCATTAGGCCCAGGCCAACTTGTTGCAAGTAAAAGGATCATGGTAGGTAGAGAGGACTAGATTTGGTGGGATGCTAGGTCAAGACTGCTAGGCTTCGTTCACAAAGCTGTGCAGCATCACAGAGTCTCCTTTATTCCAGAGGCAGGGAGATGCCACTGAGCTTTATTGGAATATATGGTAATATTTATTACCTAGATGGAAAACAGGACAGAAACTGGGGTTCATGAGAGAAATCACCACCTTGTAAATCATGCACTATCTTGCTTGGTGGTTTTTGTTTGAGGATCTGTGCACCACTGTTCCAGCAGAATGGGAGCTGAAAACACATAGACAACGTGAGGTTTTAAGTAGTTCTCACATGTCCTGTCCTCAAAGTGAGGCTTGCCAGTTCATAAAGAGGAGGGATGCAAGGGCTCTACAGGTTAACGTGCAGCCTTCAGCTGAAATGTTGGACAACGGATGCGAGAGGGGACAAGGAGAGAGACGGAAGTAAGGAGTTCAAAAGAGATTTGGTGTAATTGTATAGAAACCTGGCCGCAGCCCTGTGTATCTAAGCGGTATTTATAACGCATCCTGCATTGATGCGCCTGTTACGGGGATATTTCACTGTTACTCACTTGCCTATTTCCCTTACTTTTTCCTTTCGGAACCCATATGACACCAGGGTTTCTCTCTACTCAGGTCTGTTTGCTGTTCTAAAAGTGCCTTTACAGGTACAACCTATGTGACACATCCTGATAATGAGTTCATTACTTACTTACCTGTCGTTATTGGAAAACCCATCAGAGCCTTTCCTTGGTTAAGTCTATGCAGGTATACATAGCTGTATCTACTTCAGCACCTAGCCAATCTCTCTGTTTCAGATTTCTCAGACAAGAATCAGCACTAAACAACTGTGCTGCAATGGCAGAGCTTGAACCTATTTCTTAGTGGGACCCAATTCAAGCCATTTTTGTTTAATCACTTTCTATCACTGTGACAAAAATACCTGAGAGAAACAACTGAAAAAGAGAAGGAATTTTTCTCACAGTTCCAGAGGTTTTAGTCCTGGTTGATCCTGTTGTTTCTGTGTCATTGTTGAGGCAATTAAGTACACTATAGTGTGAAGATAGAGCACAGCAAGACTACTTACAAGTCAGAAGCACTGGGATGGAGCACCCAAGAACATATAGCTTCCAAGTCATTCCCTAAGTGACCTACTTCCTCCAACTAGGCACCACCTCTCAATGGCCAATTAACCTGTAAATTGGGTTAATCTTTTGATGAAGTTAGCCTTCTCAAGATTCAACTACTGCTCAATAGTAGCAGTGCTAGCAATGGACCAAGTCATCACCACAGGAACCTTGGAAGCCATTTTATATCTAACCATTATACATTTTCACTTGGGTTCAAGGTCAGGGGCAGGCTTCTCTGTTCTGCCCTCTGTATGTGAATACTCACACCTAACAACTCCTTTAACTCTTATCACAAATATCTTTAATCTCCAACTCCTGAAGCTTTTCTGTCCTCCATGGGAATGAGGGGGCTAAGGGTCATACAGCTAATTCCTGACTCTTCTTGGTTTTTTTCATATTTGACTTTTCTGCTTTCAGTTTTCTATTTTTATTTTGTCATTTTATTAATAAGAGTCTTTCTGTTTAAGCATGTCTTTGGTCAGCAGTAACTCATTTCAAATGTAACAAGGCAGACAGCTGGACAGAAGGCTAAGTACTCTTTCATAGCACCGAGTTGAGTTCCCAGAACCCACATGAAGTAACTCACAACTCCCTGTAACTCGAGCTTCAGGGATCTGATGCCTTTGGCCTCCTAAGGCGCCTGCACTGATATATGCATACCCCCCCACAGACGTAGACACATTCACATAATTTTAAAAAGGTTTTTCAACCAACAGCAATTGCAATAGAGAATATAATGTTATTTATAAATATTTGAGACCTGTAATAGAAAAACATTTTCATTGGAATATACAGACAAAGACAAAATATAGAGACAGATGGTTTTATGGGAAGGAAATAAATTTGGGAAATATAATTTTTACATAGTAGTAAAATAACTTTAAACAGTCCTAAGTAACTATTACCTATGGTCTTTTTTTCCAAATTTGCTGATTTTTAAAAATGATAAAAGGTACATTAAGATTTTTACTGTCTTTAAAGTAACTCAGTTAAATGAATCAAACATAGTAAAAGATTGGTAATGAAATATAATAGTCTTATTTCAAAAGAAGAAACTGACCCTGATTAACTCTTCTACTAATTGATTCCATGTCTGCAAATAATGTGTTCTCTTATAATTTGTAATGCTGTATGAATATCAATTTTTGATATTATGTATTAATAACCTGTTATGATTGATGGGAGCTCTACTTTACATGTGTAATTCCTCTTTTCTCATTCTTCCAAATAGTTCCATAAAATTTTGACGTCTCTCTTTGCTTACTGATCATTTTCATATGATTGAAATGTTATATCTTGTTTCTCAATGGGGTTCTGCCTCTGGCTTCCCTGCCTTTTAGGATGAGGGTGTGGACACTACTGCACTTTTCACTTCTCAATTTCCATCTGTCTCCAACTTGTTACCTGAGCCTTTTTGGAAATCAACCAGAGCAAATCTCTGCTTAATGACTGATTGATTCGTGTGTGTGTGTGTGTGCATGTGTGTTGTATATGTGTGTCCATGTGGGTGTACACGTGTGTGAGTATGTAGGTAAGTGTGCATATATGTGTGAGTGTGTATGGAGCCTGGAGATCCATGTCAGGTATCTTTTTCCATCCTTCTCCACCTTAGTTTTTTGAAACAAGGTCTCTTTAAATCAGGAGTGCATCAATTTGGCTAGGATGGCTGGCTGGCCAGTGAGTTTTTCAGGGATGTGTCTGTCTCTGGCTTCCCAGCTCTGGTGTTACAGACATGAGCTGCCATGTGTGGCTGACTTTTAAATGGATGCTGGGGATCCAAATTCAGTCCTCATGATCATGTAGCAGGCATTTTCCCCACTGAGCAATCTTCCCAAACTCTTAATGATTGGTTTTAAAGGCTAGCAATTACACATTACATTAAATATGAATTTAAGAATGTTCATTGGGCTGGAGAGATGGCTCAGCAATTAAGAGCACTGACTGCTCTTACAGAGGACCTGGGCTGTATTATCAGCACCCACATGGTGGCTAATAACTGTCTGTAACTCCAGTTCCAGGGCATCTGACCACTCTTCTGCCCTCCACAGGCATTGCACAACATGGGTGCACTTACACACATGCAGGCAGTACACTCATACACTTAAAATAAAAATAATAAAGTGCTTAAAACAATACTGATCACTGCACAGTCAAATATAATGAGACTTCATTTCCTGTTTTGGATGACCTATTCTTGCCTTTAGCTTCTGGATGTCCCCACACTCTTAACACCTGAGACCCTGAATTTTCCTATATTTTTTTCTAGAAGTTAAATTATCTAATGTGTCACCTCCTTTTCCTCCTCAGGTGTTGCTCCTTTGTCTTCTCTTTTATGCAGCAACTGTTATTCTCTGGAGCACATGTATCTAGGCTGCGTTATAACCTCAAATGTGAGTCACAATAAATATGGGAGGTTATGAAAATTTAGTAAAAGTTAGCTTCTGAAAGCACAGTAACCAAAATGAATTCAAAACTGAACACGCAATGGAGTTGAGTTTTCTGTGGCCGCACTTGCATATCTTCATTTCTCGGCAGCCTTGGCTCTGAGCACTCAGCAGATAACTCTTTGCACTGGGCATTTCCTCATGCCAGGTGGTGCCAAAGAACTTCCTGAAACACCTCAACTTGGATTTGAAACTATTGTATTTTATGAACTGTAGTGTTTTATTGTATGTACAAAATTTTCTGCTCTTATGGAAATATATTGTGATTTAACTATAAAAAATATAAATGCTTTTCATATTTTCCCCACTGTCGTTCCTTGGCATGTATTAAAGTAGTGTATGTTTAGATTCTTTTGGGTTCCAATCGTTGATTTTAAAATTGCTGTTTGCTTTTTTGATTTTGATTTCATAAAAATTATTCAAGGAATTTTTTAACTAGGGACTAAGAAATAGTTTCCAACAGTTTCTGAAATGACCCTAAATATATTTCTGCATTTTGCACTAACATATGCAAAGGAATGATCTTAGTATTGACAGTTATCAAATCAATATCAATCAGCTGAAAAATATTGAAAATGTACTTTGTCTTATAGCATCAAATATTTAGGCATGTTTTCATTCTTTGTATTTTTTATTTTTAATAAATGTTAAATTATATGTGTACCAAAAATTGTTTTAAAACAAATTTCTCTATTATTTATTGTCAGTGGTTATTTGAGATGTATAGCTATTTTATACACTCAGATACCCAAGGTTGCTTAAAAATTTGTAGACGTGATCTCACTAGGTAGTCCTGGCTGATCTGGACTTTCCTATGTAGACCACTCTGGCCTCAAACTCATAGAGTGGTAGATCTGCCTGCCTTTGCCTTCTGTGTGCTGGAATTAAAGGTGTCCGTCGTCACGCCTGGCCTTAGTCATTAGCATTTCATAACAAGTCCTTTTTATTTCAAGACGTGTGTCTTCTTAGAGTTCTGAAAATTGTATTATTTCCTCAAATATTGTTTCTCCTCTATTTCCTGTCAACTCACTTTATTAATGTCCTACTCCTGGGATGCAGAGCCTCTTGTATATGCTCTTTTGGATGCTGTTCCATAGTTTGGAAGATTTCCTTGGATTTATCCTGTGGTGCTTTTCATGACATTTTGGCTTTGGCAATTATATTTTAACTTTCATGAATTCTTTCTGATTGTTTCAATTCCTTTTTCATAATATAAATTTAGTGTCTAAGAATTTTCTAAATGCTAACTAAAGAATCTAAAATCTCTGAATTTCTTTGCTTCTGGAATTTGATGTTATTTTGTTAGTTTCTGTTTAGCATTCCAGCCTTTCCTCAAACAGCTGAACACCTCTGGCCTCCTGTTGGTTTTTAAGAAGGAGGCAATGAAAAGGCTGGCTTGAATTTCTTCATTCAGAGTTAGACCTGTCAGCCACAGATGACAGGCTGACGGAAATCCGGCTTTTATGTTTTAGAGATTCCTCCCAGAGTAGACAAAGAAAGGCTTTACCCTTAATGAAATACCTGCATGCCCTTTATAGAACTCTTAGAATTATTTTGCCTTAACAGCTACTATGAACATAGGGAAGACGGGGAATTGATCAGTGTAAATAAAAGCCTTTTACTGTTAACTAACAGGTATCAGACTCACTTCTTAAACCCTCCCTCAATTTATTACCTGTCTCTTATGCTAGATCCTTTCTAGGGTTCTGCTGGCTCTCCAGTGATCCTTCTAAAAGAATTTTCTAGGAGGCTGCTCAGTTATAGCTTGCTCCTCTCTGATGATGAATCCTCTCATCTGCTTGCAGTCTTCTGTTTTTATAGTCTAGATATGTATTGAAATTTCCTGTCTGATGATAGATCATTCCATTCCCTACATTTTGATGATATAGTCAGTTTGATTATTATGAATTTAATGTGAGCTAGAGAAAACATAAAGGCATTGTGTTCACTATCTTGAAATATAAGTCAGTCTAAAGTTCATTTTTTCTTAAAATATGGTAAAATTGATTCTACTCCTGGTAAAGATATAAACTGGCAAAGTAATTGTTCCAATGTAAAGGTTAGGAAAATTCCACATCCAATTAATGTGCTCTTTTATGAATCTATTATAGAGTAGAGTATACAAGCAGGTCTGGGTGAAGTAAATGGCAGAGGCTTGAATTAATTCCTCACAGGTAAGCAGAGGCCACAGCAGCAAACGCACATGGGGCCATTGCCTGACTGGATGCCGGGAGGTAAGGACTGGAGCCACCAGTTTTGCTGAGGACTACAATGGTGCAGTGGGTTTCCAAAGGTCTGCTTGGCCCAACAGTTCTGCCCGCTTCTTTCTGGAACATTGACAAATAGTGGTAGTAGAAGCGGCCTAGGAGGCAGGGATTCCATGTGGCTTTAGCCATTCTCATGGCACTTGGATTCTAGTGTGTGCATTGCTGGGAAAACTAAATTTAAATCAAAATGATCTAAAATTGGACTCTCACTCTCTTCTAGTTCAAATACTAAAAAGAACAAATTGCTCAGTTTCTTGGCAGCTGAAGAATGGGAGGTTAGGAACTGCGCAAACAGAATTCGCTGGAGCTAATTAAAGCTCCAGCCCAGATCCATGTCAGTTAGGCTTGCGAAGCATTCTAAAGGGTGAATCCCTATGCTAACCATCCAGAATGAAAAGCACATGCTTCTGGATAGACATATGTATATACACATGTACACATACTAGTCCCTTTAGCAGTTCATGCAGAATACACTGAAGAAGAGGAGCTGAACCCACTCTCAAGTCTACCAGGTCAGCAGTAGTAGTACTTTAAAAACATTTCCAGATCTAGTAATCTTCAAGGTATCTTTTAAAAAGTATTATTTTTCTTTCATGTGTGTGGTGGTTTGAATGAGAATGGCCTCCATAGGCTCTAGCATTTGGACATTTTGTCCCCAGTGGGTGGCTCTGTTTTGGGAGGTCTTAGAAGGTGTGGCCGTGCTGGAGGAAGCATGTCACTGGGGGCTTAGAGAGTTCTTAAGTCTTGCCTAATCTCCAGTCACTTTCTGTTTCCTGTGCTTGTTTGAAGATGTGAGCGCTTAGCTTCTACTGTAGCCACCTCTGCCACCATGCCTCCCTGCCATGATGGACTCTTGCTCTCTTGGAACTGTAAGCTAAATAAACTCTTCCTTTAATAAACTACCTTGGTCAGTGTTTCTATAGCAGCAACAGAAAAGTGGCTAATACAATGTGTGTGAATGTTTTGTCTGCATATATGTGAATGTACTATGTGTATGCAGTGTCGACAGAGGCCAGAAAAGGTGGTTGTTATCTGCCATGTGGGTTCTGGGAACCAAACCATGTTCCTCTGGAAGAACAGCCAGTGCTCATAACCATTGAGCCATCTTTCTAGCCCCAAGGTATCTTGTTTTAACTAAAAATTATTTGCCTCACAGTCCCACTCTGGAGATTGAATACAGAACACAAGCAACCAGTGCTCCACTGCTGTGCTAAACAGCAGTCCTTGCCTGCTTTCAAAATAGGGTGTTTAACTCTCCTCCTGATCTTAATTAGAATTATATCATTTGCCATGTGGTACATGTATATTTATTGCCTCACTGGCGTTTTTGACTTCCTGTGTTTTTGACATGAAGTGATTTTTTAAAAATGTTTCTTTTGAAATTTTAAATGTCAACTGTCATCTTTTAATTGTAATTTTAATTGACATGATTTTATTAATGTATGTACTTATGAAACTGAATTTTTAGAAAAAAGAATGAGACAATAGATTTATAAATACTATCAACAGCTAAAAATGATTTAAGAAATATTTATGTTGAGAAATTTATAGGAAAGAAAATATGTAATAGATAAATGTTCAAAGAGATAGAAATGTCAGAACCAAATTACATTTTATGACTAATTAATATATCAGTAATTTAAACGAAAGCCCTCAGTGGCATTCATAGAGTGTCTTGTGAGGTGAGGTCTGTAATAGGGTGTTAGAGCAAGAAATAGGACTCTACAAAGAGCAGTGGTTAGGGATGGGTTGAGGAGGAAGTGGACACCAAAGATACAGGCAGGTAATGGGAGAATGATAACATGACGGGGGTGAACCAATAAGAAAATAAGGACAGCCGGGGCAAATTCTGTGAAGAAAAGATGTGAAAATGTGGAAATAGAAAGTAGAATCATTCCCAGAGTGTTAAATTGGGAGAGAATCAGATAAGTATAGAGAGGATGCAAATACAGTCACCTTTCCATATTCATGGGAAATTGGTACCAGAGCCCTCTTGGATACATGGCTCTGTGTATTTTCAAGTTTCTTATAGAAACTAATGTAGTATTTGTCCATACTTTATGTGCATCCTTTTGTACTTTTTAAGACATTTCCAGATTGCTTGTAATACAAGTAAGTGTCATGAAACATTTACTAACTTGTATTGTTTAAGGACTAATGCCATGGGGGAAAAGTCTGCACATGTTCAGTGCCAACATCGTTTCAAATATTTTCAATCCACAGCTGGTTAATATGTGTTACTGAACCTAGGATACAGAAGATCACTTTAGATTTATAATATATATGACAGGATCTCAGATCCTGGCTCTTGAATATTATTTTTTTACTGAAAGTAACAAGGATCTTTGGAAATAGAATTATTTTTGCCTATTTTTCTTGAGATTTTCAGAAATACAAAATGAGCTTGGAAAATGTTAATTCCAGAAGGCAAAATGCAATTCAAAGAACGATATGGACAAATACAAATATGCGCAGAATGAAGGAGAGTCAGTGTGATGATTAGAAACAAGTAGCAAGATGCTAAACCCAAGTCAGCTTGGTGGCACACATCTTTAGTCCCAGCACTTGGGAAGCAGAGGCAGGCAGAGCTCTATGCATTCTAGGCCAGCCTGGTCTACACAGTGAGTTCAAGGCCAGCTAGACTACATAGTGAGATTCTGTCTCAAAAAAAGGTAAAAAATACATAAAATCAACTTTATTAATCATTATATGGAATATAAATGAAGTAATGACTTTGATTAAAAATCAGAGATTGTCAAAACCAGACCAGAGTTTCTCAGTATCAGGATTGTTGACATTTAGGGCCATGGGGGGGGGTGGGTAGGGGAGACTGCGTGGGCATTGCAAGATGGTTCCTGTCATCCCTGGCCTCTGTCTTCCAGAAATTAGTAATACAATTCTCTCTTTCTCTTTATTTATTGTTATTTCTTTTTTACTTATCTCTTCCATTGTGATAACTAAAATTCCCTTTAGATATTGCCAAATGTACTTCTGGAAATTGGGATCACCTCTAAGTAAGAACCACCTGACCAGATTAAAACTCAAGAGCCAACATTATGTAGAGCTTGCAAGAAGTACAAGTAGATATAAAAGAAAAGGAGAGGTAAACACCGTTCATGCAAATAGTAATCAGAAAACCTGGTATATTGGGGCTGGAGAGATAGTCCAGCAGTTAAGAGCATTTGCTACTCTTGGTCTCGCAGAGGGCCTGGGTTCATTCCCAGCACCCACATGACAGCCAACAATAAGCTGTACCTCCAGTTCCAAGGGATCCGATGCCCTTTTCTAGTATTCATGGGCATTACATGCCTGTGATGTGCTTATATACAAGTAGACAAAACACTCATACCTATAACAATTTTAAAAAATTAAATATGGCATGTTTCTGTTAATATATGCTAAAGGAGATTTGAAGATAAAAAACATTACCTGAAGGGGCAGATCCTTTTATCGCCACAAAATATCTCTGCCAAAGCAGTTAAATGTATAAACATCTGATGATAGAACTTCAATATTCATCAAGAATAAATTGATGAAAGGAAAAGACAGTATACAAACATACTTGGAACTTGAAGCAGTGTTCTTTCAGTAATTGTTAGAACAATAGACAAAATCAGTATGGGCATAAAATATTTTTCTCAATGCTATTGGTTGATTTAGATCAAGCTGGTTACTTGGTCTAAGTGATACTTCTAGAATATCATATTCAACATCTAGGGCATATGCATCATTTTCAAAGTCACTAAAAATATTTACCAGCATAGATCATTTGCAGGGCAAAAAGCCAAACTTTATTAACTTATAAATGATTGCAATCAAACAAAATATTTTCTTTGATCACAACAGACATCATTTAGAGGTCAATAATGGAAAAGAACCTAGAAATTTTTCCAATACTTAAAAGTAACACAGCTCTAGGTGGTCCCTGGATTAAAGAATCATAAGGGAAATTCTAAATTATTTTTTATTAAATGCCAAAGTTTCCAAAATAATTTCTTTTTTGAACTCCTGCTTTGCTGTTACTTCAAGCAAAGAAGAAGGTATTAAAGACAAGCCAGCAGCATCATCATTCTGGTACATGGAAATTCAGTTTCTTACTATAGGTACAAAAGCAAAAGATTCCTGGTAAGACTTTGTTAATGACTCTATAAGTAAAGGCATAGTTTAAATAATAACTAATCATAAGATTTCTCTTAAAATTGATAAATAAGAAACCCAAAGCCATTTTTCAAATCCAGAGGTCCCAGATCCCCCCTTGTAGAGTTCTGAAATATAAAACCGCTAATGCTAAAACAAACACAGACACCACTTACATGTATTTACCACAGAGAAACAGTATAACTTATTTTTATATTCTGACCTTGGATAGAAATTATGCTTTGCATTGGCTAAGATAAATGGCTCCAGTAACAAAACCACCCAAATCCATGACTACCAAGGAGTGCCCTGAAGTGCTTGCTGTAGGCCTCACTCAATTCTTCTTACCTCGTATGCACAAACTTCTGCCTAGATTCTTAAACAGGAATCCCTCAGAATGTAATTGCCGTACTCAGCTGCTTAACCTTACTTCCTTACTTTTTCATGTCCTCTTTCCCATAGTACATTAAAAAATCCTTTATCAGTGCTGGCAGACTTTGGATAGTCAAAGAAAGCTTTTATGAAATTAGTTAGCTGATTTCCCTGGTCATTCTTTTTTCCTTATATCTTAGGAATAGAAAAAAAATTAATTAATTAATATATTTAACTTTTGTTATATAGAAGGTAGAGAAAAATAATTCAGTGATTGCATATTTTATAAGGCTAGAAATTGTTTATGTGCAGTGTTGAAACTGTAGTGTGACCATAAGTGGTATTTTTGTTATTTTGTTTTGTTTATGCAAATAAGAGCTTTATAATTAGGAATGAACTTATAACTTCACCTGTGTGTAGAAAGGACTAATAGACCCTACTCAGGATAAAGTTTTAAACAATATATATGTAGACATGTTTCAGTGAATTACAGAAAAGACAAAGAAAAACCCAAAGCAGTTAAGTTTCTTTTAACCCAGGAATGATTCTCTTCAAAGAAGTAAAGTATACCCTGACAGCTCTGGATTATCAATAGCAAGAATAAGAAACAAATAAAAAGCCCCAGAATCACAGGCAGCAAAACTAAGATCAGTGTGTTGTCCTATAATAATCACCAAAAAATAATTCAATGCTAGGCAAAAGTATCCCTCACAAATGAGGATGAAATAAAGAAACTATCAATCAAAAGCCAAAGAAAGCAGGGGTCAAATGGTGGGAGGGAGAAATAGCTGCCAATATATCTTAGGAAGAAAATAGGTATGTTCCTTGAGTAGAAGAAAAATAATACCAGTTTGAAGATTAGCTATGCAGTCAGGAAAGAATACCATACAAACCACAAATAAATGGGTAACTTTAAATTAACACTGATTCTCTAGAATAATATAAAAAGTTATACATAAAAAGTTTTTCAAATATATAGAAAGTTAAATAACATATGTCAAACAATAATACGTTAGCTGTATTTCTCTTTGGTAAGGTTAAAGTACTAATTTCCAGAATAAAAATGTTCAGTTTTCCGACTAACAGAGGAAAAGAGAACGGAATAAAAGAATCTGCTGTGTGAGAAGGCAGGAGAGAAGATGAAAGCAGATAAGGTGGGACCAATGGAGACACTAAGAAGGCAGGTGTCAGCCCACGGTTACTGTCTGATCTGAGAGCGGAGCAGAGAGGACAGTAGGAGAGAGTCAACCCAGTTTGCTTTCTTTTAAAAATATTTTGTTATTTTTGCTCTATGTGTATGAGTGTATTTCCTACATGTATGTAAGTGCACCTGTGTTATGCAACGCTAATGGAGTTCAGAAGATGAGGATGGATCCCCTGGACCCGGAGTTACACATGGCTATTAGCCACCATGTGGGTGCAGGAAATTGAGCCTGAGTCCTCTGCAAGAGCCACCAGAGATCTTAACTGCTGAGCCATCTCTCTAGGCCCCAATTTGTTTTCTTAAGTAGTCCTCTTCAGGGGCTGGAGAGTGAGCTCAGCTGATGAGACCACAGACTGTTCTTACAGAGGACCTTGGGTCGATTCTCAGCACCTATATAAACTGTCTGTAACTCTAGTTCCAAGGTGTTGAATATGCTCTTCTGATCTCCAAGGGCATTGCACGACACAGGTGCACTTACACACATGTAGGTAGTACACTCAGACACATAAAAAGTAATAAATAAAAAAATTGAAATGTTGTCCTCTTAAATATGTTCTCCTGAAGAAAAGTTTAAACATCACTACTTCTTGGACCCTTTAGGTACCAGGAGAGCCTCCAAAGGCATCTTGCATCTATCATATCCTTTGATTGGTCCTCACAGTGACGTTTTGTGGTAGAATTTGGGACTCCCATTTAGAGGTGAGAATTGCCTAATATTCCTCAAACATAAAGTGACAAAAACGGGGTTCAAATCAGATCTAAATCATCCCTAAACACAACACATCCTACTAGAACAATTATATTTCTAATAATGTCAGTTTAGTCATGTTCGAATATATCCAAGTTCTTAATTATCCAGAAGAAACAGATGGACAAACCTTTTGTAACAAACCTGTCTTATTTCAAATGCAAAATTTTTGAGGTTTCTCAAGCTATAAAAGTACATCTTTAAAATGGATATACTAAACTTAACCTGTATCCTGTATGTAGCCACTTCTTGTTCAGTATTCAAGGCTGGCTTCTGCATCCACTTTCTCCTCTGTGATCCAGTCTACATTTTAGCTTCTACTCAGGTCTCTGCTTAATTCTGCTAAAATAGGCATTCATTTCTTGTTTAAGGTAGAGTTTTTATTTCTGAAATGATTTACAAGAAAAGACAATGTAATTACATAGGAGACATTTTAATTTACAAATTCATTCCCAGCTAAAATTTGTGCAAAATAAAATCTAATTTATGCTAAAAAGTATCAAACCTGCTAATCAATTCTCTTTTAATGAATTCCCAGGAAGAAACTGGGGTTGGCTGTGATCCTTCGCATAGCACAGTTATCTTCCAACCATATTGCTTTTTAAAAGTATTCAATCTATTTTTATGCTCTTTCAGAAATGAGGATTGCATTATCTATTTACCACAAAAATGAGAACTTTGCAGCCCAGACTATAAAAAAGGAACATGGTTGTTTCTGTCAGGTCATTTATATCTAGGTACATTCATTTTGATTTTCTTCACTTTTTTTACTGCTCAAGTCCTAATACTTTCTAGACTAGCTTAGTTGTATTTTGATATAAAATTTAATGCTGATGTGACCATATCTTGTCCCAGGGCCATTAGAAGAGAACAAGTTGAAGAAAAAATAATCACAAGAAAAGGTAAATAAATGGCAGAGTGTGCTGAAACCCTCTTTCTCATTGAAATACCACACAAGAGATGAAAAGTTATGAGAAAATATGAGTTACCTCATTTAACTTTATGCTCAGATTCCAGCAGTAGTTGATTTTTAAGGCTTGTGTTAATTGGATATGTGCCTCCAGCACTCTTTTTGTTTTGGTTGTTTTTGTTGCTGTTCCTTGGGTTTTTGTCATTGTTGTTTTTGACAGGATCTCTCTAGTCCTAGCCTGCCTAGAAGTCTCCATGTGGACCAGGTTGGCCTGGATCTCCCAGAGATCTGCCTGCCTCTGCCTCTCAAGGATTAAAGACACATACCACTATATCCAGTATAGCACTCTTTATGTACATTTTAAATTAAGCTTAATAAAATGACCTATGTACGTCATGATGCTCACTGCATCATCTATTTAAAGCGTGTCAAAGAGCAATCCACAGAGAAACAAAGCTAATGATCCAGTCTTGTTCTGTGATGATTACTAAGTGTCAAATGTGGCAGTTATCATTGCTACTTTATTTGAAATGACCTAAAAACTGCCAATATATTATGAAGTATGCTTTGAGAAAACAAGATAACCTGTTTTTTTATTGTATTCCTATAGTAACTTATAGCTTAGATTTCTAGCAATACATACAATAAGCCACCTGCAATACAACATATTTATTATTAATAGAAAGACACAGATTTGGAAGTTGCTGCATGCCAATGCAAAGCAGATTAAAGTGAGCCAAATACATTAGTTTTCAAAGTGGGTTCTGGAAATGACAATTCTGTTGACATACTACAAAACCCATTGAGATTGTAGAGTTGCCAAGATTAATCCTTTCTAGGAGGAAGCAAGTTCTTAAAGCATGTATAGAAAATGAATGCTTTTAGAAATTTCCATTTGTGTGTGTGAATCTATGTGCATGTATGCAAGTTCACATATACCACAACAAATATGTGGGTGTCAGAGGGCAACTTGTGGGAGTTGGTTCTTTCCTTCCTCTACCATGTATGCTTGGAGATTGGGCTCAGGTCTTCTGGCTTTGCAGATGGCACCTTTAACAGTGAAGCCACCTTACCAGCCTGAAAATAAGGCTTTAAAGCAAGGTTTTAGATCCCTGTTCACAATTAGTGGAGTAAATCAGTTAAAGCTAGCATTGTTACTGGAACTGTGTTAAAAATAACATAGGTTGATTTGGTCAACTTTTGTTCTACTTTTGAGAAAGGGTCTCCTAGTATAACCCAGGCTGACCTAGATAAGTAGAATGGGTTACTTTTTAACTCATCAATCCTCCAAATTCTTGGTCCCTAGTGCTGGAATTACAAATATGCATTACTATACCTAATCTTAAAAATATATTTTTTAATTTATCAGTAGAGGCTACTAATACTGACTAATGTAGCCAAATTGTTACTAAACATTTAGCATAGGTTAAGTCATTTAATCCTTTTAACGATCCTATGAAGGAGAATGTCATTATTATTAATTATTATTATCTCTACTTCATGAATGAAAAAATGAGGCAGAGAAGTGAAATAAAGTAATAATAACCCAAATAAGATCACTTGTAGGGAAGGAAGGGATTCAACTGGGTAGTCTGGCAATGAATCAAGACCCTAACCACTGAGTTAAGCTGTCTCTCTTCAAATGAGTATTCCAAATCCGTGTGCTTCCTTTTCATTTAAGACTCAGAAGACTATTTGGAGGAATTCTGGTATGTGCAGAAAACTTTAGAACCTTTAAAACTGAGCCAATCATCAATTGGATTGTTGGACTTTCACCCAGCTCTGCTCTAACCAAAAAAGTGTCTGCACCTGCATACTTTCTGCCCCTGATAGTTAAATTCTTGTTCTGTGTTCTATTCTGTCTCATTTAATTATCACAACAGCTTTATATATTACAGTGGCTTTCAGTATATCCATTTAAATCAATACATGACATGGTGCTATGATTTGGATCTTAAATATATCCCCAAAGTTACATGTGCTAAAGACGACTTTATCACTGTAACGAGATGGTAGTACCTTCAGGTAGTAGGGCCTATCTGGAAGTCTTATTTTGGTCATTGGGAGTTTGACGTCAAAGGAATTGTGGGATCCCGGTCTCTTAAAAAGGTGATTATCACACGTATTTATTATAATTATAGAAAGCTAACTGACACATGTGGAAGTCTATAAGCAGGGTCAACCACATATGTCAATTCTGAAAATAAGGGTTTAATATTTCTGCATAGATTTTCCTAAATGAAAAATCTTGCCTTCAAAAGTTAAGTCCATAAGGTGTAGCATAAAGTTGTTTTGATAGCCTGTTCTTCAGTAGCAGAGTTCTTTTTAAACAGATAAGTTAATATAAAAGATATATAGGTGATGATGTTCAGATATGTGGAAATTGGGTTGGGGTACAAACTGCTTTTCAATATCAAGGGCATCTGGTAGAAATAGGATTAGAAACCATAGGAGAAAAGAAAAGGGACTGGGCGGGGGACTGGGCAGCTTTACCTTTCTAGCTGCACTTTAGGAAAATCAAAAGTCAGACACTCAGTGTCATGTTTTTTCAACCAAAAGAAAAAGTGTCCCGGACCTTCACTCCTAGCAGAGACACTCTTGCTTTGCCAGTCTTGGCATATAAATGTGACAGAGGAATAACAGATTGGACTGGTTTAATGGGTGGGAATGGGAGAGCAGGGCAGAAGAAGAAATGAGAGGAGGGATAACTAGCACTAAAGGCCTTTTGAAAAAGTCATACAGAAATCTACTCGAGAAACTTCTTTCAATATATTCATATACACATACATATATACATATATATGTACAATATAAACATACCTTTAAATGTTAATTACCTTATCACAAAGGTTCAGTGGCCCTAACAGACAAATGTTAGCAAAAGAAAAGCCCAGGGCCAGGAATGGACTCTCTTCTTTTGTTGTTGTTGACCAGGAAGTTCCCATGGATCTGCAAGCAATACTGACCATTGCTATTGCACTCAGTTATCTAACAGAACTTGATGGTAAGATTCTACTACTGAAGACACTACATACCTCAGATGTAGAACAAGCACAGAGAAATCAAGCTGGTACTGACCTGAAAGTTTCATCTCTACTGGCTAGCTTTCATGGTACTAGAAGGTGTGTTGCATATTACTGGTAGAGGCAGGTAATCATCAACCTCACCCAGCTGTGAATCCTGGAAGCTACAATGACATGTCTAATGCTGCAAGAGTACATGAATGTTATGATAGTAACCAGCCCTTCTAATCGGCTTTCAAGGCCCACTTCACAAAATGGAGCTCATACTTGACTCTGTAATCAGGGTCAAGAACCTGTGGCTAGACCAGGTGACAAGCTGTAAGGGAGAGTGTACTACTATGATTATCCTAAATAGACACAGTATTAACTGACTCTTAATGACTTATTGTTATAGCCATAGATTTGTGCATCTCTCAGCGCTCACAAGAGAATGTTCTTGCAGCAGATGGTGATTAACACAGAGACTCACAACTTGTTAATAAGCAGAGATTAAGAGACCACAGAATGTTCAGCTCTAAATGGGATTCTTATATCTTATCTCCCAAGGCTCAGGGATCACTGTGGAAGAAGGGGAAGAAAATTGTAAGAGCCCGACAAGGAAACTACAGCACAGGGTAGTTGTACATATGAATCCAAAGCACTTATGATACCACGTATAAGAGCCATGCAGATCCAAGTCAGATAGGAGCCCGGCATGGGTGGAGGCGTGGGGAAGCCCGAGCCTTAGCTAAGGATTTACAGGCAATGGATAGATGGGAGGAGAGGGAGAGTTAGTTCTTACTGGTGTAACACCTGGTAGGTGAGTAGACTCCGAGGAATAGACACACTCACTAGAGTACTTGGGAAACACAGATTAGATTTGACAGAACTTAAAAGAAGACATATAGAGGACCTGAAGTTGGGGAAGGGTAGTAATATGGGAGTAGAGAAGGAGGCAAGAGTCTGAATATGATTGAAGTGCATTGTATGAAAGTCTTCGATCAATAGAAACAGCTTTAAAAGCCTGTTTGCTCATTCATGTTGGAAAATGCTGAATTGTTTCATTTGTTGGCGTAGATGAATTTTACTTATTTGTAATTCATATCTTACATATGTTTACAACTTAGCTGAGGTTATCAAAAGTAAAAATAAGATGTCCAGTATATAAGTTAAGAGCAGGGGTCTAAAGATAGCTGTCAATAAAGTGCTTGTGCAACAAAATAAGGATCTGAGCTAGGTAGTAAGCACCCACATAAAAAGCCAGGCATAGGAGCACATGTTTGTAATCCCAGTACTGGAGAGGCATAGATTGACAGATCTTGGGGCCTGCTGGCCACCAGCCTAGGCTACTTGGTGAGTCCCAGGTCCCAGAGAGACCATCTGTCTCAAAAAACAAAGTGGATGGTTTCTCAGGAATAGCACTTGAGGTTGACCTCTGCCTCCACATGAATGCACATCTAAGTGTATACATACTTAGGTTCACAAGGACATCCATACATCCCTGCACACACACACACACAGAGAGAGAGAGAGAGAGAGAGAGAGAGAGAGAGAGAGAGAGAGAGAGAGAGAGAGAAAGCACTAAGAAAATTAAAAGTAATCCTTCACGGATTCTGTACTAATTACTGTATGACCTCACCTTCTGAAATAACAGAAATTAAACACCAACTTGATTCAGCTTTAGTTAAAATGATAAGAAATGACAAGCCACAGTGATATTATTTTATAGCAGAATGTTCAGATGGTGGCAGATGCAGAGGAAACAAAGAGACTACTTAGGTAAAGGAAGAGTTTTATTTGGAATTAAGTAAATGTGCTAGTTACAAAGTTTTGTGTCTCTGCACCAAATCTCTCCTTCCATCTGTTCCACGATGCTGGAGCTGGCACTTCATAAACCATATTTCAGCAGTGCCAGCTGGCTCACCATTAAGTTCTGTTGGTTTTGGTGGAGGTGATCATCATAGCGGAAAGGCGGGAGAGGAGGGGTGGTGGAGAGGAAAGGTGATTCGAGGGCAAGGACAAGGTGTGTGGAGGAGGAAGGAACTACATGCTGCTTCCTGTCTGCTTCCTATTCCTGGGCGCATCAGCTTGGCATGCTGCGTCTTCCTGGAATGGCAGCTTCTTTCCATCGTAACACTGCCAGCCAGAACCAGCCTGTTTGCACCTCTTTAGAGACATGAGGACCAGCTGCCTGGAGAGCTCTCTGAAGAGAAGGGAGTTTCAGCTCTGTGGGGCTTCCTCTGCAAGCTTCTAAGTTTTACTATGGCCAACCTCTTTTCATTGTTCCCTAGACGTAGGCTTGCAGCTGCTTCTTGCCCTCGCTACCTCCTGTTCCAGTTTTGCCTTTTCAGTCACCTTGTTAACAATTCCCGATGTTAGTTTTCTCTGTTAAATACCTAGTGTGTAGCTGCTGTATCCTGACAGGATCTTACTAGAGACAATGGATACAGACCAAATCTCTTATTATGTTCACCTACGCCTCCCAAGTCTGTAACACTCTGAGCTATTAACGATCTTCCCATGAAAATTTTTGGTTAAACCTAAAAAGTTTCTTTTAACAAGAAGAATGGAAAAACATAATTTTATTCTTTTTTGTTTTAGATAAATTATGCTTATCAGGAAGATTGTAATTTGCTTTCCTTTATGGTATAAATGAACAGTTAGTCAAACCCATTACTGCATGAATTATATGCCAGTTAGAAAATTCGCCAGGCCCAGGTTTTCTTTCTCTATTTGTTATCTTAGTAAATAAATAAAATGAAGTTGGTAGTGCTAACAGCTCAAAATATAAGCTCAATAGGAAGTCAGAATTTGTTTTGGATGTTTTGCTATTAGAAGGGTGCAGGATGGTAAGAAGATTACAAATTTTATAAAGGAATGATGATTATTTTGGGAACCGATGATTCTATTTTCAAATTTGACTTAGCTTTTGGCTTTCTTCAAGTCGCAGCAATAATCATTGCCTTTATGAGCAAGTAAAATGAAGTCAACCTTTTCTTCCAGATATTAGTCCTGTGAACAAGGAAAGGTTCAATTCCCATGGCCCAGGGCCTCCAGCACGAATGGCCAAAAGACCCAAAGGACAATACAAGGGCTGAGATTATGAAGCACAGAGGACCTGCATTTTGAGTTTTAAAAGGTAAGAGTCAGAGCTATTCAGCATTATTTTAAGATTGGAGGGTAGAATAGCATATTCCAGGTCTTGGACAAAACACCCTGTCAAATAAGAGTTTTATATCCATAAACATTCTAAATAACTTAGATCTGCCTGACAAGAAATACTAAAGAAAGTCTGGATTAATAGAAAATAATACAAGATGATAACTTGAATTCATAAGGTGAAATGATGTGGTAAAATATGCAAATATTTCAAAATGTACAAATATATTTCCTTCTGTTTTAACTGTTTGAAGAGTCATGCAACCGCTGGCTAGAGAGAGAGCTTAGTGGTTAAAAGCACCAGGGACCCTTCCACAGGACCTGGGTTCAGCTCTCACACCTACAAGGTGGCTTATGACTATCAGGAACTCTGGTTTCAGGGGATCAAGCTGATGCTTTCTTCTGATTTCCATAGACTTTGCACAACATGGGTGCACTGATGACAAAGCACTCATATGCATAAAGTAAAAATTAATTAATTAATTCAAAATTCTATCAAAACAGTAATTATATGCTGTTCTGTACAGTCTTTAGTATTAATTATGAGCAATGCAGCAGTACTAAGAGCACAAAGAGAAAAAGTCCCACATTGTGGAAAAGTGCCAGTGTTTTATTGGAATTACTTCCTCTGTAGTCACTTAACATAGACTGTCAATTATATAGGAATAATAACATTATAGAGTGACCTACAGCATAATTCTAAGAAAATAACTCAGAAGATAAAGAGTTTGATAGGGAAAGTTGTCATGGCTCATACATATAGTCCTAAAATTTGATAGGCAGAGGCAGCCGGATTGCAGGGAGTTCAAGGTTAGCCTGGGGTACACAGTGGGTTCCATACAACCTAGTGAAACCATCTCAAAAATAACATTCTGAGGGATAGTGAGGTTATTCAGCGGGTAAAAGTGCTTGCTACACATGACTGGCAATCTGGGTTTGCTCTCAGGAACCCACATAAAGGAGAAAACTGACTCTACAAAATTGCCCTCTGACCTCCATTCTCACATGATGTTGCATATATATATATATACCTGCTCTCTTTTAATCATACATACATACAATATTAAAAAGATTTTTAAAAATTGACAGAGGAATTAAAATTATCCACTAAAAAAATTGACACAAAAGGGAATTAAGAGGAATATATAGAAAATCTGTGGGAAATTTGGAAGACAGGCAGAAAAAAAATGGCAGATATCCTTTTACTGAAATCAATAGTTATATTAGATGTGGTTACACAGCAATCAAAGAGCAGAGGTTTTTAGATTGGATAGAAAAGGTACAATGCAGAATGAAAGACAAAACTGGTTAAAAATAAAAGAAGATTAAAATAAGTGGAATGGATAAATTCCTGTCAGACAAAAATGGAAATACAAAAAATATCATAGAGACACTGAAGGGCCCGCCATAGTGGTAAAATAACAACATATGAAAGTGACGGGATTTTAACTATAGTTGGCTAATGAAGCACCTGAGATCATAGCTAAAACGGGCAAAATTAAAAAGAGAAGTAGGCAATTGTGAAACTATAGCGATTTTAACACCCCAGTTTTAATATCTGCTAGAACAAAGAAGCATAGGCCAAAAAAGAATAGGACACTATGAACTCACTTAACTTACTGGTGTAGATTGTGATGAGCTAAGACAGACTTCATCCACATCCCTTCCCGTATAGAAGTACATATGAATTTCAAGTATACCTGGAATGTTTTTCAGGATAGGCCACATGGAAAGTCAATCACTGGGAGAATGTTCTTGCCACAGTAGAATAAAATGCACAGTAACAGCAATAAAGGAATAAACTTGAGAGATTCCCATATATTTAGAAATGAACAATTCTGAATTACATGCAAGGTGAAGAAAAATCATAAGGGATGTTGGAAAATGCTTAAGTGAATGCAACAAAAAAATTTCCAAACATATATGATACAACTAATGCCTTTGTTAAAAGAAAATGTATGGCTTTACAAACTTGCATTTGGAAAGCAGAAAAACCTAAAAATCAATATTCTGAGTTCATCTTTACGAAAATGGGCAAAGAGCCGATCAAATCCAAATTAAGAGGAAATAACCAATGAGTAGGGAAAGAGTCGCCAATATTCTAAGAGGTTTATGGTATCTTAATTTTAACGTCAGACAGAATTAATGAAAAACGGGAAAAATGGACCAGTACAATATTAACAAAGAATACTGAATCAATACAAGAAATTTAACCCAGAAATGTATAAAGGACATTATTATATTACTGATCAATTGGGATTCACTCAAGAAATGTACATGATTAATAAATGCAAGTCAATTAATGTAATCTACTATATTTATAGAACAAATGCAAAACCAGAATAGATTATTTCAATAAATTCAGAAAAATGTATTACCAATTCATGACTAAAACTTACAAGTTAGAAATAGAGGTATACTTCCTCAGCCTACTAAAATGCTTAACTGCCTCCTCTTTATCCTACCTGTAAGAGAAGGATGGGAAGGAGTCTTGACTGAGGGTTCTGGAGATGGTAGACCACGTAGTCACAGACACTTGACAAATGAGATCCACAGCAATGCATCAATCCCACACACTTGCAGCCCAGGGGAGGAGGATACCTCCTGCCATTGTGGGCCACAAGAGGTAGTAGTGGGGGGATAGTGTGAACATCTGGGGCAGCTTTGTACTGTCAAGAGAGTGAGGTGCTCTCGGGGCCAACAGACAGATGTGATTTTATTAATTAAGTAATTCTGTGGCTGTCAGGGCCTGAATACCAGTCTTTGCAGAGAGTTGGGAACTAAACTTGCTGTTTGGTTTGAATTACTTGGTTATGAGAACTTACTGAGGGGCAGAGAGGAGAGAGGGAACCTGCAGTTATGCCATTTGAAGGTCTCCCAGTTTCACCAGGTGTTAATAGTACTTCTGCCTTGATTTTAGGCCTTACACTAACCCACCAACTAAGCAACAAAATTCACAGCCAAGGTAATATTGTTGGACAAATGCTTTCCTTCCAGAGTCAGAAAAAGGCAAGGATGTCCACTGTCAGCAGTTCCATTCAGTATTGTACCAGGACTTAGCCAGTATGGCAAGGCAAGGAGAGAAATTAATGTGACACAGGTCAGAAAGGAATGCCTGAAACTGTTTATCTGCAGATAATTAGGTATTATTTGGAAAAAATCCTAGTGAATCTAAACAGTTACTAAAACTAATAATCCAGGTTAATACTAATAAATCCAGATTTAAAGGGACAATAAGAATACATGAAGCCACTTCTATTTCTATATTGTAGCTATGAACACCTTAGAAAATTAAAAAAAATTTTCCTCCTAAAATCACCAACAATAATAGACTATTGAGGAATAAATTTCTAGCAGAAGTTGCAGAGACCTCTATCCCTGAACATTGCTAGAAGAATTAAAGAAGGTCTAGTCAAACGAAGAGACACATCATATTCAAGCACTGAAAAACTCTAAATTACTAAAGTGGAAATTCTTGGTAAATTGATCTGTAGCTTCAACATCATTTTACTAAAATCTTAGTAGGCTTTTATGTAGAAATGGATAAAATAATCCTAATGTTTTATGGAAATGCAAAATATGGAATAGCCCAAGTAACTTTGAAGGGGAAAAAGTGTTGCATTCTGTAGACTTAAAAAATGTCTCAACCCTGCGATGAAGCTACAGCAATCAAGATGGGACAGTCCTGACATAAAAATAGATATATAAATGGATGTAACAGAAGAGGAGAGTCTGGAGATAAACTTTTCCATTTATGACCAACTGAATTTTGACAAATATGCTAAGCAATTCAGTGAGGGAAAGTCTGTTCAACCAAGAAAAAAAATGCTAAGATAATTGGTTACTCATATGTCCAAAAGAAAAAAGAACAGCAAAAAGACTCTTCACAGTATACAGACAATTAGCTAAAAGTATTTTACAGATCTAAATGTAAACACTAAAATTATACAATTTCTAGAACAAAACTTTAGTGGCATTGGGTTAGAAGAAAATTCTTAGACATGAGACCAAAAGCATGATCCATATCATGGGCTTCTATTTAGCCACAACAAGAAGGAAATCCTGTCATCTGTATGGAATCAGAGAAGACTGTATTAAGTGACACAGGGCAGGTGCAGAAAGACAAATCCTACATGATCTCACTCATATACTGTAGTGGTTTGAATGAGTGTCCCTCAGAGGTCCCAAATATTGGACACTTGTCTCCAGTTCATGATGCTTGGGGAAGCCCTAGAACCTTCAGGGTATACAGCCATGCTGCAGGAAGCATGTTACTGGTGGTGGGCTTTACTAAATTGCAAATTTGGCTCCAGTTAGCCTGCTTGAAGATATGAGCTCTTTGCTTTCTGCTCCTGTCACCTCCTGCCACCATGCCTCCCCTGTCATTGTGGTCTCTCCCCCTGGAACCATAAACTTAAATAAACTCTTCCTTCTGTAAGTTTCCTTGGTCATGGTGCTTTGTGACAGCAACAGAAAAGTAACTAATACATGTATGGAATCTTAAAAAGTTGCTCTCAGAGTTGAGATTAGATTAGTGGCTACTAGAGGTGAGGGATAGCAGAAGGTAAGGTGTTGGGAAGGAGAACAGTTGATTAATGGTTATTAAGTTCCAGTTAGAGGCAAGAAGTTCAAATGTTCCCTTTTATAGCAGAGTAATTATTGATAACCATAGTACTACAATTTTAGACCTGGAACAAAGGATTTTAAAAGATTCTACAATAAATGATAAATGTTTGAGGTGACAGGTATGTTTACTCTGATTCAATTACTTAATACAATGAATACTAGTATTAAAATATCACAAGGTATCCTGTTAACATGCACAATTTTGTATTTTTATGCATAGGCTATCTTTTAAAAGAAAATATATAAATAACTAATTAGCAGATGAAAAGAAGCTCAGTATCATTAGGAAAAAGCAAACTAAAAAATCACAATGAGAACTCAGGATGCATTTCAGTAGTGCTGTGTTTGCCCAGCGTGTGTGAGGATTAGAAAATAAGTAAATCTTAAAATTAAATTTAAAAAATGCTAAATAAAGAAAATAAATAAAATCATATTAAGACACCAATCCATGTCTTACAATGACTAAAAATGATCGATAGCCTGGCCAGAAGGCTCAGCAAGTGTGTTCACTCGGCACCAAGCCCAATGACCTGACTTAAGAAAATAATTATTTATTAACAAATAATGATACAGAACATTTTCAGCACAATAAGGTATTCTGTGCTGTTCTTTTATAGCTCTACTCAATTTTGTTTCATTTTTTCACTATCTACCGATTCTCCCTCCCCAACAACTGTTATCAGTTGTTACAATTTCTCATTGTAAGAATGTCATAAAGGAGTTTATCCTTCCAGAACTGGCTTCTTTTTTTCCTTAACAGAATTCTCCAGACACTTCTCCAAATATTATGTTTTGAGAATGCATTTTGTTTTATTGAGGCGTAACTCTGCACTCACTGAAATACACACACGCTGTTTTCAGTCTTTGGCTATGTCAAACAAAGATGCTTATGTACGTTTGGGTTCTTTGCATGAGGGCAAGTGTCATTTCTCTTAGATAAATGCCAAAATGTGAGTTTCTGAGTCCTATGAATACCTGCAGGTTTAGTTTAAGAAATAACAAAAGTATTTTCCAGAGTAGCCGAGAATTAACTTTTAACGAGTAAAACAGTTTATTGTTGACACTGACCAGAGAGGGAAAGGAGACAGTGCTTTCTTAATAAGGCAAAGATAAGCAATTCATTAACACTAACTTAAAGGTTCACAATTTTATTGCTGACCTAAGAGGTCAACAATAGTACTTGCACAGTACAATGATGTGGAGTAGACACTAGGTATTTTACTCAGTACTTTGGGATCAAAATACAAGAAATGGAGTCTATATATTCCTAAATACATAAGCCTGGGTTTACTTTGTTTTTCATTAAAGATCAAGCCCTCAGAAACATGAGACATGTTGTTTTCCAGGAAAACAGTATAACTTCTATGCTTTGAGGTTGAAAAATAAAAATTTCAGAGGAGTTTTTGAATAATTTAGGAGGTTCTAAACTTTGAGGCATAATATTCCCATCATAAAATCATTACTGTACCATGCATCATTTTGAACTAGTCATTTTCCAGAAATCAGCTATCAACAACAGAAGTTATGTGTAGAACATACTCACATTATGCTTGTACCAGGCCACTCCCAACCACAAAGCTGCTTGGTTTATTAAAGATGTATATGCATCTTAAACCAGATTTAAAAGGCATCATGAGGTTCTTTGCATGAAGACCGGGATTTTCTTCTACTTAACAGCTGCCACTGTGACTTGAATATGAAGTTTGTCCTCCAGGTATTCATGTATTGGAGATTTGGTCCTAGGTATGGTGGCAGGACCTTTAAGAGGTAGAGTCCATTGGGGCCTGATTTGAGGGTATACCCTAGGAAGGGATTACGGGCCCCCATCCGTTCTGACTTCCTGCCTAGAGCTCCTTCCCACTGGCTAGGGGATTCTGGTATCAGCCATAGCATGGTCACCAAAGCTTAAACCATGCTTTTTGGATTTCTGACCTTCAGATGTATGATCCAAATAGACCTCTTGTCTTCATAAAGTTACTATATCTCAGATATTTCGTTAGATAAACAAAAATCATGTTACTCTCTATACAACCTCATTTAGGTGTGTCTGAGTATCTGATTGCAAACAAAGTGTAACTCCAGAGACATTAGGCACTGGTCAGGTCCCCAAAAGTCCTACTCCAAGTTTCTATGAGGTTTCCTTGTTCGTTCTACACAGACAAAGGTCATTTCTTATCCTTCATAACATTTTCATTATATCTTTTTGCAGACTAGAACTGCTACAGTATCTTTTTATTATTCTTATTTATTATCCATATTCATCTTTTGATGTAGTTGCTTTAACTCATTATTGTCATCTGGACAATAAAAATTAGACTTATTCTTTCTGATTACCCCATGAGTATTCACCTCTTTCTCATAATTACATGCTGGATGAGTTTTAATTTCTTATTACTGATTTATAGCCTTCTAAAATATTCACATTTATGGAATGCCCACTATCCCCACTGAGATATCACTGGGGACTCTGGTGAGAAGATGGATGCACCTCCTGCCCTAGTGGTGGAGACAGATGTGAAGAGGATTATTATACAAATAATGATCACATTAGAGAACACACTAAACATATAAATATGTATAACCTACAAGCATACGCATAAGGGAATCAATACAATGTGTCAAGGATTTGTAGGGTAGAAAAGTCACATTTGAACAGATCTGAAAATGATTTGGTGTAATCAGCGCCAAATGGGAAGAAGTGTGTCCAGAATGAGGAATCTGCACAGGAAAGAACCCAGTGAGTGTCACTGAAGCTGTTTCTTAGAGGTAAGGGACAAGAGCTGGGGAGATGGGAGGTGAGCATGCCCAGTCTAGTAGCCCTGTGATTTATTCAAGTTGCACCAGAATGATTTTTAAACATGCATTGCCATTTAAAAAAGAATCCGTCCTGGAAAGTGAAATGAAGTCCTCGAAGCATGGGGAGGTGCGCACGAAGCAAACTAGGAGTCTTCTCAGCACAGTTCAGGAGAGGTGATTGATTTGGTGAATTACTGTGTTGGCACCAAAGAATGAGAAAGGGCCTCAGAGATAAGTGTAAGAGCTGGTTTGTATCCATAGCAACAGAGTAGGCATACATTTAGGTTGGGATATCTTGAGTATGGGCTAGAAGGTGAATTTTAAACAGGACTTGCCCCTCTGTTTTCACAATTGCGCCCCAGTGCCTCAGGAACCATATGTAGAGTCGGCAGATTTGTAACAGGAGAGAGCTTGAGCTAAAAACACGTGGAAGTTTGCTCTCCCAGATTCTGTCAGAAGTCACGAGAATGGTGAGCCCCTCAGGGGATGGAAAAGCTGAGTGATGAGAGACAAGCTCCAGGCTTAGTGCTGGCAGCTTTCAGTAGCACCCAATGTGGTGGTCAAAGCATTTGATCATCATTCTCACATTAGATTCCACGGAATTGCTGGTCAGTTCACCTGTGTGTGTCTTGACCACGCTCAGGTTCCATTGCCTCCACCGCAGCACTGAGTTTGACTCTGCCTTCCGAGGCAGAAACCCTGCATTACGGTGCTCTTCCTTTCTCCCTGCCCTTAGGGGAAGAAAAATGGATGAAAGGATGGAAGAGTGGAAATCAGGGCATGCAACAAGGCGCTGGCACGTTGACGGAAGACTCAGTGTCCTGCAATACCCTTTTGCCATTTTTCAGGGCGGGGTCAGATGTGTAATAGACATTTTTGGCTAGGAATGCATTTCCATGCTCTTTATAAGTCAGCAGCTTGCTCCAGCAACTTCCTCTTCCCAGACCTCTTGCTTCTCCCCCTGCTTAATGCACCCCGAGCAGACAGAAATTTGTTAATCTCTTGCATAAAATCTGCCTATCGCTGAGCTAAATTTATTATGAAAAAAAGAATCCATTGCCCCCATAAATTTCACGTTATTCTTTTCCCATGGACTTGGGTGTCACAAGCCTCCTTAATAATTACAGCTCTAATGAGCTGTGAACATACACATTTCATACTTAATTTCTCCTTAATAAAATGAGATTTAATCAAATGAGATCTTTTCGTAGTATAACGGTTGCTAAAGATGCAAGTGTGCTAATGAAACCAATTACTTTCCTTGTATAAGAATTCGTTCTGAAATGTAATTTTCTGATTTTACTCATGTTTCTATTTCATTTTCTAGAGGAGAGTGAGAAAGTGCTTACTAGAATATAAACTGTGCCAAGTGACCAATACAAGATGATAAGTCATTGAGTCTTATTTTTAAAATTAATATCACAGAAGTCTGCTATGTGTGTCTACAATAATTAATGGTTATCTTTCTTATAATTAAGCGATTCGTTTTCAAAACATGAAGAGGTTATGGACACATTATAAGATCTAATTGTCAGCACACAACCCCGCCCCCCCATCATGAATGAAGCTCTGTGAATACATGTAACTATTACTATTACTGAATTTTTATTTGTGGATTAATTGGTTTTAATTTTTCTAAATACTATTAATATACTCATTTTAAGACTTAAAACCTATTAATTGAAAATAATACTAACTAGTGAAATGCAAACAGGGCATTCCAGAAAGTGCGAACGATGATGAGTACTGTGTGAGAATTAAATGAATTCACATTCGGGGAGGATGCTAACACATGACAAGCCAAATTCACTTTGGCTGAGCTTGCTGTTGCTGCTACTTGTAAACACAGTTCCTATTTAATCTGTACTAGAGACTATCATCTAGGTAGGCATCACAGCTATTTTGGAAGTATAATCATTCAAAAATATTGGCTACTAAGCAAGAATTTAGTGGATAAACCAAATAATTTCTAATATGCCAGAAGAACCCCTATACAAAAGAATTCTTTAAGTGCATAATTGCTTCTTCAGGAATATCAAAGATGCCCTTAAGAAAACTAAATTTCCTTTCTGATGCCACATTACCCTGGCAGACGTCGTAGCTTGCCTCTATGACAGCCTGCTTTGGAATCCATTCCTGTTTGAATTGGAATGAAGCACATTGTGAGATCTGAGGTACAAAATGACCTTGAATGCTAACATTCTCCATCTGAACCATTTATTGGTTCCATTTTCACTCCCTCTTCCTTTTCTGAATGGTCATCGTTTATCCTCTGCCTCCCTTCCACTCTTACAGATTCTCTACCCTCAGTCACTGATTGTCCTGTCCTTTTCAGTGCCTCCTGCGCTGTCAAACGGGATTGACTACTGGCCTGCATCTCACACTATTTCAATCCCTCTCTGTCTGAGACAGAGTTTCTATATGTAGCTCAAGCTGGCCTTTAGCTTGCTGTGGTCTTGCCTCAGCTTCTTGATTGCTGGAATTATAGGCATGCACTATCTTGCCTGGCCTCTAGGTGCTTTTCCTAAGTCTACTCTTCACTTAGGCTGAGGTCTTGGCTTCCTGTCTTTCTGTCTGTCAGGCCTGTCTGTTGCTGGCTACCCTAGCATAACAGACAATTAAGCAAACTGCTGTGATGTAGAGATTTCCTTATTTTGGGGAAGTGTTATGAGTCTTCCTGAACGCTTCTCTTGCCTC
Organism: Eospalax fontanierii; assembly: GCA_035773235.1. Lineage (NCBI taxonomy): Eukaryota > Metazoa > Chordata > Mammalia > Rodentia > Spalacidae > Eospalax > Eospalax fontanierii. The sequence continues at coordinate 72,128,558 of CM069528.1, read as the reverse complement.
CTATGTCTTTATCTTTTTCTGCCTGGACATTTTATAAATAATGCAAGGAAGACCAGGCATGATAGTGGGTGGCTTGCTATAAATCACTGTAAGTCATTCCAAATTCTGTTCACATATACATTCACACCACAGCCTTCTGCAAAGGGCAGGGTTACTATACTTCTGGAATCCTATGACTGACTGAGAGGTACTCAACCTTGATTAGGGTAAACAAATCAAAATGTTTGTATCTTAGTTTACTAGAATAAGTCAAAAAAAAGAAATCCAGTTTTTATGGCAAAATCGCCCAACATATAGTTTTTTAGTACTCTTCAACACACAGGTACTTAAAGCTTAAAAAAAAAAAACAACTTTTGTTAGGGTCTCCCATTCATAGAGATTTAGTATACCTGGCCTTTGGCACACTAATCCACAGGGGGAATGGAGCAGGGATAGTGGGAACTTTCCCCCATCTGAAACCCCTGTTTACATTATCATGATGAGGAAGGCATTCTTTGACTTCTGTTTGGCTTGTTGCTTTAATCAGCTACTCTGACACCTCCTACTCTCCAACTTCGCTGAACTCCTGATACTTATGAAAGACCCCCAAACCTAAATCACTTGTTTCTGGACAGTAAAAATTGGTTATTTCAGATGCTAAGCTTTGGAATAATTTGTTACATGGGAATAAACAGATAATTCTCTATCACTTCATAGATACATCTGAACTTTCAACCACTTTAATGTATTTTATATCTACTATCTCACTTCTTCCTAAATGTAATAGTAGCTAACATTGAAAGAATACTTACCTTAGCCTATAATCATGCAGCATTTGAGAAGCTGAGATAGGAAGAGGAAGAATTCAAGGTCAGCCTAGGCTGAACCATGTGATCTATTAAAAAATTAAAATAATAAAAAAACCTTGCTTGTTCAAAGTACTGTATTAGGTACTTCACACACATTCTGTCAAGTAACTTCCCCACAATTGAGATGAGACTATTCATCTCTTCTTTATAAATGAGATTGGAAAGCACAAGATATTAATCATTTGGTCTGGATTACATAAACGGTAGGAAGAGAAGAGTCAAACCTTTGGTCCTACCAGTACTCAAGAAAATAGAACCCAGAGCAGTGAGGTTATTTGCTTAATTCCACAACTGGCTAGCCATAGAGACAAACTGAAGTTCTGGTCTCTTTACTTCTCTCTTGGGATCTCTGGACTTGTGAACACACTGAGACACTATTCTAAGCTGCCATCTGGAAAGAGGGACTTGCCCAGGGACTTGATGGCAGGAAGCCTACCGAGGCATGATGTCCAATGCGAACTATATATTTGCATTCTGGGGAGTATCTACCTATATGTGAAGTCTTCACCATCTGAGGACCCAGAGCAGGGGCTTCTCACATTGATCTGTACCAGACAAAGCTGATTCTAAATTAGCAGGAAAAATAACAGGCAATAGAACACAGGAGAATGGCAGGATTCCAAAAGGACACTATATCTGGGGATCATGAGTTCCCAGGACATGTGGGAATTAAGGGATATGGTTTTCTTCAATTAAAGGTTCCGTAATTCTGACATATTAAATTGGCATTCATGATAGTTCTTAGGAACACTGGGCTAACACTGCACATTAGGGTAGAGCAATGAGCAGTGCTTATTTCTATGTGGGTAAGATACCATTAAAGAGAGAGATTATTATTTAAGAGAGCAAAGACTTCAAATACTCCAGTTCTCTGAAGCACTTAACATCTCTGTGGTAAAATTTGATTGGAATCTATAGAGGAATTTCAAGTCAGGCCTGGTGGTACAAATCTAACCCAGATGAGATCAGAGAATCACAAGTTCAAAGCCATCCTGGACAACTTAGTGAGACCTTATCTTAAAATTTAAAAAAGCTAGCAATCTAAATCAGTAGTAGGAACTTGCCTTGCACCCACATGAGGCTCTAGGTTCAGTCTCCAGTACCGCAAAAATTATAAGTAAATAAAATAAAAACTTGAACAGGGGAGTCAGGTCAGTGTCAGTAGCTCTCTGAAGGGCCACAGAAAATGCACAATCCCAGGCTCTTGCAGATTCTTTTCCTAGGATGACCTGTGACTCTGAACAGCTAGTCTGTATAGTACCACCAGCTGATTCTGATGCAATGGATTCTTGCCAGTTGTTTAGGAACTGTAGTGTATATGCTCATTATACAACCTGCATATGATGTTTATCAAAACAGATCCACTAAGGACTTCGAGTCCCATAAAAACTGGAAGTTGTAAATGCTTTCAGAAATGATTCTGAAATTTCCTATCCCTTGTGTTCACACTGGAACTTTATCCTTTATTGACTCATCACCGCAGTTATATTAGTAAACTTTCATTTACCACCAGCTTTCTCCCATTTCCCACAAACCTTGAAGCAGGACAGTGTTCCTAGAACCTGAAGACAGCCCACTTCAGAATCACAAAGGAGACATGTATCATAAAAACTGAAGAAATAAGTGACTTTCCAATAAGCCTCTGTCTGTTTGGCCTTAAAATGGCCCTGTAAAATGGGCCTCAGCCCCAGCTGCAGAATCCTTTAGTCTCAGCACAAGTGGTCTTTCCTGGTTCATTTTCAGTTTCATCACTGATCTGTGTTCTGGAATTCAAGCAATGGAATTCCATCAGTAAGTCAGCAAAAAGCCTTTTGAGCTTCTTGCTCTGACGTCTGAACTTCTGGTCTACTATGTGATTCTCCTTAAAGATCACCTGGTGATTTGAGTACCTTCTATTACTCAACAAGGACACTTTATCACCTGCCCTCCTCTGCCCAGTCTGACCAGTCTCTATAATCTCTTCATCAACCTAGTTCAAGTTCTGATATATACCACATTTCTTTGAGACTTGGAGATTTATCTACAGGAAGGTTTTCTGAAACAATATTTCTTGCATATTTAAGGCATACAAAGCTTCTTTGGTTATAATCACATAAGTCACTTTTAGAAAAAGTAACTCTGAGCTAATTTGAAAAATAAAATGAGTTACTAAAAGCAAAACTCTCATGTTTTAAGAGAATTTTAATTTCATGATATTTTAAGAGAGTCCTTTGTATTTTATTCACCATGAATAATGGATGGCAACTCTCTTAACATATCTCATTACACTTGCAGCATGCAAATACGAAGTTCCTTAAAATGGCCTCCTGTCAAGTACATATGATTTCTATTTGTCTGCTGTTAATGTAATTGACTAAACACTTGGTTTTACTGATTATGCTTTCCCTTGTAAACCACTTACTTTATGGGCACAAGCAGCTGTGTTTATGCTTCTGTAATTTTCTGGTTTCATAATGAAGTTTTCAGCATCCAATTCAAGAGTAATAGGTATTCTAAGCAACCAGGCACCAGCTGGCAAGTTCTTTACAGATAAAGGCAATATTCCGTCAGCACTTGTACATGTCATAGAGAAAGATACATGTATGCACACGCAAAACCACTGCAAGCACAAGAATCAGGAACACGAACAAGGAAGAAACATAAACTTTTAGGAAATAATTATCAATAATGAAAGTTCCAGATTGTGCTGGATAGCTTTAGTCATCAACTTGAAACACCTCAAAAGAGGGACTCCCAATTGGGGAATTTCTTCTAGGAGACTGGCCTGTGGGAAAGTCTGTGAGACATTTACCTGATTGTTGAGTGATACAGGAGGGTTCACTGTGGTGGGCAAGTAGTCCTGGCTGAAATAAGAAAGCAGGGTGAGCATGGCCAGAGAAATAAGCTAGTAAGCAGCATTTCCTCAGTGGTCTCTGCTGCAGTTTCTGCATTCAGGTTCCTGCCCTGTTTGAGTTCCTGCCTTGACTTCCCTCAAAGATTGACTGTGATCCTAACATGTAAGCCAAATAAACCCTTTCCTCCCGGAGCTGGTTTTGGTTAGTGTTTCAGCATAGCAATAGAAAACAAACTAGGACACAGATTCAGTTAAGAGAACCAATGCTTTCCTCTTCTGCCATCCCCTTAAAGTGAGACTGAAGTGTGTTTGTGTGTGTGTGTGTGTGGGTGGGTGGGTGTGTGTGTATGGGTGTGTGTGTGGGTGTGTGTGTGTGTGTTATGCATATGTCCACATGTGGAGACATGTGGTAGCTGTAGGTCACTGTTAAGTATCTTCCTCAATCACTCTCTACCTGGCATTTTATATTTCTGTATGTATATGCATATATATATATATATATAATGTATGTATGTATGTGTACAGGTGCGCATGTGCCATGGCTTGTGTATGGTAGTCAGAGGACAACCAGAAGGAGGCAGTCCTCTCCTTCCACCATATTCCACCATATGGACACAAGACCTGGACTCAGATAATCAGGCTCAATGCAAAAAGCTTTACCTGCTGAGCCATCTTGCTACTATCCTCCTTCTTACTGTTTTTTAAGGAGTTTATTTAATGTGTATGAGTGTCTTACTTACATGTATGCATATACACCCTGTTCATGCCTGGAGGCCAGCAGGAGGTGTCATATCTCCTGGAACTAGAGTTTCAGATGGTTGTTTGCTGCCATGCCATGTGAGTGCTAATTGAACGTTGTTCCACTTCAAGAGTAGCCAGTTCTCCTTATCCCTGAGCTATCTCTACAGACATTGGCAATCTCAACTGAGGTCTTCATGCTTGTGCAGCAAGCATTTAACCAGTGAGTCATCTCCCTAAGCTCAAGATTTTTTTTAAAGGAATTTACATTAGTATTCAGAGAGTGAAATTAAAAGAAGCAGGTAGAGAAAAGGAAAAATACTGAAAGCCTCTCATACAGGAAGTCCATGAAAATGAATAGGAAAAATAGGAGGAAAGGAAAGAGATTGAGGGGAAGTGGGTTCGGAAGAAGAGTGTCAAAGTGACTCAAGAGTCATGCAACCCATGAGCTGCTCTCTATCAAACCCTCTGTATGACTACTGAACAAATTCCCTCCACCAACTCTCTGGTCAAGACTGTTTACTCTGTCCCGACCAGTTCTGCTCCTTTGACTAGTTATATGCAACGAGTAAGTTCCAAAGTTCTGTTATACAATGTAGGATTTAGAGTTAGCAATAAGTTGTGCACTTAAAATTTGTCAGAGAATTGATCTCATGTTAAACATTAACAACAATAACAAATCACTAGGAGACACAAAGACATCTTTCAAGGTGATGCATACATTGCTTATTAACTGGGTTGTGCTGGTAACACGAGTGTATGCATGTGTCCAAACTCACCGAACTGGATACACTGATTATGTATAGTTATTTATATACCAGCTATACTTCAATAAAGCAGGGAGCAAATTAATTAGATACTATAGCTTAGAAATACTTGCATACATTTATCTATTTCCTTAGCCTCATGAGGAAGACCGATGTTGGAGAGTTGGTTTAAAATCAGGTTCTAGGGGTGCAGAAATTGCTAGGTGGTTAAGAGCATTGATTGCTTTTGAACCTCTTTTGCAGAGGACCCAGGTTGCGATTCCTAGTATCCACATAGTAGTTAAACCGCCAACCATATCTCCCAGTTCCGGAGGCGCCGGCACCGTCTTCTGACTTCGAGGGCATTGGGTGACATGGTGCATTTACACGCATGCAAGGAGAACACTCACGCACAAAATAAAAATAATTAAAATAAAATAAAATCAGGTTCTGCCATCACCATTGGCATGACCGTACTCCACCTCCATCTCTGTGGCTTTCTTAGGGTTAGGAATAATGAAATGGGAATATGGTGGTTTTAATTAAAATGTCCCCCATAGGCCCTAAGTATTGGGGTATTGTGTCCCCAGTTGTGGCACTGTTTTGGGAGGTCTTAGAAGGTGAGGCGTGTCTCTGGGGGCGGGCTTAGAGAGTTCTTAAGCCTTGTTGGATCGCTAGCCATCCTTGGCTTCCTGTGCCTGCTTGAGCATGTGAGGCTTAGCCTCTGGGTCTACTTTAGCCACATCTGCCACCATGGGTCCCCGCCACAATGAAGTCGGGCCCCTTGGCACCGTAAGCTAAGTAAACTCTTCCTTTTGTAAGTTGCCCTGTCATTGTTTCTGTCACAGTAACAGAAAGCAAATGAATACAGGGAGAATAAAGCCATATTGACCTCAGGCTCCATGAGTTTGAACTCCATCTTACAGCTAGGCAACACCTAAGAATGCCGTTGTCTTCAAGGACCGAATAGAAAGTTAATGTTGCAAAGCATCAAGAATAGTGCCTGGTGCTGTTAGTACTCAATAAAGCTCAGTCCTTAGAAATGAAAGCAGGTGATTGGGTATGGCATTGACAGTGATGTCTCCATCATGGAGGGCAGTGTGATTTTTGTTTTACCTTATTGGCCTACTATTAGTACTTGAAATGGTATTAGGCTATCCAAAGTCACAAGGAGCTTTTCTTTATTTATCACTTTGTTGTATGCCCCGTAGCACTAACTGTACTTGCCTTTACTTGTGTAATGCTGCCTGGATAGTTATCCAGGATTTAAATTGTTCTTTATTAATTTTTTTTTCATGTCAAGTTTTCATGTAGCCCAGACTGGCCTATGTAGCTGAGGTTGGCCTGAAACTACTGTCTCTACTTCCCAAGTGCTGAGATTATAGGTGTACACTGTACAGCTTAGCTTTCAAAAATATTTTTAATTGTGTAAGAAATCTATAAATATCTTCCCTTGGTTAAAAAAGTAGACACTGGAAAGGGTAAAATCTACTCTAAAGATCAAATTTTATCATAGATCCTTCCCCTAATGACCACTGCTGTATTGATTTTGATGATTACCCTTTTACAATTTGTGTTTCACATCTCAGCGTGAACTGACATGCACATAGCGACGGCTTTCCGGGTTTACCAGAGGACGAGAGTCTGTTAGTGCTCATGTAACCGTAAGTGTTGGCCCATTCTCATCTGTGCTGTTAGAAATTTTATCTTGTCGACTCTTCTCTAGATATTTACCACTTTTATTGATCTTTTCAAATAACCAGCTTCTGGTTTTATTGATTTCCTGCATTTGATAAATTGATTTCTTCCTTAATTCATCCTTTTTGTTTTTCTGTTCATTTTAGTTTCTATTGCTGTTTTTTCATTAGTTTCATGAGATAGAAGCCTGCACAACTGATTATAGATTTTTCTTTTAGTCTAAAATATGGATGTATTGATAAAATGTTCCTTCTTGGCACTACTTTCACTGCAGCAAATACATTTTTATAAGTTGCATTTTCATGTTTTATGTGTTAAAATATTTGCTCCCTACCTCAGAGATGTGTTTGTGGCATTGTAATCAATCAACCAATTAATTCTTTATTAGTATAGATTTATTATTACTATGCGACAAAGTGATTAATATGTTTAGAAACAAAGTTTAGAACTGTTTAACCAGTTCTGTACTTACATCTATATATTTATCTTTTAATGTATCCTTGGCTGAGACTTACGTATAAAAATGAAAACATGAATTTTCTTTATGAAACCATTTTTCATCAAGTTAATTTATGAAACTGTTTTTCATCAAGTTAATTATTTATCCAATAAGAGAGAGTAGATGTTTAACATGTGGGATTTCTAGATGCTATGGTTAATTCCAATAAAGACTGTGTCATTCTTTATGGTTCTGATTTTCTTTCTCAATGAAAAAGATCTCTTTTGTCTTTTGTGTTGGAAATATAAGTCTTATACTAATAATTCTTGAAATGAATATGTTTCGCAGAACAGTTAAATATGATATTATTATAGAAAAGAGTATTCAGGTATAATTCAATAGACTATATTAATATTTGAGAGCAACCAAATTGTTTATAATGGAGAAAATATTTATAATGAAGGAAATAAGACAAAGAAAGACAGAAAGGAAATACCAGGTAAGAAACCAGGACAGAAGGGTCAACACATAACCTCCCTGTAACAATCTCTAATTACTACCTGTTATAGTTTTATGGCCTAGATAATGAGAGAGTTTAGGTGGAAAAAAAAGTTTCTGTTTTGAGTATAATTTTACTTTCAGTTAAATGTTAAAGAATATGAAAGGAGAAGGTGTTTTAAGATGGCCTTAAGGAGAAGAAAAACCCAAATTATTAATTTATTAAAATTGGTTAAAGAAGACTGTATAAAGGGTAAAAAGAACTTGAAAATGAGGGGCTGGAGAAATGGCTCAGTGGTTAAGAGTACTAACTACTCTTGCAGAGGACCTTGGTTTGGTTCCCAGTACCCACATTGTGGCTAACAACTATTTGTAACTCCAGTTCCAGGGGATGGATCTGATGCCCTCTTCTGACCTCATCAGACACTCATGACATAGGTGTACTTATATATATGCAGGGATTAAACATAGACATAAAATAAAAATAATAAAATATTTTAAAACTTAAGAAGGTTAAGTAGGGATTTTCAGTATCCTTTAAACTATATATATATATATATATATATATATATATATATATATATATATATGTTGGAAAAGAGCCAAGATATTTTAGAGTAGAAATCTTGTGCCAGAGGTCATATGTTTCTGCAGGTTAATTTACTGATGTTGATTATTTGCAAGACAGATGCTCTTTAAGATTGCAAAGCTTTCCATAAAATCCGAGCATGCAAAGAGTTAAAAAGACTAGTTAGGTCCTTAATACAAGATGAAGGATCAAAGGCAAGTTGGAAAGTGCTTTGAGTTTTTCAGATATTACTACTAGAGTGTGACATATGTGTATAAAGTGATATATAATTATATTTATGATTGTCTTTGTTCATTCCGTTTTCAAAGATTAAGTAGTTTTATTTATTAGTATTCTTCCTGAAAAAGATAGTGGACAATTTTGTCACTGCTAAGTCATAATCTCTTTTCAAAGAGGATAGTCCTAGAGTGCCTGGTGCTGTCTTTGACATCTTGCTCTATAGTGAATCAGTATATATGTGTCATTGTTGGTAATGCCCAATTGTGATTTTTTTTCTTTTGTAACTGAAATTATTATTTAGTATTTCTTTTATATGCTAAACAACTAATTAAGAATACTTTTCTCACAAACTCAAAATATTTTAATTAGTGTAGTCAAATCTAACTGTAAATACACAAACATTTATTATTGATATTTCTGCTAAATCTCAGATTATTCCTACTTGTTAATTGAATAAGATATATAGTTGTCCCATTAACAAAAATAACAGTAAACCATCATTAAATACAATGAACTAACACTAAATATAAAAAAATACTATAAAATATCTTATAATCAGACCAGTGCTTTTTAACAAAGATTTTTAATTGCTATTAACTGCTTGTGAGCATGTACTGACTTGCTAACCTTGACCTAATAAAACACATAAACACTCATCACATACGCATACACACATACATCACACAAATGCATATGCACCACACCATATTCACACATCATACATACCACACCACGCATACTATATATACACATATACACACATCATGCATACCATACCATACACACACACTATACCATGAACACGCACACAGACACACACACACACACACCTCTGCCTCTGCTTGCTTATCTAGTGCTGTTATTAAAAGTATGTTCTATCACACCTGGCTAAAAAAATCCTTTCAATTCCTTTTAAAACTGCATTAATCCTAAGAGGCTACCCAAGTCATACAAGAAGGAATGCTGCTAAATGTGATAGAATCCTTCAAATGGGACAACTGAAGACACAGGATGAGCAACAAGTGTTCCTGTAGTCAGTCTGACAAGATCAGGGCTGTCTATTCAGCTGAGTTCCAAATGGACAAAAACAGAACATTTACAATGCTAAGGAAGAACTCTAGAACCAGAGGGAAATGCTAATACAAGTTTTAAGTTAAATGTTTCAACCTAGCTCAGTATAGTGAGGATCAGGGAAGACCTGGGAAAAGAAAGTTAAACTGTAAAGACTGAGAGGCACAAAGTGAGGAGGAAAGGAAAGGGAAATTATCTAGAGGTCTTATCTTATGCTGGGCAAGGTGGCACATGCCTTTAACCAAGCGTGAAGGAGGCAGAGCCATGTGAGTCTTTGTATGTTCAAAGCCAACCTGATCTACATAAAGAGTTCCAGGTCAGATAGGCTACATATTGAAAACCAGTCTCATTTTTTTTAATCTCAAGGAATGGCCTCAATTTATTGTGGAAAATAAGAAGAGTGGGTAAATAATCTCTCTGTGCCTTCACATGAAAGCCAAAAAAAAGTAAATGCTAATTAATGTTTTTCTACAAGAATAACTGAAGTACTGTTGAATCAGTTTAATGTAAAATAAGAAAACAGAAAGCAACAATATAGGCATGGATTAAAAAGTAAAATATCAGTGTTATTACTCTACACATAAATTAACTGACTTCTTCCATTGGAGAGTAGAAAATATCAAATTAGGCTTTATAACATGAAAATAGTTGTGAGATTCTTAAAGAACTATACAGGGGCAAGAGATGCAGCTTGGTGTTTAAGTGCTGGTCTACCATTTATGAGGCTCTGAATTCAAACTCCAGTACCACCACATACAGATCTCTACACTTGTGAACTCTTTAGAGGAGGAAGAAGGGGACCAGTGAGGGGCAAGAAGGTAAAAAAGAAGAAATGAGGGAGAAATTGGGAAGGAGGAAGGGGAGGAGGGAGGGTACAGAATATGTGAACGAGGCACAATGACATAACTCATAATGATGTCAGGGTGAAATGTCATAAGAAAATCCATCATTTTGCATGTTAATGCAAAGCATAAATACAGATAAATGTAAAATCATACAAAATAATAAACATTCAGAGAAGTGAAAAATATTCTAGACAAGCTAGAGAAGTAAATATGACAATATTAATAACAAATACTGTGATATTAGAGTTAAATACTTAAGAAAACAGTAACTTCATAAAGAAGTGATATAACATATAACAATATAGTTAATTAGGATTCTGGATGGATCAAATAGTAGCTAAATATATTAATTAAAAATAGTAAATACAGATGGCATCTTAAAAATAGTTACAGTATGGTGGACATGATGATGCACACCTTTAATCCCAGCACTCAGGGGCAAAGGCAGGTGGATCTCTGTGAGACAGAGGCTAGTCTGGTCTACATAGTGAGTCAGCTGGGGCCACAGGGAAACCCTGTCTCAAAACACAACAACCAAAACATAGTTTAGCACCAACACAGCTTGGAGGGTTAAATCATATTTAACATGTAATGTAATAACTAATTGTTATTACAATTACACACTAATTTGTGTGCCTATACTGATGTTATAGCTCTTGATTAGAAAATAAACCTTCTATTATAAATTTTCAGAAGATTTATTTAAAAATTGATGCTGTTGAGACTAGAAAGATGACTCAGCAATTAAGAGCACTGTCTGCTTTACCTGGTTCAGTTCCCAGCACCTACATGGTAACTAACAATTATCTGTAACTTCCAGAGAATCCAGTGTCCTTTTCTGACCTCTGCAGGCATTGCGTGACACAGATGTACTGACATACATGCAAGTAAAACACACTTACACATAAAAATTAAGTAATTTTTTAATTGATGATATTTCTATCTACAAAAACTACAGTAAATTTGAAAACAGAAAAATCTTAAAGATCACGTTCTTTAATCATAATTCAATAAAATTATAAATAAGCAGAAAAGAGAGCCAAGTAAATAAATACAGCTATGAAAAATAACTTATTCTTAAGTAAACTTTATATCACAGGAAAATCTAGAGAAAATGAAGTATCTAGAAAACAATGTAAAGAACATTTCATTTCATATTGTGAAAACCAGCTGAAGCTTACTCAGAGGAAAAGTATAGCCTTGCATCTCATTATTCAAGAGAAAGAAGACAAGCAGACTGAATAGTTCTTCCATGTTTGAAAGCGTGAAGTTTTACTCCTCTTTCCTACACAGTAACAGAAATTACAAGAGAGAGAATCATAGTATCACAACATGGAGGCTGATCACATCTGTTCTCATTCTGGTGGTTGGAACAAGTCATTCAGATACACCACACCAAACAGAGGAAGAGTAGACTTTACGGGGAGTAAGAGCAGGAATGTTTGTGGAATACTCTAATACACTGCAGTGCTTATGCCCAAATGCCATTCATCTTAGGTTTATATGGAACATTCATGTTCAATTTCACCATCTCAGAGTCTCTGTAAAAAAGTAACTGAAATAGGATTTGTATGAACTTTTAATAATACAAAGACCTAAACCATTAGTCCTGATCTATCTTTAAGCATTATAAGTCTCTGAGTTTGAAAGTCGAGCTGCAAAAGTTCAGATCTGTGAAGCTTTCTCAGAATCAGTAGATGAAGAGCTAAGGGAGAGGAAGCAGCATTGTATCCTGTGTGTATGTGTGTCTCAAAAGGGATAAGAGACAGTTTATCCCTGAGTGAATAGTCTTGGATTTTCTTCTTAAATGTTCATTCTTTTTAAAAAATAAATTTTGGGGCCAGTGAAATGGTTCAGCAGGTAAAGGTGCTCACCTGAGTTCATACCCTGAGACCCACTTGGTAGAGGGAGGGAACTAAACCCTGCTAACTGTCTTCTGACCACACGTGCACAATGGCATGCATATCCAAGCATACACAACACCTCCCCCATGTACACAGCATAAATAAAAACATGGGGACTCTGTGTCTTCCCGCCACCCAGATCCCAGGTAGGGACTCCCAGAATCAATCTGCCACACTGTTCAGCTAATCTGTCTGCACCTGTCCTACCACCCTAGGACCCTGAACCCAAGTAAGTACCCCAGAGCCAGTATACCAAGCCTTCAACCACCCTCCAACCATGCTTCCCAGGAAATGCCTGGCATTCCGTGGCCCCAAGGTTTATTTTTATGCAAAAGTAAGTAAGCACTCCCATCTCATTAGAAAAATTTTCTTTCATATTCAATAAACAGTAAAATAACACGTGCACCAAACAATTGTTTTGAAATAAATTTCTTTATGACTTATTATTAGTCAACAAAGCCAGTTGAATGAAATAAGGAAACAATTCAAGATATGAAAATAAAATAAAAAATAAATTGAATTTCTGAGGAAAAATCAGACTGAACTAAAACAAAGTTAGTGAGTGAAATAAAACTCAGTGGAAAGTCTCCCAGCAGAATGAAGAAAGTAGAAGGAAAAGTTTTAAGTCTCGGAGATAAAGTAGAACACAGTCACAGAAAATGTTAAATTAAAAAATACCTAGGAAGGGAACGTGCAGAAAACTCTAGGAAACTATAAAAAGACCAAGCCTACAAATAATAAATACAGAAGAAAAAGAGGAAATCCAGGTCAAAGGCACAAAAAATATTTTTAAGAAAAATCACCAAAGAAACTTGCTCCACTGTAACAGATGAGCTGCCCGTAGAGGTACAAAAGGCATGAACACAAAATCACAAGACCAGAAAAAATTCCCTGTAGCAGATATAATTAAAGCATTAAATGTGCAGAACAAAGAAAGGATATTGAAAGCCAGGAGAAAGACAAAATCACATGTAAATATAGACTCCTTAGAATAACACCTGGCTTTTCAATGGAGCCTTTGGAAACCAGGAGGACTTGAACTGATGTTTTAGAAGTTGTTAAAGACTACAGATGCCAGCAAGGCTGTTGTACTTAGCAAAATTGTCAGTTGTAATCAAAAGAGAAAGAAAACATTCCCATGATAAAAAACAGATTTAAGGAATTTATAATCACTAAGCCAGTTTAGTGGATACTAGAAGAAATATTTCAGTCTGAAGAGAATATTAAACACATCCAAGAGAGCACAGGGAATAAGTAAACAATTCCAGAACAGTTAATCAAAAGTGGTCCGAGAAAACACCATCACCACAGCAAAATAACAGGAATTAATATAAATTGTTCAATAACTCAATATGAGCAGTCTCAATTCCACAATAAGGAGACACAGACTATCAAATTGAAACAGAAAATACGATTCATCTTTTGCTTCCTCCTAGGAGCACACTATACCATGAATGACTGATGCCCTCCCCAGCCCCCCAAAAAAGAAAGAATGATATTCAAAGCAAATGGAATCACGAACCATTCGGACATAGCTGCTCTAATATCTAACAATATAGATTTCACACCAAAACTGGTCGAAGGAGATAAGGCAAGACATTTCATACTGGTTTAAGGAGAAAAATATACAATGAAGATATTACAATTCTAGACATTTACATACCAAACACAGGGGAGCCCAATTTCATAAAAAGAAATACTGTGAGATCTGAAACACAAGATTAACCCCAACACAGTGAAGTGGGTGACTTCAATATTCCACTCTTATCAATACACAGGTCATCTAGACAAACATTAAACGGAAAAACTCTGGAGTTAAATGACACCATAAATCAAATGAATCAAACATATCTACAGATTGTCTACCTGAACACTAAAGATTTTCTTCTCAACAGCCCATGAAACTTGTCTAATACTGACTACATATTAGGACACAAAGCAAGTCTCAACATATATAGGAAAATTGAAATAGCATCTTGCATTCTATTTGACCACGAAGAAATAAAGCTTGATATCAACAACACAGGAAATAGAGCAAGCACAAATTCATGGAAACTAAGCAGCACATTACCAAGTGAAAATTAGGTCAAAGCAGAAATCAAGAAAGGAATTTTAAAGTTCCTAGAATTAAATGAAAATGAAAACAAAATGTACTGAAATCTATGGGACAAAGTAAAGGAAGTCCTGAAGAGGAAGGAGTCTATATCAAAAAACTTGAGGGATCTCATATGAATAATTTAGTGTTGAAAGTGAGGTAAGCCAAAACAAGAAGTTACAATCAATGAATCGGAGAGTCACTTACTTGAAAAGATTAGCAAGATTTACAAAACTTTAGCCAAATTAGCAGAAGAAACAGGGAAGAAGAAAATCAGAAATGAAAAGTGAACATTAGACATAGACATAGAGGAGATTCAGGGATTCACAAAGATGGGTTTAATATATCTATATTCTACTAAATGTGAAAATCTAAAAGAAATGGATAAATTTCTAGACATTTATAACCTATCAAAGTCAAGATGAAATAAATTATTTAAATATATGTATAACAACCACTGAGCTAGGATCAGTAATCAAAATATTCCAACTAATAAAAGCGCGGCACCACATGGACACCGTGCAGAAATCCTAGACTTTCCAGGAAGAACTAATACCGATATTCTTCAGAATAGTCTACAAAGTAGAAAAGGAAGGAGCACTTCAAGTTCTTTTTATGAAGCCAGTATTCTAAAAATAACAGGCCAATCTATCTGGTGAACATAGGAACGAAAATTCTCAATAAAAAACTTGCAAACTGAATTCAAGAGGACATCAAAAGGACTGTTCAGCATAACCAAGTGAGCTTCATTCCAGAGATGTAGAGATAGAATGACATATACAAATCAATAAATGTGATCTAGCACAAAGAGTCAAGGACAGAAACCACATAATCATCTCTTTAGATGCAGAAAAGGCCTTTGATACAATCCAACACCACTTCTTGTTAAAAGTCATGGAGGATTTAGGGAAAGAGGGAACATATCTCAAAATCATAAAGTTTATGTGGTACAAAACCACAGCTAAAATCATGTTAAACAAAGAAAATAATTTTCTTTTCTCAAAGCAATTTCGGTGAGATCAGGGCCACAAGAATGTCCACTATGTCCCATTCAACATGGTGCTGGCAGCCTTAGCTAGAGCAATAAGACAAGTGAAGGAGATCAAAGGGATACAAATAGGGAATGAAAAGTCAAAATACATTATTTGCAGATGATTTGACTTTTTGTACATAAAACCCTTAGGCTCCACAAGAAAACTCCTATAGCTGATAAACACATTCAGCAAAGTGGCAGGATACAAAATTAATATACAAAAATCAGTAGTGTTTGTATATATACATCAACAACAAAAATACTTAGAAACCAGGGAAACAATGCCATCCATGACAGTCTCAAAAAATAACCTTGGAATAAATCTAACCAAAGAAGTGAATGTCTTGTATAATCAGAAATTTTAAAACACTGGAGAAAGTGAAGAAGATATCAGAAGATTAAAAGAGCTCATGATTTGGTAGGATTAATATTGTGAAAATAGCCATCCTACCAAATACAATATAGAGATTCAGTGCAGTCTTCACCAAAATTCCATTACAATTCTTCACAGAAAATAAAAAATATATAGAAATACAAAAAAACCAGGATAGCCAAAGCAATCCTGAATAATAAAAGAACTGCTGAAATCATCATTCCTTATTTTGTTATACTACAGTCGTAATAATTAAAGCAGTATGATGCTGGCAACACCAAACCAGACACACTGATCAATGGGCAGCAAATGCAGGCAAAGATGTGTGGAAAAGGGAACACTTATTCACTGCTGGTGGTTGTGCAAATTGGGACATCCACTATGTGTGTAGCTTCTTCAAAAAGCTAGAAATAGATTTGCCACATGGTCTAGTTATACTGAGCTTAGGTAGTTTCTCGAAGGACTCTAATCTTACTACAGAGATACTAACTGATCCATGCTCACTACTGCTCTTCTCACAATCGCCAGGAAAGAGAAACAACCTATACATTCACCAACTGAGGAATTGATAATGAAAGTGTAGTGCATTTACACAATGAAATATTATTCATACATTAATAAAATCAAAATTATGGAGCTTTCAGTTAAATGGAGGGAGCTGGAAACACTCATCTACAGTGAGGTAGCCAAGACCCAGAAAGACAAACGTGGTATGTCATTCCTCATATGTGGACATTAGTTTTGAATCTTTAGATATGTCTGTTGCATTTGAAAACCCATAGCGGTCAGGAAAGTAGTAATGGTCTA
This sequence comes from Eospalax fontanierii, assembly GCA_035773235.1. Taxonomy (NCBI): domain Eukaryota; kingdom Metazoa; phylum Chordata; class Mammalia; order Rodentia; family Spalacidae; genus Eospalax; species Eospalax fontanierii. Next base: position 72,111,822 of record CM069528.1, on the reverse strand, counting down.
TGTGGGGGCGGGGTCACAGAGAGAAGATAAAAGGGGACAAGGGAATAATGGAACAAAGGACTAAGTGAGGTGGGTGTGGGAGGGCAGAATGGAGGAGGGAGTGTGGAGAGGCATAACTAGCATGAAAGACCTGTTGAAAAAGTCACATGGAAACATTACTGTAGGAGTTTCCTGAAGTGTGTGTGTGTGTGTGTGTGTGTGTGTGTGTGTGTGTATTCTATCTACCTATCTGTCATCTATCTGTGTATAGCTTAAAGGTAATTATCTTATAACAGGGGATGATGCTCCTATTAGACACCACAGAAATTAAAAAGCCCAGTACCGGAACTGGGTATCTGTCTTAGAGTTGTTGGCCATATATCTCCAGACTTTACTGATCATTGTCGATTACCCTCTAGAACTTAATCTCACTGATAAAGATATCTGATTCTTGAGTCATAGTGATACAGGGGAGAAACAACATCCCCTAGAGGGTTCTTTGTCTCATTCACAAAAGGATTTAAGAATGGACTCAAATGGAAACTTTCGGACAACTTTATTAGAATTCTAAAGAAAAATCCTCAGGGCAGACAAGGTGTGAATCTTGGCAGCTGCCTTGAGGAGAAGAATGGAGGGGAGAAGGAAAACAAACTATGAAGTCATGGTGCTTTATCGCCTTCGTGGAGGTCAGACACCTGACAGACTGGCACATGGTAGGGAGAGGAAGCTTTAGAGAAAATGTAAAGAAATACAAGTTACTAGGCAGCCCAAAGCATTAGTGAAAACATACTTAAAAAAGGAATATGAAGAATAATAGAAGATATTACATTTTTCTGAAGAATTTAGAAAAGTGGCAGCAGACTTACAGTGAGTCACATATGTGGGGCTGGTCCAGAAGCATGGCACTAGGAGACAAGACTCCAGGCAGGAAACGTTCACTATCTCATTAATGCGCTAGGTGTTACACGCTCATCTATTTAGCATGTCTTCAGGTGAACCTACTTTTCTAGGCATGGTCTTATGGCCAGGTAATTGACCAATGAAACTGGAAAGGTGGGTCTTTAGATAGGTATTTTATTTTTTGACCAGTTATTCTTATGGAGAAACGAAGCTGGGACTGCTTCATCCCTAAGTGCTGTAAGGTGTTATGCCTGCTACTGGAGAAGAAGAGTAATCATCACTCTTACCCAGCTGTGAACCTTGTTAACTGCAATAACAACTAGCCTGAAAAGATATGCCCGCTGGTGCAAAATTGGCAAGACTGTTATGGAAGTAACCAGAACCTCTCTACCTGATGGGACCCATACCTGGCACCATTGTGACTACAAAGAGCATAGACTATAGGGGAAAATATACAGTTTCTATTGTGCTAAATTGACATAGTATTAAACCAACTCCTAATAACTTATTGTTATACACAAAGATTAGTGCATCTCTCAACCCTCATCTAAGAACCTTATGTTTTCATAGATGACTATTAACACAGAGACCCACAGGCAACCAAGGTGCAGAAAATAGGTGTAGTATTCAGGGCTAAATGAGATATTTATATGATATTTATATCACACCCCTTCACCAAAGACTCTGGATTGCCCGGGAAGAGGAGCAGAAAGATTGTAAGAGCCAGAGGTGGTTGATGACTACAATGGAACTTGTTTCCTGACGGAACAGGGCAGTTGCATATAAAAACCTATAGTCATTGTGACAGCATGCACAAGACCTGTGCAAGCCCAAGTCAGCCAAAACCCCAGGACGGGGGTGTAGAGGTAGGCACAAAGTCCCACTCCAAGCTAAGAAGCTTGGCGATTGATAGCTGCTGGAAGAGGGGATGTCAGTTTCTTTAAGGGTGTGAGCACTGGTAGACTCACCACCACACTCTGGGATGGGGGTGGATCCATACCAAAGAGTTATTTGGGCAACATGAATTGAACTGGATGGACTCACTAAAAGAAGAAAGGGACATGAATTTGGGTGGGTACAGAGGTAAAAGTAGATCTAGGATGACATGGAAGGTGGTGAATATGAACAATAGGTATCTGAAATATTCAATGAATTAAAACATTATTTACAAAAATGAAAAATAAAAAAATTTATGTTTATCTGGATAAGATGGTAAAATATCTCTCTTTTCCAACCTCCAAAGAGATGAAAATCCAAACATAATCAGCCAACCCTAGAAAACGAGAAAAATCAAAACGATGAGAAATCCCTGAAAAATTAAAAAGCAGGCTAGATCAAATTCTCAGGAAAATTTAAGAAATAATAGCCTGAAATAAGACCCAAAGTAAAGATGGGGGTCAAAGACACGAGGAATGAAAGGAAGTTGTAGGCAGATTTTAGGAGAGCTAGTTGGCAACTGCCAGTGGAGTACTGGCTTTTCTCAGCCTGTTCCTGCTGAGAGGCTTTTGGTTGTGGGGCTGGCCCTGTTTGCCTTTTTCTCAGGATGAGTCCCTGTGGCAGTTCCTGATAAGTGGTACCCTCCTATTGGCTTAAATAGAACTATCCTGGCAGACTGGTAAGTCCCTCAGGAAGTTTTACTACTAGTTTTACTGCTTACCATCCCTCCAGGAAATGAGTCCCACACCCATTGGATAAATAATGGTCTGCCCTTGTCAACATAATTATACTTTGCCTTCCTTCACAATTATCAGAAGCAGGCTAAATAGAATAGTAGATTGCCTGGTTGAAAGTCATGGGGAGACAGCATATATTCAGACTGTATTCTTTCTGATTGTGTGTGAAGTTATTTTTCCTAGAATAACACACATGACTTCCTCTGAAGCAAAATTGCTTGCATGTTTTCTATAACTTAGTCTACCGGACTTCATCTACCTAGGAGTTAGGGATGGGTTTCTTGCTGATAAAGGAATGAGTATCAGTGTCATTGGAATTAGACTCAACCACATGCTACATTAGAATGCTAAAAGTAGTAAAATTGAGCAATAGTTGGTTTCGTCTCCTTTTAAAAATTTTGCTCAAAGGACATGTCAGTCTAGCTGGTTCCCAGTCTCTGTAACTGGACCTAAAGGGCATATCATCTCTATTTACTCTTTACTCTTTGTATGTGTCTCCAGGACAATACCATGTTTCTATTAGGTAAGTCAGCTGACTGAGATATTTCGTTAAATTTTGGACTCAGCAACGAAGATGCCTAAATACTCCTCAGGACTCAGCTCTTCATTATAGCCTTATGTGATCACGAGCTCCTTTCTCACTCCTAGGAAAATAAGCAGCCACCAGAGTAAATGAGTCACACATATTAAACATTTGATGATGCAACCTTCAGGGAGCAATAAAGACCCTTCTGCGCTTTTGTTACCAGCCCCAGCTGGAACACAGCAATCACAGATCTTAATTCTTGCCTTGGCTGCTTGGCAGATTTCTTTGGCTAATTCCATCAAGTCAGGGCATGTGTGTAGTATATTTCTGTTTTCCTTATCTAATGAAGCATAGAAAACCTGTGGTCTGGGAAAATAAAAAGACCAAATGAGGGAAACTGTGAACTTTAAGAACTCAATTCTCAGAAGGAAATGAAAAGTTGGTCACATTTTAGGAATCCAAGCATGAATATTGTATGACACTTTGAAATACTTGACAACAATGTGATAAATATGAAAGAATCTAATGGCAATTTGACATATTAAAACAATTGTTTTGACAGAATCCCCTGGGAGATGGGACTCCTGATGTACCTTGGGATTATCTTGATTGCATTAATTGAGATGGAAAAACCAGCCCACTGTGGGTAGAGACATTCCCTAGCTAGGATCTTGGGCTCTCCATGTAGAGAAAAGGAGCTGAGGGACAGTATTCATTCATTTCTTGTCTCTGCTTTCTAATTGTAGATGCCACACAACTGGCTGCGTCAAGCTCCTGCCACCATAACTTCCCCACATGATGGACTGTAACTTGGATCATGGCCCCAATATAAACCTTTTGCATTTGTCAGGGTGTTTTATCACAGCATCAGAAAAGTAACTAAGACAAAGAGTTTTTATGTACTGGTTTTCCAGCATGCATTTCCACTACCCAGCAGCATACTAATTTTCTCTTTTTGCTGACAGCCTTTATTAAACACCTACGCCTGGGAAGTTGTTCTGCTCTGATGACTTCACTGCAGAATGCTCATATTACAGGGCTCCACTGACCTGAGAGGGTTACACTGGACTGAGAGGGTGTTTTCTCCTTTGGAGAGACAGCTTTGCATGCTCCCCTTCGAGCTGTTCCAATAGCTGTTGACGGTAGAGAACCATGTTACTGTGTCTAAATAGTCTAGGAGACATCTCAGGAGAGTGCCCGCATTAGTTTGAAGGAGAGTCACACACAAGATTAGGCGGATCAAGCAACAGAAGTCTATTTCATTGCATCTCTGAAGGTCCAAAATTTAAGATACAGGTGTTGAAAGAACTGATTTCTTCAGACATCCTCTCTTCTTGATCTGTAGTTGACCATCTTACTAGGTCTTTATGTGATCTTCCTCTGAGCACATTTATGCATTGATCTCTTTTAAGAATATGAATCATTTTGAATTATGGGTTATGTATATGACTTCATTTTATTTTAATCAGTAATCTAAAAGCCCTATCTTTAAATATATCTAAGGTACTAAGAGTCAAGTCTTCATCATATAAATTAGAATGTGACAAAATTCACATTAAAAATGCTCTTTTCTACAGTACAGGGGAATCAAATGATGAGAAATACTCTATCTTTCAAAACGTTCCATGTACAGAGTTAAGTTCTTTGTTTTATTGGCATAGTAGAAAGTTGTAAAAGAAATAAAAACTTGTACAAACTAAATTTGTTTAAACATTAACTTTAAAGCAAGATGGCTTTTAAAGTGCTACAATATATATATTTTTGTGGTCCAGTGATTGGCAAATCATTAACTTTCCATTTCTTCATCCTTCAGGGGGTTGTTAACAATAAGGTAGGGGAAGAGGGCTGCTGTTAGGAAAGTTCATCAAATGAGTCTGTGTGTTCCCTCCACACAGACACACTAAGGGGATGACCTGGAAAATAAGAGCCCCTACAAACTGCTTTAGACTTGTTACCTGGTAAGGGAGTACCTGCTCCTGTTCTGGATGTGATATGTACTCCCTTGTTCTGCTTAAGCATGTGTGTCACATGGCACCTGACCATTTAGCCATATGGCTATATCCCCTCTAGCAAAAGAGAGCTGAATACAGATCAGGCATGGGGACATGGCAGCTGCAGGGCAAGACCCGCTGACCTTGGCTGTGCCCAGTACTGAAAATGATTTTGTTCTGCCTCTTCTCTATGAGTAAAACTTTGCTCCTTTCCAAGTCTGGGATGATGGATTTGAGCGTTCTGTCTTTCTTGTTGATCATGACACTTGAAAACGGACAGACACTGTTGTGCTAGTTACTGTCTTCCATGCGGTGTGGATGAAGAGGTGCCACACACTCAACACCAACCTTTTGTTTTTCTGTTATTTGAAAGCTTAATACTGTATTTTGATGTTTCTTATAATGGTAGGATCAGGTAGACTAAAGGGTATGGTTAAACCTATTATTAAACCACTATGCCCATGTGTATTCTAGGCATATTAAGACTGAGGTTGACTTTTCCTTGTGCTTTCTTGTTTAGTAGGTCAACTTCATGCATACACACACACACACACACACACACACACTCCTGTTATGTACTAGTTATGAAATATGTTTGAGTTATTATACTCTAACCATGCTACTATATTGTTAATGAGGCTTACTACTAAAACAAACTCATATAAAATTAATAAAGAAAAATATGCATGACTCTAAAGTTGTTGATAAAATCAGTGGCATCTACAACTAATGACACATTAAAATAATTCTTAGAAAGTAGACTTCCTTTTATTCTAGCCTCATACAAAGTTTTTCTGTTCTTAATTTTTACTTTTTGATCATATTTAACCAAGAAAATGTTTGTATAAAAGAAGGAAAATTTTACTTATATACAGTAAGATATTGGTAGGGAAATGTATACAACTATATAGATTAATATTTTTTCTCTCATCTGGTAATACTGAGACTAAATCTGGGTAAGATGAAATTGATTTTTTTGGTGTGTATTTATGTTATAGCATGATCAAATCATGCTAATACACCCATTGCCTCACATGATTATTCTCTTATTCTGAAAAAATTTTAAATATACTTTCTATCATTAATTACCACCGTCACTATTCTTTGCAGATTACTGACATTTATTCTTTCTAACTGAAACTGTGTATTCTGTGATGACCATTTACTCTTCTCCTATCCCTCTCTTTCCTAGCTGCTGGTAATTATTCTTCTACCCTCATGAATTCAGTGCATTCACATTCCATACATGAATGAAATCATGTGGTATTTGTCTTCCTGCACTGGCCTATTTAATTTAGTATATTTTCTAGGTCCATTCATGTTGTTCCAAATGACAGGATTCCATCATTTTAAGGCAGGATATTATGTTCACACACACATCGTATTTTGTAGTTCATATAAGTACTTAGGTTGCTTCCTTATATTGGCTATTGTATCGAGTGCTGCAGTAGACATGGGGTATAAATGTCTCATCCACATACTAATTTTAATTTTAGTTTCTTTGGGCCTGTGCCCAGCAAAGAGATTGCTGGATCATGTATATGGTAATTCTATTTTCAATTTGTGGTGGACTTCAATGCTGTGTTCTATAATGGTTACAGTAATCCGAACAACACCTTCTTTGTTATCATAGTCATTCTAAAAGGTATGAAGCAGTACATCCTTGTGGTTTTAATTTGTATGTGCCTGCTCAGTGATGGCTTTTTTCATATGTTTGTTAGCTACTCATATGTCTTCCTTTGAGAAATGTCTCTTTGGGTCCTTTGCTCATTTTTTGTTCAGTTATTTTACTTCTTTCTATGATCTGGATATTAGTCCTTTATTAAACGTGTGATCTACAAATGTTTTCTCTCACTCTATAAGCTTTCTCTACATTCTTCTTTTCTCTACAGAAACGTTGTAGCTTGATGTAATTCATCTTGTTGAATTTTGCATTTGTTGTTTTAGATCTGAGGGTCAAATGGAAGCAATCTCACTACTAGAACAATGTTAAGGAACTAGCCTAACTATGTTTATTTTAGGAATTTTCTTGCTTCAAGACTTGAATTAAAACATCTTTAATTCATCTCAATTTAGTTTTATATATAGCGTTAGGTGAGTGTCCAATTACACATCTTTTGTTCCTTTTATTTTGTGAGTATACAGTTTACCAACACCAAATTTTGAAGATTATTCTTGATATTCTTACCTCCTTTGTAAAAATCAGTTATCAGTTCATGTGAAGATTTCTGCGTTCTCCATTCTGTTCCATTACTCCATGTGCCTACTTTGTGATTGTAACATATTATTTTTAATATGATAGTTTTGTAGTATAATTTGAAATTAGTAAGTGTGACAACTCTGCTTTCTTCATGCTTAGGACCATTTTGTCTCCTCGGTCTTTTGTGACTTTGTATGAGTTTTAGGATTGATTTTTCTATTTCTGTGAAAAAATGTTTCTAGTACTTTAAATATCTGTATATAACTTTGGATAGTACTGAGATTTTAACTAGTACCTTTCATCATTAGTGAATCAAAATGCAACTGACTTGTGGTGATACATCACTTTTTTTTTTTTATTTGTGTATGTTGAACCAATACATCTCATGGGTCATGCTGTGCAGTTCTTTTACTGTGAATCTACAGGTAAACCATTTTCTGTGGTTTGCTGTGAGTTTCTGTGGTCTGTTGATCAGGGGCCCTTTTCTAGAATGTTCTTTGCTTGTAGCATCCATGTTGGTCTTTGACATCAGAGCTTTGTAAAAATAAGTTCAAGAAACAACTTCAATTTTGGGTGAATGTGAAAAAGATTGGTATTAATTACTTCTTAAATGTTTTGTAGAATGCACCAGTAAAATCACTGGGTCTTGAACTTTTGCTGGGAGATTTTCAATTTTTGATGTAATCTTACCTTTTATTTTCTATTGTGAGGTTTTTCATTTTTTTAATGAACCAGGCCTGGTAGTTCAGTTGTGTTTAGGAGATTTTCATATTTTCTAGGTCATAAATTTGTTGGTGTGTAATTATATGCAGCAGTAGTCTATGCAGTGTCAGTTGTACTGTCTATTTTATTTGTAATTTATTCACTCATTTTTCTCAATTCAGCTAGGCCAAGTTTGTCAGTGTTCTCTCCCCAGCCTAGCTTTTAGTTTATTGATCTTTTCTCTATTATCTCTTCTACCTCCACCTCCTTACACCCATCTTTCATCTTTTTTTCTCTCAACAGAAGTCCTTAATGGCTTTCTATTGTGGGCACAGGTCCATCCACCCAAACATTATCAACCTACTCAGGGTCACACCCTTAAAGAACACAGCAGCTATGGACTGCCAACAGTTCTGAGGTAAGGGTGGGGCTTTCATGCTCACTTCTGGACTCCATGCTGGGATTTTGTCTGGCTTGAGCAGGTATTTATTTATTTATTTATTTATTTATTTATTTATTTATTGTCTTTTTGAGGGTTTCCCTGTAGCCCCAGCTACCCTAGAATTCACTATGTTGACCAAGCTGGCCTTGAACTCAGAGATCTGTCTACCTCTGCCTCCTGAGTGCTAGGACTAAAGGCATGCACCATCACGCCAGACTTGGGCAGGTCTTGTGCATGCTGTCACAACCACTATGAATTAATATGTGTAACTGCCCTGTTCTGTGAGGAAAGCACGTTTGTTGTAGTCATTCACCACTTCTGGCTTCTACAGTCGTTCCACATCCTCTTCCTGAACACTTCCTAAGTTTTTAGGGGAGGGTCTCATTCATTGCTGAGCCCTCTACAGCCTCTTATTCTCTGCACCTTAGCTGCTTGTGGGTCTCTGTGTTAATCACCATCTAGTGCAAAAACACACTTTTGCTGATCTATGATTAAAACAACGAGTCATTAGAAATCAGTTTAACACCATGTCTATTTAGCAGAATAATAGTAAATTCTCTTCTTGTGATCTATGACCTATCTAGCCGTAGGTTCTTGGCACCCATAACGGTGCTAGGTATGGGTTCTATCAGGTGGAGTGAGCCTTAAATACAGTCAAGAGTGTCTGGCTATTCCCATAACATCCATGTCACTATTATACCAGTGGGCATATCTTGCTAGGCCGATGGTTCTTGTAGCTTACAAGGTCCACAGCTGGGTAAGAGTGATGAGCACTTTCTCCTCTAGTCGCTGCCATGGGACCTTCCAGCACCTTCCATTCTTAAATGTTAGGGATGAAGTTTCCAAGTCAGTATCAGCTTGAATCTATGTCTTTTACTGAAAAATGTAATCCGTTTTCATTGAAGTGATTATTGATAAGTAAGGACTTAGCTATTCCCCTCCCCCTCTTCTGATTTTTCCTTTGTTTCTTTCTTCCTGTTACTATCTTCCGTTATGGTCTGATTGTTCTTGGTAGTATGCATTGGTTCGTTTCTTGTGTCTTATGTAACTATTACAGCACTATTTATAACAGCCAATAGGTGAAGACAAAATGTCTATCCATGATTAAGAGAGACATAAAAGGTGGCATGTTCATATGATGAAATAAACAGTCATAGAAGAAGGAGAGTACAAATAGATGTTATAAACCCTGGTGAATCCTAAGGACCTACTATTAAGGGAAAGACACTAATTAGTCTATATGTAGTGTAATACAAATTATATGAAATAACCAAAATAGATAAATACATGCAGATAAAATATAAATAAGTGGTTAATTAGGGTTGTGGCCATGAGGGGAATGGGTAATAGTAATGAAAAATAAAAGATTTTCTTATTAGGTCAGGAAGATATTTTAAAATTGATTTTGATTATCACTATGTATCTGCATATATGTAACAAAAACTATACATTGAGTGAGTTATATGTTATAAATTATACCTTAAGTTTAAAAAACTTAAAGAAATTTTGTTATGTCTTGTTGCTGATGGAACACAAAGTTTGTAACCATGCTCTACATAGTCTTAATGGATGGGAAAGGTAAAAACATCCTAATACTTGTCACTTATTTCACTTCCAACTTATAAAGTTGCCTGAGCTATAACTTGTTGTTTATGATCCAACACAAGTTCTGCTGAAGAAAGGCAAAACTCATATCTCAAACTACATTAAGTGTCATTATATACAAGAAATAAGCTCTTAGGTAACCTTAAATATAATGCTTGTTGCTTTTTACTGTTTACTTTTCTTCACTAATTCTAATCTTCCTGACTAGGCATTTACAGTTCAAAAAGACAGATTTGCCAATGATTCACTTATTTCTATGTTTTTAATTATTTATATTTATTTATTTACTTATTTTGTGTATGAGTGTTAGGCCTACATGTACGTAAGTACACCTGTATCATGCAGTGCTCATGGATGCCAGAAGAGGGTGTTGGATACCCTGGAACTGGAGTTACATATGGTTGTTAGCTGCCATGTGGGTACTGAGATTTGAACCTGGGTCTTCTTAAGAATAGCCAGTGCTCTTAACATCTAACTCCTCTCTCTAGCCCCTTATTCTATGTTATATTAGTTAGTAGTTAGGCTTTCTTTAGTGTATCTTTTCCTAACGTATCACATAGTTTGTGGAGTAGGCTATCTTGGAGCAGGAACAAATAATTTTATGTAAAGACTTTTAGGTATTTGCTTGTTTGTTTGTATGTGTTGTTTTGTTTTGTCTTTTTTGAGACAGGATCTCCCTGTAGCCCTAGCTGGTCTGGAACTCCCTATGTGGTCCAGGTTGGTCTCCATCTCATAGAGATCCACCCGCCTCTGCCTCCTGAGTGCTGCGATTAAAGGTATGGCCCACGCATCCAGATAAATATTTTAAGTTTTATTGGCTTCTCATCTCTCATCAAACCAGTGCACCTGTTGGAGAGTAAAAGCATGCAATGCACTAATGAACAGTCATATCCATGCTTCCACAATCTTTAGCATTAACATTGAAATTTTAATTTCATAGAATTTCACATGGCAGTTTTTTTATTTTTAATAATTTTTATTGAATTTATGTGCATTTCATACAGAACATCTTAATCATCTTTATAACCCCTTCCCCACTGGATTTCATACATTCTGTCATTGATAAGGCCTATCAAGTCAAGTTAGGTTCCCCAAATTTTCCTCAGCTGTAACTTCATCCCCTGAGATTTCGTCAACCTATCAGAGTCCCTCTCTTTATGAAGATCAACTTCATAAACTGTTCCTCACCCAGCAGTAATTAGTTGCCAATAACTTTTTGGCTAAGATTGGGCCTTGATGCCCAGTTCCACAGTTCTATGCTGGGTTTTTGTCTGCTTGAGTTTACATGGGTCTTGTGCTGTTGACACCATTGCTGTAGGTTCATATGAGCAAGGTCCCAGTAGCTTGTAAGGCTTCTTTCAATAAGGTCCATGTACCTCCCCCCTACCCCCTGGCTCTTACAATCTTTCTGCCCCTCTTCCACAATGGTCCCTGAACCCTGTGTGAAGTATGAAGTTTAATAAAGGAGACCTGCTCAAGATCCATACTTTGAAAACCCTTATTCTGTGCCTTGGCCATTTGTGACTTTTTGTGTTCGTGGACCTCTGTGAAATGCGCAATCCTAGGTGACATGTCTATAGTGGACCTAAGGCTCACAGAACACAGTCAAACAAGGGGTAGAGAGAATACTAATGCATCTCTCAACTCTCATTAAATGGTAATTTTTAAGAGAACATTCTTTTCCCTTTGATTACTTGCAAACATTAGGGAGATATTTTGAGTCAGTGTCTAGCCATGTAGCTAGATGTTCTCCAGCTCATACTCCTCCGGCCTCAGCTCTGAAGGGCTTGAATGACAGTAAAGAGCTGGAAAGGAAACCCCCTGGCTAAAGGCATCCTAATGTCATAGGCCATATAGATACAGGTGGCTGCCTAGATTTGACCCATGGAATTGAGTTTAGTGACCCTTGACTTTATGAATAAGTAGAGATATCCTAAGGAAATTTTCTAAAATAATTATTAGAGTTCAAATAAAAATTATTTTTTCTCATGATGGTTCACAGTGGGAATGAGTGTGGCAGTAGAATCTCAGAAAGCTACCAAAAGCATTGTATGTTTAACTCTTAACAGCCTCTCAAACCTAATTATATCCAATTAAAATGAATTCTAACTTACTGAGTACATAAATGCAAACAATCCTCAAAGCTGTTTTGTAATCTGCTTGGCAGACTAAAAACTGAAAACCAATTATCATCCTCTTCAGTTGAACAAATTTGAGTCCCTGGGGAGCTAACTCTCTCTCTCTCTCTCTCTCTCTCTCTCTCTCTCTCTCTCTCTCTCTGTGTGTGTGTGTGTGTGTGCGTGTGTGTGTGTGTGTTGGGACTTGTATTCATTCCAGCACACAGGTTCTAGCTAGATAACATTAAAAAGCTACTTGAAAAGTAAAACATTCAGTTTCCTTAATTGTGGATTTCCCTACTTACCTAGCAATTTGATTAGATTTTCAAAAGAGAATTGACAGCAATCATCACTGTTCTACCACTCTACTTGGGGCCAAACATTTTCTTTGTTTATTTGTTTCTGTTTATAGTTCTGGTAGCTTTGTCTCTGGTTGGAAAAATTTAGTTATAATGATCTGAAAATCAATATCAGAAAAGCTAGTTAGTATCTATTTCCAGTGTTTAACATATGTCCCTAGACTAGAAGATATAATGCAGAGTGATAAGACAGAGCATTCTCAAGATATTGGGGCTGTGATTGTGTGAGGGACATCCAGAGACCACAAGAATCCAGAAGAAAGGCACTTCCAATAAACCAAAGATAATTGTTTCCTTCCTGTCCTCAAGTTTCTTTATTGTTTTAGTTATAGTAAGTGTGATGCAAATTTCATGCTTTGATGTAAAGTCCATTCAATATGAAAAAAATCCTTAAAACCAGAAGAAGTCCCTATGTTCTCTAAACACAATTCAATCTAATAATAAGAAAGCAGGTCATGTTTCTACACTGTGGGAGGAAATTGGTCCATCAATTACCCTGTATTTGGTTTACTGAGGGACTCAATATATCTGTAATCATTCGAAGTGAAAATACCCATGCCCCTTTTAAACAGGTTTACTGAAGTGCATTTTCATTTTTTGGTACCATTATCTTTTCCTAACTTTCCTCATGTTTTCTCTAAGCCTTTTGGACAAATTTAGCACAGAATGTGTTGTAACCATGGTGAGTCAGGAGTATAATCAACCTAAAATGAGTTATCAGGATGGTTTTAAAAATGTTTGTGATAATCCCTTCAGTATATTGTGGTATCTTTATGAAACTGGTTAATGAGATTTTGAAACGAAATTACCTCTGGTGGGGAAAATGCAAAATAAAAGTTTGATGGCTACAAGCATATGAATTAGACTCAAGCTTTTCTGGGCTTTAGAAAAGCTAACAGGGAATAGTGAATTATGAATTTCTTCCCCAGGCAAGTAAAACTTCAGCTTTAGGAATTTCTATAAGAAGTTGCATTTGCAGACTGAAACCAAAATATTCTTCAGAATGCTCCAAATGTATGTATTGCTAACGACATCAGATACCAAGCTCAGAGATGCTGTACACATTTAAAGTAGAAGCACTTAAAACCTTCAACACTGGTTAAGATGTAGCCAAGTGTACATTGAAGTAATCTCCAGCTGTGCTAGAGTACAGAAAAAGAGCCCACTAATGCTTGGGCCACTTTACTTAATAGCGTATGATGCGTTCTCTCTTTGTGCAGGGTTTTGAGTCATAGTTGATAGCTCTGGTGTAAATGTCTGCATTCTAATAACCATTCAAGGTGATGTCTAAAATCACCATCAGAACTTCACAAATGTTTTTCAAAACAGGGAACACTTTTTCACAAATACAAAATGATGTATGGAATTCCCAGAGTATAAAGTACATTTTTCAAAAGATTTATTTATTTATGTGCATATATTTTAGTGTATATATGTGTACCATGTATGCATAGGTACCAGAAGAGAGCATTTGATCCTATGGAACTGGAGTTATGAGAAGTGGTGAGCTGCCTAGTGTGGGTCCTGGGAACCAAGCCCTAGTCCAGCAAATGTCCTTAACCACTGAGCCATCTCTCCAGCCCCTCCCCGAGCCCAGTCCTTCAACTGGGAAGGGAGGATGGAGGGACATACAGGGATCGATGATGGTGAGGGAGGAAGGTACTCAAGAGAGGGGATAGTGAGAGACTGGTGTTATTGGGTAGAGGGTGGGAATAATGGGTCACTGGAACTGGGGTGAGAGGAAGGAGGTTGGACAGAAGGAGAGAAAGAGGAGAGATTAACGGAGCTCGGAGGGACGGCTAGAGAGGCCAGAGGGAAATATGTTCACACTGGAACCCCTGATAAATGTGTCTCAACATTAGTGCATGTGTATATCTGGGGGCTGTATGGCAAGGAGCACAGTGCCATACAGAAGAGACCTCCCTTCAAGTTGTTGGTCAGAGTGGTCCAAGAGACTCCAAAAATAACAGAGGCTGTTGTCTGAAATCTTGGTTATCTCCTAGACCAGATGCTGAGAGCAGATCTCCTTCACTACTGCTGAAGACAGGGCACACTTTGGACACAGGACTTGGAGCAAAGAAACAGGAACTGACCTGGAAGTCTCTACCTATAGTCTAACTCTCATAGTTCTAAAGGATACTATACATGATGCCAAGGGAGAAAATCAATCAATAGTCCAGCCCAGCCCTAAAGCTTAATAACCATAATGACTGACACAGCAAACTACCTCTCTTGGAACAATAGTGGCAGAGTTATCTGGGGGGTTAATCAACAGTTACCTAATTGGATTTAAAGCTCTCTCAGTGAGAGTCAACTCATGGATGGCACTGTAAACACAACCATATACGTGTGACTGAAGAGGTCATAAATCCTAGAGAAATCCCTATCTTTGCAATATCTCTAGACAAATGAAATTTCTTACGATATGCTAAATATGGATCCTTATACTTACAGGCAACTTTACCACATAGCACTCATCACAGAAGCTTTTTTTTTGCAACAGATGGAGGCTATTGCAGAGTTTCACAGATGGCCATACACAGAGAATATATGTCTGAGAGATGCCTAATCTTCTGTGACATATCTACAGTGGAACCTCTACACTTAAGGCTCATAGAATATAGCAGAACAGAGAGGGATAGAATACTAATGTATATCTCAACACTTACCAGTGAAGCTTCCTTAGTGTGATGCATACAGAAGACCATAACTGGCCAATTATTAGAGAATAAGAGACTGCAGAGTGTGTGTCCCTGGATAGGACTCATATGTTAAACCTCATCCACCCATGGATCAGGGACCATTGCAGAAGAGGAGACAGAAAAATTGTAAGATCCAGGGTTGGTCCATGAACATAGGGAAACACGGACCTTCAGGTCACTGGAAGCTTAAACACCTGAACTTTTGGCCATGGTGGCATTGAGTACAAAACCCATGCCAACTCAGTCAGTCACTGGACCAGAGTAGAGTGAGGGCAATGGGTGGTGGGCTGGTCCAAGCTTGAGAACTGTTGGAGACTGATTACTACTGGGGGAGGGAGAGTATACCTTACCTAGAATCTCTAGATAGGCCAACTAGACTCTAGTAGATGAATGTGCACTGAAAAACATCTGAGTACAAGTACCTGACTGGATAGGTCTTAACGTGCGTGGAGGCATGACATGTGGTATATAAAGTTTAGATTTAAGTTTCCATACATAAAGACGTATAGAAACATACATGGTGACCTGTATGTTTCATACAGCTGCTTTTGATTTACAGAACAAGCAATAGTTGCAACAAAGACATAGATTCCACAAAGCTCAACATACTGTCTCACCTTTTACAGAAGAGGTTTGCCAACTTATGCTGCAAAGTAGAACATTTTACCCGCTCCTTAAAAGCAGGACTTACAATTTATTTTCTTCTTCATTTAGATACACTCTGTACTCTGCCCGTTGTAAACATCTCTGATCTCATCCATCATATCTACTTGTGCAAGTTTCATCAGGGGTATGCAGGGTGTGGGCTTATCCAGTTCCTCATTAGACTGCTTGATGAGTTCTGAGTGAATACCCATTGTAACCTCAGCCTTACCTAGCTTGTAATCTAGCTCAAGGAAAAGCAATGTTTTAAAATGTGTTGAATTAAATGTGAACTCACCTATCTTCTACTTTAACAGCAAGCATTCACACAAGTCCTGTGTGTAGACAGCAAATCAAAGTGAAGCTTGGGGAAATGGGGAGGGAGTTTCTATTGCAGCAAAGGGGATCATTTCAAGGTGAGTTCTGAACATCCTTGTTCTTAGCTGTTTCTCTGAGATTGATTCTCCCTGTACTCTGGGCTCTTCCAGTCTCAATTCTCTTACCTCTAATGTTGTCAACTTAGCTATTGTTTGTTCACTTTATCAGTAGCCAAGCATTTCCTTAAGGCCCCACTTTTTCACTCCAAGAAGCTCATTAATATTTGCTTTTTACTTGTTCTCTAACCAAAGATGAGTCTATTCATAAGAGAAATTCTGATGTTATCTACTAAGATAATGATTAAGCAATAAGCCAAAACCAAACCATTCATTTGAACTGAGCAGGGAAGTAGAGAAAGGAAGCATCATTGGAGAGAGAAGCATGAGCAAAGGTCTGGAGGCAGGTGCAGGCATTGTGGGAGTAAGTTAGCAAAATTGTTAGCTAACAGGAGTTAAAGAAACAAGGTCCGAGAAGACAGCAACACGTGGACAAACAGCCACACAATGAAGAAACAGGGAAGATACTAATCATTATGCACATGTGTTTAATGTGTATGTATGTCTGTGTGCATGTGGGTATGCATGCTCATGGGTGTGTATGTGAAGTCTGTAGGCAACCTCAGGTGTGGGTCCTCAGGAGCTGTCCACTGTTTCCCTTTTCTTTTTTCTAATAACTTAAGACCCAACACTATGTCCTAGCTTGTATAGTTCCACCAGTGGCAACAATCTGAGGACAAAAAGCCCTCACTATGTGAGCACTTATGGAATACTACCTCTAGTCAAATCACCATGACAATTAAGTATGAGGGTATAGTAAAAATATGTACAGACATAAAAGTTCTTAGAAATATCATGTAGACATTCCATCACAGACAGTTTAAATGACATAATCAAACAAAAACCATGAAAATCAGGTGATGATGATGATCTTCTCTAATAGAAAAATGATAAGAATACTTGGTAAAACTTGATAAACTCAAGGAAGGGGGAAAGATAACCATAATGTACCACAGTTAGACGACTGGGTAATATCAAGAAGAGAAGTTTATTCCCAATGACTGGGAATGTGGACAAAAGTGGTGATGATTTAATAAAGGTCAAAGTCCTCCCTTAAGATAGAGAACTCTGTTGAACCTGATGTGGAGATAAGGAATGGTACCAGAGACTGGTGAATGTAAGGTTAGGAAGGGATGGGGTAAGACTGACCAGACTTATGTGTCTATCATTTTGTCCCTTTTCATTGTTGAATTTTTACAGAGTTCATACAATATGTTTGGTCATATTTGGATCTCCTCTCCTAGATACACCCCGTTAATACTTCCCTGAGCAATTTCATTCATTCATTCATTCATTCATTCATTCATCCATCCATTCTCGCTCTCATCAAATTTGTGTCGCTGAATGCCCTTCAGTGTAGGTCAGGTCACCAGGTTAACCTATCAAGAGTAGACTTCCTCTCCCAGCAGCTATCACCTGCCAATAGTGTCTCAGGTTTTGGGAGGGTTCTTACCTTCTTCCGCTCGTCTGTCCTGGGATTTTATCTGACCTGAGATCATGTGGTACTTATGCTGTTGCTACCATTTCTGTGGGTTCATATGAGTAACTTCCCACTGTCTGGAAACTCTTGGCCAGGATTTCAGTGGCCTCTAGAATTCATCAAGTAGGGCTAGACTGGTTGACCAGTGAACCCCAGAAGTCCACCTGTCTCCACCTTCCTGTTATTAAAAAGTCATGCCACCATGCCTGGCTTTTTGTTTGTTTGTTTGTTTTGTTTGTAGCATGGGTCCTGGAAATGAAATCCAGTCTTTCTCTGTACTTGTAAAATAAGCACTTTACCTACTGAACCACCTCTCCATCCCTTCTTAATGAACTCTCACCTTCCTGGGACTACATGAGGAAAGTGGTGGTTCACTGAATGTGGACACTGAGGTTGGATTTAAGGGAGCACAGTGGAATCTTGGCAGTCAGCTAGGACAATGCTTTTGGAATTGGGGGTTTTATGGTGGGAGCTGGGACTGTACTGAGAGCTACAGAGATGGAGTAAAAATAGCAGTTCAGCTTTTTAGGGAAGAAATGATGCAGTGCAACCTTCAGAATACAAGGGAGGGAAGCGGAGGGTTATAGTGTTTGAGTGTGGATGCCTTTAACAATGAAACACTATCAAATATAATTACTATTTTGAAAAATAAATTGACACTTTTCCTGACTTTGTAAAAGAACTGATCTTCTTTTAGAAAAAAAATCACATATTCAGCTGTACAGGAAAATAAAATTAAAATAGGTTAGCAGAGAGGAAGGGAACTGAAGATGATGTAATCCAGTAAAGTATTAAATTCAGCTCTGAAGCTCTTCGCAGGCAAGGCAGGCAGCCACACAGCTGCCGCCATCCACACCTCTCTCCAGAGACCCCACTTGCCTGGCAGTACATTTGGGAGCAAATTCCAGTGATCTTGATCGTATGGGGAAATGTCACAGGGATAGGCCTAGTAGAAGTCCCTTAACGATGTAGAAGATGCCGTTCATAAACCTGCTCTGTGACTATCAAGCAAGAGAATCTGAGGGCTTCCTGTTAAGGGCTAATTCCACGAAGGCTTTTCTAAAGGAAATGAGGTAGACAAAGGTCAAGCTATGTGAGAACTTGTTTGGATTCATATTTTTTTGTCAGGGTTTTGTCCTGGTCATTTTGACTAAAGATCTTTTTCAGATATTCTTTTTTTCTCCAATTCCCTTCCAGTTTTCTTTTTCTTAGGTTTCAGGTTTTGATTAATCTGTCTTTACAATTTAAAAATTTATATGTTTAGCTAAAGTTTGTACTTAGTTACCATCCTGGTATGGGTGTCTGAGTAATGACCTTTCCATTAACTTCAATATCAGAGAGGAAACAGGAGCTGGAGAGATGGCTCAGCCGTCTGCTCTTTCAGAGGGCCTGAGTTGGTTCCCAGCACAATGTCAGTTAACAATCATTCTTAACTCTGGTTTCAGGGGATCCACTGCCCTCTTCTGGTCTCTTCAGGCATTGCATGACATGGATTCACATACATGCAAGCAAAACATTCATACACATAAAATAAAAAAAGGAACAAAACAGGATATGTGGCTGATTTAACTGGGTTATAACCCATGCAATGAAGGAAATGTCTCAGACAAAAGGTTATATTTATCAGATTAGGGAGTTGTTTGAAAAAAAATCTATTGGGGGAAACCTTAGCACGTCAACAGGAAATTTTAAAAACACGCATTATCTCAATCAGGACTTTTATCAATTAGTAGCAGTAATGTCTCTATTCCTTGAGGCTATCCCAACAACAAATTGTTTCAAACACAGCAACTTAGGGGGGTGGAGAGATGGCTTGGTGGCTAAGAGCACTGGCTGCTCTTGCAGAGGACCTGGGTTCAATTCTTAGCACTCACTTGATGGTTTACAACCCTCTGTAACTCCAGTTCTAGAAGATCTGACACCATCTTCTGACCTCTGCAAACACTGAATGACATGGGTGCACCTACCTACATGCATTCAATACACATACACATTCATACACATAAAAAATGCAAATCCTAAAATATTTTTTAAAAAGCAACAACTTAGATTTTACAAAGAATGTTTGTTTTCTAAACATTCTATCTGATTTCCATTTTGTACAACTGTCTGGCAGTCTCTTATAAAGTTCAACATCCACTTAACACAGAATCTCGCCATTTCTCTTCTTGTATCTGTATTACTTTGATACTGAAGAAAAATTGACAATGGTTATGAATGTATGTACAATGACTATATGTAAATGTTCACAGAACCTTTATTTATGAGTTTTAGATTAAAGAAAAATAATATTTTCATCAACTTGGGTAACAAACCATAGATCACCCATACAAGAGAGCACTGTGCAAAAATAAAGAGGCGGGAACAATTTACACAATTAACCGGAATGAATCTCCAGTGTTCTGAAAGAATCCAGACAAGAAAGAGTATATACTGTGTTACTCTAGCTTTATAAAACTAGAAGATGAAAACTCATCTATAGAAAGTAGATAAATGACTTCAATCTGTGGAGGGAGAAAATGAGCAGTGAATTACAGGGGAACACCAGAGACCTCTTGGGGGTGATGGACTTCTCATCATTCTGATGTGGGAGGAATTTACAAATGGACATTTGTCTCAAAGCTCCTCCATACATGGTAAACATTTTTTGCTCTACATCAATTCACCCCTAATAAAGCAGCAAGAAAAACTTTGACAGCAGCTATTTAAAAAATTATTTCATTTATTATTTTTAATCCTTTGTGTATGAATATATTGCCTGCACATATGTAAGTGCCCCAGTCGTGCAATGCCCGTGAGGTCAGAAGAAGGTGTCAGATTATGGAGATACGGGTGGTCATTAGATGCAGGGAATCGAACCCGGGTCCTCTGCAAGCCCAGCCAGTTCTTTTAACTGCTGAGCCATCTCTCCAGGCAAATAGCAGTTGTTTTTAAATTATTATCAGAATACAGAAAAGTAATCATCAAGTTAAATGTGTTTAATATTTTCAAAGCAAAACTGAATGCCACTTTCTGATGGTTTGGGACTCTCGGTGAATCTTGCTCAGCAATGGAACTTAGTTTACTTTTCCGTAGCATAGCCTGTGCTTGCAAGGCAGAGCTCTGTAACTGGATGTGGACTGCTCACTCTGAGTCTTTCATACTAATTAAGCCTGCCACTCATGCTGCACCTGCTGTTTGTCAACTTCAATTTTTCTAAGTTGAAACAGGCCTAGGAATAGGTGTCAATCTCTATGGTCATATGAAAGAAGACACTTTTCCTCATACAGACAAGGCAGTTAGTTTGCCAAAAAGGCTTGGTGGTAAGCACGCCACACTCATTTGCATGCTCATTAATTAACAGAGATCAATTTGTGAGAGTACTTTATAAATTGTAAAGTACTAGAGTGGTGGAAATTGCTGTTGCCACTTCTGCTATTAATTAATTAGGGTGGTGACTGGTGATTATTAATTCATTTGATCAATAATTAGTTAACTTGTAAGACGGGAAACCTTAAGTGAACTGATGCATTAATAATAATGTTAACATGAAACTGATAGAAGAGTAAATGAGGTATGGGTTCCATATGGACACTCCAAGATGTGTGCAAGCACAAGGCATATCCATACCTATAAGCACAGGCACATGCTTACACAAACGGCAGTTTCAGGGATTAAGACTATGAAGAAATAATTCAATTTTAGGTGAGCTGGAATTTTGCATGTAAGATAAAACTGGAGAATAGATGTCATAAGTTCTTTTCATGAGGTCTGATGAACCTCCATGACACAGTCTCTCTCCCTCTTTCTTACACATTAGAGAAAATCATCTTGGAAAAGAAATCGCCCCAGCCTCTTGTCTGCACAATCCTCTCTAGCTTCTTTATTCACCACAACATTTTACTTTCTCTACTTGTTCCCCAACCTTCTTTCTTTAATTCCCTCTGGACTGCTGTGCTCTTGTCGTACAAATAAAAGTTCAATTTTCTCTTCTCATTCTTTCCTCAGGTTTTTTTATTTCCTGTGAGGGATACAATCTGTGTCAATCAAATCCTTATAAAACTCCTTGCACATACATTTTTTTTTCAGAGAAATATCACAATGGATGGTAGACTAGGGTTTCCTTTTTCTTTGCTGGTCCTGAGCACATCACGTACACAAGGTCTTTGAGTGTTTCTTTATTCTACTTCATACATTTCAAAGGATTTTAAATGAAAAAATATTTTATAACCTCTTAGCTGAGGTCTTAAAGCCCTGGAATATCCTTGATTTAGGTCTGTTTTTCATTTCTGGGGCTTAAAATGTCTATGTTTATCTGTGTTTGGGCTGTATTTCTCTTTTCAGTGTACAACACAATGGGATAATTATGGTGTTAATGTAATTTGTAGAAATCACATTTGTAAACAATGTGTCTGTTAGTCAAGGGCTTTCATGGAAGCAGAACCAGTATGTATCCATTATCTGTCATTTGCACATTGGAAACCCATGAAAACTGACAATGTAGTTCCAGACTGAGAGTCAGAGAGTTAAGGCACCAATTCTAGTTTAGTTCTAGAAACCTGAGAAACAATAGCACCAAGGATAGTGGAAAGTCAACATCTGAGCTTAAACAGGCATAGTCAAGTCAACCTGCTACCACTTTTTGTTCTAGTCATTACTGAATGGGTTGAATGTGGGTCATACATGTTAGGGAGGGCCATGTGTTCTACTCAGTCTGCCCACTCAAATTCTAAAGTCTTCCAAAAATATCCTCAAAGATAATCCAGAAATAATGTTTGACCAGTATGTGGTATGTGGGTATGCCAGGATCCATTCAAGTTAACCTACAACCCAATCATTGCAATATGATTTAAGTACTGGTTTAGATTTTGAAAAATATCAATGTAAGGCTAGGTAAGAGAGTAGAATGACTAGGTCAGCTGGTAGCAACTGATAAGAGATGTACTGGTCTCAGCAGAGCCTCAACAACCAGCTGGACTTTGTTGAGACCTGCCAGCTAAAGGGGCCACTCTTTCTGCTTTTAAGTATGACCCAGGATCCTAAGGTGCTGAGATCTTTTCATTAGCATAGACGAAATACCACTTGACTAGAGAGATGTTTGGACTAGAGAGATGTTTGGATATTTTAGGGCCACAGAGAGAAAAAAAAACCTTTTAAATATAAATATATGTGACTGTGACTACTCTTATACAAGACAGCTAAAAGATAAAACACTAAAGTAATAATCCCAAACTGCCATCAATAAAATTCACAAACCAATCCAAGTCCCAGGTTTTCTCAACACATTTATCTCATTTATTTGTAGTACTAGTGTCTAGCCAGGCTTTGCATGCATTAAATGAAGATAGCATAGCTGTGATTTCTTGAAGGTCTATCACATGGTAGGTAATTTGCATTATTATTAATTCATACCATACAGCAAGATTGTAATTCAATAATAAATCTATTTTATGGAGAAGGGATATGATTGAAAGCTACTATTTCTTCCTCCTTGACAACTCATCCTTCATTGTATCTTATGCTGGACATTGCATCTTTCCCAACTCATTCCTGTTGTACCACTGGAAAATCCTCATATCCTCCCACCTCAAGCATATTGAGGCTAACCATAGAATGCCACACTGTTGGCCACAGCCACAGAGATGATCCCAAACTGAGTTCACAGCAACAGCTCTATTCTGGTGCCTATATCAAACTATCCCAACTATCCCACTGAAATATTTTTCTCAGTTACTCTTTACATCAATTCTACAACATAGCTACAGGTAGTTTTTCCATTTATCAAATGAAAAGACAAAAAACATTAGGAGGATGTATTAGTTTGTTTTCTGTTACAATAATGAAATCTGAGCTGGGATACTTCATGAATTTGTTTTAGGTTACAGTTTTGGAGATTCAAGTACATGTCACATGTTGGATTGGATCCCTGAGAGATGGGAGGGATTAGTCACGCCCTTTGATAATCTTCTCTCTTGAGAACTGCTTTCTCCAGGAGAACCCTTTTAATTTTCTCCAAGGGAAGTACCCTTCCTGACCTAATTACATTGCCCTAAGTCCCACACCACGCTACTTCTGAAAGATTCCTCTATTTCTAATATCACTCACTAACTCTCACTAAAAGGGAGATAAGAGATGGTTTATTCTGGAACCAAATATGATTGACAATGACCTGGGAACACAGATTCAGTTTACCCCAAATTCCATGATCCAGCATGTTAAGAGTTTTGTGAAGTTTTTATAGGAGCAAATCAAAGAAAAGACATAAATCAAGACAGACACTTTTCAAATACATTGGTGGAAAAATTAAGTAGGTGGATGAAGCAAAGGAGAAATCTCAGCTTTAGGCCTTTGATACCACTCAGCCTTTTTGTTGGTTGTCAGTGTTTCTTTGTTAAGTAATACATTCGGTTAGTTACAAGATGTTAGGTCAAAAATGGAGGTGGGCAGAGTGGCTATTTACAGGCTAACATGCCAAGATAATTGCAAATAGACTCTGGTTCTATAACATTCCAAGCTCTCTACAGTCACTGAAGTGCTTGCTAATCAGGTGGTCAACCCTGTAGGAAGTTCAGTCCACTATGCAAGATTTTTCTGGGAACTGTTGATTTACACCCCCAAATTGGTATTAGGAAGCTTCCACTATCACAAGCTTCCAACACACTTAGCAGACTTAAACCATATCTAAATAACAGCAGGCAACAGGACTTGCACAGGGTTAGAAGTCAATCCTTTCTCAATAGTCAAGAACATTTTAGAATGAATCCTTTTCTCTTTGGTGACACTCCCAGGATGAGAGGATCACAAATTTACTGCAAAAAGATTCTGGAATCAGACCAGACTCCTGCTCAGGCCACAACATCTGCAGAATTTACCCCGACGACACAGGGTTACTGACAAGCACCCTACTGACTTGTGAACCTTTAATGGTTTTCTAGTTGCTGGGATTTCTCACCTGGGGAGGTGAGTGTACATCAAGGGGTAACTGAGGCCACACACCCCGCTGCGCAGACTCTTCCCAGTCTCCTTTCTGGGACTCAAAGAGACTGGCCAAAGGCTCCTTCTGTGAAACCTCATCTGGGAGCTATAAGAAGAAATCCCAATTTCTGTCATGTGCCTGGTTCTGTCTTTACAGAGCACCCACTATGCTGTCTGTCTCTGGTGCTGCCGCCTGGACTTTCCTCAGAGTCCCACCATGGTGTTGTCAGTCTGTCTGTCCACAGTGTTAACAACTCTTCTAATATACTGACTTTCCACAATAAACCATCTGAGTGGCCCCCTTGAAACCTGAATTCATGATCTTTAAATTACCGCCAGTCACATCCTCAACCCAACCTTCCTCAGAGAACAAGATATCATGAATTCTCCACTTGATGGGATCATGGATTCTTGATAGTTGGGTCCTCAGTTTTTCCTTCAGATGTGTGAGTCAATTCAATAAATTGCCCCAAGAAAGATTTTCTGGAATTCAGTCATTTTCCAGCAGGATTACTGATTTGTCCAAGGAGGTGAGGAGGGCCTAGTCTGGGAGCCACTATCCAACTTCTTTGAATCCCAAGTCCCTCTGTATTCCGCTAGACAGCATCTCAGCAGCCACTGCAACTGGCCCTTTAGCCAATCTTGCTATTTCATTTTTGTTTGTCACTGCACAGGGAGCTTTCTTAAACTTTACTTTTCAATATTCTTCAGTCTTCCCAGTACTTTCCCATAGTTCCTGATCCAAACTAAACCTGTTTTCCTAGTTTTCAATGTCTTTTAAACCAGGCCTCAGTTAACCCTGAAGACACTTTCCCTTTATACCCAGACACAAGAACCTACCAGCTCAACCCACGCCATTCATACTTCTGTGATCTTTAGGATCTTTAAATGATGAAAACCTGAACCATTCAAGACTCAGTGCAGGAAACCCTGACTATTCTAATCATTTCTTTTCTTAGGAGCATCAGAAACACTTACCCTGGGAACTGGTTTACCAAGACAAATGCAACCTGAATCCTTATACACACTTCCTTTGCTTGCTATTTCATGGAAATAATGTTGACTTGGGAGTATCAAATAGGCGCGCGCGTGTGTGTAAAGAATCAAATTATAGAAGATTCTGTTTTAATTAATTACGAAGCTGATACCCTTTGCAGTATCTGGTTTTTAGTTCAATGGCTCGTGTCTGAATTTTCTTCTCAGAACTCAGACAAAAATCCAAATGAGTAGGGAAAAGCATCAGTTTCTTAGCGGGGACCTACTCTCATTGCTTTTCCCACAAGGAACTAAAATGCTTCCTCATTTAGGGGTTGGGCTTGTATTCTTCCCTTCCCAAAGCAACTCATTATTTAGCATATTCAAAACAACTGCTGTCTAACTGAGTGGCATCCCATAGACACCAGGCAAAATTCTGCACCCAGCTCCTAAAAATGCCATTTCTACACTTCCTTTAGAACCCAGAGAACATGATATCTTTCTGTTTTGACTTGAAAATCTTTATATGGAACTTAAGTTTCTTCCTATAATCAGAGACTCTAGTATGACTTATCCCCTAACTCCCATGACCTGCAAATCGATTTGTAAAACTAACTCATTTTAATAAAATATTTAGAAGACAATATAGGAAGTACATCATGTCTTCTAGATGAGAAGTTGACCTCTTCATCGGGATACAAAGTGCCAAGAAAGAAAACAACTGAAAATTTTGAATGTATTGAAATTAAAAATGCCTGCTCATAAAACCATAGTTCAGATAGTACAGAGGGGCCGGAGGAGATGGTTCAGTCAGTAAACTGCTTCCTGCACAAGCATGAGAACCCTAGTTCAGATCCCAAGCAAGCACCCAAATAAAATAACCAAGTTCAGGGGCATGTGCTTATAATCCCAGCACTAAGAGGGTGAAAACAGGAGGATTTTGGACCTTGCTAGCCAGTCGGTCTAGCTGAACTGGTGAGCTCTAGGCTCAGTGAGAGACCCTTCTCAAAAACTAAGATGGAGAGAAATTGAAGAAAACATTTGATATGGACTTCTGGCCTACACACACACACACACACACACACACACATACACATACACACACACACACACCCCAGTACCAAAGCAGACTACAGACTGGGAGGAGATACCCTTACACATCTACCTACAATCACCATGAAAAAATGCAAATAAAAATATAGATACTATCAACAGCTACTGAATGTTGTAAACTCAAGACTAAAAATACTGTATTTTGCAGAAATCTCATGTGTCATGAGTAGAAATATAAATGGTGGACCATCACTTTGAAAGCTTTTGTCACCTACAACAGTACCTAATACTTATCTCATGGTTCCAGTAGTTCACCTCCTAACTGTATAACTCAATAGAAATATGTGCACAAAAGTGTTCATAGATGCACCATATAAAGCAGCCGTAACGGCCGGGATATTTAATTCTAGCACTGGTGATGTCTGGGAGACTGAGGAGCAAAGGGAGTTCCAGGCTAGTTGGGACCTTGACTCAAAAAATGTAGGCAAAACCTGGCTAACATCCAAACATACATCACCAGTAAAATGGATGAATTATGACTATCTATTGTGGAATACTCTAGAGAAGCTAAAATAAACAGCTGCACTTGCTACCACAGGGTAATATTTTTTAATGCAGGATGCAAATGGTAGTGCATGTCTATAGTCCCAGTATTTAGGCGATGGAGGCAGGAAGATCAGGAATTTGAGGCTAGCTTGGACTACATGGTACCCTGCCTCAAAACAACAAAACAACAACAACAACAACAGCAGCAACAACAACAACAATAACAAAAACCCCTGTGGAGTGAAAGAGACAATACACATACTACAGCACACACACACGCACACACACAGACATACACACACACAGAGTACTGTATGATTATATTCATATTAAGTCCTTATCTGGCAAAACTAAATCATAAGGTCAGTATGAGTAGTCATATTTAGAAGAAAGCTTTCATTGAGATATTTAGGTATGACTTGTGCCTTTTCCTACATATATGGTAAGCATCTGTTCCAATTATTATTTTCAGTTATTGGTGTTAGAGATTAGAAAATAATTTCGTTTCTCATGACATCTGCACCAGAGTGATTTGGCTAAAAGACAGATGTAGTGTTTATATAGATGGACATGGAAAGCGAACGGAGGCAGTTAGATATAAATGTGACAAAGACAGAAGTAGCCAGTGACTGGCCCGCCCAAATGTAAACCACAATTTGCTTATTGGTTTATGTGCACATCTAACTTGCTACTTTCTCAGTTTTTATTTTCGCTTTTGTGAAATCTTCACAAAGATGTTTTGATTCTCAGCAGTTAAATTAACTGCCTCAATCCATAAACTCAATAATGAACATTCACACCCTGCTTTACAGACACAAGAACCATTTTTCAGTTTCAAGATATAAATGGCTAGTCTTGAAGGAAAAATAGTTAGAATTAATAGTGCAGCTGTCTTGGAAATTTTAAAAATAATGAGTAATCAAAGTGGGTTCTGATGATAAACACGCAGCTTATCTCAAGTTCTAACATCAACATATCCTCAGTATTTCTACTTGGTTTTCCCCATTTTCACTTAAGAAAGTGATTAATGAGAACTTTCTGTGTTCACAGTCTGAGGTTCTCATTAGGGTAACCGTTACATCTCTCTTATTTGTATTTGCTCCCTCTCTTTTTATATAAAACAAGTCATTATCATTTAATTTAAAATATTCCATTAAACTGCTGACCTTTCATTTCATGGGACATGGTGTTAAGCTTGATTCAAATTCTGAGTGTAAAACATTCACTCTGGGCTGAGGCAGGAGAATGTCTGTTAGCCTCTATGGAGGGACAATTCTGCACTGTTTTTGGTGAACCTAGGTCTTTTAACCCAGCATTTAGACTGCCCATCTTCAGGAATGATGTCTTTGTGGAAGAATTACTCCCCTTTGAACTCACACATTTCACAGAGAATAAGTTCCATGATCTGAAGGCCAACTTAGTATTTTGAAATATAGATTAAATTTTTAATTCCCCAAATATCATATTTATGAAAGTAAAATATTATAAAACTGAAAGTCAAAATTTGAAAATTTTTGAAAATTTATAAAAATATTAATTTAATAAATGCTTTTTAAGCATTTTAAGGATAAGAATACTGGGTTGGGTTGGGCTAGTAGCATATGCCTTTAATCCCAGCACTCAGGAGGCAGAGACAGATGGTGTACATAGTGAGTTCCAGGCTAGCTAAGGCTACAGTGAGACCTTGTCTCAGAAAGCCAAACAAACAAGCAAGCAAGCAAACAAACAAACAGCTGGGCCAAGGGATATAATCCATAATCTTTTTCATAGCTTTAATATATATTAGCAGATTATTACCCTAAAACAGCAGTAACAAGTTCTTTTCTGTGTGCTTGAGTCTGTTTTAATTTAGCTACTTTTTCTGTCTCTTAAAGCACATTTAGCATGTTAAGATCACATTATTGCCAAAACATGTTAATGTATGTGGGAACTGAAGTTTCCAGAAAAAAAAAAAAACCACCAACCACACCTGTATTATATGTTCTATAAGACCAATTGACTTATTAGAACTTCTGTGATTGTGGGGAGTTGGAATTTTGCAGATCTGGACCCAGTGTTGGGGGAGGGCTCTTTAACTCTCTTAATAACTGTTCATTGCCAACTTCTGTGTCCATCTAACATCCTTGTGACTATCAGGAAAATCTTGTTTAGAATAACAGCCCATTCATTTCCAACAACAGAGAAGCTAAGAAAGAATGTCATCAGGTAACATTCAAAATCTAGCCAAGAGGTTTCTCTGCTTTTCTCTAACTGACCTACCTGATGTTGAATGCATTGGTGCATGTGTGTGTGTGTGTGGGGGGTGCATGTAGAGGTCAGAGGATAATCTTCAGCAGTTGGTTTTCTCTTTCTGCTTTGGGATTCTGGGATTGAGCCCATATCCACAGGACTGCTTGGTAAGCACTTTCACCTACTGAGCCTTCTCTCCAGTCCTCTCCAATATGTAATTTTATCTTCTTTCTTTAAGTATAAAAAACTTCATGGAAATTGTACTACATTGGAACAGGATATTTGGGGTAAGCTGAATCCATTCTTGGACCATAGTCAGTCATATTAAAACAAGAATAAAGCATCTCATATTCCCTCTGAGATGACAGAAGAGAAGTGGGAGGGGTGTGTGTGTGTGTGTATGTGCCTGTGTCTGTGTGTGGTGTGGTTGTATATGTATGTCCATACATTGTCAAAGGTTGATGTTGATTATCTTCCTCAATTACTCTCCATCTTATCCTGAAGCAGGATCTCCCCATGATTTTGAACCTCATTGATTTGGGTAGACTAACTGGTGAGCAAGGACTAGGCACCCTCCTGTTAGAGACAGGCAGGGATCATAGGCACATGCCACTATGCCCTGCTTTTAACTTGTGCTCTAAATATGTAGACTGAGGTTTTCATGCTTGTGCAACAAGCAGTCTACTGACTGAGCTATCTCCCTGGTCTTGAGAGCTGTGATGTTGCATGGATATATACATCAATCAAATATTTCAAAGCAATTTATCTCCACTGTACCTTAATATATCAGGTACCCAAGATCTTGAGATGGCCTTGATTTCAGTTCTTTCTGAACTCTGGTGAGCCAAGCAAAGAAATAATACTATTGCAGAGATACTTGTACATTCATGTTTGTTGCTTCTCTTTTCAAAACAGCTAAGGGATGGAAGCAACCTAAGTGTCCCTCAACTGATGAGTGGATAATGAAAATGTGGTACATTTACACAATGAAGTTCTCAGTGGCAAAGAAAGATGATATCATGACATTTGCAGGTAAATGGATGGAACTAGAAACTATTATGCTAAGTGAAGTAACACGGAATCAGAAAAAGAAACGATGTATGATCTCTCTCAATTGTGGATCCTAGCACCAAACCCTTGTATGTGAGTATGTATCCTGATGCAACTGCAGGAACCAGGAAAATGGAAGGAAATCAGGGAGGTAAAGGGAAAGAAAGCACCTAAGCGGGAAGAATAATAGGATACAGGTGTTACTGAAGGAGAAATAAATAAAATGGGGGTATTCACATGGAAGTGAGGAGGAAGAGTTACACAAGGAAACATGGGGCAAAGGGAGAGAAGGGGTGCGGGGGTCTCTGGGTGAGTCTGTTCCGTCCAGTGGATCAGCTTCTAAGGGTCTCCTGCACAAGCTGGGATTGGGGAAAGGTGAGTGTGCTGTCCGCCTGCTCCCCAGCCTCCTGCCCTGGAGACAATCAGACGAGACAGGGAGTCTAGTCAAGCAGGAACTCGTTTATTGCAGCTCACAGGATGTCTTATAAAGGCAAAAACCACTAGGGGATTTCCAAAGTGGGAAATGGGCAGCCAATCATATTCAATCAGCATGCAGGCTGCAGGCAGCAGGAACTCTGTAGAGATACATAGGGAGCATGGATTGATCAGGAGAGGTCTACCAGGGAGGAAGTGCTGAGGGCCAATCAGAATTTTTTGAAAACAGCTTAGGTCCTACTTGAGCCGCGCCTTTTTGACTTCCTCCGTGTGCCATCTTTGTTTTTTGCTTAAGCTTGTTGGGGTCACACCCACTAGGGACCCCCTCAAAGAAGCTCAAGAGAGGTGGGTCCTTAGGAGACTAAAGGACTAACAAATGACTAAATGGGGGAGGCATTAGAGGGGGGTGGAATGAGAAGGAGGGGGGAGATAAACATACCTCGCTAGTATAAAACACCAGAGGGAATCATATTATTCTAACAACCTAATATCACATACAGTATCTCTAAATGAACCCATGTGCATAGCTGAAAGCTACATAACAAGAAACAGTGCCAGGCAGGAGAATCCTTCCTTTGAGTTCTTGGCCAGGGTGGTCCAAGAGACACCAAAAATTACTCCATAGCCCTTGATTGCCTCTCAGGACTTGAAGGTAAGACCCTATTGTTGAAAATAGGACATACTTTAGAGACCATATTTGGAGCAATGGAGCTGGAACTCACCTGGAAGTCACTTCCCCTAAAGGGTCACACTCATAACTCTGGAGCGCACTATACAAATAGTCAAGGGAAAACATTAATCGATGGCTCAATACCAGCTTCATGACCAAATAACCACATAGATGACTGGCACAACATTCAACAGTGGTGCAGTAGTGGCACATTTATTTTGGGGCCAATCAATGCTACCTAATTGGTCTTAGACCCCACTCAATGGGAGGACACTCATTTGTGGCACTATAATCATAGCCAAATACACATGGCTAAAGAGGTCAAAGATTTTAGAGAATCCCCAGGGCTGTCACATCTGTAGGCTAATATAACTTCATACTAAATAAAAATTATGTATCCTTCTATTTACAGTCAAGTATCCCACCACCCATCAAAGAAACTTCTTTTGCACCAGATAGAGAATAATACAGAGTATCACAACTGGTCACACACAGACATTATCTGTGAATTGCCCATGCCTAGGTGGCACAACTACAGTGCACCTCAACACCCAAGGTTCATGCAACATGGAACAAGAGTAAAGAGGATGCTAATCAATCTCTTAACTCTCATTAATGAAACTCTTTCATCCAACAGAAGGCCAGGAACACAAAAGTTCAAAAATGCCAAATCATAGAGATTGGGGATCTGCAGAGTGTGGGTTCCAGGACATGACTCTTATATTAAGTCCTACTCACCCCAGGGTCAGAGATCATTGCAGAAGAGGGGGCAGAAAAATTGTAAGAGCCAGTGAGGAGGGGTGAGACCATACAAAAATAGAATGCTGGCATCCTGCTCATATGAACCTACAGCAATTGTTTCAGCATGCTGAAGATCCATGCAAACTCAAGTAGACAAAAACCCAGCATGCCACTGGGGAAATGGGTAGAAGACCCCAACCTCTGCTTAAGGAATATTGGCCACTGATCACTGTTGCGTGAGGATGATGGGCCAGTCTTCCTTATGTGAGGGACTCTGTGTAGGCTGACTAGACCTCAGTAGTTGAACCCGAAAGGTCACACTAACTTGATACAATAGACCTTAACACAGATGGAAGAATGCATGGAATCCAGTCAGGGCTGTGGAAGTGGGATAATGGTGTGGAAAGGGACATAGAGATGGTTCAGACTGATTGAGATGTTCTGTATGAAACACACAATGGTTAAATAAAAAATAAAAAAAATTACTAAATTGTCTGAATATGAAATAAACTCGTGGCATTCCTTGAGAACCAACACTAGTTTAAAGATAGAAAGTAAATTAATTAAAATCTTATATAGCAGAGGCACTGAAATCATGTTACTGTCATCTTAAATGGAGTAAGATTTCAGATGAAGCAAGGCGAACATTCCAAAAAATTTTCATTAGAGAAATAACACATTTTCATCTTTTATAGTAGCATTCTCTGTCTATGAAATTTATTTTTATGCACTAAAAAATCATCATCATTGATTTTAACATAAACATATGTAGAGATGCTATTAAAAAGTATAAAGTTGGATTATTTATATATGCAAGGACCACAAAGAATCCAGGGAACTTCAGACATCACCTCTCACCAGTCCCCTTTCTTGGTATTAGCTCTTTAAAACATGAAAATGACTTTTCACTCCTTTCACAGTAATCCCCTCAAATACCTGGATATGGTCTGGCTTTTGCCAGTATCCCATCACACCATCCTCTACTGACCTTCTGTCCTCAGCACACAGGGCTTCTTTCAGTTCCTCAAATCCTCCTGTGAACACAGTGCCTTTGCACATACTTTCCCCTCTCCCAAGATCCACCCTTGCATACTTTGCAGTCTCTTTTCCTCAGATTGGTTCATCATAAATACTTCTTCACCACACATGCTTACCAACTGTATAGCAAACAAGTTAAGCTGTTGAGTTTTTTACTCTCATAAAACTCTGTTCAAGCTAAAAGTGAGAATTTGCTTATGTAATTATTTGACTTTAAATCTATCCTACTAGACTGTAAAATACATGAAAGGGGGAGCAATGATTTATAATTATTTATAAATGATTATAGAATCATTTATAATTTTATTCCTTGCAAATTGAGTCCGTAGTACATTCAGACCACACCATGCTTGATGTAATTAACAAAAGAACTAATTTTCTTTGTGTCAGTGTTAAAAAGGAATCTTGGGCTGGAAACTGGAGCTTTGGGTTTCTTATATCTTTCCAGACACCCAGTTATAGGTCTCTGGACAGAGCAGACTTCTACTGGCTTGTGCTGCGCAAAGACCTATAAGATGTTTAAGTGTGTAGGTAGCATTCTATGAAACTCCTCTCCTACATGCCTTTAGGTAGATCCAGAATGTGGGTCCTGTTAACATGTGGACAGTCTTGACTTATTCTTCTTCCTCTCTCAGAGGACTGCTACAAACATTTTTCTGGCGGTGATGGACAAAAGATTGTGATGAGAAAGCAATGCTTTACAGGTTTCTCTTTTCTATTTTAAGATGTCCCAATTCATGTATCTAAAAACATGGGTCCAAAGCTTAGTACCTAGCTTTCACCGTCCATTAAAAACAAACATGTAACTTGTTTCTCCTACAAAGTGAAATTGTCAGCCTCAGTAAAAGATGGAACACGGTGGAAGTAAAAACAAGAAAATTGCTTGCTTTTAAAACAGCACAGAATTTTAATTTCTAGCTCAAAAATCTTGACAAGACATTAAGAGTACAATCTTGACTTAAAATAAGCATAACAACTTTTCCTGATTTAGTAAATAAAATACCATAGTTAACTTTCTTCTATGGAACAGCTATTTAGGTAAAAGTGCTTCTTAACAACTCCACACTGTACAGTTTATTCCTACATCTTATCACATATACCTAGTAATTTGTACCTACAACATTCATTTTGAAGGAGCAAAGGGAAAATAAACTGGGAGCTGAACGCAGAAGAGACAGCTGTTGCATTCGGTATGTTTTCCATGTGAATATCAGATGGGAATCTTTCCCTGGAAGTGCATACCAAGGAGACACTAAAAGATTTCTAACCGCACAACAATAGGCACTTAGGCTGCCAAATATTTATGCTTTTTTTCTTCTCTGAAGCCCAGATATTTTATGTAAAATTTTCATCTGAATTTCAGGCAAAATTTCAAAAACATTTTGCCTTAAAAAACAATCACCAATCTGTTCTTCTAGTCTGTAGGGGAATGAAATGTAAAGGCTTTGCTGAACTTTTGTCTCTTTTCTCAGTACTCACTGAGTCCTGCCTAAGGTTTCTATTAGCAATTTCATCATCAGTTCATTTAGACAGGTTATGGCGGTATGTACCATTCGTCCTTCCTGTCCTCACTAGAATATAGCCACCCCAGTTCTCTCACAGGACCATAACTACACTGAGGGCAAGATGAATTTCACTCACGATTGTTTTTTGGTGCTTTACACTGGGATAGTTGGCACCAGACCTCTTTCTTTAGTTAGCGCACACAAAATTGGCTCATGTTGAGAAAAAAAATCACACCATTTAGAAAAAAACCTTTTTCTATGTCTTTCATATTTCAAATTATGGCATTAATTTTAAGTGAAATCAAGAACATAAAATTCTTCTTTATAATTCTGGAGATTAAAAAAAAATGAATCCTTCCAAAATGTGCTGTGGGAAGAAGCAGTTCTTATTTCCCCAGGTCTTTGAGAAAACCACATTAGGATCAGGTAGCAATCAGAGAATCCATTTTCCACAAAAAGATAACGCTGTATGCCAAAAATCAAATACTAAAAATATTACAGGTGAATTCATAGCATTCACTATCTGTCCTCAGTTGGTTGCTAGGAAAGTAAAGGGTGAGCTGCAGACCTAAGGTTTCTAATATTATAGGGCACAAGAATTTATTCTGTCTGACACAGGGCTTAAGTCTCAATGTACAAGATATGATACTCAAAACTTGCCATGTTTTTAATTCCTTCAAAATAAAATATTTCCAAATAAAGACTCTTCTAGTCATAGCAAATCATTGAGGCTTATGTTAATTAGTAAAGTCATCTATGTTATAGTCAGTAAGCCTCCTTTAATACACTAAGTAATGCACCCTCATCCCAGGGGTAGAAAATATGGCCAACACCTTCATTGGAAAAGGGAAGATCATGAAATCTAAAATTTCAGGAGGAATTGGTAACCACATAAGTTAGTGAATTCTGACTTCTTATGTCACAATTATAGCAATGCACTATTTCTGGAAGGTGTGAGAGGTGAGGGTCTGGCTTGAAGAGCTGAAACCAAACTCTTTGTCTAGCTTCTGAGGAACAGATCTCTGTGTGAAGACTGATGTCTGGGGAAGTTCTGCTCACATCTCAGCCAGTGTCTGATGCCATAACAGCCTGAAATCAGGAAGGCAGAGAGTGGGGGAGTGAAGACAGTGGAAACAGCTTCCCATGCACAGTGTCCCTTTCTGAGATTTACCTCCTCAGTGTGACCTCCGGGAGGAATATGTATGTGCAGGTCACGGTGGCATAAGTCTGGCTTGCATCTTAGAGGCCTAACTGGGCTTTACTGACTTGGCTCCTTGAATATTGCTACCAAACACTGCCTCTTGCCTAAAAGGAGAAGGGAGATGTTTTATATCCCCACTGAGCATTAGGTTGTCTGACAACGTCCTTATAACCACTGAATAACTTTATGGAAAAGTTTTGGGGTAGGGAATCTAATTGGCCATCCAGTATAGTCCTTGATGAGGACAAGGGAACCATCAGACAAATCTGTAAGGTTTCACTTGGGAAATACACCCTGGGAATACTGTTAGCACCTCCTTCTGTTTGTCCGTCCGTTGTCCTTAGTGCTTGACTGACAGTGGAATGTGTCCAAAGGCGGCCATGGACCCAGATGAGGTACTGTAGTCTGTAACAGAAACATCACCTTGATGCTTTTACTTTAGTAGATCCTTACTAGATTTAACTGAAAGTTCCTAAGACATGCCAAGTACTTGGTGGGATATGTGAAACTTCAGTGAAAGAGCCACTCATTATTCCAAGAGACTGGTAGTGGGTAGGGGGTAGGTTACAAAACAGGATCCTTGTCTGTGGAAAGCATGTGTCCTTGATCACAGAAACCTATTCCTAAGCAGGATGAGTAAACAAAACAGTAGAGAGCAAGCACATAGCACTGCCAATGGAAAAGGACCTTTCCCTTTGACAGACATTATTTGAAACTAGAGCAATCAGGCTTGGACTGAAGATAACGCCAGAAATCCACATGCCACAGTATCCTGGGTAGCAGTTCTGTGGACTGAAGAAGGCAGATATAATTCTGATTGAGCTTAAATAGCTTAGAGCAAGAGAAGAGGCCAAGTTTGTGACAATCAGTGACAAAGCAAAGATCATATGGCAGAACCTTATCTTAAATGACAAATCCACAGATTTGTAAACATCTGTGAAAATTTCATCCAGCAGATGAAAGGCCAAGAGAGTGTCAGAAAAATAAAATGTTTTAAGGATAATCATCTTGATAACACACAGGGGCTTGGCCAGATGGAGGTGAGAAACCATGACAAGCCAAACTCCGAATCCATACAGTCTGTGCAACAGATTAGAATGAGAGTTCTTTCAGGGAAAACACAGGCACCAATACATGGAGTGGCCCATGTGTAGATTTAGGATGTAATTTCAGGTGGGAAGAACAGATGATACAGTTTCTCAGGCCCACATCTCCCCGAGGTTCTCAGGTTCACTCAGGCCTGGGGAATATTTATACTAACAGGACAAAAAAGTTAGTCTTATTTCTACAACTATAACTATGACTTTTTAAACATAACTTAAGTTCTCATCTATTCCAGCATTCTTTAAAACATCAGCCATTTTAGGACTGTTGAAGTCTATAAGGCACTAAGAAATGCTTATGAGTCAGGCACATTTTATAAACCTAATAAAGAAAAAAGATGAAATCTCAAATGTGCTAATGCGAAACGCTAACACTTAACTTTAATGATCCTTAAATGTAATGATCTCTGAGTGAACAAAGAAGTGAAAAATTTCATCTGAAAAATCATTAATGTTTCAGTTATATGTTGTTTATGGTGACTATTGGTATGGTTATTAATACAAAGTCTAATTTTGTGGCATAAAAAGCATTTTAACTATTACAGTCTAGCAAATGAGCATGAATAATTTAATAGTAATGCAAACAGCTAGGGATTTGTCTTCTTATAGGGCCGATTGCTTCACCGTGGTAAGTGACACAAATGTTCAGACATATGGAATAAAATTTTTAGTTCCATAACTACTAATTGGACTCTAGAAACGGCAAGTCAGATATTTCTGCTTCTAACTCAGTAAAGCCAAGATAAGGTGCTTTGTCTATGAGTTACTTTTCTGTTGTGATAAAACAACATAACTAAGTCCTTTAGAAGGCAAAATTTATTGGGCTTATGGTTCCAGAGGGATAAGAGTTCATCATAGCAGAGATGCATGGCAAGGGGCTGCTAGAGCAGAAATCTGTATGTTCAAGCAGAGAGAGCAAGTTGGAAGTGAATGAGGCTATGGACTCTCAGAGTAGGCCCCCAGTAATGTGCTTCCTCCAAAGAAACCCCACACCTCCAAAGACACCACCACCAACTGACCAAGTGTTCAAATACTCAGAGCCTATAGGGAACATTCTCATTGAAACTGCTACATACCACTCCCTGACTACCATAGATTCATGGCCACATCATAATGAAAAATGCATTTAATTGAACTTTAAAAGTCACCATAGTCTTTAATAGTCTCAACACTTTTCAAAAGCCCAAAATCTTTTCTGAGACTGAAGGTAATCTCTTAACTATATGCCCCTGTAAAATAAATGTCATATCAAACCACAACTGAAAGCCAACAGGTAGATACAAGTCCTGTAGCTCCATTTCTGATGACTGGGACCTTACTTTCAAAGTGCTTAGATGGCTCTGCCTCTCCAGCTTTTGCTGCCTGCAGCATATATTTCTCTCTTGGGATGGTTCCACTCACTGTATACGGCTCTCCTTTGCAGATGTCTTATGGCTCTGACATCTCCAACATTTTGGGGTCTTTACTGCAAACCAGACTTGACCTTCCAAGCATTAAACAATGGTTTCTCAGGGTTGTTTGACCTGTCAGGGTCTTTAGGCAGAGATTCTTTGCTACAGGATGTCTGGCTCAATGGGTCTGAAACTATGATAGAATAACTGATAACTTCCTCACCCTTATATCTTTCATGCCTCTAAAGCCAGCATCATGTGGGTGGTACAGTCACGTTAGCAGCCTCCTTAGTAGAGACTGTGGCCTCCTTCATATAGCTTTTGTGTGTTGTGGCATTCCAGGAGAAGAAAACTCCTGAGGTCTTTTCCTTCCATAAGTTGGAAACTTAGGTGGGTGGGGTCTTTCTCTGAGGGTCCCATTCCCCTTCCCATTGTTGAATTGTCCATCTGGAGGCCTCTCCATAATGAGTACCTCTCTTCCAGGATAGATCCCGTTTACCTTATTAAACTTTCTAGCTTTCTTTTTCTCTCTGTTTTTGCCTTGCTCTCTTTCTTTGTAGGTCTGCATGATAATTGTTATCATTATGCCACAGGTTCAGGCAGTCTTGAAATTTCCTCCACCAAAGAAATTGATCTATTACTTTTTAATTTAGCCTCAAGCTAATTCTTATGGGGGTGTCAGGGGACTGCCGATAGCAGTCAGAGGCTTTGTCAAGATAGCCCAATTGTTACTTAAGTCCTCATTCCCATCTCTCTGTGGCACAGCTTGAGCCTGGTTATTACTAGAACAACCTGTTAAGCTCTGCTTACCGCATTCAACCACTTATCTAGTCCAAACTTTCAAAGTCTTCCATATGATCTCTCCCATCAAAAAACATGGTCTGGTTCTTCAGGTTTTTCATACAACAGCCCACTCTCTAGTACCAACTTATATATTATTTATTTTTCTGTTGCTAAGATAAAACACCATGACCAAATCAACTTTATTTGGCTTACGGTTCTAGAGCAATAAGAGTCCAGCAAAACAGCGTGGCAGGGCAGGAGGCAGCTAGAGCAGAAGCTGAGAACTCTCTTCTTCAAACAGGTATGGGAAGCAGAGGGAGAAGACTGGAAGTAGAATGAGGCTATGCACTTTCAAAGTCCTACAAGAAGGCTGCACCTTCTAGATCTCCCAAACAGCACCACCAACTGACAAATGTTCAAATACTTGGAGCTTATAGAGGGAATCCATTGAAACCACCACATTTTGGTTATTCAAATGGAGCAAGGACTCCAACTACCAGTTTATCACTGGATGGTTTTGATAACATTTCATTCTATATGGCAACAGAGAGCATTACATTTTGTACCACTATTTTTGAACATGTGAAAACCACACAGGGGAACTTTTTCTTGTTTTCTCACATTCCTATGGGATTGAGAACCTTACTGGTTTTCTGTAGTTTTCAGTCCTGGTAATTATGAAATATCAAATTAAAGTCAAGTGCTTCAAATACCCACTCAAGTCTTGCATTCAAGTGCTCTGTGTGTGTTCATGTGTGTGAGCATGTGTGTGTGTGTGTGTGTGTGCTCAGAGAACATTCTTCTGTAAGACTGCTTTGAAGAGTAGAGGTTTGCTTAGACTTTAAAGATAAATTTCAAGTAATATAAAGTCATATAAAAGAAGCAGTTATGTTATTCTGTTGAGATCTCCAAGATGTATTAAATTACAGAACAGTATTATGGAGTGTTCTGCTCAGATGTGAGTATCTTTAAATCTCTTTGTTTACACCTTCTGTAATTGCATACCTCCTGGAAGGGTATGTCAGAAACTACTACTGGAGAGTCCCCTGAATATTAGAATTAGAAAGCAATTTCGCCTTCATACTTTGCAGTGTTTGTATGCCAACATTATAATTACCTGAACAAATAAAAGCCTGTATCTCAGTTTTAGTTTTTAAGAGTGGGCCCAAACTCAGAGGACACGCGTTCCCCTAGAGATCTCTTTGAACTATCTGTCTTCTGGAACTGTGCTATGGGAACTGTCTTTTGAACTCTGTTTCTGGAACCTTATGTTCCAACCTGGCCCCACCTATAATTTTATTCAAAATAGCTTCTCTAGTTGGGGATGTATAAACTTGACTCCACCCTAACAGACCTTCTGGTTTTTTCATCTGTAGTTCTAGAATACCTCTTTTTCTAGAGTTAATTCTCAAGCATACTCACATTAACTCACTCATTCATTCAATCAATCTTTTTGGATGGAATAGCAAATTGAGGTTGCCTAGGAAGTGAGATCAGATGCCAAGGTCACAAGACACAAGAGCACACTGTTGGGGTGAATTAAAAGTTTGTCTTTTGAAGGGTAATCCTTTGGTATCTCTAAATTAATCCAAGTTCATGAGTATGCAGCAGTTAGCACTCATAATCAAGGAGAATCAAACCAACAGAAGGATCTGCCTTAACTATTGTCTAACTTGAGTTTCTTCCTGGTTATACTTGGGGTGATGAGATGTTTGAAGACTTTTACTCACATTTACTTAACTTGTGTCTCTAAAATTGTGGCAAACTAAAAGTATCCTCTTTCCTATGGTGATATTTCCAATTAGAGGTCGTTTTTATTCTCCAGTTAAGCTTCAGTTCAGCCTTGAACGCAGAAAATCAGAGATCTAGGTCAAATGAGTACAGGCTAGGGGTGTCTTGCTATGCCTATCTAAATTTTGCTTGTTTTCCTTTCTGTAGCTTTACATTTTTCCCTTTGTGCATGACCACAGGGAGAGGACTTGTCACATAATCTCACTGACAGGATGACTTATCCTATATCTCTTCCTACTTTATTAGAGACTGTAAAGAAGATAGAGCCTATCTGGAATAGTTGCACTTACCAATGTGGATTCTAATCTGCTCTGACCTTAAAGAAATTAATTTTTGCCTGGTTAAATTGGTCCTGTCATTATAGGATCCACTACCCATAAATCTTCTAGAGTAAACATTAGCCTTATATGTTTTCTGGAAGTCAACCAACTTTTAATGATTGTAAGTTAAGGATGATCTTAACTTCCTTATGAGATAAATTATTAAAAGTCCCTTAAATGTTCCCTTTGGCTTTTTAAAAAATTTATAATTTGTAGATAAAGATGATAGTTCACAGGATGAAGTCATCTTTTAAAGATGAAGCATTATGGCATAAATAAAACAGATAGTGGAAGTTTCAAATCTCAGAAACAGAGAGAGAGAATGGGGGCTGGTTGGAGATGTGGGGCAGAAAGAACCAGCCTTTTCAGCCTAGTAAACACCAAATCAGGTACCGTACTTCTAGTTAGTTTCTTCTATGCCTTTTGCTTCTGGGAAGGGAGCTCCCTGGAAGGCAGAACTAGATGGAGGATATCCATGAGGTTGCATAAGATGTAATTCTTTTGAAAGTACACCTTTTTTTCTCTAGATAAGGCTGCATATCTGCTGTAGTTTATATCCAAAGAGTTAAGTGCTTCAATTGAACTGTTTCTAAGAAGTAGCTTAATTGGTTATCTTTTTTTTTTTCTCAATATTCCCAATTAAGTGTCCTATGGTTGGTATGCCAGGGAAAATAGCTGTGAATAACATTTAAAGGTTCACAGATTTACTTTGATGGCACTTTCATTCCAATTCCTTTAGATAAATTCATTTAATTACTGTCATCTGCACAAGATTCAGGAGATAAGGAGATTGCCATAGTGAAAGTGAAAAGATGAAAAAGAGAGTGAAAATTTGAGCACAGTTTCTTGCAGTTCAGACCTGGCAAAGGAGGAGAAAAGCAGCAAGTGAAAAAAGTTGCTGTACACCATGCAAACTGTCATGAAATCTTTGTGTCTGTCATTCACGGTGTATGACCATGACTGTCCAAAATTCCCTCTTTCCTCCCGCCTTTTCCAGGTGCCTAGCCATGAGTGGTCTGGTATGAGCCATCAAAGAAAACCTTCTTGTTGTTCTTCTTCTCGTTGTCACACAGTTGCGTGTGTAACTGAGACATTTTATATCTCCCCTTTTCCTTGGAACTTTCCAGTCACTGATGTGTGAGTTTAGAGAAGAGCGTCTCTTTCTCACACAGGGCACCACAAAGTGGAATCAGTACACTGACATTACGATCATCCGAAAAAAAATAGCTTAACTCTTAAATTAAGTTTTTAAGAGTGGGCTGGAACTCAGAGGATATCCATTCCCCTAGATATCTCTAACTGTCTGTGTGCTAATGGAACTCTCTTGAACTATTTCTGGAACTGTGTCCTCCAGCCTGGCCCCTCCCATAATTCTATTCAAAATGGTTTCTCCCGCCTCAGTTGGATAAGTGCAAGCTTTGGTCTGCCTCAATCTTAACATAACATCTGGCCTTTTCAATCCTAGTTCTAGAATATCTACATTCATCGTTCATCCTTCTCAATCTCTACTGTGCAATGGATGTGGGGCTCTGCCTTTCAGCATTAACTCTCAAGCTTACCTTCATTCATTCACTCATTCATTCAATCAGTCTTTTGGGGCGGAGTAACAAATTGAGTTTGCCTAGGAAACGAGTTGAGGTGCCAAAGTCCCAAGACACAGGAGCATATGGCTTTGCTGGGGTTAATTATAAGTCGTTGGCTCACATTATGCTCATTAATAAAAGTCATTCCTACTATATTTACCTGACCCGCAACCTCTTTTTCTTCCTTCCTCCTGCAGATTCCTACATACTTGTTCTCTTTACTATGCTCAAGTTCTAGATATTAGTGCCTCAGACACTGTCCCTAAGGGTACTTCTCTTTTCATTTCCTTATTAATCATTTCGTCAGGGACCATGGTTTTTGATATTCTTAAATACTGATGAGTCTCAAAGCATCGTTTCTGTTCCTGACATCTTCCTGGATATCTTAGATCATATTACTTAATCTTCCCACAGTTGGCTAAATGGCATCTCGAACTTAATTTGACCAAAATCTCGAAAATCATTTGACCAATATCTCCTGAGTCTTTTACAGCTGAGTTAAAGAAACCATGATTCCCTGATTTACTCAAGGCAAAATCCAGACCTCATCCTGGATTCCTCCGACCCCTTTTTCACTTGATCAAGGAGAACACACTGTTCTATTTTGGAAACATCCCTTACTCATCACTTCCTCTTTCTCTGGCTTTCGTCCATATCAAAGCAATCCCAGTATCTCAAGGACTCTTTCTATAATCCATTTTCTCCACAATAAACCAGATTCTCTCACTTATTCTCTTTCCTGTCGCTCAAAACTCTCAAATGGCTTCCTATGCTATACATAGTCTATACTTCTTGCCCCATCCAGAAATCCTTACAGAGCTTGCTCTTGCCTTCTTCTGTGACATTACCTCACTCTACTCCCCATTTACTATCAACCTCCACACATACCAGATTTCTTTTAGTCCCTCAGATCTGCCCTCTGGCCCTACACATTTCCAGTAGCTCATTTTCTGCCCCCATGCTCTTGCCCTTTAATCTTCACATAGATACCTTTTTGTTGTCATTGCAGTCTGAGGCAAGGACTGATAGTAGAATGGTACGGTATGCAAAAATCTAAAACACCGAATTCATTAAGCAGTGTGACCTCAGAAGTAAAGAACACAAATTGTGAAAGCTCAAATTTGGATGTCTATTCCACCAGAAAACTTTTGATGAAAGTGTCTTGTGATAATTTCAAAGGCAGTTTGTATGCCTCCAGATCTAGTAGCTAGACCGAGCTAGATTGCCACTCCCCTCATATCTGCTTAATGCTTTTCAGCAAGAAAGTAAGAGAAAGGCGAGATCAAGCAGAAACGGGTCAGGTTGCATGAGGTTAAGGGAATATAATATTCCCCAATCCAGTGTTTTACAAAGCTGGAAAAATTTAACTGTGTCTATTCTACCAAATATCAAGAGATTATTTTTGCTCAA
Organism: Eospalax fontanierii; assembly: GCA_035773235.1. NCBI lineage: Eukaryota > Metazoa > Chordata > Mammalia > Rodentia > Spalacidae > Eospalax > Eospalax fontanierii. The sequence continues at coordinate 72,067,292 of CM069528.1, read as the reverse complement.
AACTCTTTTCAAAAGCTGTACATCAATGGAAACAAGGGAATAAATCACTGAGTCTCAGTTGGGACAACTTCACCCCATCCCAAATGTCATACAATGTCCAAAGACATTTTGTTTTTTTCAACTGGGTGTTATTGGCATGTATTGGGTGGATATTGGGGGTGCTACTCTGCATCCTACAACATACAGGACAGCTCCATGCTGTAATGAAACAATAGGTTCAAAATAGCAGTGGTGATCAGACTGAGAAAGCTTAGGTAAATATCTATGGCAAAAGACAGGTTAAATTTGCCTTTGAGACAGTGCAGATGAAGAAACTAGCAAGATCGTGGCGTTGATTCCTGGCAATGGATCTGACTAACGGAAGATGCAGAAGTTTAACTTGATAATCTAAACAAAAAACAAAAAACAAAAAAACCAAAACAGAACAAAACAAAACAAAACAAAAAAAACCCAACAACAGAGGACAAACAGAGCCCCAGAGCTTCCCGCAAAATGACCTCAAATTGATCATTGTATTGTTTCTTCCACAATACCTAAAGGTTCAGATTCTACAGTGGGAGGTGGGGAGGAAGCGCAGTGGAGACTGGTAGGGGAGTGGACTATGGGAAGGGATAAAGGACTGCCTGTATTTCTATGCCTAATAGGAGCCACGAAGGGGATTGTGACACAACAGGCCTAGAAATAAGTGTTTCAAACATTCCCTTCAAAACTATGTAAAAGAAAAAATTTACACATCTTCTTTCAAAAAAATTTCAAAATTCACTAAATATATGTTGTTATGTTTTGAAAGTCTACAGGATATATCAACATCACATGGGTACATAATGTTATCCCAAGATCATACAACCATCCCTAATTTTCTTACCCATAACTTATAATTACTAATTTGGTATTATTAACAGAATAGTTCTTCATAGATTTAGAGGAACACATAAAAAATCATTATGTCATGTGCTGGAAATATAGAGGAGCCGTTCAGATGACTTAAAGGTACACAAATCTTTAATGAATCAGCTCCTTGCATCTGCTTCCTCATCTGTAAAATGAGAGGACTGGAACAGACAATTTTCTGGCTTCTCCACCTTTGGAATTAAAATCACTATCTCCCTGCATTTCCATCCATCACATTCATTAGCTCAGCTTATCTTTTCAGAAAAGTGTGCACACATATCATTTGGGGACAAATTGTTAATAGTGTTCATGTCATACTTTATCAGTCCATGTCACTGAAAGTTATTTGCGAGGCATATATTTTTAGGAATGACACATGGAAATTAATCAGTTATAGAATAATAATGTTGATTATAATTTTTTTGGTTACTTACACCTTCCCAAATTACATTTTTACATCACAAGATGCAAAATTTCTACTGACTTAAAAATGATTCAAGGAAGTATACAATGGTATAGACATGCATGAAAATATAGAAAAGGAATTATAGTCTGTAAAAATGGCAAGCATACGTGATGAAGGACAAAACTCATAGAAATAGGGCTACATTATTTGCCATTGATTTTATTATTACAATTTGTTAAACCAACCAGATTCAGATTGTCAAAGGACATATATTTGTTAGCATCCTTTATTGCTTCTCTGTCCTAAATCAATGTCAAGAGTGTTCATAACAAGTATATTTCTTCCATATTCTCTCAGTGCTTTTATTTTGAGGGGAAACTGGATAATAAGTACATAAAATATTCTGACTAATATTCCCTTATGTGGCATATTCAGGTGGTAGTAATTCAGTAAAAAGGAAGGACAGGACATGCTGAAATTCCCAGAGATATACACAGTGAGAAAAAATTCAAATGAAAAAGAGCTACAGAGATGATCTAAAAGCAGTTGATCCTCAGACTAGTCCCAAAGAGCTGGATTTGGACTTAGCTTGGAGGTGAAGATTAGCTGAACTCAAAGGGTTACAGAAGAGGAAGAAGAGGAAAATAAAATAAAATGTGATTCTCATTGGAAACTGGCTTTAGTAATTCCTCACTTCATACAATGCTAATAAAATGAATAATAAATACTTTGAGATTAGATTGATAAGATACAGTTGTTTCCCCTTGAAATGCAATTATTCAATTAGGCATAAAAGTGGAAGGTTAATAGGGGTTTGACTTCCTATGTTGTTAGTTATCTACATAGTTGTAAAGTATTACACTACAAAGAGCCTGGCCAAGGCTGGAGTCTTATGTAGAGTCTCAAAGTCAGAGAGGATCCATTTCCCCATTCATATTGATACTTAAAGTATTGATTTTTATTTCTTGGTGGCTACGGGATTTGTGGAGGTTTTCTTATTAAAAAACAGTGTGTGTGTGTGTGCTGTGTGTGTGTGTGTGCTGTGTGTGTATGTGTGTGTGTGTGTGTGTGTGTGTGTGTGTGTGTGTGTGTGTGTGTGTGTGTTGGGAGCAAGGTTGCCTAGAAAGACAGCTGCTAACCTAACAAAACATAATCTTAGTGATCACCTTGCCAAAATCCTAATAGGGGAGATGATTTATACCAGGAAACAAGGATCTTTTCTCACCTTATAGCTACAGTTTATCCTTTGGCTACACATGATTCATGTATCTTCTACGAGCAAATACATGTTCATTCCTGAGATTCTTGAGTATCCTTATCCATAAGAACAGTTGCTCAAAGTCGAGACTCTCAGGTTAAGGAGCAGATGGGCCTCTGGGGTATAAGCTGTTAACTAGAACTCCCTAGAAATGACTTCTCCATATGTGGACCTGTGAATTTGATAGACAAGTTATCCTTCTTGACATACCCAACATGGAATGGAGCAATAGACATGAGATAAGAGTTACAGAGTTACAGTTCACAATGGTGGAAGACAGAAAGTAAAAGAGTTACTGATCTATATCAGTTCACAAATCAATTCAGTCAGACAGAAGTTAGAATTACTTTTATGTTTCAAAGATTAAAATAACTTTCTGTGGCTCTTAGTCTCACCCTCTGGGCTCTTGGTTCTGTTTTGTGTTGTCTTAATCTAGCATTAAGAGAAGAATAGCATTAATAAACTATGATTTAAATATTTGACAATTAAAATATTGTAATACTGCAGAAAATTTGGAAGTTGAGGCAAAAATCTAGAAATCCTCTATCCTTAAATAATTTACAAACTAAGTTTATATGTTCCATTTTGCTCTATTTATTGATATGTATATATGTTTGTTTATATGCTTATATGTTTTACCTGCAAGTATGCAAGTTCACTCACATATACAATACCTTCAGAGGCCAGAAGAGGGTATCGCCTTCCCTGAAACTGGAGTTAAAGGTGGCTGTTAGCTGCCCTGTGGAAGCTGAGTTGAAACCAGATCTTCAGCGAGAAGATCTGAGCCATCTCTCCATCCATTATTCTACTCTTTTCCATGCTATTTTATTTTTCTAAAATGACCTCTTTCCTATCTTATATACTCATTTTTTTACTAGTTAAGGCATTCCCATGGTCAATGTGAGGGTTACATTTATTATTTCCACTAGTTACAGCACTGTTTCTCTCATGGATCCATTTTAACTTCCCTATTAAGATTTTAAGGTATTTTTTTTCTATTGTAAATAATATTGCAATGAATATCTTCCTGTTTTTCTGTTAGTTTAGTTTACGTTTTAGGATGATGCTTCTATACATTATTGACTAGATAAAATACTATGAGTTTTATGATTTTTATTCCTATTGCCACATTGCTGTTAAAGAAGGTATATCAAGTGGTTTTCATGTATGCAAGATATAAAAATATCAATTTCATGACATCTTTTCAATCAAATCCTTTAACTAATTTTCTTTAAAAAATAGTTATTTTATGTTAACTTAAATTCTCTGATTACTTGCAACCAAATTTTTTACTATGTCCTTTCTAGTTCTATTATTTTACTGAAGTTGTAGTTATGGATTTTGCAAATATATTGAGATACTAAATTTTTACTTAGAAAGTAGTTATATGTAATCTTCAGTTCTGATTCTATATACAAAGTTTTATTTTCTATGTTCTATTTCTTTGGTGGTACAATTTTAAAGATAAATTTAACAATGAGTTGAAACTGCTGTATGTAAAAATCCCTCACAACTATCTAACAATATTTTTATGCATTATGGCCTTACACAATGGGTTAGTCATTTTAAATCACCTTCACCCTTCTTTGTCTTGATGTGACTACAAGATTTGTTATTCCTTTAGGGCTGACTTGCCATATAATTCCATATGTCTTTCCATAACTGCATCCAATTTTTTAAAACAACATGAAAACCCAAGAGACTAAAAAGGAGCTAACTGTAGTATTGTTATACGTAAGTGCACATCAATTTACTTCCTTACAGATTATAATCTTCCAAATGCATCTAACAGGCATTACACTTCACAGTAAATGTGCTTTCACAACACAGATGTATCACAGAAATTATTCTTTTGCGGGGAAATGGAGAATATAAATTTTGGGTCCATATACAAATGAACAGAGTCTTCAATATCTGTCCCTTTGTGCCAGCATGGTCAATATCCATAGGAAACAGAAAGAGGAAATAGAAATTCAGACAGATTGTCAGAAAACTTGAGTTAAAATCCCAGTCTTTCCAATTTTCAGTCAGTGAGTGAACTTAACCTCAGTAAGCTACATTTGTTTTCTCTTCTATAAAGTATAGCAAGACCTGTCCTGCTTAGTACTGGAACTTTGAGAACATTAGCTCATATCGTGAATTATCATTGTAAGGCGAGAATTGTAGCTTCCAGTTTTTAGTGAGTTCCTCACTGATCTGTTAGAGCAATTGCACACTTAGACTGGCCACACTACATTTGTCTCTGTTACTCACCATCACTGCATTCCACATCGCATCTTATCATTTGGGATACCATTTATCAGCTAGTTCCTGCAGCCCCTGTGTTGAAAGTAAATTCCTCAAGGCAAGGAGGTTTCTCAATTTTCCCCTTCTGTTGCAAACACCTAGAAAAATATACTTAATAGACAGTTGAATAAATGACCTGTGTTCTTAATTTTGTAATACAAATATACTGTGATATAATAATTTTTTAAATTTTTCATTTATTTAGTTAGTAAATAAGAGAAACTTTTTCACCAAAAAACCTTTGGTAGTATGCTTGATTTTCTCTGACAGTTCAAAAATGTTATCTCTTTTCAACTAGAGTGTCAATTATTTATTTCTAATTCATTTTGAGATATAATATTAAAATTCAAAGACATTAGATTATGCATTCAATACAGTCTTTAGGCATACTGAATCTCCCAAGATGGAAATTACAATCTAGTCAGCAGGAACCTGTGAGGCCAAGGACCCTTTTTAACTAGTTTGTACATTATCTTGTACAAATTTACAGAAATTGGCAAACTTTGACCTTATATATCATGAAGAGGAAGAGATATAAAAATAATGTTCTCATGTGATCAAACTGAAACAAAGTTGAGACATTTCCTAGCTCAACTACTTATCAGCTCTATGATTATTAATAAGGTTAATTTACCCAACCCCATATTTCACCATTTATAAATAGGAGTCATATTTATTCTGTGAGGTTGTGAGGATTTGTGATACAAAATGTGCTTTAACTGATATGATGAGATTGTTTTTCAGTTTATTTAGTTGGTTAATAGAGAATAATTTTGAGAGGGAAAGTTTTAACAGTGTGCTTACATTCCTCTTGCACATTTTCAAAATGTTCCTTCTTTTCAGAGTGTCAGGTGGTCTGTACAATAGTTTATAGATTGTAGTTTAGAGACACTCAGTACCTTCTTTCTCTCCCTCCATTTATTTTATACGTAAGGTGGTGTAATGAGTTCAGAAGCTGATTTGAACCCCAGCTTCCCATTACTAGTTTGGCACAATATATAAGCTGTCCGTGCTTTCACTAAGCTACCTGTCACAAGTTAGGGGGAAGAGAGACCCTCGAGCTCTCATAAGGACTGAATGAGGTGATTCCTGTGCTGGGTTTTACATGCTAAGTGCTCAGAAAGTCTAAGCAAGTAAGGTAAGGAAAATGACACTGAGTGCCTCAGTTTGCACTGTTAGCCCAAATTTCACTGAAAAGAAAACAGTGCCTCTCCATGCTGTCTAGGCTTGCCTAGAACTCACTGGGATTATAGATGTGAGCAACTACATCTATTTTATTTCTCAAATCCTTAAAACAGTAACTGAAATGTATGTGATGTCTACAACTGGAAAAAATATTTATTCACAAAATAAAACACAAGACAGAATATTCAGAAATATTTGTAAGAAAAGGGTTTATGATATTGTCTGAAACAAAGCAATGTATTATTTTCCAGGCTGAAGTATTTCTTGTATTTTGCAGGATATATATGTCTTATTCCACTGCTGAAGCTGTCATAGAACGTGCAATATTTTATTTTTTTTTTAGTGTTCTAAGTCAAGCTCCCCAGGTTCACTTTGGTACAGATGAAATCCTTGTAGTGTTTGTTAGTTCCTGCTGGCTTTTCTATGAACAGTTAAGTTTTGGGGAGCTAAAAGAAAATGACTCTCACAGGGAAAGACAAAAAACAGTGTCAAAGTACTTAAAACATTTTTTGCTTGATTTTTAAATCCTAAGCTCTAATAGGTTCAAATGATTGATCTGAAGGGATTTTTTTTTTGCCACTTGGGTAATATCACAAGGTCAGTTGCCTATTTGTGTCCATAACACCTCTGAGGACAGACCCGCCCAATGGTATTGGCTTTATGTTCTGAAAGCCTACGATTCTCTGGTCACACTCTACTGTTTCCCATGTGGGACAGCCCTTGCCTGACTGGGAGTTTACTGCTTTGAAATGTTAGACAGATTCTTTCATTACACTGCTCATGGGTTACTAGATTCTGTGGATTATTTTTGTCCATCAGTTTATATTCCTTAACATGAAAGAATACATTTCCTGGCTCCATCCCAAATAAAAAGATGCATTAACATTCAAAAGGGAAGGCAGTGTGAATAGAAAATCCACAGATCTGACTCTTGCAATATGTCCTATATAAATGTGTTAAACTGCCCCAAACAGAAATTCATTCCTAAAATTCCAACCATAACTATATTCAATATTTATAATGTTACAAGTTATATGTCATAATTTAAACATCTTTTAAGAAATGTACATTTCCAGAAAAAAGTGTGCATTTGATTCTGACACTAGTAATTCTAGACTGACTACAGCTACAGGATTCATTAATGCACCTAAAGCATTATCTAAATAAATGCAACAAAACTGAATGCTCTGATTTTACAGGGAAATAGTTTAACAATCTTTTCGCTTGGTTTATAGTCAAGACTCAATGATTTGGTGTTGACCAGTGAGACCCTCTCTCAGAGGTGTCAAAGACAGAGGACATCTGATACCTTCCTCTGCATGCAAACTCATGAGTATGCAATCCCACCCCTCACATGTGTATACTCATGCATCCACAATACAGACCCCTACACAGAAAACAAAGACTCTACGATGTGCTACTGAATCTTCAAGTTGACCTGTGTGAAGGTGACTGACTCCATGTGTTACTTCAAAAGCCACAGGAAGATACACGAGAAGGAGCAGGGACCTAGGTGACAGCCCATCTCAAGAAGCTCCTGTCTTGGGAATCAGCCATTCTGAAGCGCAGCCCCTCTTCAGTGTGCTACAAGGAACCAGGAGCAAATATTGCTATCCTTCCTGTTTCTAACACTCTGTAGTTTCTTGGACTGCTGGTGCCTAATTTTGGTAAGAGTTCTAGGGTTCCCCCCAGAAATTCCTAGAGGGACAAAAATAATTGAGTCTCTTTCTGTACCAAAAGCAAATAAATGACGAAATAAATATAAATAGAATAAAATATAAAAACAAGGAAGACAAAATAAAATGTCGCTCTACTGCGGCTTATACTTTGTACTTGTAATAGTTAAGTTGTGGTCACTAATTGCAATTTTCTCTCCACATCCTCTCCTCTTCACTCACTTCACTTTGCGTTCACCATTTGGGAGTCGTTCTCAGCTGGTGCTGCCTTCCTTTCCTCCCCTTCCTACCGCCGTGGCGGTCCCTCTCACTGTCTCCTCCTCCCCTGTCTGCATATATTCATGATAAAATCATTCCCATCATTTTTCTTTTTTATGTGTTCATTTGCTTAGAGAAATTCTTTCTCATCTATCAACCTATCTGCTCTATATTAAGGATACTCTAAATTAAAGTTTCTGGGGCTGGAGAGATGGCTCAGTGGTTAAGAGCACTAACTGCTCTTGCAGAGGGCCTGGATTCAGTTTCCAGCACATGACAGCTAACAACCATTCATAATTCTAGTTCCGGGGGATCTGATGCTGTCTTCTGACCTCCTCAGGTACTGTATGACATGAGTGCACTTACATACAGGTAATACACTCATGCATACACAAAAATAAATAAAAAATATTTAAAAGTAAAGTTTCTTCCCTAATCACTTATCTCCAATAGCCTACAAAGACAACATTTATACATCTTTACATCACATCATTTTAATACATCAAAATTAAGTCTGTCATTTTCTTTCTTCTTTCTCCATTTATCAAGAAAAATCTAGGCCAGATCATTTTTCTACTTCTGTTATTTTTTATTGACAGCACCACTTCTGCCTTTAGTTACAAGTTTTAAAAGCTTTGGCCAGTTTTTAGTACTCTATGATGATTAAAGGGAAATCAGACTACCTGAATCTTAAGTTTGCCACTAATAGGGTTTATGACCCTGTCAAGTTATTCATCCTGTTATCTCATTATCTATTATCAAATGAGAATGATATCTATAGGTGAAGTCCAAGAAATGTCAGTTTATTCTAAGGTGAATAACAGTTTGTATCATATGTTAACTATTCTGTTAATAGTTGTTAACCACAAAAATAAACAACATGCCAAAGCATAATTAACTCCAAGGAAAACAACAAGTTAAGGAAGGGAATGTTATAATTGCAAGTTATGTGTGATTCACCTAGGAGTATTAATTGGCTCATAATGATGTAAACACAGGATATGGACTTAGCCAAAAATTTGAAATAATATCATTGAGATGTAGCAGTGGACACTTATTTACAGTTGAGTTGGGTGTGCATGTGCGTGTGTGTGTTTGTGTGCATATGTGTGTGTGTGTGTTATGTGCATTGTGTGATTTTCTGTGAGAGGGATGAGGTAATTAAGCCCAAGTCACCATTTTCCTTAGTAGAAAGCCATTGTGTAATAGTTACTGCAGAAAGGCTGATAAATTGCAATTAGGTGTATCATTGAGGATTAGAAAACCTAGGAGGAATATATGACATTAAAAGAGTTGGAACAGGAATAAGGGTTAGGTTATGGTATAGCTAAGGCTACTCTTTAATGCATAAAATTTTTATATTATTTGACTTCAATAACTGGGTTTAAGTATTAGTCTGATAAAAACAAAACATTTTAAAGTGTTCAATTATAGGAAGGAAAAAATGCTAATATTTAATGAAGACATTATTTGAAAAATTTAATATCATATGATCACTTCTAGTCCTAGAGAAAAGTAAAATTTGACTTGGGAAATAGTCAAGGAAAGTAATAGTAAATTAATAACCAAAGTCTAAGACAAGTTTGAGTGATAAGGTAGCCCTGTGATGGATCCTGAAAGACAACTGTGATCTCTGAAAAATACGTAGTTATTGTGAGGAATAAGACCCAGGACTGCAGGAACTCTGACTCTGACCTGTAAACCGTCTTGCAAGGCTTCTTCAAGTTTGAACACTTACTCAGCTGGTAGTCAGACCCAACATAGTCTTGACAATATGATGCTGAATATTTTCAGCTAATGATCTCTTCAACTTCAGCATGATACTTATCATTTTTATTTGTATCTCTATCAAGTATCATTGCCACTAGCATAATTGGAACAGCATTTATGAAAAGTTATTTGCAAAGTATGTTGAATTCACTAATTAAAACTACAGCTTTGGAACAGTTTTAAAAACCCTTCAAATATGTGTCATCTCATAAATTTAATGACTTTGTTATTCTCTCCTACAAAATGAAGGCAACAGAATTTATGGGATTTAATAAAGACAGAGGAATCCTAAACCTCCAATTAATGATTACTAGTAATTTTTGGTGTAGAAGATGAGATGTTTGAATTGTTTAAGTCAATTTGAGGACCCAAGGATAGGAAAAGTCTCAACTTCAAGATGCCTGAAGGTTTATTTCTGCCTAGGGTTATATTTTCTAGTGAGTTTTTGAATATTAGTCATCTCTCATAAGCAGGAAAATGTCACTCTGCCATGGAGCTCAGAATGGGAGGGTCTGCTTTGTGAGTAGGATGAGTGCCATTGAGATGCTAGTGGGAGTGCTGGTTGGCAAAGCCAAGGATGTCATCAGAGAAGACACTCAGAATCAGCTCACAGTGCACGTAAAAGCACTCTGTGTTGCTGAAGTTCAGCCTCTTGAACATCGTCAAGAGGAAACAAATATGTTAATCAGAACAGATTCCAACCCTAATATGTGAATAAACAAAAATCTCCTGGAGTGAAGAAAAAAAAATGTTTCTAAAATCAACATCCCAAGTATCTCCAAAGGGAAGATGATAAGCTGAAACCTTTTTCATATGCAGATCTGAAGACATGATAATGAGCACGTGCATGACATCAGCATGAAAGAGCTTTGTTTTCCCAAGTGGTTCCTCCCCCAGACTGAAACATTGGATTTTGACATATCGATGAATTGAAAATATTTTTACACATTTTTTGTGTGTAAAAGTCATGCCGTGTTTGTTTGTGTGTGTGTGTGTGTGTGTGTGTGTGTGTGTGTGTGATATGCTTATGGAGATCAGAAGACAGAGTCGGATCCCCTGGAACTGGAGTTATGGGCTGTGGGGACCTGCATATCATGATGTATGTTTGGAAGTCAGAGGGAAACTTTGTGAAGTCTACCCTCTCCTTCTACTTGTATAAATGTTCTGGGGGTGAACTTAGGTCATTAGGCTTGTGAGGCAATTGCCTTTACCTTTTGAACTATTTCATTGGTTTGCCATGTTGATTATTTCTTCTTTCCTCAGTGGAACAGTGTTGAAAGAACTGCAAATTTGTTTCTGTAACACCCCTATAAAATATTCATTTATTTTAAACTCAGGCCATTCCATATCTTAAAGGTTTCCTCAAGGTTTCAAAGAATGAAATTCATCAATGAAGCGAATGAAATTCATCAGTGAAGTGATTCTCCATCCTTCAATCTCACTGCCCATTGAAATCACTTGGAGAAGTTCTAATACCATCCTTCCTATATCACAGACCCAGAAACTGAGGTATAATCTGGGCATCAGGACTTGGCTGTGTTCTTAGATGAAGGGAGCTTTGTAGGCCCAACTCAGTCCACTGTTCTAGAGACCTGCTGCCCTTAGACTACACTGTTATCTGGTGTTGATCCTCAGTAGATCACATGTTCCTTAAGGTGAGTGGATAATATGGTTCGTCTGTTCTCTTATTTGCATAGTAGAATACAACAGAAGAGTGATACATGAATCATTTAGCCATACAGCCATAAAACCCATTGATTTCTGACCATGTCACACTGATTTCCCTGAATGAGGCAAAATAACTCTCCTTTATATCTCCCAAAGAATTTTTCTTATGATAATAATCATCAACAAAACTTCAATAATGAAAGTCACAATCTGGACTTGTCACTTTTCATTACAGAAACTTGATTCTACCTCAAGGATCATCTTATTGCTACCCTCTCCAAATTTCTTTATCAAGAAAACTAAAAATTATCAGAATGTCAGGAATGTCAGGGTCAGATATCAGTAAATTCCTACTTGATTTAGTATTCTCAGTAGGTGAATGTAACAATATAAAAGTGGAGAGAAAAGGAAGTTGTTAAACTAGCTATGTAACTTGGCCATATTAATTTCTAGATTTTGCTGTTCTCTTTTATAATCACTATGGCAGAACCTTGTTTTAGGAGCCATGGGAAGTCAGTGGATTATCTTTACTACAGGAATGGCATTGTTTCCTTGTAGTTGAACTCTAAGTGAGGATCAGGCAGGACAGCATGAGTTTGGTTAAGGCATAATGAATTTGGAATGTCTGTGAGACATCCAGATAGATGTGTCAATAAAGTGGTTGTAATGTGATGGGAGGTAAAAGTACAGGTTCCACAAGAGACAACAGATGAAGCAACAGGCAACACAAAATAACTAAAAAAATTCAGAATTCCAGCATGTGTAGTCAGATTCAAGTCAGTCTCAACTAAAAGGAGAAAATGTAACAAATGTTTGAATAGTTGCATCCTCAGCTCTAGTGACATCGCAAGGCTGCCTGGCTGGTTAATTTGGGCAAAGTCTCTTCACAAGTTCTTTTTTGTAGGGATTCACAGGAAGCAGCTCAGGGAGATAGGAACTCAATGATGGCATTTCCAATCTTAGCTGGGAACTTCAAGGCCATTTTATGGATGATTTAAATATTGATTGGAAAATGGGTAAGTAGTGCCTTCCATATGTTTTAGTCACCCAGCTGGTTTGCATTCACATATACACTTGCTGATACATACTCTTGTAGTAGTTACTTCTGCATTTCTGTGACAGAATGTCTGAAAAAAATAATCTATGGGAGGAATGATATTTTTGGTTCACAGTTTCAGTCCATTGTGGAAGGAAAGGAGTGGTGGAACACCACAGCAACAGGAATGTGTGACTGAGCCAGTTCACATCAAGGTCGACCAGAAAGCTGAGAGCTAAAAAGAAAGGAGGAACCCAGGGGTCAGGTATGACCTTCAAAGGTCCACTAACAGTAATGGTACTTTCTCTAACTAGGTGCATTACAATTTAAATCTTTCTGTTACACACACTGTATATGTTTTATAATCTACTAACATTTTAAACCGAGTCCATTTGAAATATGGTAGGCTGAGATATCGTTTTTACATGGACTATGTTTTATAATTGACTCATGCTCTGACTATGACTTGCAGACCCTGTGGCTCTTCCCAGCTGACTATCATTTCACTCAAAATGTATGTCTCCTTCTGGAGTAACTATGGGATTCCCAGTTTTAATCAAAGCTAGCTGGCTTGCCCTGCTATGCACTTGCTGTAGTCAATGTGGCTTATTATTTCAAGTTCATAGTTCAAGTTAAATTCCTGTTTGTCCTCTTTGGAAAACAGGTAATGACCTGGACTCTAGTGGTGCAGAACGTGGATTTGAGTCCCACTATCACCCCCTCTATCCTGCCCCTTACAGCTCAGGTTGCCTGACTCAGGGTGTACACAGGTGATACTAAGTGTACCTACCTCCCAGGTATCAAAACTCTAAATACACAAATCAAACATTTACTGGTAATGAATCATAAATAATTTATTTTCAAACAATTCTTTGATATACCTATTATTTTACTATTTGTTGCAGGTGAAAGCAGAGGTCTGGAGAGATGGCTTAGTGGTTAAGAGTGCTTGCTGCTGAACTGAAAGGGAGTTTGGATACCAGCACCCACGCTAGACAGTTCACAACTGCCTGTAACTCCAGTTCCAAGGGATCCAACATCCTCTCCTGTCCTCTGAGGAGCCCAAACTCATGTGCACAGACATTACATATACACACATTCATATCATTAAAAATAAAATAAATCTTAAAAAAATGAAAAAAAAAACTTATGTACTAATGAGAAGCCTATGGCTTGGTGATTTTACATATATCATTACATTTTGGCTGAAAAAGGGATGCTGCAGGAATGTTTTATAGAGTTGATGAATATTTTGATTTTATAATTGTCAATGCTACTAATCCTCCTTTCCCCAAATACATAGTAAAAAAATGCATAAGTTTGTTCATTTCAGATTTTCTTAGAGATTTAATCCTAATCATAAATCAAACTTCACTTAATGATTTTTTTTTCTATGAAATTCAGTTCAGCAAAGGAAACAGGAATTTGAAAAATCAAATATTCAAACACAATACAATCCAAAGACATGCTAATTTGATACTTAACTACTAAAGAATGATGGTAGGGAAAGAAATTTTTGTTTCCTGCAATTAAGCTATTATGTTTCTATAAGAAAAGAAAATTCTGTGTGTGGTAAAAACACTGCAGTTCATAACTTACAGTTGGCTCCAATCCCAGCCAAATGTTTCAGACATTTGTTGGTGGTGTGACCTGTTGGGGGGGTCCCTGTGCTCTGGGTCAGCCCAGAAACACACACAGACCCTGGGAGCTCAGTGAGAAGCAGGCAGTGGCAAGCCTGTAAGCTCCTTTATTCATGGAATTGCAAAGGCTCTTATAGGTCTGGTTAGCCAATCGGCTTATGGGGTGGCGTCCCAACTGCAGCCAATAGTAATCTGTCCCCAGGTAGATCATCTTGGTGCAGATTCTTTCCAGATGCTGGGCAGAAGCTGGTCTCAAGACTAGCCAGAGCAGAGCGCCACGCCCATGGGAGCCATTCCTCTATTCCTCATAGCAGGTGACCTGGCTAACGGTCCATCCTGCATTGTGCCCTACAGTGATCCATGAATGTTTCAAAGTTTGAGATTTGCCCATTCAGAACCCAGACTGCAGTGAAGTATAGCAATGAAGCACACCACATGTCAGATTCAGGATTCATTAAGCATTGGATTTTGAATTAACTTTTAGTTCTCAGGCATTCAGAACCACCCCCACATTCAGTTACCAGATTCCCCATGGCATGGAGGTCTCCATCCATAGTTTTAAGAAACCATGACAGGACGATCTATTAGGCATCTTGATTGTCCCGATCCTTTTGCTGCTGTTTTTGGTGGTCTGTGTACAGATTCTAAACATGAATGTAAAATCTAGTCCTCTTCCTACTCTCCCCAAGGAATGCGTAGATCAGCCGTGAATTCCTTACTCTACAATAGGGGAGGAGTTCATTTCGCAAGTGAATAGTGAGGGAGTGAGCCCTGGATGCATGGTTTGACTGATGTGTCCCAAGTTGGCAAAGAATAATGCCCACTTCCTGGTTCTTCCTCCTAGAAACTAGAAAGCCTGGACTCCTTCTGAGGGCACTAGCTTCTTTTACCAATTTCCCCTAGGAATTGGTCAGAGTGAACCAATGGGAGTGGGAAGGGAACAATGGAAAAACTTGGGTCACTAAGTTCCCACATACCAAAATAACACTTTCCTCTGGAAAGAAGGTGAATTCAGGCTCCAGGTACCCCACCTCTGTGAGGAGCCTGCTTTCTCTCTTACTTTGACTTTGAATCCACTGACTCTGCAAACCTTCCTTAACCTATAATTCTTTAATTGCTGGAGAAAATGAATCCATTTCAGCACTTCTAGCCTGCCTTGATGCCTTCCTTCCTGGCCCCACCCCAACTCCCCAGCTTCTAGGGGGAGAATGAATAATAAATTTTAAAGCAAACCTGACTGTCAGAGACCCATCAGAAAACTACTGCAGCCAGCTCTAGGCATTTGGAAGGAGGTGTGTAGACAGAAACTAGAAATTCAGCTTTTATAGCAGCCCAGATGCTTGAACAACGCTTTTCATTGTTGGTGCAGGTTTTGAAACATGCAGGACATTGGGAAGGCATCTTGGGCTACAATTTTCACAAACCATGGACTATGCTGAAACTGGAGGAAGGCCAACGTCAGCTCCTCTGGTACTACCAGGACCCAGAACTGTTTGGTCTATAGGCAGCAGGTTATTAAACAATGGCATCTGACTCCCTAAAGTTGAATTCAGGGTGGGAAGAGTGGCAGGAAGTTCATGACTGTGTTGAGAAGTGGGAGTTAGTCCATTACAGGCCCATCCTGGGAGCTCCAGCAGCATCTTAGTGTGTCCAGGATCACTTGAGAAGGAGCAGAAGAAAGGGAGAGTGCTGTGTTCTGGTAGTGTACAGCTGGAACCCGAAAGCCCTCTGCTTTCAATTCTTTTTATTATTTTTGTATCTATTAAACATGTATGAGTGTTATGCCTGTATGTATGTAAGTGCACCCATGTCATGCAATGCCAGAGCGGGTCAGAAGATGGTGTCAGAGCTCCTGGAACTGGAGTTATGGACAGTTCTTAGCTGCCATGCAGGTGTTAGGAATTGAACCCAAGTCCTTTGTAAGAGCAGTCAGTGTTCTTCACCACTGAACCATCACTTCAGCCCCACCTGCTTTCAATTTTTAAACATGCCGGCAAATTCCTTTTCGTAGATACTTACAGTAGGTCTTCCCATTGTCAAGTCTCACAATTGCCCTGCATTCTATTAAGAATAAAAGATGGGCTGGGGATTGAGTTCAGTGGGAAATGCTGGCCTTGTGTGTACAGAGCCCTGGATTTATCCCCAGCAGTTTAGCATATGAACAACCATTACCATTGTTTTGCCTTGCTATGCTTTCTCCCTAGTTCCTTATGTATATCTAGTTAGAAACTTCTTTCCCCCCTCCAGAATCCTCCCCTGGCTCCATTTCTGGTGAATGCCTGTTAAAGTCTTCCTTCCTGCCTTTCCTGACTGCTCTCTTGGCTCTGTAGTGTCTATCTCAGTCCCACTCATGCCTTGTGATGCTCTTCTAATTTCGTATCAGTTCTGGTCCAGAATTCTGATTAGTTGACCTATATTTGCCTGAAATTATTCATTTTCATAAAAAGCCCCCACCCCCTTTTTAAACAGGGTCTCCCTGTAGCCCCAGCTTGCCAAGAACTCCTTATGTAGACCAGCCTGGCCTTAAACTCACAGAGATCTGCCTGCTTCTGCCTTCTGAGTGCTGGGATTAAAGGCATGTGCCAGCACAATGAAAGAGAAGTCACTTCTTAGCCACTAATGTCCTATCTGAACATGCAGGCTCTTCTGTGTGGGTAGTTACCTTTCTTCACCCAGTTAGGATCATTCAATTGTGTCATGTTTAAAAAAAAAATCTAAGGAAGTGATTTCAGAGGGAAGCTGGGACAGTAGAATCAGGAACCTTGTAAATAAGCTAGCTGGCTGCAGATGGCAGGGACCTTGCAGTCCCTGCAGCAACATAAAGGACACCCTGGCTCAGGCTGACTGTTCTTCATTAGCAGATCTTCACTGCATTAGTGTGTAGCTATGTGACTTGTCAGGAAAAAGAATGGCAGGGTGTGATGTAAGCACCAGCATGTGACTCACCAAGTTTTAACCCAAAGTAGCTATTAAAAAGCTAATTTAATCTCTTTTTATATCTGCAAACTATAGGAAGAAGACGCCACAGGTAGTCAAGGTAACCTCTGTTCCCATCCATCCTTGTTTCTGTAGCTTATGTACATGCCACAGACTACAGTTGTCTTCTCTAATGTTTCCCTATGCCATTTCCCCTCTCCCAAGCTTCTCCTACAACCTGAACAGGACAAATCTTCTTTGACTTCTCAACTATTCCTTGACCTGTTGGAATTAAAAAAGATATGGTAATTCTCGTACTTTATTCTAAACATCAAAGGTTTCTTGGTAATCTTTTTTCTAAAATGTCAATAAATGTGTCACTTAGAAAATAAAGAGGGAGAGAAAAACATGCTTAAAAATTTAATAAAACATGGGCGTTGATCACCTTTTCTTCCTAGTTTTTTATGTCATTAGAGTTTGTTGCATTTGAGTTTTCCTTGAGACGTAAGACACACAGCCCAACTTCCTGACCATCAGAGCAGTGTCCAGTTGTACTGTCAGAACTACACAGCCTTTGATTTTTACAGTCCAGGATACTAGTCACTGCACGAATACCTTCAGTTCCTAAAATTAAGCAGATAAACAAAAATAAGGAAAGTATTTCTGCGCACATTTGTTCACACAGTTCTAGTAGAGGCTTCAAAAATAAAGGTCTGTGGGAAAATAGTGATGAGAATGTCTCACAGCGGCAACACAGCTGTTAATAGGATTTAACTTATTCTTTAGAAATGAGTGGCAGGGACTGCAGTCTGACTTGCTGTTGAAAACTCACTGGCTTGTTTGTGAACTGAACAAGCCAAGTGTCACTGGATAAACCTACACGGTCAATGCTGAACATATCATGCTGCAGGGTCTGCCATTTCAGGCAGGTGAGGGTCACAGGTACATAAGTCTCAGATGTTTATTCTCAGGAAATGCCCTGCACTCCTCTATCTCTGAAAGGCATGGCAAGGATATCTTCCACCCTCGGCTTCAGCTACCTCATTCAGGGACCATTTTGGAATATGATATCATTACTGTTCGAAATTTATTTATTTAATGTGTATGTGTGGCACATGCATGCGTTGCCCACAGAGGCTAGAAGAGGGTGCTGGACACCCTAGAACTGGAATTACAGGCAGTTGCAAGCTACCTGATGTGGGTGCTAAGAACTCAACCTAGGTCCTCTACAAGAACAGTAAGTGCTCTTAATTGCTGGGCCATCTTTCCAGCCCACCAACACCATTTAAAACGACTATTTTCTATGTTAGTTTTCCCATTAGGATCTTCTTGCTAATTCTTCATCTAAAGAAAAGGTCATTTTGTGTATTATTCATTTTCTTATATGATTAGGATTAAGTTGAGAGGGGAAAAGAGACAAGAGAAGAAAAGACAGAAATGGGTAGGAGGGAGGAGGAAGGAGGAATAGAAAAGAAAAATGGGAGGTTACATTTTCTGTGTTGCCTTTGTCTTCTAACACACAACTCTTATTGCTACAAACCCATTATACAAGATATGAGAGAGAGAGAGAGAGAGAGACTTTTGAAGTAGACCCATTAGTCTTTACCCTCAGCCACAGCTTTCTACTAGTTTCATATCTATACTAGGTGATTTTCACTTGGATATCTGACTGTCACTTCAAAGTTATTTCTGACATCATTTCCACCACTTGGTCATCCCCAGTCAGCTCCTTTCCTCACATTCCATTCCTGTTAATGGCACATCTAAGTCACTCAGTCTGTTCACTTATATATCATTACTGACACTTCTCTCTCTCTCTCTCTCTCTCTCTCTCTCTCTCTCTCTCTCTCCTCTCTCTTCTCAGATCTCTACTGTTTTAAACTTTCTGGTTTATCTCTTGCCTCCATTCTTCCTTCCTATTCTTAACCCTAGCAGATCCTTATTACTTCTTTGTTGCCTGAAGTTTTAAGGTTCAATAACTTTATAGACTTCATAGTTGGCATTTCTTTTCTTTCCTTCCTTTCTCTTTCCCTCTCTCCCTCCCTCCCTCCTTCCTTCCTTCCTTCCTTTCTTTCTCTTTCTTTCTTTCTTTCTTTCTTTCTTTCTTTCTTTCTTTCTTTTCTTTGCTTTTTAGAATCTTTTTGCTTGAGGATGTTCTGAACTAAAAGAAGAAATTGCTGAATGGATAGACTAAACACCATGAAACTGGAGAGATGGCTCAAGGGTTAAAGAGCACATGCTGCTCTTGCAGAGGACCTGAGTGCAGTCCTCAGTACTCAGATTGGGCAGCTCACAATCAAGTGTAACTCCAGCTCTAGGGGATTCTATGTCCTTGACTGGCCTCCGTGGGCACTGTCGTTACGTTACCTGTACAAAATTTTAAAAATACAATCTTTAAAACAGGCACCAAAACCAAAACAAATCAAGTAAAACAAAGATAAGGAAACCAAAACCAAGAAGTGAAAACTATAATATCCAAATTCCATTTCTGGGAATAAGCATATCTCCCATAGCTGAGATAAGCAATTTTGCATGACCTAGAGAATTCTGAAATTTCTCAAATTCTACTCTATTTTCAAGGACTGATTTTTAAAGAAATCACCCATTCAGTGAATTCCTTTGGCCAAATGTATTCATGACTGAGTCACTTCATACAGTTTCTCATTTGCTTCCACTCTTCTCTATCACTGAAGTCTTACCTGAGTTGAGTAGCAGGCCAAGGAGTAGGAAGACAACGCAAAGGGACTGAATCTTCATGGCAAACTAGCACAGAGACAACAGTGTCTCAGTAAGATGAGCCAAGATCCGAGTGGGTGCTTTTAAAATCAGGATTCTTGTATTCAGCGATATTTGTAAATGAGTAGGAGCTCACATGCTTAGTTTTGTAAACAGTCAACTCCCCTCACTGCCCTGTGTGCTGCCTTCTTTTTTGATGTATTATGACACAGACAAGTCCTTATTGCATCATTGCAGCACTTGTTTATTCACAGTTCCGGAAGCTAGGAAGCCCATGGCCACACACAGACAGATTCAGTGTATACTGATGGCTCACTTCTGTGTCCCCACAAGGTTCTTTCACACTGTGTACTCTTCTGAGGGGAGGGGCGAGGGAGCTCTTCAATGTCTCTTTCATAAAGAATTAGCCCCATTTATAGGTTCTATCCTTATGACTTCAATACCTCCTGAAGTTCCCATCTCCAAATAGCGTAACACTGATGAGTAGGTTTGGAATATATAAGTTTTGAGGACTGTGGAGCAGACTCGGAGATAAAAGCACTTGTCATCAAGCGCAATGAACTGAGTTTGATCCCCGGGATCCACATGATAGAGGGAGAAAACAGACTTGCACAAGTTGGATTACCTCAGGTTGTGCTCTACTCTCCACGCATGTGCCAGGGTATGTATACACACACACACACAAACACACACATACACACACACACACACACACACACTCCACAAAATAACAAATAAATGAATAAGTAAATAAATATACTTAAAAATATGTTTTGAGAGGATACAAACATCCAGGTCATAGTGTCCACACAGGACCACATTTCCCTCTCTGGTTGCCCTGACAGTTAACAAAGCCATTGGCTGCTTCAGATAGAAGTTTAACTCCATTTCTTCCTTCTTTACAGCCTTCACTTCCAGAACCTAGCTGCCTGTTCCATCATTACTTTCAACTCTTCACTCCTGAGATTTGACTCATAGCTGAATTACTCGTGGACAAAATCAAATCTCAAGTCTCACTGCACCATTATTTTCAAACATATTAAGCAGAATAACAAGCAGAGTGATTTTGAGTTCCACTCGTACCTTGCTGCCAAGGAACGTCCTTTAGTAATAGCTCTACAATTGGGTTACTTACTGATGCCCAGACAAAGGTTTAGCATTGAATTGACTATAGAGTCACAACGTGTAACTTATAGGACCCTTGAGGATAGAAGAGAGGAGGTTAGAGGTATGTAGAGATTCTAGAGTTGGGTTTTAATTTCAGACTATTTTCTAGGTATGTAGAAGGAGGGATGACACTTCAGGCCAAAATGATATAAAGAGCTTAGAGGCATAAACTGACAGTGTTCTGCAACAACAGCCAGGCAGAGGGTACGGACACCATGAGGTTCAGTGGGGCTGGGAGGCGATAAGATTTGTGAGATGGAAGATGAGTACCAGATCATGAAAGCCTGTGCGTGGTTCTGCAGACTGTTCTGCCTCTCATATGTGTAATGCCATGGGTAAACTCCAGCTTCATAGGTGGAGCTGGGGGTTCTGGGGAGAAGAAACAGTCAAACGCCATGGAAATGGAGCCATTGCATTTTCTTTCCACAATCAGTTACAGTATTATTAATTTGATGGAAAAATATAGTTCCTGATAAAAGTATAACCTGTAGTTAGCAAGTATCTACATAAAACACACTAAATGTATATATTCTTGAATCTAGTTTGGAGGATGTAATATACTGATATCATGGGCAACAGTTAAGTAATCTTGCTTTAGATCCTGGCTCTACTCTTGTTCCTTTACCAGCTATGCAATTTTAAACAAATTAATTCATTTCCTAAACCCTAATACAGGTTAATCATGATTTCAATATGAAACGTCTCTCATGAACTTATGTGGGGTTTTTTTTTTTTTTTTTTTTTTTTTGGTTTTCGTTTTCAATTTTCTGAAACAGGAATTCATGTAGCCCAAGTTGGCCTCAAATGTGATGTATAGCCAAGGATGACCTTGAACTTCTAATCTTCCTGCCTTTAGCTCACCAGAGCTAGTACTGCATGTGTGCACCATCACACCCAGTTTATACCTTGCCGAAGACTGGCTTACAATTTTCTTTCTGCCTCAAGCATCCTACATACTGAACTACATCTCCAACCTCAGGGTTATGTATTTGAACACTTGTCCCTCACCTGGTGGTACTACTTTGGGAAGTGAGAAAACCTTTGAGGGGGGTCTCATTTGAGTAGTTCCCTGCCTCTTTTGTGCATTTTGACACAATGATGAGAAAAATAACTAATGCCAGTGTGAATAATATTACCCAACTGGTAAGTTTATTGAAAGAAATAAATTAGATAATGTATTGGTTTCCTATGTGCTATAACAAGGTACCACAAACAAGATGACTTAAAGCAACAGAAGGTTTTTTTTTCTACCCACAGTTCTAAAAGCTAATGTTTGAAATTACATTGGCAAAACATGTGCCTCTGAAACTGGCAGGGTGGATCCTTCTTTGCTGCTTCCCTTCGGTATTTACTGGTAATCTTTGGTTTTCCTTGGCTCCTAGATGCCTCATTCCAGTGTCTGCCTTCATCCCCAGAGGACCCCCTTCTCGGTCTATGACATTCTTCCTCTTATAAAGACACCAGCACATTGCATTAAGTACCCAGCTTACTTTAGGATGACCTAAACTTAATCGATTGCATCTACAATCATCCTTTTTCCTAAGGAAGTCACATTCTGGACCAGTAGGATTTGGGAATATAATGTATGCCTGTTAAGGGAACACACTTGAACCCTTGTGAAAGATTAACTGTATCTGAAAAGCTCTTAGCAGTCAATGAAACACAAGATTTTGCTGTGCAGAATGCAGCAACAATGGTGGAATTTACATGGAATTATCTTGCACTTCACAGGCACTTAGTGAAAATAGCTGATAGGAAGATTTGGTATGTATTTAGACTTTTATTTTGGGAGAATGAATAAGCTCAATGAAGCTCTCTGCAAAACTAGGAATAGTGTCTTAAAGTGCACCAAAGTATCATTCTCTCTTGTATGGTCCACAGTTTACAGAGATACCTATATTATAATAACAGTTTAAATGCCAGAAAAAATGCATCTTATAACCACAGCTTAGCGGTTTTAAAGGTATACACAATGTTATTAAATCTGTCATAGCGCTTGCTAAGTTTATTTAAATTTGCATTTAGAAGCAAAAGCTCAGAACTCCACATTTCTGAGATGAGGTCACATTCAGGTGGTCCAGTCTGGGTCTGGGTCAGGTGGTTCCAGGTTCTGGGTCTTTTAAACAAAGAATTGAAAATAAGCACTCACACCGACTGCAGAAGAGGTGAGATACCTTTACATGGAACAAAGCCATAGCTGGTGCGGGTTCTAGAGGGAAACACTGTCACGGCTAACAGGAGGCTGCAGGGTTGCATGAGTGAGAGCACTCTGGGGCTCAAGTGCAGTTTGGGGCTTTTATAAAGTTCAACAGGAGGGAGAATTTGCTTGCATGGCATGGTAGCCCTCTAGTTTGATTGACAGATTAGGTCATATGCTCTTTTGCTTCCTACTGTGAATGTCCCTTCCCATACACATCTGATTTTAATCATATGCATGCCCAAAAAGCATAGGCATAAGATGGTAAAAAGGAGATTCTCTTTAAAAGGTTGCTGGAGGACACAGTTTTTTTTTTCCTGCACCTGCATCTCAAACCAGTTCAAACTGGATTGGCCCTTCTATTCTTCATCCTTGGATACCTTGGGAATATACTTGAGAAGAAACTGAATTTGGTAATGGAGATGGGGAAACATACTATTGCTGAATAGTGGGAACAAGAATAGCCCAACACAGGTGGAGGAGGGGGTGAGGAATTCTGAGGTCACCACATGAATTTTTTTGAGAGGGGTGAGTGTACATAGCATGTGCAAGTGAAGTAACTAGGGTGTCGAGTGCATGATTATAAGGAGGAGCGTGCATAACCCTAAATCAAATGGGGTCCTAGGGTACTAACATGCCCTCTGCCTGCTGTCTCAGTCAGCCTTTGTCATCTGTTCTGAAAGCAGAATCCCTCCAAGGTATGTGCCAAGTTACTGAGGAGTCTGTAGGACTGCAGCTGTCTCTAGGAACCTGCCCCTCCACACTCTGTAGAGCTGGCATTGCTCATTTTCATTTCCTAAACAGAAAAAGACCAAATGCCCATCTTTGTACACTCTGGTAGTGAGCTGAAAAATACAAAGGATGAATGGGAGATGTGTCAAAATTGAATTAAAATCATAAGGTTTTTCATGATAAAAACTTCAATTCAGAGTTAAATGGATACCCTGAAATCTATTGCAAGCATAAAATTAGTCCAGTTTTCAGATTAGGAGGTATATATTAAGAGATGAAAGAAATACTTTACATCAAAATTGTGTTATACTTTCTTACATGTTCTTTTAAAACATATATCTTTCAATTTTTTTTAATCACAGATCTTTCAAAACTGATGTCAAGTGACAGGTTGGAAACATTTAGGAAAGCTGCATTAACAAACAACATGTTAAACAAGCAGAACCAACCATTACATACACATTTGAAGTAAAATATAAGGAAAGGAGCACTGAGAACTAAAATTAGCCGTGGAAATTCAGGTAGAGAAAGATGCCTCAGGTAGTTCTGAGGGAACATTAAGCCTCCAAGAGACCACCCACGGCAGGATGGGAATTCAAAAACATTAGGGAGGAAGAAGCCAAGGAACTGGAATGTGAGGAACCTGGCATCAGGAGGAGAATTTCTTCACTGACTCCAATGCATTATCCTTGGCTGTGGTTAACACGCTGAGGTCAGTATAGAGTAACAAACTCACAATCAAAATGACTGGATTCTGCTGAAAGGCAGAGGACAATTTACCTAGATGTAATTCAGAAGTCTGTTCTTAAATGTGAATCTCGAGAGACAGCACAATTTACTCATAAGAACACTAAGCAGGGACTGCGTAGATCTAGGTTTGGGGCTAGATGTTTGCTTTTTTTAGCTTTGGGTTCCACAGAAGGCCATGGAATCTCTCTAGCTTGTGCATGTTGCTGCTAATCACTTGGTGCACATATTTAAAATTATGTGATTCTAAGTTTACAGATTTTATTTTAATGGAAATAAGTGTAATTTCAGATTCCTATTTCTGAAATTGTGCTTGAGCACACTTATACATGCATGAGCAATATTAAAAATACTTCATTGTTAGTTAATCAAAACAGAGGATGGCTACAACCAACCAGTGTGGCCATGGCAGTTGCATAGAGCTCTGCAGAGAGATACTAACAGACAGGCAGATTCCAATGTGAAGGTGACTATTCATAGTTTCAATGGACCAAATCTGTATTCACATCATTCAAATGCAAACCCCGTGTTACCTATTCTTCACGTGGTCCTTCACTGTAGATCCAGTGAAAAGAAAATAATAGATACTTCTGAAAAGGAAGGAAAGAAAGGAAGGGAACAAGCAGGAAACGGGATTATAATTTCTACAAGTAGCAGAAAGCTGAGATCAGAGTATGAAGTCCTTGGGTTGTTTGGCATGTGCATACTTTCTCATGCCTTCTGACTGAGATATGGATCCTCCTGAGGAGATGATTTTTCTTGAACAGTGAGTTCAGTTCAGGTATACAGAGTTCAGACTTGTCTAAAGGACTAATCTAGATAGTCTGGGGCCAGACTTATTTAGATAGGAGTATGGCTCTGGTATAGCCCGTAGAGTCCTAGAATTCTGAGAGTATCTTTCTTTCGTTCCTGAGAGCAGGGCATGTCTGCTGGATCCCTCTGAGAGAGGCTTTGGAGCTTCATCTTGCTTTGATTTCTGTTGGACTAGAGCCTTTCTGGATTACAGTGTCTTTTTAAAAAGTATTTTATTTATTATTTTTATTTTGTGTGTATGAGTGTATTGCCTGCCGGTATATAAGTGCACCCATCGCATGCAATGCCCATGGAAGTGAGAAGAGAACATTGGATTGCCTGGAACTGGAGTTACAGATGGTTGTTGGCTACCATGTGGGTGCTGGGAACAAAACTCAGTCCTCTGCCAAAGCAGCCAGAGCCATTTCTCCAGCCTGAGGATGTCAGTGTCTTTATGTGGAAAATGGAGGTGGCAATGACAGCACTGTCTACAGCATGTGGTGTATGTGAAACTGTGGGAAGGAGCTGTAGCTAAAGCCCTGAGAAAACGTGATCCTTTTAACTGTTTATATTCTGGAGGCTCAGGTACCTTCTGAAGGCAGGTTTACTATGATATTCCTTGGGAATTTTCTGTTCTGGTCCTATTAGGTGTTATGTGTGTTTCTTCTTTCTGTACAGACATGTCTTTCCTTAATTTAGGAAAAATTTACTTTATAATCCTGTCGAAGATCTTGTTCACCACCGTTCACCTGGGGTTCTTCTCGTTGCTCTGTGCTTTATAAATTTGGTCTTTTCATGGTGTCCTACATTTCCTGCATATTTCATTCCTGTGTTTTTAAATGTTTTTCATATTCTCTGCTTGAGTGGTCCAATTCTTCAACTTTATCATCCAGTCTTGATATTCTGTTTTCCATTTTATGCATTCTGTTGGTGAGGCTTTTTCCTGTTGTTCCAAATTGGCTTATTGAGTTTTTTTTCCAGTCCGTTTTCATCTTCAGTCTGAGTTTTATTCAATATTTTTACCTCCTTTGTGAATTCACTTTTCAGTTCCTGAATTGCGTTTGTTATTTCATTCATCTGTGTATTTGGATTTTCTTCAGCTTCAGTCGGGAGTCTATCCTTATCCTTTTTGTGTTCTTTGAGTTGTTTGTGTCTTCTTTAAATTCATTGAATTATTTGATCATGTTTAGGATTTCTTTTCTTTAAAGTTCTGTGTCCTGGAGTTCTGCTAGGTATCTCTCATTGTAGAACACTTCTATAGGATGGGTGGGGTTTGGTGGGGACTTATGTTGTATGTTTTTCGTTGTAGTCTAGGCATATGGATTTCTTTTGTTGCTTATGTGTCTATGAAACTCAAACCTGCCTTTGTTAAGTACATTCAAGTTTAATTCTATTTTTATTGTTGATGTAGCTTGGTTGGTTTCTGATCTAGTATGAATAGTCTGGGCTTCAGGTTCTTTCTGTTGATTTTTTATTGGAAGGACCTGATGGATATAGGCATGCTAATCAGGAGCTCTCCAGGACAGCAAAAGAGCCTGGGTTAGTCAGCTGGTCCCTGGCAGCCTCAGGAGGAAGGGACCAAGGCCCAAGCAGAGCCAAAGGGAACAGAATCATGTTCCTTTTCTTTTTTTAAGTACAGAATTTAGCATTTTTATTCCATGTCATCTACTCAGAATCCTCGTGTGACCAATGAGGTGACAATGGGAAAACAGTCTCCTTGGTGGCTAGAGACCTCCTTTCTCAGTCGGACATTCATTCAGTGAGTTACGGCTCTGTGATCCTCTTGTTTCCAGCTGCTGCCTCCCCACCTGCCTCCCTCATCAATACTGCGACATAAAGATGATCCACAATGCTCTTAGACTCTTTCCTTTAAGTATCAAGATGACTCAGCTGCCCTGTCCTGTGAATAACAAGGTTTGGACATTTACAGATTACTTGTGTCAACCAAAAAATGGTTAAAGTGAAAATTACCCAGTCCTGGCAGACATGTATGTGACCTAAGGTCTGAAATTTTTCTTAGAATTTATAACCTTGACAGCTAATTTTGCAGGCCTCTTTTTAAAGTCTGTCATTTCCCACAAATTGACATTTAAGCGGCTTTTTAAAGCTCTAGTATAAAAATGTTAGGACAACCTGGTTTTTTCCTGGTAACATCGCCTATTATTTATTACTGTAATCAAGGAAATGAATCATCAATTTTCTCCTTTGAATATTTTCTTAGGAATTGGAGTTAGTAGAGAAGACATCCTCAGTCACTGCTATTCCTTTCTTGAAAAAAAACCTAAACTACTTAGATTAGCATAAACTGTTTTGTACAACAAGACATCACAAAATGAAAACAGTGTGCAGCTGAGAATTATAGTGCATCTGGCACAATTAGTGTCCAGTGTGCGTGTATATAATAAGAAATGCGCAGGCATATGAACTACCAATTTACAAAAGAGAATTTTAGTGGTAATATAAACCGAAATTCAACTTTATTAGTAATTTAAAAAGTCAATGCAGGGCATGGTGACACACACCTTTAATCCGGGCCCTCAGGAAGCAGAGGCAGATGGATCTCTATGAGATCAAGGCCAGCCTGTCTACACAGTAAGTCCCAGGCCAGCTGGGGTTACAGGGAGAACCTGTCTCAAAACAAAAACAAAAACAAAAACAAAAACAACAAAAACAAACAGCAAAAAATCAAATTAATACTACAAAATGTCATTTTTACATTTATAAGACTGGTAAAAGTATCAATCCTGAAAGAGAAAAGAGGTAACTGGAAGCAATGTGTGTATTCAGTGTTCACTGTGACCTGTTTCCAGGCAAATTATACTTGGGCTTGGTGGGTGTAGCTCGGCTAAGATTCTGGCCAGTTCTGGGGAGGAGAAAGAGTAGACCAAGAGCAGAGGGGTCTAAAGGAAGTATGGCCTGTGGAGAGCCTTGGTTCCTGAGTGAAGGCTGTTCTTCCTGTCTCGTGAGGAGCCTTACTGGTGCCCAAATCTTGCACGTCCTGAATGAAGGGAAAATGACATTCCTTTCTAGCAGGTTGTTTCATTAATCAATTGTGTAAATTTTATTCAACCCTAAGATTATAAAGTTTTGCTAATCTAAAAGAATATACATTTATTACAAAGGGCTGAAGAGGAGTCTTCAGCTGGATCTTGCTCACATTGATATAGAATCTAATCCTTTCAGAAAAAAGATTTAGCCACTGACTGATAAATAATAGGAAGGCAGTAAAGAGCTCATGCTATCTGTAGTCACGACAGATACTCAAGCTTGGATACTAGTCTTCCACTTCAAGATGAAGTCTATATGTATTCACTTCCCAACAATGTAAGGAGAATTGGTTTCTGAGCTCTGAAATAGTGGGGTGAAAAGTATACCCCCAAATTTTGATAAGGCAAGGACATTACTTGTGCAGGATCTTAGGCCCAGGAGAATGAGTTAATTTTTTGGAGGAAATAACTTTACTCTTATATTAAATGCAGCAATTTCAGTTTGGAAAAGCATGAGAGCTTAAAAAATGGATATCAAGAACACTTCGGATGGCATCTATCTGATAAAAATACAATTCGGCAGACAGATGACTGATGTCTGGGAGCTACCCTGCTATGCCAACCAGGAGAGGCTGAATTGTACTTAACTTGTTGTGATATTTAAAGAGCACAACTGAATTCATCCATTGAAAACAGATGTGTGGATAAAATTGATGAAGCATCTTGAGACATTTCAAACTGTTTTTCAAAATAAGTCTTGGACTAAAGGGGAAATCACATCTGAAACTACTGATGAAATCTAAGTGCTACACTTCACCATGGCACCTGGCCATGGTTACACTGCGGAAGTGCAGAGTCAAGAGCACTTACTAAAATGAGATGCAAAATAAATGAAAGGATCTTTCAACACATGACAATAAGAGAAGAAGACAAAGTTAAAAAAAAAACTTGGGAAAAAAGAATATTTTAAAAGGGCAAACAGAAATAATTTCCCCCAAATCCAGACTAATTAAGGTAAAGTTAGTTCTTTGAAAAACTTATTAAAACATAGAAGTTTCTGCCAATTCTGATGACAGAAGGAGAGAAAGGGGTAAGAAAGCAGCAGCAAAAAAAATATTTAAAATGTAACCATATATACAGATATTTATGAAATAACAAAAGAATTCTATCCCAAGCTCATGCCAGGAAATTTAAAATTTTAGAAGAATTTTGAAAGAAAGTATTTCAGAAATGACATAAAATTAAGTAGGTTGTTTCAAGAAAAAAAGTTTTTTAAAGATCTACTCTTAAAAATAGGGTAAGTTCTAGCCCATTTTATGAGTACATTCTACAAAGCTTTTCTAGTAAAAACTTTTAAAATATTTTATGAAAATTGTTTTAGGGCATAAAATTGATATAAAACTTCCTTGCTTGTTCAGTAAGGCTAATAACAGCAAGCCAACGAAAGACTGCATCAATCAGCCTCTCTGCAAGTCACAGATGAGACTGTGATGCTAAAATCTTTTGACCAAATTATGAATCAAACAACCTAGAATATGCTAGAATATATCATGACTGAAGAGAATGTTTTATAAGAATGGAATAATGGATGATTAAACAATAGCAAATAAATTCAATGCCTTTAAAAACAGGAAACAACAGAGAAAATCTGTATGATTCATGAAATTGGTAGGGAAAAAGGAATTGATCAAATCTCAAATCCATTCCTAAAGTAAACTCAGTAATCTAGGAACAGCATGAGAATAGGATGCGTCATAGGAAATTAAATTGATCTTTGTTTCTTTTGCATTAGTTACTTCTCTCACTCCTGTGATAAAGATGGAAGGGCTTGTTTGGTTGACAGTTTGAAGGTAGAATCCATCAGGCATGGCTGTAGGAGTCCGAGGCCGGGGTCACAATCATCCACATCAGGAAGCAGAGAGGGACGAATGCTGGTGCCTAGCTTGCTTTTTCCTTTTTTCCCCTTTTAGCTTTGGTCTCTTTTATGCCAGGGGTGTGTCTTCTTGGTGATTCCAAATCCAGTTTGACAATGAAGATTAAATATCAGATTTCCTTCAGAATCACTAGAAAGGAATAGAGTTTATCCCTTCTAAGAAGCTGGCCAACCTATGGCCTATTCTTATTACACCCAGTTGGGATGTAGTTTTGAATTCAGGGTAGAAAAGCAGCTTGCACACATATTGGTTGCTTAGAGATAATCAGACTCTGTGATTAGAAGGTCTGGTTGCATTATGGTATTTAAGATTGATTATCCTAAAGAAGGCAAAAAAGAGTTTTATCTTTGCAGACTTGGAGTGGATGAGTGGCCACACTAAGTACTCAAATAAAGGAAACACTACAGGTCTTATAAGTGGTAATATAAAGTATTGGGATGACCGAATCTGACTGGGGTAATTCTTGGGTTCTGAGTTGTCCAAAATCTTATCCTCATACAGATGGTGTCTAGGGCTTGTGGGGTCTGAGTGAGGAGGACTGAAACTCTTGGCAGCCGTCAAGTTCATGTGCACTCTGCAGCACAGTCTCATATGAGCTGACATGTACATATATGTTCTTGGTGTATGCACGTTGTTGTTTATGTATAAATGCATTTGTGGGCAAATGTACACGTGTGTGATGTTGGTGTCCCTCTGCTCGGGGCCAGGCTGGGATGAGAGGCACAGACACCAGGAGCTGGGTGAAACCATGTGGAGGGCGAGCCGCAGCAACCTTGTTCATTCGAGGAAATGCAAAGGGTTTTGTGGGTTTGGTTACCCAATCATCCTATGGGGTGGTTCCCAACTGCGGCTAATAGTAATCGGTCCTGAGGTAGATCATCTCCGTGCATGTTCTCTCCAGACGCTGGGCAGAAGCTTGTGTCACGACTGGCCAGAGCGGAGCACCATGTCCACAGGAGCCATTTGCTTATGCCTCATGGCAGGGAAGCCATTTCCTTGTTCCTCTCGGCGGGTGGCCTGGCTAAAGCCCACACTGCAGTACACCATACAATTCAGTTATTGTATTATCATGATATATTCATAATATATATGAAATATTTTTAAATTGTGAGAAGCAACAAAAGAATCTAGTTAGAGTGCCAAATAAATACCAGCATGAACATTTAAAAATATTTATATTTTTATTTTATGTGTGTGAGTGTATTGCTTGTATGTATGTCAATACACCAGTCTCTTGCAATGCCTGGGGAGCTCAGAAGAGGGCGTTGGATCCTCTGGAACTGGAGTTACAGACAATTGTTAACTGCCATGTGTGTGCTGGGAACTGAACCTGGGTCCTCTGCAAGAGCAATGAGTGCTCTTAACTGCTGAGCTATCTCTCCAGTTCCAATACCATCATTTAAAAGCAGCTGCTTTCTTGTACATATCAACTAACCTTTTGCTTAGAAGATACCTCATTTACACTGGTAATAAAATCTAAGAATCACCACAGGATAAAATATAATAAAAGCTGATCACTTTTTGTTTCCATTGGATGACTGTGTCTAAATTAACATTTTTTCACTTTAAGCAAGCTATATTTTCCCTGTGAAAACTGATGGATTTCTCAAATGAATTTCTGTAAACTTAGAAGAGAGAATATTTAATTAAATAACACAAACACATAAATATTCATCAAATGGCTCTCTAAAAATACATATCTGACAGTGAGAAATCATATGACCTTGTCTAATATGCATGTCACACATTTCTTGTGATGGTTATTCTGTGGTGAATCTTAGATTTTGTTGTTAGTGTGAATGAGTATCTTCACTAGTAAGCAAAATGTTGGCTGATGCTCTCCAAAGGCAAATGCTCCTAAGGGACAGAGTGAGGAAGTCCAAGTTCTTATTCTTTGGAATACACATCAGTATTCTTGGGAGTGGGGAGATAAGACAAGTATTTCTGAGTTACTGCCGTTAGGATACCTCTCTCTAGTTTGGAAGATGAGTATGCTACTCTCTGAACAGGAGCAGGTGGATTTGGGGAATCGAGACATTCTCTGGCACATCGGTTTTAATTCTCCAGGAAGCCTCTTCCTGGCAACATTCTCTTTCTGACAAGAATACAAATAAAATGTGGATTTATGATACTAGCACCCAAAGTAAGCAAAACATAGACCATGAAATGGAAAGTCAAGAAATAGTATAATATAGTAATATATGTAGTATGTTAAAAAATTCAACATGGCAATTTTGCAGGAAAGAGAATGAACATGGTATTAAAATGACTTTGATTTTAACTATATGTATTTGTTATTGAATTTTTGCATGAACCCAGGGATGATTTAATACATTTCTTCATACATATGTTTTAAAATAAGTTAGCTTTTTTTTTAATCTCCTTTGATTTTTAGAACAAAGTCTCATCATATATATAGTCTTGGCTGGACTGAAACTCACTATGTAGATCAGACTTGTTTGGAATTCACAGAGATATTCCTGCCTCTCCCTCTGTAGTGCTGAGATTAAAGGTGTATACCATGACATCTGGCACAAGTCAGTTTTTTAATAGTAAGGTGTATCTGTTATCATTTATTATTGGTTTTTTGTTTTTGGACAGGGTCTCCCTAGTCCCAGCCTGCTGGAACTCACTGTGTATACAGACTGGCCTCTATCTTACAGAGATCTGCCTGCCTCTGCCTTCAGGCATGCAGCTCCAAGCCCAGCATCTGTTATCATTTACTATGTAATTAAGTTTATTACCTATCCAGAAAGAAATAGCATATTACTGTTGATTGAATAAAGTTCTCCTATTTTGGTTGGTGTTCATCAACGTTGGTTTCACAATGACTTTTTATAAATTATCTTATTCACTTAGCATATTTCAAACCATCTATTATATATTTGGCATTATAAGTTGCACCAAGTTTCCAAAAACATTGCAGTTGGTTATTCCGTGAACTGCTCTCGGTCTGTTGAGGTTGAAGGAGCTGTACTGCAATGTGCTTCTCTGTAATTAGTAAGGGCAACAGAATGTGAACCAAGTGTAGTATGAACTGTATAGAAGGGGGTTTCATCCAGCCTGTGGGACAAATGGCATGCTTCATCACAAGGGCTCATTGGAAGATGGCTCCTGAAGATATCTGTCATATCAGTTAGCCACTGAAGTAAATCAGAATGCTAGATAAGTTGTTTTTTTTCTATATACTTCCTAGGTTCTAAAGATACAACTTAAGATCAATTTGTGACAAAAGTTTCCAGTTTGTCAGAGAAACTTAGTTCATGAGTAGATAGATGATAGATGCATTTAGAAATATTATTACAACTGAGACAGTGGGTCAGCTGTGAATTATGCTTAACTCTTATGAACTAAGTTCATGTAAAGTAGATGTTCTTAACCCAATTAAGATAGAAACTAACATAGCAGTCTTTAAGCTTAGGCTCCTTTGATCTAAAGGTCTGTTGCTGTGTCTACAATTCATTCCTCTAACAAAGATTCAAGTGAGGGCAGTCAGATTGAAACCAAGGGAAATCCTGAAGAAACTCTCAAGCTTCACTCCTGGTTACCTGTATTTATCACCAGTTTTAGAGACTGAACAGTGTTGTGGTTTGAATCTGAAATATCCCACATAGTCTCATGTCTTGAGTATTTGACCCCTAACTACTGGCACAGCTCTGTTTTTGGAGGCTGTGAACTTTTGGGAGGTGGAATCTAGCTGATGGAAGCAGGTAGGTAGGAGTGGGAATGGGAAGGCTACACCTGGCCCTAGTTGTGGTCTTGCTTTCTGTTTCTGGTCCACTGTGATGTGATAGCCTCGTCTTTATACTCACACCACCATGAATGAAGCTGCCTTTCCATTCCTTCTCAGCCACCATGCCCTGAAATTCTGATACTACGTGTCCAAATGTTTCCTTCCTCTGTAAATTGTTTCTGTCAAATACTGCAGTCAGGGCGATGTGAAAGTAGCTAGCACACCTAGTAAAACAGTATTCTCTCATTAGCTGTGCTGTATATACCTCCGAGTATGGTCATTATGCTTAGAGTTGATTAAGTTTGTCAGCAATGAAAGATATCATTTTCTAGTTCATGCCAGTTAAAGATACTAATCCCCCACTTGTGTCTACAGAACTATCTAAAGTTGATCTTCTGATGTCAGAGAGCAGATCCCATCTGCAGTTAAACCTATACTATATTCTGTCCTATGAAGAGCTATGGAGCTTCATTATACATGCACAAGCCACTGATTACTCCACCGTCCCTAACCCTCAATCCCCTCTCCCCATGCTACAGACCACCTTGCTACTTTAAGCCCTATGTATCCCTAAACTCTAAGAAAATGGGTTTGAGGCATGTTGCTGATCTTCTGCATTATGATCTTCTACATTAAACTTTCTATACCCTAATCATCAGTGTTTGGTACTTGCTAATCTCTGCGAACAAAACTAAGGGAATTGGTAAGAAGGTGAGAAAGAGGTAAGCTAGAGGTGATCCAAATAAGTCCCTGACTTTTTGTGTGGATCCCAGATCAGAAGCCTCAGTAGCACATGGGGGCTCATTAGAAAGGTAAACACTCAATTCTCGACTCCAGAACCATTAAATCAGAACTCATCCACCTTCATTCAGCCCGTCAGTCCACTTAAGTTCAAGAACTCCTGCACTAAAGGAAGAGTTCAGTCATTGACATGCAGCTAGTGAGTGGCTTTAATTAACCAGCTATATTTAATTTATGCTGTCATTGAGAAAAAGGAAGCATATCAGAAAGAATTAAAGTAAAAACAAAGATTTGCTATTTTTCTCAAACCCAGTATGTGCTTAATAATCAATAGAAGCATATGTAAGTGAAAAATATTGTTTCCATTTTAAATACAACAGTCTTCCAATAGCTACAGTGGATATTTTGTTTTCCATTGCCCTTTGGAACCAAAGGAATTAAGAAATTAAGCCACATGTGAACTCTTCAAAGTGAAAAAGCCGATGATCGATGATCTTGGATTTGTTGGGAAAGAGGAAAGAGGAAAAAGATCTTTCCCCAAACAAATGCTGGACAGCTGCATGCCAGATGACTACACTTCTACCGGGAAGACTAATATTTTTGCCCCAAGGCTAAACTTCTGTAACCACATTAAGTATGAAAATTTTTTTCCATCCTACTCTCTCCATCAATGGGATCACATTTTCAAATGTAACCAGTTTCATACAAC
Source organism: Eospalax fontanierii (assembly GCA_035773235.1). Taxonomy (NCBI): domain Eukaryota; kingdom Metazoa; phylum Chordata; class Mammalia; order Rodentia; family Spalacidae; genus Eospalax; species Eospalax fontanierii. The sequence continues at coordinate 72,031,827 of CM069528.1, read as the reverse complement.
TATGAATAAATGTGTTAATCACAAGGATTTCCTCTGAAACTAGAAGTCTAAGAAAAGCCTATAGTACAGTTAAGCCTGGTGTGTTGTGGAGGAAAAGAGTGCAGATAAGGGAGGTGGGGATGTAAGTAATCATTAAAATATTCAGTTTCTCCACATAAGACCTCAGATGCTTCAGAGTCTAGTTCTAGCCTAACTTTAGACAAGTCCTCTTCTTGTTCTTTCAATGCTCAAATTCCTAGTTGTCTAAAGCCTCATAGGTTCAAGGTCTTAAAAATACTAAACAGTCTGAGTATTAAGTATGTGAAGAGAGAAAAAAGTAACCTAAATTCACCACAGTGTGTGGGAGGTCAGCATTATGACCAGCTGCTCCCAGACTCCCATTATTAGTACAAATCTAAATACCACCTAGTTTCTCGAAGTCAGAGAAGACTTTCTTCTAGCACCCAAACATTATCTCCTGGTGACAGCTTATTTACCACAGTGAATGGAAAGGTTGATTACATTATACCTAAATTAATGAGTGCTCAAAGCTTTGAATTATTTTTTGTGCAGGCTGAACTTTGAGGAGGAGGCAAATGCTAATTTCATTAACTTTCTCTACAATACTATTTATTTGAGACATTTTGTTTCTCTCATCTGAAGTGTGCTGGTAAAAGAAGAAAAAGAATTCCTTATGTTCATTACCAAGGCAAGTGGTTAATTCATAACTTGGAAAGGGCCTTTAAGCTACTTCCCTAGTCTCCAATGAAGAGTAAGATGCATCAAGATTTTCTTTCTGTTCGAAGCAACAGATAGAGATAAACAGCCAACATGTCTTATATAAAGTACTTTGGAGAGATAACATTTTTGGGCTTCTAGGGGACAATTTACACTGTATAGCTCTGAAACCACAGGAGCTCACAACTCTTAGAGGAAGCTCTTAAACTTATACACTCCTTGAGTTTTTCTTTCATCTTGTCAGTCCTCAAAAAAGGAAAAGACAAAGAATTATAAAGACAGCTTCCTGGATTTGCACACCTCAGCAGAGAGATCAGAGAAAGCCCAGCCTTCTGGCATCCTCCCTTTAGTAGCAATTCTTCTGTGATCTTTTCCCTTCATAAACAGTGGCAATATATGCATAGATCCTGTTGCTCAGAAAAGATCACTTCGCTCTACTCTAGGAATCATCCTCAGCTCTTTTTCACCCCCTCCACTCTCCACTCAGTCCTGATCATTGGTGAGGCCAAGTCTTACCTTCAGAAATTCATTTAAAACCCAGCCTCTTTCCACCTCCACTGTAAGCTGCTCTTCTTTACCACCAACTTCTTTAAGTCCAATTAGATAGCTGTTGATTACCTCCTAGATCAAAGTGGCACTAGTTCACTGCTATAGTTTGCTGTGCTGGTCATTGTTGTGGTTGTTAGCTATGGAAAAGATGTGCATTTAGTGGTCTTAAATCTTCAACTCTACTTTCTCTTTCCACTGATGCTGATTCCAGGCACAGAAAACAAATGATAAATCCTGCCTGAGTATGTGGAACATAGAGGCAGCCAGGGCGGTCCTATTTGATCAAAGTTTACATGGATAAAAACTCTTAGGCTTCTCTAATCACAATCAATGGATTTCTAAGATAACATTGATTTTCCAGCTGCAGATTTGATATGGGAGGAAAGAGAAAATGACATTTTCAAACTCTAACTTCAAGGACTTTGCAGTAAACACTCCTAGGCACATGGTAATTTTCAAGTAGTTTCTCTTGATCATCTTGCCTTGGAGGCTAAAGCGCTGCTGCTCTTCCTTTCCTATTCAAAACCATTTGTATCTCATCAATTATTAGGTGGCTATTTCATTTGACAATGTCTTGAGGCTCCTTTGTAGTTATTTAAATGTTCAGGAATATAAACTATGTAAGCTTTTGTGAACTTTCAGCTTAATGAGCAAGCCTTTGAGCAATTTTTCTCAGAGGTACAGATTTAAGAATTGTACTATAGTGTTCCCAGAAATGTGTAAGGAAAAGAAAAATCTTAAGAGAAAAAGGAAGTTCATTTCAGGTACCTGTTGAATTTGCTTGAGAACACAATCCAGATATTGGCATACATCATTCTTTCTTCCGTATATACCCAAATCTATCCTTAAATTCACATTCTTTAGCTCATTTCTGTGAATCTGCCTTCTCAATGACTATGACTTATAAAGAGGTTCTGACAGAGAAGAAGAAAACTTCACCATCAAGCTCCTTGGTGCCATTGCTGGCTGCCTCTCCTTATGGTTCTGCTGGCAGTTTCATAACTTGTCCCCTAATTCTGGATCTGTATCCAAAATCCATAGCCTGTGTTGAGTGGCTTTTGATATAAACACTTATGTGAAATCACAGTACTTATGTGGTCCAGAATTAAATATAAAACTTTATGTGTGGCTTTTGTCTCTGGAATTTTTTTGGAAGGAAGAAAAAAGACTTTATTAGAAAATCCACTTATCTCCATGACCCATGATTCCTAGTTCCTTTGTTCATTCCAATTTGACCCATCACCTTGTTCCAAACTCAGGAGTCAGAGCATACCTAGATTTCTATGTCCAAGGTCCTGCTGGTTGATTTGGACAATTCATCTCATTCCAGCCCTTAGGCAATCTAGCTCATTATCCTCTGGACATTTTCCTTTTCTCATTCTCTCCTTTGTCTTTCTTCTTTTCTGCACACTTTGCTAAAGTCTTAATCTTGGTCCCAATGTCAATATGCAACTCTATATTTCAATGATATTTGATTATTTTCCTCCAGTAACTAAAAAATATATTACTCTAAGTGGATCCCATTCATTTGCCACTTGGTATTATTGATAGGAAACATGAATATGCTTAACCAAAACTTTATGTACTTTGATATAATGTGCTAGCTGATATATGAAACCTATAAGGAAAAATACTTTTTCTTGCTAAATATTTGGGGTTATAAGTATGACACAAACCAATCAAGGAAGTTTTATATGAGCCACTATAGCCTATAAATGAATTCTAGATATGGGGCAGTAGCCTTAGCAAAGGATGAATGCATAGGTCTACCAAGAAACTACTGAGAGCAATTTGGATGACCTGAAAGCCTTCCTGTTAGAGGTGAGTTATTTTGTTCAAAATTCAAGAGGAGATGTACCTTAAACTTTAGTAAAAGTTCATATAAATTTTTTGTGATGATTGGTTTTGATTGACAATCTAACAGGATTTAGAAATACCTAGATGGTATATTTCTAAACCTGTCTTTCAGTTCTCTGTTGAAATGAAATACGTGGTGCTAGATAAAACAATTTCCCAACAAAAGCAAATGATTATGAAAGCAAAGAGGAAGAACTATGTTAGGTGATTCCACTAGCACCACAATTCAGTTCATACAGATTGGCATGAGAAAGCAGGTTTTAATGTCTACCTCCTAGCATATCTCAACGTTGCTCAGCTGTGCTTTGCTTTCCCCAACTTTCTGCCTTCTTCCCGTCTTTGGAGAACACTATAACTAGGGAATATGAAAATTGGTAGTCCCAGAGGACCACAGAGAAGGTATATTAATGATAATTTCCTATAGGAAAGCAGGGCAGAGCTGCCTCTGCTCAGTCTGGAAACAGTGCAGCATGATTCTCCAATTAAAAATTAATCAAGTGAGTAAGACCCTGCAACACAAAACAGCCAAAGAAAATTAAACATCTCCCTAGAGAAAAGTCTACAAGTCATAAAAAAATAAAACATAACACTGTGAATATTTACAAATATCATTTGCAAACTTAAAGTTGTTGATGACTCATCCCTATGGCAAGATCACAAGTCTCTACAGAGCTATAGTACCTTGCAGGACTTGAGCAGAGCTTTTTCCATTCCATTAGAGACACCATCAAGACGAGGCTAGACACAGGGGGGCCACAGTGAAACACTGCTCCTCAGAACCACCCCCAGGGGTGCTGACTCAGAATGTCTGGCTTTGATTATTATGACAAGCAACTTGAAGGGACTCTAACAGGCATCTAATTTGAAAAGCACTGGTAGGAAGCAGCTTCCTCATCATTGTCTGACTAGTAGGTTTTCTCAAAGTGCACTACATTGACTTCTGCTCCACTGCTTATTCAGAAACAGAACTTGGCTTTCTGAATTATTCAGGCACTTCCCGGATTTCTTACCCACTCATGAACGAGATCATTCTAAGGACTAACTTTGGCACACTGGTGCCAAACACTGGTGAATGAAATTTTCCCATCACTCTTCCCTCATTCACTTATTCAACAAACACTGAGAGGCTATAATGTGCCAGGCACTGGTCAAGGTCTTGAGGGATTCAATGACAAAAGAATTAAGGAACAGCACTTATTTTCATGGTGTTTGTTCTCTTCTGTCATTGAATAAGGTAAATATAACACAATATGATAGATAAGTAGCAAGATAAAGGAAAAACAAGAAGAGTGTTCTGGGCAGGGAGGTCAGATCATCAGAATCTAGAATTAGGAAGTTTAGGATAGTCGTAAAATGTCTGTTATGAGTGCATATATGTCCTTGCTCATTAGCATACTAGTTGTTGGGGAGAACATGAAAGGTGAGATCAGAGAGGAAAAGAGGCAAAATTGTGCCTTCTTAAAGGCAATCTCATCTTAGCAAAACATGTTAGTTATGTCACCCAGAGCTATTATCCAAAGATCTCTGTTCATATCAAGACCGGGATAAGAAGCCCAAAACTACCATAAGATTTGTTATCTTATAACAGCTTAACACTTTCCATTGTAGCAATTCCTATGTACATTCAGAAAGCTCCTCCATGGAAGAACCGTTCTTTCTGATACTTTTCAGGAGAGCTTACAAAGGCAGTTAATGGCGCATGAAGATATCGGGTGTGTACTTTGGTGTGATACCATTGTTGTCAGGTTTCCAGCTCAATATCAAAGTCTTCAGAAGTCATGTTACAATTGCACACGGAGAGCAACAAGGTCTTCTAAGTTTCAAAGTGTCTTTTTGGAGGCAACATCAGATTGCATGAACCCCCTCCTGTCATTCTTAGGTTGCCCCAGATTTAGGCAAGCTCATACCAGTCAAGATACAGCTTTTCTGAACTGGACTGCAGAACTGAGCTGTATCTCTAGAAATAACTTGGCGTAGAAAAAAGATGAGAGGATCATTCCATGTATGCAATAGATAGAGGGAGGGAGGGAGAGAGGGACGGGGAGGGGGTAGAGGGAGGGAGATAAAAACTTGTCAGTTTAGAGTATTGGTGGCATTGTAGGGCAGGAGTGATGCCAATATCTGGCCTAATAAAAGTTAGTCTCAAGTGAATTGACGTAGACAACAGAGTTCAGGTTCAGCTTGGGAGCTGGCTATATAGTTGTGTGCAGCACAACGGCTTCTTTTTCAGTGACAGAGAGCATATATGACAGGATGCCATAAGATTATATCCCCTAGTGATGTTACAGTCTCATTGATTTGTATAAGTGTACGATGTGTGCACAGCAAAGAAATTGCCCAGTGATTAATTTCTCAGGATGTATTAAATGACATGCAATTGGATTTCATTTACTTCTCCCAAGCAACTTCATCCTATGCTGTGTCTTTCCTGTTTAGCACACAGAGACTAATTGTATAAATTGCATCAGGGGCTTTGTTGTTTGATTTCAATGAAGTTCAATAAGCAAAAGCGTCGCTAGAAAGACCATGAAACAAGAACATCTATTTCTTTAGACATAATTGACTTTATTAAAGGTTAAAACTCCTGGTTGGTTGTCTTTCTGTCTTGTTCCTCTCTTTCCTTCTCCTTATCTTGTGCTTCAAATTTAGGAGGCAATGACTCACTCCTGTTGCTAACTCTATAGTGTTTCATCATTTTTTTTTTTACTGGCTCTTTTACTTTGCCTTTTCTGTCTACATCTTTATAAATGTTCCATTCACTAAACTCTCCTCCATTTCTTGATGTAGGTGAACCTTTTGTTTACTGTCTGACTCCTGACTATTCAGCCTGCCACAGACCATATTCTTTTTATATTAGCAATGGGGAGAGCACATCTTACAGCTATAGTAGAAATAATAACTGTTATCAAGTTATTAGAAATTGCAGATCACTAAATACGTTCACATACATTATCTCATTTCTTATCATTTACACACAACTATATAAACTCAGACCTCATCTGCTCTACTTAAACAATAATCATATCAAATGAATATATTTAGAGAGATGATTGTTACTGAATCCAAATCTAAGTCTCATTCATAGAAAATGAAGATCTCAAATTTAGTAGAGATTTAAATTTGAATGACTTAGACCTTCCTTATATAAATGGCTCTGTTTCCTTCATCTGGACCCAGATGATGTTCAAATGAGCTCATATTCACTTTTGATGCTTTCATTTGTATTGATAAATAATCACAAAAAGCAGAAATGGAAGTTGACAATTAATTATGAGCAAGTACTCTCTAAAAACCATCTTTTATAATGGTAATTGAATCAATAAGAATAGAAATCTTTCAGAACACTGCAGATAGCATCCGATAGCTAAATCAATCCCCATAGTGACTGGTTTTCCTAGTTCTAACCACTTATTTTTGCAGGTGTGGGCATAGCCTGAATCTCTTTGTTCTGTTGGTAAGAAAAGCATATGGGATAACATCTAAATGCAAATTTGTATAATTTTTAGCAGAAAAGGTTAAGGGAAATTATTTCTATAACAAATTTGAAAACCAGTTTCACAGTGTATTTACCTTCTGAGAATGCATAACGTAAAATTAAGAAATATGTGAAAAAGTAACCAACACTTTGAGAAGACAGCTTCTATATTTACTATAAGGATTTTATTACTCAAAAAGTTTCCTCTGTTAAAATCAAAGGAGATTGGTAGTTTTTCTTCTAAGATTATAAAGGTTAGATCTAAAATTGCTAGAATTCAAACCTAGTAGGAAAACAAGCTTTTCCTTATAAACATAGGATTTAAGTGCCTAATTAATTGATTTTACAAAGGGAGATATGCAGTGATTAAGTGAGAAAATCAGTGTTCATATATGTGTGTGTGTGTGTGTGTGTGTATCAAACATGAAATAACTATCCCTTATACACATGAATGGCTTTATATCCTTTCATATTGGAGCACATATACATACACATAAACAAGAGAAAACACACACACACATATACATTTAAGGAAAGAAAGTGTATGGTAAAAGAAAATTTTGATTTACCAATAGGTAAGTAATTGATAATTGTTAACATTAAAGAGTGCAGACTGGGAAGGAATGGAGTCTTACATCACACTGTAATCATGAGTGGGCAGAGGAGAAATTAAGGTAATTTTAACTCAAAAAATAAGTGGTTGAAAATAGGGAAAGCAGTCACTATGGTGATTGATCTATTTATAGAATGGTATAAACAGCTGGTCTGGCGGATTTTTAGTTTTAATTGATTTATTTATCATTATAAAAGGTGATCTTAGATATCTATCTTCTCATGGCACATTCCCAATAATTCAGAAAGATTTTTATTGAAGAAGAAAGAGCTCTATTTTGTACTACTCTTTACCCATGGGAATAATCATCTAATGCCTGGCAAGAGGACACTTAGACCATGACTACTCAATCATTTACTAATTCAGCTAAGAAAAAGGGCCTAAGACCAAAGAAAGTTGTTCTTCATGTACGGAAGAGTGTGTGTGTTTGGAGGCAGAGAGGAGAGAATCAATAGACAGGTTGATGGGGGAGGGGACAAGAAGTTCCTAGAGGTTTTAAATTTTATTTATTTTTATTTTATGTGTGTGAATCCTGTGCCTGCAGGTAAGTAAGTTCTGTTCACCCATGCTGTGCTGTGCTTGTAGAGGTCAGAAGAAGGCATCAGATCCCCTGGAACTGGAATTAATTACCCATGATTGTTAGCCATCATGTGGGTGCTGGGACCTGAACCTGGATCTTCTGCAAGAACAGCCAGTACTCTTAACTGCCGAGTCATCTCCCCAGCACCAATTCCTAGCCGTTTTTACCAAAGATGGTACAAGGGCGTTGGCTCCCACTGCTAGAAATGGCTCCCAGGACTTCACTCTTCAGGCTTGTTGCTGTTCAGCTTCCTTTCCTTGCAGGGCGGCTGTCCATTCTTTCCCTTCCTTTCTCCTTCACTGGGTTTGTACGTCTCCTACCCAGTCAGAATATAGAAGTGAACTATCGATATTAACAACACGAAGTTTGTAAGCCTGTACTGTTGCAAGGCTCTTCTTGAGGGGCTGATGTGATGGCTCAGTGGTTAAGAGCACTAGCTACTCTAGCAGATGACCCAGATTCAATTTCTAGCATCCACACAGCTCTAACGACCATCCCCAATTCAAGTATCAGGGGATCTTAAGCCCTCTTCTGACCTCCATGGGCATTTCACGTCATGGGTGCACTTACACACATGCAGGCAATACACTCATAAACATAAAATAAAAATAATAAAATATAAAAACGACTCTTCTTAAGCTAAGAGCAGATCAAATGAATGTTTTACATTCACCTCTTTTATGTAGCTCTATCAGCAATTTTTTTATTTGAAAGGAAAGTAGCATAAGCTTACCTATAGATAAAACCTGAAAATAATTGATCTCACAGAAGTGGAGAGTAGAATGTTGGTTACCAGAGGATAGGGAGACTAGCCATGAGGGACAGGGAATGGTGGATCAGTGGTCACTAAGTCACAATTAGATAGGAACAAGAAGTTTTGACATGCTACTATATACTAGGGTGAACATATATAATAAAAATGTTTTATTTTCAAGAAGATAGAAGAAAAGATTCTAAATGTTTTCACTCAATGAAATGATAAATGTTTAAGGTGGTAAATATGCTTCCTTTATTTTTAACATTACAGAATGTATGCATGTGTAGAAATATCACTTAGTTCCCCATTAACATGTATAATGTTTATGTTACCTAAAATAAATGAAGTAAAAATGCATTGTAAAACTTCGCCCAATTTATTCTCAGAAAAATTATTAGATTTTAATTAGAGAAGTGAGTAGTTTATGACAAGAGGTATTTTAAAATAATCGTGGTTCAAATCTGGGTCCCAGAGTGAGGCACACAGGACAAAATCCTCTGCTTCCTGATTAAGGGCAAACTTCCTTATCTATTAAATGGTGTTCTTGTCAGCTCAGTAAAGAAGGTCTATGCTAACTGGCATAGATTTTTAGCCTAGCAGCCAGCACAGCATAAACTTTCAATTAATGAAAGAAACCTTTATGTGCTCCATCCTAAATTGCCTGAACAGATAAATTAAGCTTGGAAAACAGTCCTTGAGATACTAACGTTTTCATGGCCTCAGCTTGTATCAGTAGACTCACTATTACTATTATCCTCCGTGTCCTCATCTACACGCTGTTTCTTTTTTTTAATTTACTATTTTTATTTTAAGTGTACAAGTGTATTGCATGCATGAATGTATTTGTGTTGTATGATGCCCATGGAGGTCAGAAGAGGGCACTGGATGCCCTGGGCCTGGAGTTACAGAGGATTACCATACCTGCTGCCATGTGGATGCTGGGAAAAGAACCTGGGTTCTAAGAGCAGCCAGTGCTTTTAACTGCATCTTTCCAGCCCCTAGAATTTGTTTCTAGAGAACAAAGAAATGGAGTCAAACTTAGCTAGCTGCCAATACATAGAGCTGACCATTGATGTCATCCAATTGTCCCTGAGATGGAGCAGGTTGAAAAGCAAAGAGGGCATGTATTGACTTGACAGTTCGGGAGAAGCATGTCAACTTTCATTCAAGCATATCAATTTTCATTTGACTTCCCAAGCATTCAAGCCGTCATTCAAAATCATTGTTATGCCAATGATCTGGCATTAAATATTGTTATGATTCCTGACATCAAATCCATAGTGAAGCATTGTTTTAGAGTGACAGTTCAGTGGAAAATTCCTTGTACTTTCCCTTGCAATCTGGGCTGGTAGGTTTAATTAAAACAGCCAAATTGCAAGCTGCCTCAGAAGATTTTATAACAAAATTGCTGGCTGGCCTTTAGTGATAATGGTGCTACAGACCATTGCTTATTGTTACATGAATTTACTTGATATAAAAGAATTGGTCGTTGATTCAGTAAAAGAAGCCAAGACTTCACTGCTGTCATTTCTGCTGCTTTTACTGGCAATGAAAGCAGAGGATGTAAGGTTTCAGTTGTCCTCATAAATACACCCAATCATGGAAAACGAGGGGCAGAGCTGATACATTAAAGGTCATCCATCCAGTTGAAAATCTATTGAAAGCTAAATAATATAAAATCTTAAGGACTTTGAATTCTATTCTAACCACTAAAAGAAAAATACAGTTTAGTCTGGGCTCAGGTGAGGCATTTCAGTTCCAGGTGCTTATTAAGCAAGAACGAGGCCAGCCAGGGCTCAGTTCTCTTGTCAAGTGAGGATCTACATGGCATTAGACTTCTTGCTTTTCTAGTCACTTGTTCTCCAGAGAGGGCTGTGAAACTTTACTGCTGGGAACGCCAGTCTAAGGATATAATTACTCTTCTTATTCTATAGACATTCGTCTCTTATTCATTTTTACGTATACCCTGTGCTGAATAGCTTTATTGTCACCTTGACACACCTGGGTTGAGGGAGCCTCAATTGGGAAATTGCCTCCATTGTACTGGCCTGTGGCCATGTCTGTGGGCTATTCACTTAACTGAATGATGTGTGAGGGCTTAGTCCACTGTGGATGGAGCCACCAATAGGCAGGTTGCTCTGCATTGTATAAGAAAGCAGGCTGAGTATGGTCAGAGGAGCAAACCAGTTAGCAGCATTCCTCTGTGGCCTGTGCTTCAGCTCCTGCCTCCAGGTTCCTATCCTAAATTACTACCTTCAGATCCTTGAATGATGAACTATGTGACCTGGGAGATATAAGCAAAACAAACCCTTTCCTTCCCAAGTTGGTATTGGTCATAATGTTTTATCACAGTAATTGAAGGCAAATTAAAACATACCCAAATACCAACGTTTCAGTCTACTATTTTCTACTGCTCAGACTAGTTACATAGACATATGCAGCTATGTCCAATACAAATAATCCAAGTTGGCCCTGGTTCATTTCCTAGTCATAATTCCACTTTTTTGTTGTGGCTTTGAAACTGTGAATATATATATATATATATATATATGTATATATATCACATATATATATATCACATATATATATCACATATATATGATATATATATATCATAAGTAGGCATTCTGATTCTTAGAATGTAAAAATAGACAACTAAGCAATTTTCCCTAATTACATTAATGTATATACTAAAATATTTAATGTAACGCCTTAAGAAATATATCTTACCTTTGATAAAGGAAAAAATGCATTGCAGAAAGTAAAGCATTTTAAATTAGTGTCCCTGGCCAAACTGGCTATCCATATTCAGAAAAAATGAAAATAGACCCCTGTTTCATACCATGTACAAAAGTCAATACTTTCAAAGGCTTAAATGTAAGGCCCCAAAGTATGAAACTATGAGGAAAAAAATGTAGAAGAAAGATGGTAGGACACTGGGCACGGATTATTTTGAATATGTCTCTCAAAACACAGGCAATAAAACAAACATTGACAAATGGGATTACATCCCACCAAGTTACTTTTACATAGCAAAGCCAACAATCAATGAAGCTGGTGAGATGGATCAGTGCGTAAAGCTGCTTACTATCAAGCCTCATGGCATTAGTTCAATCCCTGGGACCTACATGGTAGGAGACAACTGACTTGCACAAGTTATTCTCTGACCTCTACATGCAAATCATGACAAGGGTGTGCCCCCATTCCTGATAAATAACACACTACATAAATAAGGAAAGAAGAAAATTAATAAATGCAGCTAAAAAATGCTAAAAGACTGGAGAGATGGCTGAGCAATTAAGAGCACTGTCTTCTCTTGCAGAGGACCCAGGTTCAATTCTCCGAACCTGCATGGTGACTAACAACCACGTAAAACTCCAGTTCCAAGAGATCTTTGAATGACATGGGTACACTTACATGCATACACACAGATAAAATACTTAAACACATAAAATAAAAATAAATTGAAATTAAAAATTTTTAAACATGAAAAAGAAATAAGAGATTGATGTGGCAATTCATAAAATCAGAGAAAATATTCACACATCACTCATCTGTCGTGTTATGGATTAGAACAGTTTTCAAAGCATGTAAGGCACTGATAAATTCCCAAGCATGGGAAATATTCAAGCAATTCAACCGGAAAACAATACAAAAATAAAAGACTCTGGTCAGAGCCAAAGCAACAAGACACCTAGTACCACTTAACACCTTCTAAACATGATAGGGAAGATACACCAATGAAATCCTCACAGCATGGTAGCCTAACAATACTTGTGTGACAAAACCAAGTGACATGCCAATGTGGATGTGGGAAATTTCAAGGGATCTCGCTGCAAGATGGAGAGCTACAGGCACTCAATGGAAACTGAAGGAGGGAGAATCAGTTTTCTCAGTGAGAGGTCATTTAACCCTAAGAGGGCAGCCTTAAACACATGTACACACAAGCACCACTAAAATGTACTCAATGAATTATATATATATATATATATATATATATATGTATATATGTATGAATATTTATAAAGATATGCATGTATATGCAACAATCGTAATCAAAGAAGAGGACAAGAAATTGTGAGGGAGTCTGCTGGGAAGTAATGGGGTATTTTGGAGGGGGACCAGAATGGCTAGAAATGATACAAATACAATACCTTTATATGAAATTCTCAAAAAATATTTCAGACATTTAAAAGTTGATAAATAATCTATAGATACATTTCTCAAAAGATATACAAATGGTTAAGAAGTACTCTAAATATACTCAGCAACAGTAGTTGTAAAACATGCCTATTGCCTCAGACTAGTTAGAGGTAGAGAATGGTTATCTCCTCCAACCCTCTCTCTCATTTATGTGTCTCATGCAGACTTTGAACTTAGAATCCTCCTGACTCTACTTCCTGAGTACTGCTGCTAAAGGCATAAGATACACAGCCCATTGTGGTGGTACATGCCTTTAATCCCAGCACTTGGGAGGCAATCACAGGTAGCTCCTTGCGAGATTGTGGCCAGCCTGTTCTACATAGTGAGTTCCAGGCCAGCTGGGTCTACAAGAAGACCCTGTCTCAAAAAAGAACAAGGCATGAGCTACAACACCTAGTCAAACACAAAGGGAAGGGGACTCTCATTCACTGTGGGTGGGAATAGAAAATATCAGTGTCATTATGGAAATCAGTACAAAAATTCCTTAGAAAGTTGTAAATAGAAGTACCATGTGATCCAACAATCCCAGTTCTGAGAATATACACAAAGGAAATCCAATAATTATGGCAAACTAATATCTGCAGCTACATGTTACTGAATTAGTATCCACAATAGCTAAGATACTAAAGGAACTTAGGTTTCTATTAATGGATAAGTGGATGAAGAAAACGTAGTGCACGTATGCACAATGGAGTATTGCCCAGCCATCAAATAAAATGGAATTCTGTCATTCGCAGCAATATGGATGGAATAAAGGGCTGTATGTTAAATGAAAGTATTCAGTTGCATAAAGACAAGTTACAGAAGCTAAACAAGTTGCAGAAGCTAAACAGATGATTTCAAGGAACTAGAGAGTGGAATAAGTGACTAGAGTCTGGAAGAGTGTTGGGGATGGGAATGGAGACGAGATGGTGAAAGACCATAGAAGTTGCTAGATAAGACAAATAACTGCCACACTGAATCCGCTAAGATGTACACCTATTATGTGTCAACCAAACAGTAAAATGTTTAGAAAAGGTGATATCTGAAAACTAACTCTCCCCATTATAATCATTCAAGAATCTCTAAGATGCCAGATATGTCAATTCACTCCATCAGGGCCTGCACTGAATATATTACTACTTTTCTTATTTTAAGAAGGTAATTAGAGCAGAAAGAATTATTATTAGTGATGTATTAGTGTCATATTAAGGGTACAGTTGGTCTGAGATCATTATCTACATGTGCCAAAATATTTACCAAAAATTTAATGAGAGTCACTTAACTATTCAAGCAACACAGGTAAAATACCTTTGGTAATGGACACTAAATGAGTGTAAGCTCTTTAACCACTAGGAAAATCCTTTCTTGGGTTGTAAGCCTACTCTTTTTGCATGTAAAACAGTGATGAAAATTCATCACCACAGGATTCTTCTACACTGATAAACATATCACAAGAATAGCTATGGAAGTGCATCTGCCCAGGTTTGAGTCCATAATGTTTGTTAACTGTAAGAATATGGGCAAGGACCTTAACCTCTCAAGCCTCAGATGTCTGATCTAAATGGCAGAATGTATAAAACGAGTATCTACTATACTCAGCTCCCACGGAGTCAAACAAGTCAGTACTGGTAATGTACTCTAGTACCCTGCTAGAAGTTAAATGCTCCAATAGGGCGGGCTCTGATAAAGATGGGTGACAAAAGCAGAACTAACTTTCTACTGTATTTATCCTCATCCACAGTTCAGGATGGTGCTTAGCACAGAGTGTGTGCTTGTGCTCAATACACATTTGATAAAAAAGAATTCAGTGCAATCAAATATAAAAACGTCAGAAAATTTTTTGACAGTTTTGTTTTAAATATTTTTATTAACTGAGAATTCCATACAATGTGTTTTTAATCTTAATTAATTATTTTTTTGTTATTATTATTTTGCTTTTTAATTTTTAACAATATTTTTATTGAGTTTTGAGAAATTTACAATGTGTATCTTAATCACATTCAGATCTCAGATCCTCTCCTCCATCTCGAGCCCCTCACTTTATATTATCTATTATTGTTTTTTTTTATTTAATTAAGGAGGCTGGAGAAATGGCTCAGCAGTTAAGAGCACTGGCTGTTCTTGCAGAGGTCCCAAGTTTGAGTCCTAGCACCCACATTGTAGCTAACAACTGTCAGTAACTCCAGTTCCAGGGAATCTGTTGCCCTCTTCTGACCTCTGTGAACATTGCACAACATGGATGAACTTAGATACATGCAGGAAGTACACACATATAAATACAAATAAAAGCAAAATATTTTTTAAATTTTAAGTATTTAAAATTTTTACTTTTATTGAATTTTTATAATTTTCATACAATATAGTTTGAGGGTATTTAGATCCCTCCCCTATCCATCCTTCCCTTCACTGCTCCTGATCAATTTAATGAGAGACAGATAAGTAGATAGATGTGTGTGTGTGTTTGTGTGTACGTGTTTACCCCCATAGAGTCTGATTTTTGTCCCCAAATGTCCTTCAGTGTGGGCTGAATCCCTGAGCCCACCAAAAGTCTCATCCCCATAATAGTTAAGATTTCTTACTCATTTCTCCACATCTATGCTGGGATTTTGTCTAGTTTGAGATTACATAGAATGGTGCATGCTTTCATCATTGGTGTGAGTTCATATGAGTAAATGCTGTCTGAAAGACTCTATTTTCTTGTGATCATCCTCCCACTGTGGTTCTTAAAAATCATTTCAACTCATCTTCTGCAATGATTCCTGAGCCTTGGGAGACAATTTTGAAATGAGTATCCTGTTGAGGAATAAGAACTTTGCAGCCTTTTGTTCTCTGCACATTGGCCAATTGTTTCTGTGTTAATCGCCATCTGCTGCATAAAGAAACTTCTCTGGTGAGAGTTTAGTAATGCATTTATCCTATGTGTAGACATAGCACTGAAGAAGCTTAACTTAGGGTTAAGCATTTCATACGCACTTACTCTTTGCATTTGACCAGTTCTGGAATAGTATATATCTGTTGTGAAAAGGTTTCTTTGATGAGGGGTGAAATGTACACTTGTCTGTTAATATTTAGAATACAGTAAATTATGTTGGTTAGAGATGTTATGTGGTTAGAGATGCAATTTATGTTTTTCTCTAGGATCCATGATCTCTCTAGCCATGTGTATTTGACAATGTCTACAGTACCACACGTGAGTTCCCTCCCATTCAGCAGGCTTTAAGTTCAACTGGACAGCTGTTGATTACCCGCAAGATAAAAGTGTCACTACAACACTGACAGTGATAATTTGCAGGGCCAATCATTGCTGTTTTTTAAGACTCTATAACTGAGAAAACCATTGACCGATTTTCTCCCTCAGCAGCTTGCATAATATCCTCTAGAACTAAGAGAGCTAGTTTTTAGGAAGAAGACTTCCAGGTTAATTCTAACTCCATTTCTCTAAGTTCTGTGTCTATAATATGTCCTGTCTTCCACAATAGTCTTACCTTCAAGTTACGGGAGGCAATCAAGGTCTGTGGCAATAGCCTGTGCTATTTTGGAAGTCTCTTGGGTTTATTGTATGTGTATTTTTCTTTAAGACTGTAGTTTTTCATACCATCTAAGCATTATCTATCTCTCCTCTCCCCATGTGTGACCCTCCTCCTCCTTCTCCAGTTAAAGTGCCCCCTATTTCCCATTTTCCTCTTAATAATACCTGTCTTCTACTATCCGCCTCTCTTGAACTCCCTCCATGATTCATTTCCATATTCCTAGATCCTCTGGTTACATCAAGATATATGATCACATGGAAGGATTTCGAGCTAAGATCCATGAGTGAGAGAGAATATAGGTCACTTGTTTTTCTAAGACTTGGTTACATGTAGTATAAAAGTTTCTAGTTTCCATTCATTTACCTGTAAATTTCATGATTTCTCTACTTGTCCTTTTCTTTTCTTATTATATTTACATATATGCATTTATAAATACACACACATATGAGTCTTATTTGGGGTTCTCCTGTGTACCTACATTTCTGGCTATCCATTTGGGATTCGATAACCTCTCGGTGATCTAGTTCCTACAGAAAACTGATTCTCTTCCCTCCCTTGGCATCCACTGATTATTTGTGGCTCTTCATCTTGAAGTGGTACCCAGTAACATTCCCCTCATCCACCTTAGGCAAATCTCATTAGATTAGCATCCTGTGGAGGTTTATTGATGTAGCCTTTCAATAATTAAGAATGCAGTAATTAGCAGCAAGTATCTTGTCCCTCTGGCTCTTACTTTCTATCCCCTATTCTACTCTTTTCCCTGAGGCCTAGGTGTAGAGGCTTGCATTGCAGATGTTTTATGTAAGGATGGGCACCTCACAGATACTTATTCTGTGTGTTTGACCAGTTGTGGAACTTTGTTATTGTCTCCACCTATTGTAAAAAGAAGCTTCTTTAAGGAGTGGTGAGAAGTACAAATGTCTGTAAATATAAGGATATATATTTAGAATACATTAAGAAATTACATTGATCTAAGTAAATGACAGAAGTAGGTTTTTCTCTAGGGTCTATGATATATCCAGCCATGTGTACAATGTCTGGGGCTGAGGAGATGGCTCACCATTTAAGAGCACTGGCTGCTCTTGCAAAAGACACAGGATTGCTTCCCAGCACCTGCATGGTGGCTAGCCACTGTCTGTAACTTCAGTTCCAGGGATCAGAAACCCTCTTCTGACCTATGTGAGCACAGCATGACACAGTGTACATTCATGCAGGCAATACACTCATACACATAAAATAAAATTTAAAATAGATAAAATATTAAAAATAAAATAATGAGCAATATAGGATTTCCCCTCCATTGAGCAGGCCTTAAGTCCAATTAGACAGCTGTTGATTACCACGAAAATAAAAGTGCCACTAATGCACCAATGGAGATTGTTTCCTAAGTCAGTCATTGATGTGGTTCATAGACTTTCTTTAAAGCTGGGTAGGCTCATTGATTGGCTTTCTTCCTTGACAGTATGCATACAATCTACTGATACTGTGAGATCTGGTCCTCCTTCAGGGAGGAGGCTTCCAGGTCAGTTCCAGTTCAATTGCTCCAAGTCCTGTTTCTGAAGTATGTTATGTCCAGCAATAGGGTCTCAACTTCAAGTTCTGGGACATAATCAAGGACTGTGTCAGTAGCCTTTATTATTTGGGGAGTCTCTTGGATTTATCTGACCAAAAACTTGAAGGGAGGTTTCCCCTTCCCGGTATTGTGATTTTTGTGATATAGCTACCAGATATATCTATGTATTCACATTTATGTTATGTTTATTATTCAGTGGGCTTATTAAATTCTACATTTCCTTTTGGTTTTTCATATCACTTAAATATTCTTTATAATTCTTTCCTCCCTCAGAACATGTGTATAGCCTTTCTTCTTCCTGCCCCAGTTAAAATGTCCCCATTTTCCCTTGATAACACCTGTTTTCCGCTATCTCCTCTCTCAAGCTCCTTTTCCCCCTTTCTCCACTCGATTACTTTCTATTTTCCAGTCCCCTGCCCTTATATCAGGATATATACTTACATCTAAGAAATCAACAAATCTAGGATCCACAAATGAAAGAGAATAGGTGCCATTTGTTTTTCTTAGTCTGGATCACCTCACTTACTATAACAATTTCTAGTTCTATCCTGAAAATTTCATAATTTTGATTTTCTTTTCTGCTGAGTAGAACTCCATTGTGTAAATGCATCATAATTCCATTATCAGTTCATCCTTTGAAAGACATTTAGATTGCTTTTGTTTCCTCGCTATTGTGAAAAGAGCAATACCAATCATGGCTAGGCAAAGATCAATGTAGTAAGATACATTGTGTATAGATAGAGTCCTTTGTGTATATGCCAAGGAGAAGTATAGCTGGATCATCTTCTAAGTCTTTTTTTTTTTTTTTGTCTTTTTTTGAGACAGGCCCCAGCTACCCTGAAACTTGCTATGTAGACCAGGCTGGCCTTGAATTTACAGAGATCCTGCCTCTGTCTCCCAAGCACTGGGATTAAAGGTTTGTGCCACCACACCCAGCTACATTTAGTCTTTTAAGAATTCTCCATGCTGATTTCCACCATGCTTAGACCAGCTTACAATCCTACCAGAAGTGAATGAGAGCATCCCTCTTGTTTATCTTTTCAATAAATCAGCTCTTAGATTCATTAATTCTTTTTGTTGTTTCTATTTTCGGTGATTTCTGTTCTGATTTTTATTATTTCTTCTCATCTCCAGGGTTTGGGTTTGTTTTGTTTTTGTTTTTCAATATTGTTGAGTTGTATCATTGAGTCATTTATTGGTGCTCTTTCTGAAATGTTTGTTTATTTGTTTGTTTGGTCTTTTTGAGACAGTCTCCCCGTAGCCCCAGCTGTTCTCAGACTTGCTATATAGACCGTGCTGGCCTTGAACTCACAGGGATCCACATGCCTCTGCCTCCAGAGTGCTGGGATTACAAGAGTGTATAACCATGCCAGGCTTGTTCTGATTTCTTATGTAAGCACTTAGAGCTATAAACTTCCCTCTTACGACTGCTTTTAATACAGGATTTGTAGTGCTGTATTTTCATTCCATTTAGCCTAGGAATATTTTTATTTATTTCTTCATTTCTTCTTTGTCCTGTTCATCATTCAGTGTGTTTAATCTCCATGAGTTTGTGTAGCTACCAGAGTTTTTGCTATTGATTTTAAGCTTTGCTGCATTGTAATCTTCATTGTACTCGAATCTGTTGAGGTTTGTTTTGTGCTCAATATGTGATCTATTTTACAGACACTTCCATGGGATGCTGAGTAGAATGTGTATTCTTCCGTGCTTGGGTGGAATATTCCATAGATGTCTGTTAGGTCCATTTGATGAATGACATCATTGAACTCAGGGTTTTCTCTGTTTATTCTTTGTCCAAATGACCTGTTTATTGGAGAAAGTGGAGTACTTACCTACTATAACTGAGTGGTGGTTTATCTGTGTCCTGAAAATATTGCTCCTTTAATGATTTAGAGTTCAACTGAATTTGGTGCATATATTCATAATTGTCATGTCTTCTCAGTCGATTGTTCCCTTGATTAGAATTGAGTGGCCTTCTTTGTCACTTCTAATTAACTTGAATTTGAAGTCTATTTTGTCCAATACTAAGATTGCAATGCCTGGTTGTTTCTTTGTGCCATTTGCTTTGAATATTTTTTTTTCATGCTTTCACTCTAAAGTGATGCCATTCCTTGATTGTATGATGAGTTTTTGAAGACAATAAAAGATGGGTTTTGTTTCATTAAGTCCATTCAGCTAGTCTGTGTCTTTTGATTAAAGAATTGAGGCCATTATTGCTTATGGTTAGAAGGTGTTGGTTACTGTCATTTATTTCTGCTTGTGTTCTTCATCCTATTTTGTTATAATTATAATAATTATAACAATAATTATAACTTTTTTATCTCAGCATCTTCTCTTGGGTACGGTTATACTTCTCTTTAGTACTTTGTGTGACTTCAAATATTGTCCTTAGGGCTGGTTTGGTGGACAGAATTCTTTCAACCTATTTGTACTTTTCTTTTTCCTTTACTTATGATAGACAGTTTTGCTAGATAAAGAAGCCTAGTTTGACATCTGTGGTTATTAGAACTTTAAATACATTGCTCCAGGATCCTTTGACTCTAAAGTTTACATTGAAAGATCATATGTAGTTTGGATTTTCCTTTATATGTAATGTGCTGTTTTTTCTTGAAGATTTCAGTCTCCTCTCTTTTTTTCTGTATATGTAGTGTTTTATTATGCTATTTTATAGGGAGTTTCTTTTCCGTTCCAATTTGGTGTTTTCTGTGTTTCTTTTTTCCATAACCCCAAATTAAGGTAAGTCCTTCCTTAATTTAGGGAAGTTTTCTTCTATAATCCTATTGAAGGTCTGGTTAATACCACTGACATAAGATTCTTATCCTTCCTCTGTGCATAGAATTTGTAGGTTTGATCTTTCCATGGTGCCTTATACATACATACATAATTTCATTCCTGTGTTTAAATTTTTTCATGTTCTTTTTTTGAGTGGTACAATTCTCCAACTTCATCTTTGAGTCTTGATATTCTGTTTTCCATTTGATATATTCTCCTGCTAAGAATTTCTCCTGTCTTTTCTTATTGGCTTAATGGGTTTTTTAAAAAATTCATTACATCTTAATCTCAGCTTGGGTTTTCTTCAATATTTCAATCCCTTGTGTAAATTCACTTTTCAAATCTTGAATTGTCTTTGTGTTTTCATTCAGCCATTTATTTGTATTTTATTGAACTTTATTGCTTTTCCTTTAAAGTTCTTGAATTCTTGGATCATGTGTATGACCATTCTTTCAAGTGTCATTTCCTGGGGTTTCTCTAGGTAGGTCTCATTGTAGGACATTTCTATAGCACTGGTGGGACTTGGTTAGAGTATATTATTTGGATTTTCATGTTATTTGTGATTTTGTATTGTGACCTGAGCATATGGGCCCCTCTTTTTGGTTGTATGTCTGATATGAAATTCTAGCCTGTCTTTGTTTAGCAGAAGTTTGGTTCTGCTTTTATTGCTATCATAGCTTGATTGATTTCTGATCAGGTATGAATAGACAGCTGGTCTCTGCTTCAGGTTCCCACTTTTGATTTTTTATTGGAGGTTTAGGGTGATTCCAGTCTGATTTGGTATGCTAGGTAGGCAATCACAACTAGAACCATGATGTGGAAACTGTGAAGGAGTGAGTGCGTTCTAACTAGTATACTAGTGTTGTCCAGGCACATGAGCAGCAGGTCCCCATCCTAGTCCCCAAAAGAAAAGATGGTGAAGGACTTTGTGGGTTCTAACTTGCTTACCAGGTTGTGTAAGCAACTTCCGGTTCTAGTCCTAGAGAGAGAAGAAAGTGGAGTGGGCAGGATCTAACTGGCTTACCGGAGTGCACGATCAGGGGCTCCTGTCCTAATCCCAGAGATCTCATACAATACATTTTTATCATATTCACACACCTCCCTCATCTCCTCTCAGATCTACCCAGGCCTCCTTCCTTTCCCCAACTTTATGGTCTCCTTTTTTTTTTAAGCTCATTGAGTCCAGTTTGTGTTGCCCAAATATTCTTCGATGTGAGCCATCCTTTGAACATGGTCAACCTACTAGGAATCATACTCTTAAACGAAACTGACTCTCTCCCAGTAGCCATCAGTTTCCAGTAGCTCCGTAGCTAAGGGTGAGAATTCATGTTGTTTTGTTCCCTCCACGCTGGGATTTTTTTTCTGGTTTGGGCTTGTGCATGTCTTGCTCGTGTTGCTACAATCACTTGGCTTCATTTGTGCAATTTCCCCATTGTTTCTAAAAAACGTGGTTTCCTTGTGTTCATCCACTGCCCCTGGCTCTTACAATCTTTCTACCCCTTCTTTGTCAATTTTTCATTTTTTCATCTAATATTTATTAAATGCTTATTGTATGCATTTTCCAAATTCATTCCTGACAATGTAATTCATATAAACAAGTGATTTTTTGATTCATAGAGTTATATATTGACTTAATTTATATTGTGTAAAGAACAGCATAAACTTGAAAATTTAATTAATTGGATCTATTTATACATTTATGCATTTATTTTTGAAACAAATCTCATGTATTCCAGGGAGTTTCAATGCCATATAGCCAAGGATAGACTTGAACTCTTTATTCATTTCCAGCATTTCTCAAACCCTGTAATTTATTAAAGAATAAATAGGAGAAGGAAAGGAAAATGGTCATGAGCTCTTTCATATATAAACAATCATTTTTCAACAGTACCTTCACATATTATTCAAATTTTATAAACATGATTTTCCAAATGGTTGGAAATAGCTCATTAAGTTGAGGGATGTCATGGAAATAAGATATATGTTTTCCTTATTTACATGACTAGTATTCATAACAAACATTTTTCTTAAGGCAAAGATAAACCCATCCTGCGGATCAGAATCAGCCCCAGTTCTGCAGAAATCAGTTAATGAAGTGTTTGCTCATTGTAAACAGCATTATTTAAATCATTAGTGTACATTCCATGTAGTTCACAGTGAAGTTTTATGATGTAGCCAGGAGTATTCACACCCTGCCCCTGCCTGTTTGCCATGGCTCTTTGCTTATTTACTCACTGATTTATGAAGTACAACGTATTGCAAAGGCTTTCTTAGTAATTATAGAAAATTACTAATGCTCCTTTGTATAGCATTTCTCATTATGCTGTAACAAGAATTCCTAGAGATTTCAATTATATGAAATGAAGATTAAGGATTGTGTCCAAGCATGACAAAAAGCTCATTAAATACAATCTAAATTTAAGTTAATTCAGAAGAACCATATCCAATGTTTGATAGATTGTACAGAATAATGATTAGTAATGTTTTAATGAAAGTTATAGGTTCTCTCTACAGAAAACCTGGAGTAGGCGAAGAACCTCCAGTGGAGAAAATAAAAAATAACATAAATGATTTTTTTTCACTTACCAATCAACTAGTGCACAGCATTAGATAGTCTCTAGGTACACTGGGACACTTTCTTTTTCTGAGCTCTAATTCTTCTAATTAAGTTCCATCTGAATCCCAAGTTCAGAATGCAGTTGAAAGAGGTTTAGACTCAGAGGTTGTATCTCTTCTTTTGAATTGGGATCCCCCTCCGATTCCTTCCATTAGAAAAGGAAGCCTCCTAAACAGTTCCTAGACCCTATGGCCTTCTTGATTTTATGACAGTTCCCTTTAAAATATTCAGACACTTCCAGGGTCAGCAAGTCTCCCCTGACCTCAATGCATCCTTAAATCTGATCCAATACTTGACACTACCTTCCTTCTAAATGCTATCTTAAACCTTTAAAATTCAACAGTTGGCTTTATTTAACATCTTTGAATATTCTCTTCTTTGTTGTAAATGAAAACAAGCTATTTCCTAATGACATGGCTTCCTTTGGAAACTTCAAATAAAGGATTTTTTTCCCCACTTATCTACACAAAAGTTGGAAGGCCAAATATCCTTTATGTTTTCTGTTACAACCTAAAATCATTGCCCCTTTCCTCCTTTGACCCTGGAACTCCAGCTCCACTGGTAATTCTACTGGGATACATTCATGTTTTTCTCTCTCAGTTACTTTTCTGTCTTTAGAAGATCAGGTCCTAGACCCTGGATCATCATCTTTCTTATCACCCCCATTTTTGTCAACATTTCTAGTGAGGCCAACATCTATATAGACGACCCATTATAAATTCCAGCACCTCAATTTCTGAACCACCTCAGCCTCAGAGACTATTTCTTTTATAACATCTCAGCCACCATTCTTAGAGTGTACTCTGAGCCCTATTATTATCCCATAATAATCTCAGCAATCCTGTCCCTTTCACTTTCTGATTTAAATTTATTTATTTATTTTTATTTTATGCATACGAGTATTTTGCCTGCATGTATATTAGTGCACTTGTGCCATGGATTACCTGTGGAGCACAGAAAAGATTATCAGATCTCCTGGAACTGGAATTATAGATGGTTGTTAGCCATTCTGTGGGTGCTGGGAACCAAACCCAAGTATTCTGAAAGATCAGTCAGTGCTCTTACTTGCTGAGCCATCTCTCCAACCCTAACTTTATGCTTCTCTGAATTCACCTATTCTACTAATAGCTTCTTCCACTACCACAGCTTTTTATATTGACTTTCTGCCAGCTGCTGACACAGCCATTTTCTGTCTTCATAGTCTTTTTTTCCAATGTTTGATACTGTGGTCCACCATTAATATCACTTTCTTGATGTTCTCTCCATCAAGTGCATTATCCTTAAAAAGTCTCTGGTTGAATTTTAATATCTCATTATTTTCTGTCTAGTATTAGTCCATAGAAAATTCATGAATTTAAATTAGTTAGCATTAATCTCATGTGGGCACATAATACTTCCTGGAAATTCTGCTATGTTTCCCTGGTAAGCTCACTTTCTCACTTGATTAGATAATTTAGTTCATAACTCATCTCCTCTCCAAACCCTCCTACACTTCCTTCCCTTTTTGCTCTTAATTGATAATCTTGACTCCTTCTTCCGGAGAAAGAAGCATCACTGTCTGTGATTTCCCCTTACATGTAACCTCCATAAATTAAGCTATGAAGGTCAATATCTGTCTCTAAATCTCTCTTTCTGTTACAATGAGTGTGTCTTCTTGTCTTCAATGGCTAGTCTTCTCTTAGCTTGGAATCACAACTAATTACTCTGGGAGTTAGACAGGAACAGCCTAATATATATTAAGACAGGTGAGGATGCCAGAGGAGGCACTGCTTTGTTCAAACTCATTCTGCTTCCCCTAGGTATCAGATCCAGCTCTTAATCTTGAACTACCCATCTATATGCACGAAGCAAGTGAAAAACTGGGACTCCTTGTAGCAATTAGTTTTCTTACCACAGGTTATATGCCCATTTTGCATAGTAATTAACAAGCAAATCCAGTGTGTCCTGTGACCTAAGAGCTACAGTAGCAATCTGCTCTCCTGTTTCAGATGGAGAATGATGTACTGTAGCCATCCTTTTGGATTCAAAGCCATGCTTTGCTATTTTCAAAGATGTGATATTTTTAATACCCTTAGCTCTTTGTTGTTTTTTTCCCTTGTCACAGAGGAAGTGGACTAAGCTGCCCTGGGAAAAGGTTTCTGATGATACTTGAGATAAACATGTTTGAACCTGTGATAAGGGGTGTTTTGTTCTCAGAGTCAGCTCTCAACAATACAACTAGCACATGGCAATTTACCAGTATAATTATTTTTATTTTATTTTTTATTTTATGTGTATGAGTGTATTTTCCGCATATGTGTAAGTGCACCTATGTAAACAGTCAGTCAGTGCTCTTAACTGCTGAACCATCTCTGCTCCTTCGAAGGAGCTTAGGTATGGACTCAGTTCATTTTCATTTTAAAAATTGATATGGTTTGGATGTTTGTGGCACTTCAAAATTCCTATGTGGAAGCTTGATCTTCAAGGTGACAGTATTAAGAGGAAATATTTAGATTTTAAATCTAGCATCCTCACAAATGAGGACTTTCTGGCCCCAAGAACTTTGATAAATGTTTATTGTTTATAAGACAGTCACTTCATGATATTTTTTAGAGTAATCTGAATAATCTAAGACATGGATACAATATATTAGTGCACTTTCTAGGTTTTTCCAATACTTTGTTAGAATTAAGAGTTTTAGAGTCAATGATGCTATTAGAGATTATTTGTTCAACTCTATTGTACAGGCTCAGCAAAGCAGAATAACTAAGTTAATGTTACAGGTTAAACACTTAGGATCACAGTGTTAGATTCATTATCTCTAAGATAGATGATGTTTGTAATGATGAGCTTCTTGAGAAAGTATTACTGTAAATGCATTATGATGTGAACATCTGACCCAAACAATATACAATAGGTATGTGTTCGCCTAGTGGATTCTATACAGATACTCAAAAGACGCATGTAATAACAGAGCACTCACCAGTATGTAAAATATTCCTGAGTGTACCAACATCAGTTATATTATATACGCCTTCTCCCAAATGACCTCTCACACACCTTATAAAAGATTACAAAACTCTTAAGGATTCGGGCATTATGAGTTGGCTTTAGGCAGGCAGCTGGAGATACATGAAGATAGTTGATTAAAGACAGCCTCAATATCCCATTTATTTTCAGGCCAACTAGAGGATTTAGAAATTAATTTCATTTTATGATTCATCAGAGAGTCACAGATTAAACTAGTACATATTATTCATCAGCACAATCAGGAAACCTGCTAAATGTTGCATCTTGAGAGACAAATATGATACAGTTCTTCCATCTAGGAACTGAGGATTCAGTACAGAAACATCTTTGTGCTATAGCTACGTTGGAGGGCTGACACAACTAATTTACTATTAATAACAAATTATTGGAGTTGATGAAATAGTCAGTTTAAAAGATTGATTTTAAAATAGTGCATCTAGTTATTCTTAAAACTTTGTGTTTATTTATTGGCATTGTGATATATACTATTAAGTACAAATAAAAAGGGGTGGGTTATAAATCACAAATGACAGATAGTCAATATCCTATTTTAAGTTTGTTACAGTCCATCATTCAGGTAAATCCTTTGGGGGATATGTCAGCAGGTGAAAATCATCTACCTATGTCAAAGCAGGACGCAGCATTGGTGAGCTGTAGCCTAAAAGCCCAGGGAAGGAGGAGGCACAGATAATGAATGGAGGAGAGACTGTTAAATGCATGGCACGCAACGCAAGTCTAAGGTAGGAAGAGAAAGAGCGTCTAATCAAGTCTTGGAAAAAGATAAGATAATATTGCACTATTAGGAGAGGGAGGGATTAGAGTCAGAGGAAACTGAGCCAAGGCAGAGATAACATGGAGTAAGGTCGGTCTGACTGGGCAGGATGAAAAACGGAACTGAGATACTTTAGGGAGAGCATAGGGGTTAGGGGCTTTGCTCCTAACAACTTCAGAGCAAAACAGAAATCAGAGAATGAACTCTCGAGTTTAAATTGGAGAAGCCTTGCCAACTTCTCAGGCCAGGACACAGTCAACTTCCAGGGCTCCAGATTCTGCACGGGCAGGCAAGGTCCCCTGAACAGCCAAAAGCATAGCAACTTGGTTTCAGAGTTCAAGATTTGTCTTCAGCATTTGGACAGGCAAGCTGCAAAAAGAGCTCCCATTTCCATTAGAACACACAGGCCCAGGGAACAGCAGCTGGTGAGGATGACATACAATAGGAGTGGCAGGCTCTACTCTTCTTGCAAGCTTTGATTTTGGTATTTGGCAGGTGAGGGGGAGTAGGTGTGCAGTGCTCCACAGAATCAAAAAAAGATATAGAAGAAAGAAAAGACACAATATTCCCCCACTGACGAGTTCAAACTAACAAGGGCGTAAGAGGGAAATAAAGGAGATCCAGTAATTTTGGTAGAAGCCAACACAAGTTTGTGAGAAAAGGACTATAGAGAAAGTGGTTGGTTTATTCTGAGGAGACTGAGTGAAGGTGCTGGACAGAGATGACCAGGGAAAATAATTGGAGGATAAGCAGGCATTTGCCTGGCAGACCTTGAGATAAAAAGACCTTTGGGAAGCATATTCCAAGCAGAAGACACATGAGTAAGAGTCTGCTGTTCGTGTGGAACTTTCTGGACCACCAGGGAGCGCATGCCTTAAGCAACCACTAATTTCTCCATTTCATAGGAATGGAACCATAAAATATTTCTGACTGGTATTTTTCACTTAGAATGTTTTCAAGCTTTGCTTTGTTGTAGTATGTACTGCTTATCATTATTTTACTTTTATGCCAAAATAATATGATTTTTTGATATACTATATCTTGTTTATCCACTTGTCCATTGGTGGGCATTTAAATTGCTCCCACGTTTTGGCTCTTACCATTGCTGCTGCCATAAATGTTTATGTACATGTTTCTCTGTGGACGTTTTCAGTTCTCTTGGGCATAAACCTAGGAGTAGAATTTCAAGGCTATATGCGTTAAATCACTTGAAGAACTGACAGGCTATTTTCCAAATTGGATATACTATTTTATATTCTCCCAGGTAGCATTCAAGGACTCTAATTTTTGGCCGCCAGCTCTCTTAACAGCGGTGCTTCCTCTCACTGACCAAGCTCCCGCCGAAGTCGGCGGATAAGTAAGGAGGCGTCTACAGCATGACTCACAAAGCACACTGCGGGCAAATCCACCCAAGGTAAAGCACCTAGGCAACTCCTGGGTACAAAATAGTACAAAAGCCGCCGGCAAGAGTGCTCCCTCTACTGGACGGGTGAAGAAACCTCATCGCTACAGGCCGGGTACTGTGGCACTCGGTGCTATCAGACGCTATCAGAAATCCACTGAACTTCTGATTCGCAAACTACCCTCTCAGCGTCCGGTGCGAGAAATCGCTCAAGACCTCCAAACAGATCTGCACTTCAGAGTGCAGCTGTTGGTGCTGTGAGGAGGCACGCGGGGCCTATCTAGTTGGCTTTTTTGAAGATACAAACCTATGTGTTATCCATGCCCAATGTGTAATAAATACGCCAAAGTATATCCTGCTACTACGCCAACTACATGGAGAACGTGTTTTAAGAACTTACCGCGAGGGAGAACATTCATACTAATAAACTGCAAGTAGAATTACCAAAAGTTGTTGAAGGGGTAAGAAGAGAAAAATCTTAGTTACAGAAACAAACTTTGACATCCAGATGGGAAAAAGGATAGAAATGGCAAGTGCAAAGTTACCAAATATTGTGTAATTGAACTTTCCTGGGAGTTGACATTATATATTCTCACCACCTAAAAATTCTTACCTGACTACACGATGGAGAAGTGGATGGGGAGAGGGAGAATCGACTACTGTACAGTCTCTGTCTTTGCCATGGTCAGCATAGGAAAGACAAATAACAGAGACACCATCAGCATCGCTCCAACTGCTTTTCACTATCCGAATCTGAGCTTCATACTGTTTCCTCAAGCAATTTTTCATCACAATTTTAACAACTGTCACGGAAAATGACAGAGGGAGCCCGTTTTTGAGGCTGTTCCAATGGAGCCATCTCCTTCCCAACGGCAAAATTTTATGCCTATTCTTCCTACTTCCATCCACTTCCAGCTTTGTTCTCTTCACAACTGAGGGCCTTCCCGTGTGAAATGCACTAGAGAGAGAGGGGGTCTATGTCTTCAGAAGGCGTCAAAGAGTGGGCAGTTTAAGAATTCTTTGGTTTCTGGTTTGATGACTTGTTTAAACAGTAATTCTTGTCCTAAAACGTGTAAGGTAGACCTAGGAGAGGAGTTATGGAAATTACATCGTTGGGATTTAAGCACACTGACCTCTGAGTGCGTCGGGCACTCCGCGAGGAAGGGAAGTAGCATGTGGGAAGTCTCCATGGCTACGTTTCAAATTGTCAGCCTCAGATACTTAACACACACACACGCACGCGTGCACGCACACATGCACACAAAGATACACGTACTATTTGCCGGTTTAAGCTATATATTCTGCCCTTTACCATAGTAAATAGAGCTTGAAATTAAGAACCTAGCCAGGTACTCGATCTAAATCAATTTGGGGGCAAGAGTCTCAGTAAAACATAAATAACGGCTATGCATTTCTCTGTTCTCTTCAGTTGTAGGCTAGTGATAAACATTGTGCTTCCAAATCCAACACCAATAAGAGACTTCCCTGATACCTGAATTGATCTGCTCCCTGAAGTTTTCTCCATAACTGGTACTTTTCAGATGCCCAGTATGCAATTCCCTAAACAGGACAGACAGGGTCTCTGGTCCCCACTGCTGTCACACAGAAGTGTCTCTGTGGTTTTTCTCACTCAAACGTGACTCATTTTGCCTGGGAAGGTAATCTGTGGGCATCTGGCAGTTGAACTACACAGAACAGTTTCATTTTATGCATCGGGGAATTTTACGTAGTTCTTTAAACCACCTTAGAAGAGCATCATTAAATGGATGACATATCAAGTTTCAAAAGCAGCATTGAAAACAATGCTTAAAATTGTTTAAATCTCTCATGAACATGACTTTAATTTCCTAAAGCAAGAAAAGAGCTGAAAGATATCCTAGTTTAATACTGGAAACTCCAAATTGAGATGTTCAAAGGAAGGCCAAGACTACTCAGCCCAGCTTGCCTATAGTCAGAAAAGCAAGGACCGAATGTGACATTGCCATTTGCAAATTTTTCTTTTGTTAATTATGCAATTTCAGTGATAATAATATTAAAGATCCTAGACCAGTTCATTAACGACTAATCAAATCAAAGACTAATATTTTATTTATTATATGTGTGTGAGTATATTGCCTGAATGTATGTAAGTGTACCTGGATCATGTAATGTCCATGGAGTTCAGAAGAGGGCGGCAGATCCCCTGGAACTGGAGTTACGTGTGGTTGTTAGCTGCCACGTGGGTGCTGGGAATTGAGCAGATCCTCTGCAAGAGCAGCCAGTGCTCTTATCTGCTGAGTCACTTCTCCAGCCCCTCGTTGATATTTTTATTAAAAAATTACTATTTCTGAGCATAAAATTTGATGATGACTTTTTTTTTTCTTCTTTTTTGAGACAGATTCTTGTGCAGTCCATGCTGGCCTCCAACATAGTGATCTTCTACCACAGTGTCCCAAGTGTTGGTATTACAAGCATGTACCACCACCCCAGGCTTTGATGCGTTTTGACAAATGTATATAGCTAGGTGTCTAGTGACACTAAAAGGACATTTGGCAGTGTTATCCATAGAACTTTTGGTGATGAGGAGAATGATGGTTTGTCTCTGCCTTGTCTCGTTTGGTAACCATTGACCATGTTGGCTACTGAGAGCTTGAAATGTGACTAGAAGATTGAGAAACTAAATTATCCATTTCATTTCATTTTAAAAATTAAACTTTAAGTATTTAAAACTTAATTTAAATAGATACATATGAGTGGTTTTTGCATTCCTGGTCTACATTTCCTTCACCTCAAGTGTGCGCGGCTATCGTATTTCAGTGCGGCTCCAGCGCCCTCTAGTGGCCACACCCCACTTTCCACTATCTGGCAGAAAGAAATGGTTGTAGGGTGCACGAAAAAGGTAAATTTGAAGTTGACTGGTCCAGCAACTGTATGTGTAACTTTGATTTATCTGTTTTTTCCTTTTTTTGGTCATGACTTATAAGTTCTTACACATTGGTAGCTCACAAAAATGTTTTAGGTTTTCTTTTAAAAGATACAGTTTTAGCTGTATTTAGTATCCTAGAATCTTGCATATGGACATCAATATCTTTAGTAGTTGTTAAAAAGACATCTTTTCTTCCTCCCTCGAATTACATTAGCATATGTACTAAGCATTGCTTAACTACATCCACGTAGCTATTTGTGGAGTCTGGGTTTTATGTCTGTCCTTGCACCTACTAAACTGTCTTATTTTGAAATCAATTATTATGAGCCTTCTAACTTGTTCTATCAAAACATTGTTTTAGTTGATACACGTGGTTTGCCATACAATTTTCATTTGTACGGGAGTTCAGCCTCTTAACAACTTTACCATAGTATTATTGTATTTCAATTTTAGAAATAGCTTGTCCATTTCTAATAAAGAAAAATTCTACCGGGCTATTTTATTGGGATTTTATTAGATCTGTAAATCAATTTGAAGTTAGTGAACATTTTAATTATATTGCATTTTCTAATTCATGAGTCTTTCCACTCATTAGATTATATAAATTTTTTCTTAGTGGTATTTTGCAATTTTTCTTCAGTTGCTATGCTGGATATTGGGCAAATTAAAAAATTTTACCCTCTTTGTTTAGGAGTTTAGGGTCTTAATGTCTGTGATTAATGAAACGATAGCCCCTGTCTGTTCCTGAGCACACATGGGTTGTTAAGAGCAGAATGTGTGATGAGAGTGTCTGAGAACTCTCACCTCCTGGTTGACGTACATTAAGCAAGCCCATTGAACTGATGCCTGGGCTTTTGTGCCATGAAAAGATCTTCCTGTAATCACCCTCAACGAGCCACATCATTTTTCAGAGCTCCAAGATCAGTCCTAATGAGTGTTAAGAGGCTTTAAAGAGACCATCATTTAAAATCAAAGGGGTTCATTTTGAGGTGATGAGATTATGTAATTGGCCATTCCAGTTGGGTGTTAGGGTCTCCAGGGTAATAGGACAGTTCATATTACATGAACTTCCTTTTCCTTTTCATTATTATTTTTTAATTTCATGAGTTTTTTTTCCCTGGTATTTTTGTTGTTGTGTGGCAAACAAACAGAAATTATAATTTGGAAGAACTTATTTTCCTAAAATAATCCTCAGTTTCCTTTGATTAGCATTAAGAGATGACCTATTATAAAATAGTCAATATATTGAGCTCTCAGAATATGTAGGTTCTCATTTCAATATAAACTCAAAACCTGTTCTACATGGAACTGTTAATAGGTTTACTTTTGGGAAGGGTCTTAATTTTTATAGCCCATTATTTTTTCACTATTTTGGCTTTAAATTCTGTGTTTCAGTGTCCTTTAACTTGTTAATACTAGAAAAATCTTTACTACATTCATTATTCCTCTAATCCTGTATACTCTATAAATCCCATGTAATAATTTTATCATGTTAAAAGTTATCTCTCAGTTAGCAAATTAAAGAGTTCAAACATACTTTCTTATTCACTTTATTTTGTAAAGAAATAGTAATTTGCAAGCCAGAATAGATTATTGATGGGTGCAGAGGATGCTTAACCTGTTCATAATTAACACAGTGTGGAATCTAGAGTACAGCATTCATTTCTACTGAGTGACTACTTGAGTGACTCTCCACTGAGGGGAGCTCCCATGTTAATGTAGCTCCTCAGTCCTTGTGTGTAGAGATTATAACAATTTTCACTGACTTCCTTTGCCTACAGTGCTCTTCATCCTCAGCGAGGGCTTCAGCCAGGAGGGGTGCACAGGTGTAGAGGAAAACAGCAATGAATTCTTGGTAAATACTGATGCTGAGCACTGAGGGAGCACCTGATCAGCTATCACTGCAGTTATTTTAAGTGCATTTGACTTTGTAGAACATCCAGGATCCAGAAGAAAAGAGATGCTATGTAAATTGTTACACCAGACACTTGCCCTGAGGCTGTATAAAGGAGCAATCTACCTAGAAGGGGATGCCAAGAGCTTCCCTGGTTTGTGGTGTGTTTCAGGCATGTGTTCTCATGTTGCAGCTGTGGAGGGAGAGGCAGAGCTGAAAGAGGGCATGATTGGGACCAGAGATCATTAAGAGAGAAATAGGGATGGAAGAATGAGACATCACTCCTATGCATTAAGCAGAAGTTCTATGTAATAATCAGGCCGAATCAGTAGGAACGGATAAGTAATTAGTAGAGGGATTAAAGCAAATCAGGAGTCTTAGCTCTGGCTAAGAGCATGACATATTATAACTAGTAGAAATGTAGTTATTTACTTTACCATTTGTGTGTGGTGTTGTATATGTATTATATATGTATGATATGTTTATGTATGCAAATGGATTCACATACACAGGTCAGGTGTGCACTTGTGTGTAGAAACATGAGATTGACAGCAGGTATTTTCCTTGCTTGCTCTCCACCTTTAATTTTTTGAGACAGAGTTTCTTACAGAAACTGACCTTCACTTATCTATCTGGCTAGGATGGCTCTCCCATGAGCTTCAGGGATGGGCTTGTCTCCAGGCCCCTCTCCTCTCCTCCTTCTCCCTCTCATCTTTCAGCTGGTGTTTCAGGCACAGGCCACCATGCCTAGTTTTTCACCTGGGTTCTGGGGGTCTAAACGCAGGCCCTGGTGCTTTCTTGGCAGACGCTTTGCTGATGAAGACATCATCCTAGCTCCTTCCATCCCTTTTTAGGATTTTTTTTTCTTATTGTCAGATCCTTGGCTGTATTCAAGAAGGTTAATGTTAACCAAAGTTTAAATGTTAGGTAACTTCGTCTCTATAATCTTGTCTAAAGTGGCAGGTACCCAGCCCAAGCAATCAGAGCCTCACCTGTGCCTTCTTATGACTGAAATCAGCAGGAACGTGATGTTTTTGTTAGGGGACTACTCTACTATCCATTCAGAGCTTTCTGCCATGCTATGGTATGAGTGAAGTTCATCAGTAGAGAATGATTGCTACTAAGAGGACAGAGACAAGAGAATCAGACCGCCTCAGCTTCTGCACCCAGTCCTTCTCAACTATGCAACCACTGTGATCCTGAAAGCCCGTACAACTCTTCTCTGCTTTTCCTCATGCTGCTATAATTGTGTTTCTCTCACGTGTCTACTAATACACTGGATCAAGAAATGTGGGCATTAACCATGAACACATAGTTTTCAGCTTTGTTATATCAGAGTCAACAGGGAATGTTCTAAAATCTCAATGCCTAGGCTTCATCCCAAGTTAATTAAACTAGAATTTCTATGGTTAGGAGCCAGGCATTGATATTTTTTTAGAGCTTCTCGCAGAAGGTCAATGCGCATCTAGGGTAATAATCATTGCTCTGGAATACATGTTGCTGTTCTATCAAAAACATCAGCATTAAGCAGGGCACAGTGGTGAGGCAACCTCCAAAATGGGACAAAAATCTTTACCTGGTACACCTCCGAAAGAGGGTCAGTATCAAGAATATACAAAGAACCCCAAAAGGAAACATCAAAAAGCTCCAAACAACCCGATGAAAAAGTCAGCTAAGGCTTGAACAGGAAGTTCTCTAAAGATGAAACGCAAATGGCTGAGAAATGCTTTAAAACTGTTCAACATTGTCAGTCATCAGGGAAATGCAGATTAAAGCTGCTTTGAGATTTCATCTTGCTCTACTCAAAATGGCTAAGATCAAAAACAAAACAAAACAGAACAAAAATAAAACAAAAATTCAAACGAATAAACATAGATACTAGCAAGGATGGAGAGAAAGGGGAACTCTTACCCACTGATGTATGTATTATTGTTAGTACATTATCCATTTCAGTGAAATGTCCATAAGAAGGAAATCAAAAAGAGAGGAAGGAGATTAGTAGTTTAGGGGTTGCTTAGGTCTAGGATGGGGGACGTGTGAGGGTGTGAGGGAGTACAGATAGGAAGGCATTATCTAATGGCACAGGTTTTCCTTGCAGAGTATAAAAATATTCACGTTTTGCTGGATATGTAATGAAGAGGTATTTATCCAGCAAGTACAAGACTTGGGTACTTAAAAGTACCTAAAAGCAAACAAATACACAACCTTTTTAAAACATTCTGAAAATTGGCCATGATGATAGATTTACACATATGTGGGTGGATTAAAAAGCTACTAAATTGTACATTCATTGGATGAATTATACGGCATGTAAGCTATACGTCATGAAAACTACTAATAAAAAACTTCTGTTGAATTAAATAACTTAGAGGATGGTATTTATTCTATAATTCCATTTATTTAAAGTCTGAAAGTAAACAAAACAAAACTTTTAATATTTTGAGATACAAACATAATTGTCCTAGTCTGTCTTCCAGTGTTGTGATCAAACAGTGACTAAAGGCAACTTGGGGAGGAAAGGGTTTATCTCAGCTATGGCTTATAGACCACCATCAATCGAAGTCAGGGCAGGAACTAGAGGCAGGGATTTGGAGACCAGAACTGAAGCACAGACTGTGGAGAGACACTGCTTGCTGGCTTGCTCCTCTGGTCTGTGCTCAGCCTGCTTTCCATTTAGCCCAGGACCACTTGCCCATGGTGGTACTACCCACATTGGGCTGGGCCCTCTCACATCACTCAACAACTAAGAAAATACCTCACAGACAAGCCCACAGGTCAGTCTGATAGAGGAAATTTCCCAGTTGAGGTTCCCTCTTCCTAGGTGTCAAGTTGACAGCTGAAGCTCTCCAGCATAATAGTAATGTCAAAATAATTTGATCAGAGAAATACACATTTTAAGGCAATGAGTTAGTTTAAAGAAAAATAAAAACAGATGTGACTATGATTGGAAAGGGGTCTTCAACCACATCTATGCTATTATATCCAGAAAAACAAGGATAGTTATAAAAGATCATGACAGTTTTTCCTAAAAATTTTTATTAAATCTTTATTGTTGACTAGAGTAAGGACAGTTGACATGAGGTAATTTCCTAATTGTTAAGTCAGTGTTGTCATCTATGTTGTTAACAAGAATTTCATACATATGTATACGTTTTGATGAAGTTCACCCCTCAATCCCCCCCTTCAGTTCCTTCCCTGTCACCACCACCATATTCCCTCCCAATGTCCTGTGCGCTCTTTCTCCCTCCCTTCCTCCCTCCCACCCCTACTGAGTCTACTTATAACTGCCAGCATGCACATAGGTATAGGGCTATCACAGGAGTATGAGTAGCTTCCCAGGACCCAAATGCCTGAAGAAAACTTATTCTCCCCCCAGCAGCCATCAATTGCAAATAGCTTCTGAGCTAGGGAGAGACTTCGTGACCGCCTCCCCACTCCATGCTGGGGCTTTGCGTGGATTGGGCTTGCATATGCAGTCACAGAACAAAGTCTATGGGATTCCTCTAT
Organism: Eospalax fontanierii; assembly: GCA_035773235.1. Taxonomy (NCBI): domain Eukaryota; kingdom Metazoa; phylum Chordata; class Mammalia; order Rodentia; family Spalacidae; genus Eospalax; species Eospalax fontanierii. The sequence continues at coordinate 71,995,113 of CM069528.1, read as the reverse complement.
CTGGTATGTTTTGAAAAGAAACCAGAACCTGGGTCTGCAGCTAACTACGGCTTGCCTCTCGGGATTATATCAGTTTTGGTGACAGCTCTTTTCAGTTCCTCCCTTCTTATATTCAATTGCTTTTTCTAAAAATAGATGTAATGTAATTAGTTCTTCATCTGACTACTGAGGGATTTTACAAAATTACGTCAGATTCTGACATGGTTACCCCTGCAGATGACCTGGACAATGGGCTAAAAGATGAGTTCATATCTGGGTTGTTGTGTACCACAAAAAGCCATTATGCGTGACCGACATATAAAGAATCCTGACCTGCCAACTACATGATCACGTGTTCTCTTTGCTAGATTGCTCAGTTGCTTACAATGGTAATTGCAACTCTTTTCAGAGTGTTTAAAATACTTTTTGAGAAGTAAGTGTTAAAAATCATCCCTGCATCACCTGTCACCTTAGTTCAGAAATTTCGCTGTAAGGATCTTCAAGACCCCGTTTTTCTTTTCCTTAAATGTCTGCCTCATTATGTGTCTGTCTCTCCTACCAGTTTGTCATGATTCTCAGACTCGTAGATATAGATAGACACTGTGGAGGTCTGGGTATTGAGCAAGGCAAGCAACCCCGGATACCTTGAAGGGATGGTAGGACTCTGGCCTGCTCTGCCTGATGTGATAACCTGGCCCCAGGAAACCACTGTAGATATGGATCTTCTTTTCCCCGAACCCCAGACCAGAACCAGGTTTGCCGGTTTCGTTTCCTCTTTCCAACCTTCCTACCTTTACCCTAAAACCCCCACCTTTAATTTTCCTGCCTTCTGCAATGGTCAGGAAGGCCTCCCTATATAAACCCTGCCTTGGTTTTGATAACCGAACTGCCCACCTAGGTAGTATCCCGGGAACTCCTCCCATCGCACTCTGAGCCACCTGAGGAACTCTGTTCGATTGTCTTCCATTCTCTGGCATGGCTGGAGCACAACAGCCGTGCTGGAGATGGAGATCCACCCACAAGACACTATCAATATATTATATTATTACATTTATTATATTGTCATAAATGACTTTGCAGTACATTTTTCCAATATGAGACAATAAAGGAATGATATTTTCTTATTTTTCAGTGTCTACTTCCCAGTAAGAATGCTAAAGACAAATTTATTTAGAAGAAAATATTTGCATTTGATGAACATGGTTCAACACTCTTTTTTTTATTCTATGTATGTGAGTGTATTGCTGCATTTATGTAAGTGTACCCTTATCGTGCAATGCCTGTGGAGGTCAGAAGAGGGCGTTAGATCCCCTGGAACTGGAGTTATGGACAGTTGTTAGCCACTATGTGGGTGCTGGGAACCAAACCCAGGTCCTCTGTAAGAGCAACCAGTGCTCTTAATCACTGAGCCATCTCTCCAGCCCCAGTATCCTCTATTTTTTAGAACAGTATTTTTGAGGCAGGGTCTCTGTCCTCTCTGTAGTCCCGACAGGTCTGGGACTCACCATATTGACTATACTGGCCTTGATCTCACTACCTGCTTCTGCCTCCTGAGTACTGGGATCAAAGGTGTGCACCACCATCCCTGGCTTATCCTCACTTTTAGAAGGATACTAAACATGATTTATTGAATGATTTTTAATTTTTAAAAATAACACTTTTATTGATTCCTTGAGAATTTTATGAAATGTATTCTGATCATACTCTGACCCCTTCTCAGATCCATCCCACCTCTATACACCCATCACTTCACATCCTCTATTAATTGTTCTGAGCCTTATTGAATATGAATGTAATTTGTGTTCACCAAATGCTCTTGGGAGTGGGTTCATCCCCGCAGCCTGATGTGCCTACAAGGCATCATCCCCTTTATGAAAATGGACTTTCCCTCCTTCAGAAGCCATCAATTACCAATAGTTTCTCAGCCAGAACTGGGGCTTCTTGCCGCCTCCCTATCTGTGCTTGGATTGTCTCTGGCTTGGGCTTGCACAGGTCTTATGCATGTTGTCACAGGTGCTGTGGGTTCATATGTGCAACTACCCATGCTGTGTCTGGAAAGCACCATTTCTTTATGTTTATCTACCACCTCTGGCTCTTAAAATCTTTCTGTCCTCTTTTCCACAATGATCCCTGAGCCTTGGGAAGAGAGAATGTGATATAAGGGTTTCATTTAGGACTGAGCACTCTGTAGTCTCTGCATGTTGACTAGTTCTGGGTCCCTGATTATTGTTAATTGCCATCTGCTCAAGAAGTTTCTTTGGTGAGAGCTGAAAAATGCACCAATCTATTGGTTTAACATTAAATCATTGGGAGTCAGTTTGACACTATGTCCATTTAGCAAAGTAATAGTCATAGGTTCTCTTCTATGGTCTGTGACCTGTCTAGTCCGGTTCTTAGCCTGATAGCAGTGCCAGGTAGGTTCCATCTTGTGAAGTGGTCCTTAACGCCAAAAAAAAAAAAAAGTGGTTGGTTGCTCCCATACATTCATTCCATTACTGCACCAGTAGGCACATCTTGCCAGGCCACTTGTCATTGTAGCTCACAGGGTTCACAGCTAGATAAAACTGATTATTGCCTTTTTTTCCTTCTGGTATAATTCACAGAAGCTTCCAGCTCTATGAAAGCTAACCTGTAGAGATGAAGCTTTGAGGTCAATACCAGCTTGATTACTCCATTTGTTCTATGATTCACATATGTACTATATTCAGTAATGGATCCTACTATCAAGTTCTGGAGAGCAACCAAGAGCAATTGCAATAAACAGTATTGTTTGAGGGTCTATGGGATGCCCGTGGGCAACAAAACAAAAGAGACAAAAGAGGGAGCCCATTCCTGGCTGTCAGTGCACCTCTCTGCTAGCCGGTGTGTCTGCCAGGAACATTGTCCTTCATTATCAAATAACTCCATTTAGTGTGAGTGTGTGTGTGCGTGCATGCGTGTGTGTATGTGTGTGTGTGTGTTTTAAAAAGCATGTATAGTAGGTTTCCATATGGCTTTTTCGAAAAGCCCTTAGCATTAGTCATTCCTCCTCATACCCTCTCCTCTATCTTTTTCTCTCATTTTCTACCCAACTTAACCCTTCCTATTCCGTTATTTCCCCCCTTTACCCTTTTAAAAATATCAGTTTGTAATTTTAATTATTGAGGCTTAATATTTTCAGTGACTAGGTATGGAAATAACCCTAGAATAATAATCTGGAAATAGAGACATAGTAGTCCTCGGATGTCACCACAGACAGAGTAGAAATTACTTGCTAACTCTCCAACACCAACATTCCCCAAGAGATCTGATTTGAATGCACTGCTTTTGGTCACTCGACAAAACTGAAAATAAATTATTTATGAATTTTCAAGAATGCATCTCTGTTGGAGTCACACATGAATTCTCAGTCTTATACAATGTAAAATGTTGAGTAAACCTGGTCTTCAGCTCTTCAGTTGTGCCTCTGTCCGATTAAAAACACTGGTTTCAGTGGTGACTCTATTCTCTGTCCTTGCTTTGGCCAAGGAAAATTTTATTACAGACCTTCTGTTCACATACCTGGAAAGTTTTAGGGGCAGGAGACCTTACATAGTAACTACTGTACTTGGAAGGAACCCAGGTGGTTCCCTCTGCAGAACTTGAAACCTTCCTAGGCCCCATCTCTGAAAAGAGGATGGAATGCTGCTGCTCACACCCCTTCTGGGTCCAATGTCCCAACCTCCTCATGCAAAGGCTTTCTTTGATCTGTCTCCTGGGTTTTATTTTTTTCCCTCTCCACCCTCTGGTAAAGTCTTGCTTTTCTAGGAGACACGTACAAAAATAACTTATTTTCCTTACTCTCCTGTTCTTTCCTCCCCGAAGATTTGCTCTAGGGAAGCAGAGAGAGGGTGTAGAGAAATGACATGTGTGATCCGGTGAGTTAACATGTTTGGGGGCAGGGTCTTGAGACTGAGATTTTAATAAATCACAGTTTGCATAAGATGCAAACAACATAACCTAACAATTTGGTCTCTTCCTAAAACTCTCTTCAGTGGGTCTGGTTCCTTTGGTCACAGAATTGTCCACAGAAAACTACAGTTCATTTATTCATTTGCCTATTGAAAAGGAGCAGGTTTCAGGAATAAGATGAGAAATACAGTTGGGGCAAAGTACCTTTGAAGTGATGAATGGTGATGTGGAGCAGACCGTTAAATGAAGAGCCTGCATGGGATTATACATCTGGAAACCTTTCTTTGGAGGCACATGCATGAATGAAAGACTATGGCTTAAAAGAGAGGAAAGACCCAGAACCAAGCTCTCATCCTTCTCCACCCAGAACAAAACCATTAGATTGTAAGATCTCTACTGAAACATTTCTTGGGCTTAAAAGTAAGATTAATTTGTTTATATTGTAAGCATTTTAATTAAAAAGTTCCAAGGGGGCAGGGCTGGAGAGAAGGCTCAGTGGTTAAGAGCACTGGCTATTCTTGAAGAAGACCTGGGTTTGAATTCCAGCATCCACATGGCAGCTAACAACTGTTTGTAACTCCAGTTTCAGGTGCTCTCATGCCCTCTTCTGTCCTCTGTGAGCACTTGCATAATGCAGATGCCCTTACATACATTCAGGTGTAACAATCATACTCATAAAATAATAAAAATAAATAAATAAATTTCCACTGGAAAACAAATGACTTTCTCCAATTTGTCCTGATTCCCAGTCTATTCAACAGAGACCACTACTTCAAGCCATTTTCAATTCCAAAATGTTCATTTATGACCCCAATACCATTAAATAATATGCAACTCTTACAGTTAACAATACTGTGTCATGGGGCTGGTGAGATGGCTCTGCATTTAAAGAGCACTAGAGCTCTTGCAGAGGATCTGGGTTTGTTGCCTAGAATCCACATGGTGACTGAAAACCATCTGTAACTCCAGTTCCAGGGGGTCCGATGTCCTCTTCCGACCACAATATGAGTGCACTTATATACATGTAGGCAATACACACAATACATAAATTAAAATAAAAATAATAAATATTAGAAATACTGTATTGTGTTCTTGAAAATGTTAAAAGGATATATTTCTCAAGTATTTTAACTGTAACATAAAATTTAGTGAAAAATATAAAGTACGCATCATGCATTTTATTAATTGAGTTATCAAACTCAGACCAAGGTAAGCCGCTACCATAACTAAGGACCCAGCTCACAACATCACGGTTCCCTTCTCTTCCTTCCCATTTTTCATATTTAGATAGCAACTTAAATTTCCTATTGCATGTCTTTATTTTTTAATAAATAAGCTGCTATAATGGCTTGAACTTCCTCTCTTGACTGCAGAGCTACAGGACAAGGACATCAGTGTCATCACCTCTCTTCATCTCACCACCTTCCACATCCCATCTGCTAGCAGCCATCTTTTTGCTTTCTTCTTTTTCAAAATTGATACCATTTATATTTTGCTCTGTATTCATAATGGAATACTCCATGATTTATAAATGTAGGTTGCTCAATTCAAGTGATTTCTAACAGGATTAAACTGTTGTTTATGCTTAAAGGGATTTTTTGATTTATGTATTTTATTTTGACACGTTCATACTTGTGTACAATGCACTGAGCCCATTCACTCTCCACTAACCTCTCCCTCCCTCCTCCCTCCCTCCCTCCCTCCTCCCTCCCTCCCTCCTTCCCTCTTCCCTCCCTCCCTCCCTCCCTCCCTCCCTCCCTCCCTCCCTCCCTTCCTTCTCTTTCTCCCTCTCTCCTTGCCTCCCTCCCTCCCTTTCATGCAGATCCAATGCAGATGGTCACAGCTGCTATACGTTCATGACTGCAACAAGTATATTGTATTCGGAAGATGGCTTCCCAGTGCTCCTCTCCATCTTTAGGCTTGTACAGTTTCTACCAGCTCTTGCACAGTGCTCCCTGTGTCTAGAAGGGGGTGACATAGATGCCTTGTTTAGAGTTGAGCACTCAGTCATCACTTATTCTCAGCACTTTGACTAGCTGTGAGTTTGTTTTGACCATCATCCACTGCCAAATGAGGTTTCTCTGACCAAGGCTGAGAGCTAGTCTATGGGTATAAACATCGATACTTAGAAGGATGTTTGGCTACACATCCGTTTAGCAAAGCAACGATAATTGATTCCCTTGGAGATAACCTTTCAAACCATAGGATTCTGGCCGGGTCTAGAGTACCAAGCATGTATAAAGGGATATTTTGATGTGATCATTTTGATGCAACTTTGTCAAAATGTAAAAATTATCTATTTGAAAAATAAAATCCAGAAATGCATGCAGCAATTTCCCTAGGACTCATTAAACAAGGGTATGGAAGAAGACGAAAAATGTATGGCAGTATTTATGACAAGCATTGATTGATATTAAAACAGGTGTTTAATGACATGCACACCAGGCTACTTCAAAATGCCTTGCACTTTCTATCATCATCACACTTGTTTTGTTAAGGCATTTCTCTAGAGGAAAATATTAGAAAACTCTATCATCCGAATTTGGGGCAGGCTAGACAGCCAGTCTAAAGGAGAATAATAGCAAAACCATACGAGAGACTATGTCTAGCAATGTTAATAGCCCTGGGGGAAAATGTAGTAAAATTACAAAGAAAAATGCTTTATAAAAATGAAATCTTGTCTGAAAATGCCAGTGCTAAATCTCTTCAATAAAATATAAACTTAAAATAGAATACTATAACATCAGTTCATCTCTCGCCTTCAAAGAAGACTAAAAAAGGTTGGTGTTCTCTTTTCATATATGCCCTCCAAACAATAATTCATATGGCTTCCCTGAAGCCACAGTAGTGTGCTAGAGGGCTGCCCTTATAACCTGGACCCTCAAACCTGGAATGTGCTGTAAGACAACAGCCTGCTCTGATTTGGAGTCACAAATTTTAAGTCTAAAAAAAAAAAAAATTCATGGGGCTAGAAAGATGGTTCAGTGGTTAAGAGCACTAGCTCTCTTGCAGAGGACCTGGATTCGATTCTCAGCACTCGTAGAGTGGCTTGCAATCATCCTTAGCTCCAGTTCCAGGAGATCCTACACCCTCTTCTGATGTCCGTGGGCACTGCACAACATGGGTGCACTTACATACATGCAGGCAATACACTCATACATATGTAATAAAATAGTTTTTTTTAGAAAGAATTCATTGCATTTTAATGAATTCAATATTATGTACTATGGGAAGGCTTCAGATAGTTTGACAGTTCACTCAGTTGTCCTACAACATGTGGCCTTGTGCAAGGTGAGAGTTTGGCTTCCCTTCAGGAATGAGGAAAATGGGCACTCTGCTGTGAGGACATCCATCTGCATATGTGTTGCCAGGGAAACAAGAAAATCAAGAAAGAACTTCTTGATTATTTTTTAAATCGTTAATTAAAAAAATAATTGATTTTTTATGTATTTCATACAGAAGACCTCAATCAAACTTAATCATCTTTATAACCCCCTCCCCACTGGCAGCCTCCCATAGCCCACCAACTGGAATCCACACATTCTGTCATTTGTGTGTAAGGTCTATTGTATTCAGTTAGTGTCCCCAGACATTCCTCAGTGCAAGTTCACTTACTGAGGTCTAGTCAGTCTATCTAGAGTTTCTCCCTTTAGGAAGATCAGTTCTTCCTCATTCAGCAGTAATCAGTTGCCAATAGTTCTTCACCTAAGATTGGGGTTTGCTGTCTGTTTCCCCAATTCTATGCTGGTTTTTTTTTTCTGCTTGAGTGTGCATGGGTCTTGTGCATGCTGACACTATTGCTGCAGGTTCATATGAGCAGGGTCTCAGGAGCTTCTAGGGCCCTATTACCATACAGTCATGCATCTTCTCCCTGGCTCTTACAATCTTTCTGTTCCCACTTCTGCAATGGTCCCTGAGCCCTGGATGTATGAAGTTTAATATCAGAGTCCTGTCCAAGGACCAGCATTAAGCAGATTCTTAATCTCTATGCTTTGGTCATTTTTGACCTTTTTTGTTTGTGGCCCTCTGCAGCATGAGGGAGCTTCAATCATGAGAACTGAGAGATTAACTAGTGTCCTCTTTACCTCTTGTTCTTTGTTCCTTGAACCTAGGTGTAGAGGTTCCATTGTAGATGTTCCATTTGGACTCGGGAAATTCACAGAAAACGTCGTGTGTGTCCAGTTATGATACTCTGTATATAGTCTCTGGTGCAAAAGAAGCTTCTTTGATGAGTGGTGACTGGGATATTTGTCTGTAAATATAAGGATACATATTTTTACACATAGTAAGAAATTATATTAATCTAAGGATGTGACGATCTTGGGTTTTTTGTCTAATATCTATGACCTCTCTAGTCATGTCTCTTTGGCTGTGATTATAGTACCACACATGAATTTCCTCCCACTGGGTGGGCTTTTAATCCAATCAGGTAGCTGCTGATTGCCCCTAAGACAAAAGTGCCACTTGTGCACCGATGTCTTGGTCTGTGCCAGTCATTGATGCGATTATTTGGTCTTGAAGCTGATGCTGAATCCTCGATTTGTGTTCTACTCTAGCATCTTGTGTAGCTTTCCAAAGCTATGAGAACTAGCCTTCAAGTGGCTTCCAAGTCAGTTCCAGCTCCATTGCTCCAGTTCCTGTGTCCAAAGTATGTCTTGTCTTCAGCAACAGGGTCTTACCTTCAAGTTCTGGGAGGCAATCAAGGGCTGTGGCAATAACCTGTATAAATTTGTGAGTCTCTTGGACTACCATGGCTAACAACTCACAGGAAGGTTTCTCCTGTCTGGCACTGTTTCTTGTTATGTAGTCAGTCTTCAGCTATACACATGGACTCCTGTAGAGATATTGTATGTGTAAGTTTTCATTAGGTTATTGGTCTAATATGATACCCTCTGCTTTTTTTTAAATACTAGCTAGGCATTATTTGTTTCTCCCCTCTCTCTCCCAGTCTAACCCTTCCTCTATGCCTTCCCCATATGTCAAATGGACCTAACAGACATCTACTGAATATTCTACCCAAGCATCAAAGAATACACTTTCTATTCAGCAGTCCATGGTACTTTCTCCAAAATCGACCACATACTACAACACAAAAAAAGCCTTAACAAATACAAAAATGGAAATAATTTCATGAATTCTATCAGACCACAATGCAATAATACTTAAAAGCAACACCAGAAGAAGCCCTAGTAACGTCACAAACTCATACAGATTAGATAACACACTCCTGAATGATGAATGGGTTAAAGAAGAAAGTAAGAAAGAAATAAAAATATTCCTGGAATTAAACAAAAAGGGTAATAGAACACATTAAAACTTCTGGGACACTTTTAAAAGCAGTCCCAAGAAGGAAGCTTTTAGCTCTAAGTGCCTACATTAAAAAATCAGATAGAGCACAAAAAGTGACTTAACACTGCAACTTCAAACTCTGGAAAGGCAAGAACAAATGAAACTCAAACCCAACAGACAAGAAAAAAAAACAATCAGAGCAGAAATTAATGAAATGGAAACAAAGAAAACAATACAAAGAATCAATGAATCTAAGAACTGGTTCTTTGAAAAGATAAACAAGATAGACTGACTCTTAGCCCTGTTAGCCAAAAGAAAGAAAGAGCAACTCTAAATCAACAAAATTAGAGATGAAAGGGGAAACATCACAACAGAAAACAAAAAGATCCAGAATATTATAAAGGAATACTTTTAAAAGCCTATATGCTATTAAATTTAAAAACCTAAAAGAAATGGGTGTATAGCTGAAATCATGTGGATCACCAATGCTAAACCAAGAAGATATCAACATCTTAAACAAACTCATCATATATAAGGAAATTGAATCAGTAGTACAAAACCACTTGACTAAAAAAAGTCCGGGTTCAGATTCACAGCAGAATTTTACCAGACATTCAGAGATCTCTATCCAACACTACTTAAATTATTCAAAAAGATAGAATCAGAGGGAGAACTCCCAAATTCCTTCCATGAAACAAACATCACTCTAATACCAAAACCAGATAAAGATACAATCAAAAATGAAAGCAATAGACCCATATTCTTAATGAACATAGACGCAAAAACTCTCAACAAAGTACTTGCAAACCACAAACAGACACACATCAAAAAGATCATACACTATGATCAAGTCAACTTTATTCCAGAGATGCAGTGATGGTTCAATATATGCAAATCAATAAATGTCATAAACCATTTATATAGACTCAAAGACAAAAATCGCACCACAATCTCCAAAGAAAATACCAGGACATTTTTGAGAAGAGTAGAAGAGAAAGACAAAAACAAAGATTATGATAGTTATTTCCAAATGATTTACTTAAGTAAAGATTGATTTTTAAGTTTGCATTTGAAAATGTAAATCTGCTTAATACCTCTTAAACAAAGCAATGATTTCTGCTTCAGCTTAATCACAACAACAAAAATCTCTGCCCAAATTTTAGGTGAATTAAGAGCATACTTAGCCAACTACATCTGCATGACAGCCCAGCAAAACGGGCTTTAGATATGGTGTCAAGCAAGAATCGATTAGTAGACAACCTCCAGGACAGCCTGGCTCTGGCAATTAATACTATGCTCAGCACGGAGGCAATAGATGAAAGGGTGATACAGGAAATTCCAGGAATGTCTACATTGGCAGAAATTCAACCACAAGAAATAGTAAGCTTCCAGACCAGCAGGTCTGTAATTGCCTTGAAGGAACTTGAGACTCAGGAGTGAGCAGATGTGTTGACAAATAGCTGCCTTTAAGAGGCAATGATGAGAAGAAAAATTACACAAATGAATTTTTTTTTTCTGGCTTACTTGATGTAGAAGTTGGCCAGTGTCGTTATTGACAACAGATGCAGAGGCTGAAGAAGAACCCTATGTGCATGGTGCAGAGCCTTCAAGAGGACCACTGTCTCGAGTTCAGTGATGAATGGCATCTAGGTTAGCTAAGGCTTCTGAAAGGGTAGGACCCTTAATCTACAGTTAAAATAAAAGCAGTCCTGGAGGTATTCTCATACATGATAAAGTGAAGGTTTGTAACACAGACAAACCTTTCCTATATAAATGTGGGCAATCCTTGTTCATAGCCAAGAATGCAGAAATTCTCCAATCTATCCTGATGTCAAATATTAGAATATATTTTCCTTCTCAAAGGCTGATGTGGGGATAAACTTTCTTTCACTCTAAGTGAAATAAAATGCTGTGTAGAATTATCATCTGAATATGCAAAAGTCTTGCTTCTATCCTTTTTGTTCATTGAATTAATAAAAGCACTTATATGTGATACCAACTCATTGTGGTATGAAAGAAAAATGAAAGGTTCGGATGGAGGGGAAGTTTATAAGGATGTCTCTTTTTCTTACACAAACTAAGAAAGACCGTCAACTACACATATTAATATCTACCTAGAGCTCCCAAATCTAATCTCTTACCTTCCTGAAGGTATGTACAGAAATAATATTTTAGAAAACATTTGCTGTCTATAATATTCAATCTCTAGTCTTATCTTTTATGACTTTCAGAACTGCTCTATGTGATTATGTAATGAATAGATCCCAAAGAATTTGCAGAGTATAGAAGGCCTTGTATCTAAAGGTACGTTTTTCTCCATTCATTTGGAATATACCTTTATTGCTCACCTACGTTTTGTCAGGCTTTGCTCAAGGAGCTCATAGTATATTAACATAAATGGCAGCATCTCTGTGCTCCCGTATTTTTATATTCTCCCAGTGCAGACAGAGATAACAAACAAGTAAACAGTAAATATGCAGCCCAGAGTGGCAGTAAGTGCTATGAAAAAAAATAAATAAAGACTAATGAAATTGACGAGAAGAGGATGAACAGGTCTGTTGTTCTAGAGACAAGACAGTGAGGCAGAACTGCTCCGAGTAGAAACATCTGGGGAAAAGATGAATGGCGTGAAAGAGCAGATAAAAGGCATGTTGTTATTAAAAGTGTGATGTGAAGCTGTTGCACGGTTTTCAGCAGGGGAGTGAGCTGACTGATGATGCTTTGTCAAGGACACTCAAGTTGCTATAAGGAGAATCAATTTTACGGATCAAGGAAAGATTCAGGGGGCAGAAGAGATGGCTCAGTGGTTAAGAGCACTGGCTGTTCTTGCAGAGGATCCAGATTAAATTCCCAGCACCACATGGCAGCTAACAACCATCTGTAACTCCAGTTCCAGGGTATTCGACACCCTATTCTGACCTCCCCTGGCATTGTACATTGGTGCACCTGACTACATGCAGGCAATACACTCATAGACATGAAATACATAAACTAAATATAAACAGTGGAAGATTCAGGGAGTCTAGTTATGGAAGAACCAAGCAAGAACGTGACAAGGTGAAGGTGAGGCCGGGCTGCCAGTACATACTGGGCAAGTAAAGTATACAGTTAATGAATTAGATAGAGAATCGAGGAAGCCTAAAGCATACAGAAGGCTAGGGGAGGAGCAAGTTCATAGGTGTAGAGAATTAGTTTTGTTTAGGACATTTTACAATGAGCTTCTCATTAGCCAGAGACAGACACTGCAAGACAGAAGAATGCTCAAATATGAAGCTGAAAGAAGTCAGAACTGATTTGAAATAGGAATTTAGGATCATCAACCACATGTTAAACTTCACACATTAGAGTAAAATATTCTCCCCTCTACTTGACCTTGAGCTGTGTTTTATTTTACAGTGCTTTCCTATTGGGAAAAGGGTATCAACAGAAAGTTTTTCATAGAGAGTAAAGGTGACAAATGATTTAAGACTAGCAAAACCCTCTTATATGAAACACCCAGAGCTTGTTCTGGCACAACTTTCATTATTGAGGTGAAACAGTGTTAAACATTGAATCTGAAATGTCCTTTACAGGCTCATGTTTGGGATTCTTATTCTTCATCTAGAAGGTTTTGTTGGGAGGGTGTGGAAACTTTCAGAGGAGGGCCCGAGCTGACAGAAGTGGGACTAAAGACTGCCCATTCTGGTGTTTTCTGGGCCTCTTGCTCCTTCCACAGACTGATCTACTCCACCATGCAGTCTTTGCCCCAATGGACTTCAATACTTTGACCCAAAGAGTCAAAATAAGTCCTTCCTCCTATAAGTTGTTTCTGATGCAAAAATAACTAATACAAGCATGAACCTATTTAAGCTTCTGAATTGTATGTAATGTTAGAAACACTTTGGCACACCCTACATACATATTGGTACATGTGTGTGTGTGTCATATTCTATATGAAAAATGTTTATAGGTTTCATTCATAAATTAAAAGAAATTGAATAAAGGCATTTGTGGAAAGGACTCCACAGGCCAGATTTCAGTTACCATAGCTCCCCCTGTTCACACCTCTACAGCTCATCTGAATTCTTAACAGTACTGTGATTTCTTGTAAGAAAACCAGCTAGTTCTTACTTTCCATTTCCGACTTCATATTCCTTCAAATGTAGACTTATTTGAAAGAAACAGAGAGCTTACACTGAAACCAATGTGGAAATGCAGCCAAGTCTGGGTATGGACTGGGGATCAGAAACAGGAACATCATCAGAGTTCCATCGACAATCTGTACACTCTCCCCTTCTCAAAGAAGAAATTTTCTATTTTTTGATCGATAGAGATACTCCGAAGATCACTTGTGAAATAGACTGTATCATTGGTCTTGGTTCTTCTGGATGCCCACATGTGCCTCTAGCCTGCCCTTATGCTAAGTATCACATGAATCAGCTTCCACCAAAAGACAAAGTCTATCTATCTACAACTTAAAAACTGTATTTTAGAGAGAGTAAAATGACGGTGGCAGAATTTGGTGTACCCTGGGCAGCCAAGGCCAAGAGACTGGATGCCTTCCATGGACCATGTGAGGAATCTTATCACATAATATGACTATTTACCTGCCCATATGAATCTGACCACCTATATCAATATCAAAATTCTGAACCCAAGATGTAGCAAATAAGAAAGAAAATAATTGGAGACCCAAAATGATTGCCCAGCCAGAGCAACAGTGGGCACGAGACCTAGAAACATGACACCTGGCCTCTTCATCATATTAAGAAACTTGATTCTATATTCATCTCCAAATTCTGAACTCGGGAGTTGGCAAGTAAGAAGGATAATAACCGGGAAGCCAAGAGAGCGAGCTGTACATATGGGCAGAGCCAGGCCTGCCTGGCCACCCACAAGCAACCACAGAGCTGAGCTGACATGGATACTCACATGCACCATGGGATCCATGCCCATCAGTAGAATGATGACATAATCCCAACTTCACTTTCTGAGGTGTCTGCACTGTCAAGTGTGAACCTGCTAGCTGGAAGACACAGTTAATGTTATAAATATAAACATGTCTGTTAGTGGCCTGTCCCTGTGGATCAGGAGACAGATACCAGTTGAAAGAAGAATAAAGTTATTATTGTGAACTTAGCAAGCACCCCCAAATAATTCATTTTTCTATTTCTTCATGTATAAGATACATCTGAGCAATGAGTACCTCAGGCAAAATTGTGTGTGTGTGTGTTTGTTTGTGTGTGTGTGTGTGCACGTGCGCATGCATGCCAAATATTGTCCCTTGCAAGAAAGTTTTGAACTATATGAGTAACCAAACTTTGAAGTGAAAAAAAAACATGAAAAATGGCTCTGTTCTTTTAAAAGGGAAGAGAGGAGGCAGTGAAGATGTTTAAATGCTATAAATCAGAAGCTTTGTGTATAATTTGATCAATGACTTTCCAGGAAAGCAAGTGTGAAACAGAAGAGGTAGTGAGTAATTTCTACCTCTCGGCCCTCAGCATGCTCTCTAAGGGTCGGTGAGCCCCTCTCTCCCAGCAATTGGTCTTCAGATATGCCTCTGAGCCAGGCAAAGAATAAGGAGGGGTTTCTTAGTGGAGAAAAAGAATCAGGGTAGAAAAAATGAAGTTGAAATATAATCATGGCCATATTAAGCTTAATGAGTACACAAGTGATGTTAGTCCTGTACTTGAATGATGAATTTAAAATGGAGCTTTTACATAGCAGAAAATGTATTATTCAAATTTGCTTCATGGTAGCAAGAAATAAATTGATAAAATGTCAAGCTGTTTTTGCCTTAAATAAGATAATTCTGTCTCAGGTAATTCTTCTCTAAGACATATGATAAGAATTTGCAGATTGTGAACAAAAAAGTATTTATAATAATGCAGAGTAGTTCTGTATTACCAGGTATGTTACATATATTATAAAAACAGCTATGTTTGCATTGAATATTTAAACAATTCTGATTACTGAGCCATCTCTGAGAAAACTAATATGAGGATAGAAACTGACTTTTTTCTCTGCTATGTGTGGAAATAAAATAGATGAAATATAGTTCTATCCACAAATAAAAACAGATGCATATATCCTGAAAATACGTGAAATAATATGATTATTATATAGGCCATGTGCTAACATTTAAATTGAATAAATAGCCCATATTGTAAATTGGAGCCAAATGGACAATAAATATTTCTCTAAAAAACTGTCTTAATTATGAAAAAGTACGCAATTCTTATAAAAATCAAGGTTTTCTGAATGTGGAAGCAATTAATAATAGCGGCTAATGATCATGAAAATATTGGGGGGATACAAAGGAGCCATTTGCCAAGAGAGCAATAAATTCTGAACAAATTTCACCTAGAGAATGAAGAGCAAATTTAGGTGAAATGGAAAACTGTTACAGATCCTTTGAAAGCAATCATATTGGGCCTGAGCATGAGTCTAATGAAAAACTGAAAGAGACTTTATCTTGTATTTGCTCCTAGGCAAACTCCCCTGAGTCAAGCTAATTCACCACTCTGATGTGAGGTTAGTCCTCTCCTATGCCCCAGGGCTACTGAACTTGTCCCCATCCAGACTGTGTTACACATACCAAGAAGCTATATATTTTTATTGAATTTTACAAATTTCATCAATATATTATATTATTTATATAAAGGCCCACTGAGTCAAATTTTTGATCCCAGATGTCTGGCAGTGCCAGTCCATTCACGGAGCCTGGCTAACCTTCCCAACATGCCCCTTTAAAGAAAGCTGACTCTTTCTCTCTGAGCAGTCATCTGCTGCAGGTAGTTCCTCAGGGAGGGCGGGGCTTCTTCCCCACTTCCCCACTCCAATGCTGGGGTTTTGTCTGGATTGAGTTTATGTGGGTCTTGTGCTTGCTGTCACCAGTATTCGTATGTGCCGCTTATCTGCTGTCTGGAAGACTCTTTCCATGCGGTCATCACCACTTCTGGCTCTTACAATCTTTGCAGTCCTTCTTCAACAATGATTCCCGAATCTTGGGAGGCAGAAGTTTGATAGTTGTCCAGTCAGGTATAATCACCCCACAACTTCATAATCTCTGCATTTTGGCCACTTGTGGGTCTCTATGTTAGCCCCTATCTGCTGCATAAGGTAGTTTCTCTAGTGAGAGTTGAGAGATGCAGGCTAGGAGAGCTAGCAGGTTTGGAGTTTGCTCGGATCTGAGTGACCTGAGCAGGCTACAGGAGCTAAGATCAAGAATCTATAATTTGAACAGCTTATGAATGTGTTTTGGAACCAGGTCTGGAACCTGTTCTGGAGGGAAGAATAAAATCAGGACTGACGCATTTGAACATATGTGGTGATGCTCCATTGCCATTCAGAGTTCTAGGAAAACCAAGCTAAGCGTGGCCTTAGGTTCAGCCTTCCCAAACCTCTCCTCTTCCCTCCCAGGGAAAAAGAGTATGTTTTCCTTGGGCCTGGAGAGATGGCAGTTAAGAGCACTGGCTGCTCTTGCAGAAGACCCGGGTTTGATTTCCAACACCCACAAGGTAGTTAACCATTGTCCATAACTCGAGTTCCAGGGGAATCCAATGTTCTCTTCTGACCTCTGCAGGCAATGCATAACATGGGTGCACTTACATATGTAAAGGCAACACACACACACACACACACACACACACATACACACACATACATACACACACACAAAACAAATAAAAATATTTTTAAAAAAGAATATGTCTTCCTAACCAGCATTATACCCTTAAACAAAATCCAATCTCCCTCTCCCGCAGCTATCAGTTGCCAATGGTTCCTCAGTTTCTTGGGCTTCTTGCTCACCTCCTCAGCCCCCATACTGGGCTCTTGTTTGATTTGAGCTTGCAAAGGTCTTATGCATTTTGTCATAATTGTATGAATTAATACATGTAACTTCCCTGCTGTCTGGGAAGTGCTGTTTCCCTGTAGTTATCCAGTACTTCTGGTTCCTCTTCTCCAGTCATCCCTGAGCCTTGAGAGGAGATAGTATGACATGGTATCCCATTTACGGCTGAGAACGCCATAATTTCCTATTATCTGCACATTGGCCAAGATGTGGTGATCTCTATGTTAATCACCATGAAGGGATGACCCACCCTAAACAGCATTTGAGGATACCAATCAGACTTGATAGGTAATAGAGGACATGAAGTTGAACAGGTTGAGTGGAGATGGGGAAGGGGTCTGAATGTGATCAGAATACATTATATGAAATTCTCAAAGAATCAAAAAAAATTTTTGACAAAGAATGTGTCTTTTAAATACCTTTAGAAATAGAAGGTATTTCTATCTTTCTAACATATGGATTTTAAAAACTGCTTTAATGCAGCTCAGGTGAGGACGGGTGAGATGGCTCAGCAGTTAAGGGCACTGACTACTCTTGCAGAAGGTCCGGGTTCAAATTCTAGCACCCAAATGGTGGGTATCAACTATCAATAATTCAAATTCCAGGATATTTGGTGACTTCTTCTGTCCTTGGGGGCATTGCACGACAGTGTTATACTTACATATATGCAGGCATAACACTCATACAAATAAAATAAATAAGCTAAATTTTTTAATATCTCTGATGAAAATCAGATTGTGCAATGAAATGAATGATTTGGGATGAAACTGGCAAAGGATCTGGTCAACTAAGGTCTAAATTACTGATATTTCTACATTATTCACTGGGCCTAGGCATAAAGGGTAAAAACTGGTCACAGACATGATTTCCCATTAAATGTGCTGTTTTGTTCTGTGTTGGTGCTGCCTTACATTTGAAAAAGTATATGTTATAATTATTACACAGATCTTGCCCTCTTTGACTATTAATTTTCTAAATTACGTAGCTATAACTTTACCACTGGTTACAGTATATGGCAAACTGCTAGTAAGTGAAAAACTAAAAATTGCCTCCATCTGTCCACACAGCTTTGTGATGACCAGTGAAGGCAGGACTTAGGCTAAGCTGTGCTTCAAGCACCAGGACTCCTGACAACCGATGAAGCCACCATGTTCCCTGTGGAGTGGAAGGTGGGGGCCTGAAACATAAGGAAACAACATCACTGAGGGATGAACAGGAAAAGACAGGGAGGAGGTCACACCTTCAAAGATGCTCTCTTCTGAAGTTCAGGCAGCAATTTTCTTAATGTGAATTAAGTTAGCAAAGTCTAAAGAATGTATATGTAGGGGCCTAGTGAGCTTTAGCTTTCTGGGAGGACAGAAATCTACATCTTTGAACTTTGTACATTTGTGCAGGTACTTAAGAATCGCTCAGGATGCTCCAGACTGAAGAAGGCAAAAGAAGACCTCCTGGAGGGACCAAAACCAGATTTTATGGTGAAATGCAAGTAAAAAAACTTACTAATCTTTAAACACACAGACACATACACACACACACACACACACACACACACACACACAGTGTGAAAGGCAAGATGTAAAGAAAGCAAGAGGTTATCTGCACCCCAGAAGAAACTAAGAAAGTCTAGTGGGGACACACCTCGTACATTCTGTTTGAATAAGGAATGAGAAACTATGCTTTTAAAAAATCTTTTGTCAAAATTTTATTTTTTTATTTTGTGTATGACTGAATTGTCTGCATGTGTGTAAGTGCACCTATGTCATGCAACACCTGTGGAGGTCAGAAGAGGGCATTGAATTCCCTGGAAATGGAGTTACAGATGGTTGTTAGCCACCATGTGGGTACTGGGAATCAAACCCAGGTTCTCTACAAGAGTGGCCAGTGCTCTTAACTGCTAAAACATCTCTTCAGTCCCTGAAGCGATTTTTGAAAACTCTTCTTCTTCCTCCCCTAAAGGAGAATTAAAGTCATATAATCTTAGCCTAGAGCACTATGTCAGCACAGTAATAAGAAAGGAGATTTTGAAACAGTTGTTGAAGTTTCAGAAAAAAAGTACCTAAAATACAATAGTGAAAACTGAATATAATGAAAATTGAGGTACAGTGGGATTAAAATAAAAGTTTTCAAAAAGCTACTGCATCAGCCTGCTTAACAGCACATTAAGGAACTAAATAAGTCTTGTCACTTCAGAGTAATGTCCAGCTCAACAATGTGGAGGGATTCAGCAGCCTGGCTGCGAGGCTGGACCTGCCTCCTTCTGCCATAAGGGACTAGAGGAGTGAATGGGAGGCTTCCTCCCTAAGAGGTAGAAAATATGGTCATAGCAGTGGGAGGAAGAAAGGCAAGCTGGCAGAGAACTAGATCTTGAGCATATATAAGGCAACCCAGGGGCTCTCTAAACTTACTGGAAAGAAGTGAGAACCACTGAGTTAATGCATTTAAGGACAGAAGCAAAAAGGTCTTTTTCTCTCTTCTATTAGGACTGCATTGTAAGGCATGATTCAGGAAGGCAGGACTCAATCATTTTAAAAGAATATGGTGATAAAATCAGAGTCATGTCTTGAATTAGTATTTGACATTGCAAGAGAGTAAAAGAATATGCTTACATTTAGATGTGCACACATACACTGTATGTATTGTACTTACATCCCTGTGTGTAGTACACAGACACACACTCTCACATTTGTGTAGATCTTGCTGATATGACAAGCCAGGTGGTGGATGGTAGGTGATTCCGTACTGTGTAGGGGAGACCAAGACAGAATTGTGTGAGTAGGGAATTGTAGATAAGTGTTCAGTTCAGAAAACGTCCTGCCTGAGATGAAAATGGAAGGCAGGCTGTGGACACAGAGTTATAAGCCTTAAAGTCATGGTCTCCAGTGAGCTCCCTCCTAAGACGAGATGACAGATGGAAAAGAAAAGCCAGGGTAACAGGATAAAAGCCAGGTAGTGGGAGTGGGCAGTATTAAAGAGCATGTGTACAAGTAGCAAAATGTTATAAAGAGATGATTTTTCACAATTAATAAGTGCTAATAATAGAAAAGAGAAAATGAAAAAGAGCTTTATTTACCAACAAGAAACACTTGGCTGGATATATGCTAGTCTGTGATAGATTTTCTTTTCTTTTCTTTCCTTTTCCTTTCTCTATTCCTTCCTTCTTCCTTCCTTCCTTCCTTCCTTCCTTCCTTCCTTCCTTCCTTCCTTCCTTCCTTCCTTTTTGAAGTCCGTCTGCCAAAGTCTATCAGCAGACTCCTGAGGGCTGGGATTAAAGGCATACAGTACCATGCCAGGCTGTATGATACATATTCAAATTTTAAAAATTTACTGAAACACATAGGCCTGGTGATACATGCCTTTAATTCCAGCAGAGCAGGTGAATCTCTGTGAGAGAGATCAAAATCTAGTCTAAACAGAAAGTTCCAAGCCAACTGGGGTTAAAGGGAGACCTTCTCTCAAGTCTATTGTTGTTCTCTTGGGCTGGGGAGATGGCTCAGTGGATAAAATCACCTACTACACAAGTAAAGGCCTAAGTATGAATGTACAGAATGCATGTGAAAGATAGACATATAGGGTGAGCATCTGTAATCTCAGTGCCCCTAAGAGAAGATGGAAGGCAGAGACGGGAGAATTCATGGAAGGTTGTAGTCCATCTAGCCAGTACACAGCGGTAAAACAATAAAGAGAGAAGTCTCAAACCTCAAACAAGCTGGGAGATGAAGATTGACACCTGAAGATGTACTTTGATTTCCACCTGTGCATCATGATACATTCACACACACGCATGTGCACACACACACACACACACACACACTCCTCTCAAACACATAATGACTTTGTTCAACCACCAACACTGCAATAGGTGTCAATTCTTCCCAGTGCCATATTCTGCCCATTCAGCAACTCTGAAATCTCTGTCAGTGATAGGATACTCCTACTTTACAAGCCCATGCTTTCATCAAAGTCTTCCTTCCGCTTTCCCCCTTTGCTTACAGTCTGTATAAAAGCCTGGGGTTGGGTCCTGAGCCCCCTACTTCACATAAGTTATACTTATGGGAAGTTCATTTTATAAGATGACAGCACAATTTAAACGCAACACCCTAATGACTGTATGCTGACAAGCATGAGGGAGATTGGCAAGAGATGCTCACCTTCTACATCAGCACAGCAATGACCTGTAAGCTATGTTCTATGCTTGGTGTCAACAATTCAAACCCCTGTCCTGGCCAAGACAGAAGAAGAAAAATCCACTTAGGTAATTTGTTTCTTATGTCTGTCTATTAAGCATCTGAAATCCTATTCTCTGCCTTTCTGGAACTTCTGTGAGCTAAATAAATTCCATTTTAGCTCAAATTAGCACGAGTAGGTTCAGTTGCTTATAAATAGCATTTATAGTAGAAAATCCTACCCACATTGGAAAGCGTTTGCCCCATAGAATTTGCCCACACATAACAAATCTGAATCTTGTGTTAGATTCTGCTAGGCACTAGAGATATAAACACATTTGGGACTTGTTCTCAAGTCGCTTAAAGTCCACAGGAAAAGGTAACAGTAAACCAGTAAAGATACCATACACCCCATGAGAGGAAGACCACTTTGGCATCATGGAGGTCCAATGGACAGGAAGTAGGACAGCAAGTTAGGAAAGACTTAAAGAAAATGATTTCTGAACCGAGTGCTTAAAGCAAATTAGATCAATTAATAAATAACGGGCTGACTATAAGGAAAAGTAAAAGATACAGGCCAAATAGGCTGTGGCAGTCTTCTATGTTTAGAAGTCCTCAAAGTATATTGAGCAAGGGAAGGAGTCTATGCAATAAACAGCAAGACTACAGAAACTGCAATCATGACTAGCATTAGTTGAGTGACTACTGATTCACTGTTCTATTTAACCTCACAATGCTTGTTCCTCGCTCCATTGCAGAACAATGGCTCTCATACTTGGTTTACGAATACAGAGAAGTGACTTGTCCAGGTTGTGCACCTACAGGGAGGTCAGAAGAAAGGAGTTTGTACCCCCTTAATCTAGTTCTAGAGTCCACACTGTACAAACAATTGGTGCATAATAATTGAATGTATCCACAGGACACAATGCAATATTTCAATAATGTGTGCATGAGTGTGTTCCACACTTCTGATGAGCGCACACTGCTGTAGTCTGCGCAGCAGTGCAGACAGAACATCATATCCCATGCTAAGTAGCTTGGGCCTGGTGCTTTGGCAGCATTACAATGTGTAATAATTGGCCTTTTTTTTGTATAAACTGTGTTTAAAGAGTAGACGGTAGGTGGAGAAGGGGGAGTAAGGCAAGAAGAGCTGACTACACACATGCACAATCATCCTCTCTCTCTCCCTCATTCTTGCTCTCTCTCTCTCTCTCTCTCCTCCCATAGGCCTCCACTTCATCTCATCC
The DNA here is from genome assembly GCA_035773235.1 of Eospalax fontanierii. NCBI lineage: Eukaryota > Metazoa > Chordata > Mammalia > Rodentia > Spalacidae > Eospalax > Eospalax fontanierii. The sequence goes on along the minus strand of CM069528.1, from coordinate 71,972,671 downwards.
AGTATAACAATAAAGGAAGTTTTCAAAAGACTGATTTGAAGGCAATGAAGAAACAGCAACTCTAAACTCTCAGCCGAGTATATTAGGTAGATTGGGTCAGAACTGTGGCTCCCAACTTAGCAACAGCTTGATGACCCAAGCAACTCACTTACCTTCTTTAAGCTTCAGCCAAGCAACTTACTTACCTTCTTTAAGCTTCAGCTCTCCTATAAAAGCAAAGGAACAGAATGAAAATTGCTCTTCTAAAACTCTGGGGATGGAGCCAAATGTGTTTCCACAATTTCAATTCTTTGATTATATAATAGACTGGTAGTTGCATGTTACATATATTATATAACATGCCAAGCAAGGTCTCAGGCAGTCCTCTATAATAAATCTATTAATAACTCTGTAGAAAAATATCTGGACATGCACACCAAGAATAAATTAAAACTATAGCTGGTGGAACATGCCTGTAATCTCAGTACTTGGAAGGTAGAGGCCAAAGGATTAGAAGTTCAAGAACAGCCTCATCTACATAGCAGGTTAGAGACCATCCTGACCTATATGAAACTCTGTTTTAAACAAAAATTCCTTATAAATAATTTCATAATATTTACATAATAATCTTTCTTAGATTTTTCTCATCAGATTTCAGTTTGGGTTAACTGGCACACACTTGTAATACCAACTCCCCTGGGGGCAAGTACAAAGTCAATAGAATGAGTTGAGCACTCATGTGGGCAATTTAGCAAGATCCTGTTTTTTTTAAAAAAATATTTTATTTATTATCTTTTATGTGTATGAATTTATTGCCTGCATGTATGTAAGTGCACCCATATTGTGCAATGTCTGCAGAGGTCAGGAGAAGGTGTTGGATTCCCTGGAACTGGAGTTATGGATGGTTGTTAGCTGCCATGTGGGTTCTTGGAATTGAATCCATGTCCTCTGCAAGAGCTCTTAAGCACTGAGCCATCTCTCCAGCCCTACAAGATTCTGTCTTCAAGTAAAAAGTATAAAAGGGCTACGTAATAGGTACTAGAGCACTCGCACAACACATGATGCCCTATGTTCAATCACTAGCACCATATAACAGAAAAATGAGCGAGAAAGAGAGACAGGGAGAGTGAAGAGGAAGAGAGAAAAATTTGTATTTCCAAATTCTGGGTGAGGATTTTCTTCTGATACCACTTGCTTTGGAGTTGTGGGGGTTACATGGGAAAATGTGTACAAAGCACTTAGGGTCTGTAGCTCCCAAGACCCAGGATCCAGGTACCAAGGCCAGAAGCCTCAACGTATCAGCTCAAGGAGAATGTCTTAATCTGGACATGGTCACACATGCCTGAAATCCCAGCACTGGGAAGGCACAGGCAGGCAGATCTCTATGAGATCAAGACCGTTCTTGTCTACATAGCAAGTTCCAGGCCAGCTGGGGCTACAGGGAGACCTTGTCTCAAAAACATCAAAAAAAAAAAAAAAGAAAGAAAGAAAGAAAGAAAGAAAGAGAGAGAGAGAGAGAGAAAGAAAGAAGAAAGAGACTTCCTTTCATTGAAGCCATTGAAGCCATGTTCCTTCCTCTCTTTTACATGAGTTGTGATCTTTGCTCTCTCTTTTTCAGCATCTTCTTGCCAATTCTAGTCAGTCATTGAGCAACGAGAGCCCTCATTAAGTTTCAAATTCTTCTAAAAATATGTTATTTACTATTTTTATTTTATGAGTGCTCTTATTGTATGAGTGCTTTGCCTCCATGTATGTAAGCACACCATGTGGGTGCAATGTCCACAGAGGCCGGGAGGGGTGGTCGGATCCCCTATAACTGGAGTTAGGGATGGTTGTTAACTGCCATATGGGTGCTGGGAATGGAACCTGGATCTTCTGGAAGAACAGTAAGTGTTCCAAACTGTTGAGCCATCTCTCCAGTACCCAAGTTTCAAGTTCGTAAGGTGGGTGTTACATGCCATTTCCACCCAACCCTTTCAACTTGACACATAGGCTTGTTTATGCAATGCCATTTCTGAGAGGTTCATCGCACCATAGGGGAAAGTCCCTTGTATCTGCAATGTTCTAGAGGGATATGGATGTGAGTGGTGCATGTGTGTGCCACTGTGTGTGCTCCCTGCTCAGGCGCTGGTAAAGGTCAGAGGTTGATGTTGGGATGTCCAGCCCTAATTACTTTTTCATGTTATTATTTTAAATTTTTGAAACAGAGTCTTTCACTAAACCTTATTCTTATCCATTTTCAAGGATGGCTGGCCAGTGAGTTCCAGTGATTCACCTGCTTTTCTCCTCCATCTCTGGTTTTATAGGCATGTACCACTGTGCCTGGCTTTTAACTGGACCTTGGGGATCTGAACTCAGGTCCTCGTGCTTGTGTTAACTTGAGCCATCTCCCCAGAATCACAATATTTTAAATATTTTTTTCTTTCTAATCATGTGTATTTGTGTGTATGTCTACATGTGGGTATGTGCATGTGAGTGCAGGTGCCTGTGGATGCCAGAGGCATCAGATCTTAGAGATGGAATTCTAGGTGGTTGTAAACTGTGGGCCATGGGTGCCAGGAACTGAAATAGGATATTCTGCAAGAACAGCATGCATTCTTAACCACTAAGCTATTTATCCAGCTTCAATTTTCACAATAATCTTAAAGCAAAATATTGTTAAAATCAGAAAAAAAAACGATGAATAGAGAAAACAATGAGAAGAAAAGAAATGCCAGGAAAAGAATCACACACACACACACACACACACACACACACACACACAACACGCACACATGCTCGTGCGCGCACGCATACACCTGAGCTAGGCAATGGCCAGCAAGAAGGTGGAACGTACTGAGTGCATGCTATGAACCAGACAGAGCACCAGCAAGCTACCTACCTGCCCTAACATCGGCCCCTCTTCTCCAACCCTCCCTTCTACTCCTTGGGCTTTATCTGAGCTCTGCTAAATGCATTATCCCTATCCTCCCATAAAAATGGATCTCTATCTTTCTCTCCTATTGGACACTACCATCTCAGCCAGCCAGACTGACATGCAGGTAATATCTGCAAAAGGCTGGTGGTTCTGTTCAACAGAGACCAGGAAAGGTGATTCTTACCACACTCCCCAACCAAGCCACCAATGTACTTGACTCAGACGGCCTTCCTAGGCTAGCTAGCCATCAGATCCAGGAGCAGAGTGATAACAGATTGCCTGTTAGCAACGAAAGGTAGAAGTCCTTCTTTATTATCAAGACCAGCAATTTCTAAATCCTGATTGAGCATTAGACTGACTCTGGAAGAGTCCTAAAATGTAGACTTCTTTGCCCCATCCCCAGTGATACTGAGGCTGTGGGTTGCAGTGAAGGCTGCGAGTCTGTGCTTTATTATGCTCCCCCAGATGATGCTGGTACAAAGGTGGTCTGGGAATCACTGACTGGAGAAAGTCAAAAAACACAAATGATGGACAAATCAAATAATTCTGGGCAATTTAAAGATTTGTGGCCACACTGGGAAAAGAAAGCAAATAGCCTTAGAATAGTAATGCAAACCGCTATAATAAGTTTTCTCTATTCGCCTTTGTACAAATGACAGCTGGAGAAAGTGTGAAATTATAAAACGTGAAGCCTACAGTCAGGTGGAATGGCGAATGAACACTGGGCATTAGAAGACGCTTTCTGGAAATTTTTAACACAGACTTGTTACTGGTGCTTCACCCCCTCTGCCTCCCTCCCATTCCCCTGCCGCCCTCCCCTCTCCTTCTCAAGTAAAGGCTGCTTTCAGTTCCATGATAACACTTTGAAAATCAAACAGGAACCAGAAAATTACTTTTCTGGTTAGCATCTGTGTGGCAATATGTTTACTGCCTTGATTCAGCCCAGAGCAACTGCCAGGAAAACCAAAAAAGAGGGCAAGAACTCTATTCATCTAATTACTTCTGCAGAAGAAAAATGTGTTAATTAACTGACCTTAATAATTCATATATCTCTGCACTGAAGGATCATTAGATTTGCATGCAAGACCTGGCATCTGAATGAAGGATCATCGGAATGATCTCATACAGCCTCATTTTAGAGAGGTGATCTATTTTTGTTTTCTCAGGAACAAATCTACCACTTCCAACATGATTGAAGAATCTTTCTGCAAATTATGGGTTGGCTATAATACCTTGATTCCTCTAATTTTCTTGAGCTCCTCTAGGGGATGGGAAATATTTTTAGAATCACAACAGCCTAACACATTAATTGGATTTCATTATGCTGGCTGCTGATTGGAACATTATACAGTAAAGGGGACTGTGACTATGTGTGTCCTCTGCAGACTTCCAAATCAGAAAGAGGTGGGACACTGAGGTGGTTTGCTTTTGGGGGAAGTTAATAGAATGATTCAAGTCACAGATCCCTACCAAATAAGCTGCTGCATTGAAACTGGTGAAGAAAGCAGTTCATCAGTCCACAGCTTTAAGTTGATGTAGAGGAGAGAAATGATACTGACAGTGTTAGTTCTCAAAATAGTGGACCCAGGTCTATATACAGTCTATATCTGTCATTTCCAGTCCACAGACAGGAAGGAGAGATTGATTCTGGTGCATTTGCAAAGGAGACAAAGACAAATGCATTTTCAAAAGCATTTATAAATCTCACCAGCATCATAGATGGAGGGGCACATGCATGAAAGATGTGGGTCTGTTTTATAGAAAACAGAGGGTGGTAGCAATTTTTCCAGTCCATCAGTGGTGATGACAGAGATGCAGCTGGCCATGGCACTAGGGGCAGAACACCTGCCCCCTGGCAGCAACTTGGGCCCATCAGGCCAAGGCTATCACTGCATTGTGTAGCCACAGCTGAGCCCCAGAGCCAGCAGCAGGGCCAGAGGACATCCACCTACAGGAGACCTTGCCAGAGCCCAAAAGCACTGCCAAAATCAAGGGCTTCCAGGAAGTTATGTGTTCAATTACTGCCTCCGCATGCTTATATGTTCTCAGTGTCTCAGAATGGGACATTACTTAGAAATAAGGTCATTACAGATACAGTGGAGAAAATATCATGATGAAGTTGAGTGGGACCCTCATTCAATACAAGTGTTTTGACATAAGGAATGTCACATAAAGAAAAAGACTTGTTCACAGGAAAATGCTATGTGCTGCTTTGAGTTTCTGTAACCAGCTGAGAAACTGCTAGCAGTTAGAAAGGCAGCCTGGAACAGACCGTCCCCCAGCACCGTCTGAGGGAGTGTGGCTCAGCATAGCACGTTGACTTCAGACTTGTGGCCCTCTGAGCCATGAAATAATAAATGTAGGTTGTTCTAAGACACCTAGATTCTGGGACTTTGCTCTGGCACCCTTGGCAAACTTATTTATGGGACCAGAGAAGAAGCTTGACTCTAGGCATCGTTCAAAGCCCTGCCGTCAGACCAGAGCCAGCTGGCCTACTCTCAGAAGCCTAGTTCTCCAACCAGAAAGTAAAGTTGCATGCATAGCACCTCTTGGTAGGTTTGCCATGAAGGTTAAATGAGGTTATTCTGGCAATGTGGTTAGCCTCATGCCCGGTAAATGGTCAGCGTTCAGTAGAAAGACTTAGCTATGACGAAGAGGTGGCATGATCAAATTAGCAAAGGAGCGGAAACAGTAGACATCCATTTGCAGTCCTTTCCCTCCTGGGTTTCACTTGTGATAGACACTTCCATCATGGTGGTTAAGGTTATTTATATGCATGGCTGCGTCACTGACGTCACTGCTGCTCTCAAATCCTCTCCATATCATTGCGTCCCGAAATCACACGTGACTTTCAAGGGCCGACAGCTCTATCTCTGCCCCTTGCTCATTCGGCACCTCTATCCGTGTCCACCCACACCCTTCATTAACAGGGAAATGCCTTTCCCTCCTCGTCCTTTCCATTGGCTCTGCCCACCTCCAGCAATACATTTTCCTTGCTTCCTGGCGGCTCTGTCCGGAGTAGCCTCCCACTGCAGGCTCCCCTCGCCTTTCGTTATGCCCCCTCTCGATCTACTTTCCCCTCAAAAAATCCATCCACCTCTAAAGACAATGAATGAAAACTGGAGGCAGATTCTCACTTATACCTAAAAATCAATTGCTTTCTGACCCCAATCCACTTACAGCTGACAAAAATAAGCTTTTCAAATACAGAATGAGGCATATTAATACAACCCCTCCTTGCTGCATCAGGAGATGTTTCCCCTAAAGTCTGCAGGGAAAGGTCTGTATAGATTCAGGAGGGAAAGCAGCTGGAGCAGTGGCCTGGTCCTCCTTATCTCCTCTGCCCTGCAAGAGTATCTATTAGGTATTTCAGTGGAAAGAGAGAGGTGGAGGACTACAGTCATTCATCTGGAAACCCACAGCAGGAAACCCACACTACTCAGGCAAGGCCTTCTTCCCTCTACCACTGGAGTCAGTCTTCAGGAATTTTCCCCAACTTGTTTCAGAAGCAGCATTCAGGGCAGGAGCTGAATCAAGCACAGACTTTCTCTTTACCAACATCTCCATGTCCATTAACAAGTAGATAGTAGATCTTATTTTTGCCTTCCAACACCCATTATTATTATTATTATTTGAGGAACCATTTCTTACCTGTTCCACAGTAGTCATATGAGGCAACTGAATAAAAACCACATGCACAAAAACACACAGTGCACTATAGTACCCCATCCCCTTGGAAACAGTGATTAGTATAAGAATAGACACATGGCCTAAGGAGGCCAATCCCTAACCCTAACCCTAACACTGTAGACATAAGGACACAAGTCCAGAGACAGGCCTTCTCCCTTTGATTGTTAAATAGTAAGGTTATTTATGTAAAAGTTCCATTAGCTATTTTCCTTACTACCTCAAGATCTCCCTGCAGTTAGTGAGGAATAATAAATGTAAGATGTAAGACACATACACACACACACACACGCAAGCACGCACGCACGCACACACACGTACACACACGCGCGCCATAGCAACATCACTAAAGTCAAGCTTCAGACTATATCCACTCCACTCCACACTCCCTTCTGTCAGGAAACTTTTTTATTTAACTCAACTGGAGTCCTAGCAGTTGTGTCTACAGGCTTGTTTGTACCTGTGTGGTAGTGTCTACAGTTAGCCCTCAGCATCTGTTCTGTGTTACTGCTGTTTAATCATTTTGATCAGCATCACTGATTTCAGCAGAGAAGTCTTGACCCATCAGAGTGGGTGGCTGGCAGTGCAAAGCAGGCTGTGGGTGGGCGGACTCTGTTCTCTGTGTGCTGTGCTGGCCTCTTCGCCGTTCCTCCTCCTCTGCCTCCTACTTCAACAGAGAAACTTGAAAGACCTAAAAACTCATTCGCTCCTCTAAAATGTGAAAAAGAGAAGCGCAGGGGCCGAAGTAAGCTCTTTATTACTTATTTTGTCTTCGCCAGTCTCCTGCTAGAGGCTCTTCACTAAGAAAAGATATAAGACCTCATGAGCATGTGCCACAGAGAGGAGTCTAGACAGCTCAGGAAAGATAAAAAATACTGTTCAGAAGGGTAAAAGCCTCAGGATAGAACTGGGTAGTCTTCCAGGGAGGATGCCAATAGAAGAACAAGTGGACCTTTCTTATTTCCAGGGGACTGACTTTGAGTAGGAAGTTTCTGAGCAGCCCAGATGTGATGGACTAAATTGCATCTCCCTAAATTAATACATTAGAATTCTACATTGTGATATTGCTTTAATATGGAGCCTTTGGCAAATAGTTAGACTAAATGAGGCTGTGAAGCAGGACCTCCGTGATGAGATTAATGCCCTTTTAAGAAGAGACATGGGAGAATTTGCTCCCCTGCAAACCTTACCTCCATGCAAATCCATAGGGAGAGTGTCCATCTACAAGCCAAAGAAGGCGGTCTCTCCCTGTTCTGTGCTGGTATCTTAATGTTGGTATTCTGGGGTCTATAGCTGTGAGAAGATAAATTTCTGTTGTTTAAAGCATGAAGTCTCTTATATTTTGCTGTGCTGTCTAGGGTTGACCTGAACTCGTGCAGCCAAGAACCTGTTGCGTAGGTGTGGATACTGAGGCACTGGGGCAAAGTGAAAATACTGCAAAGGCAGCTGTGAAGGAAGCTTGGCCTCCTGACCTGCAGAGAGCTGCTACCCACCGACAATTGTGCTGAGTGGCCCCAGGTTGTCAGCAGGTTTATTCTACGAAGGATCCTCAGTGGATACACAGTGAAGGACTTTATGGCACACTCCTGATCAGGCAGACACTTCAACTCCTCAAGGATCCTGACACTCTGCCCTTCGCATGGCCTGATGTAGCTTCTCTACCACCAGCTGATGTCATGCCTCACCTCAGGGGCCTAACTTGTTTAGAAGATAGATAGTTATGTGAAAGACAGAGGAACAAGAGTGGCCTCTCTCTGGGTTTTTCTCATTTATGAACCTTATGAGCCCCCAAGTATTCCAGGCCTTGGCCTAGATGAGGACCATGTAATAACAAAAATGTAGTTTTGAGAGAGCCTAACAAAACCAAACTCCAAATCCTCCCCTGTGGCTTCATATGCAGGTCAGCCCATTATTTCCCCAGATTTTACACACCAAGGGTCAGGTTGGTTCTTCTGAGTCAGAGAAGTTCCCTCCGTCTTTTGGATGGAGGGGGCCAGTACCTCTCTACTATCTCTAAATGTATATCTGGTCTAATGTGGTTCAACTCACTAAGGGAATGGCTGTCAGAGTTTTTAAAAAGTCTCAGGAATGCTGCCTATCAGGGAAGCGGTTATGTAAGTGGAAGCAAGTAGATGCACCAGAGAGTGATTTGTTGGGTACTTCAAGCCGGATACAGTTGAGTCTGTGTTCCAACCCAGGCTTTGTGGCACAGATACGCAGTTACTAATAGCATTAGGCTAGGACCCATTAATGGAATTTTCATTGGGTGGCTGGGAGAAGCAGGTGGGAGAGTCAGTAGCACTCTGCAGAGCACAAACTGGATGATCGCAGTGGCTGGTTGTCTATAGATATGATAATGCTTGACTAGTGACCACCAGTCCTGGGGAGAGGATGCACCAAGCTGGGGGTCAAAATTAATGGGAAAGTTTCTTGTTACTCATCGGACCACTACACTTGACTTTCCGAGTTTCCGTCTCAGTAGGCACTTAAGGCTCTACTTTTTCCCTTTCCAGGAATCACTTAGCCAGTCTGTGCTCACCAGTAATGCAGACATCCAACAGCGGGAGTGGTTTGCCATTGTTCAGGAGAAAGAAAGACTCAATGTACTGTCTTCCTAGGACCCAGGAAGGAAAGAGCACATTGTCACTGTTGCCAGGCTCATGCCTTAAACCATCACAGTATCGCTCTGAGAGCCTGTGTGTGTTTGCCTTCCTGACCCCAGGAGCACCTGCTTGCAGCTTTATGGCATCCCATTTCTATCCCTGGCCTGGGCTCTTGCTTAACTTACAGCTCTGCTGCCATCATCAGGAAGTCTCCAGTCTAAGGCAATAGCAACTTAATCACTGTGTAGAGGCAGAGCCAGGGTCTTGAGAAAATTCATCTGCTGGGAGGAAGTGTAAAGTACAGACATATACCCAGGAGAGGTATCTTAGCTCTGTTAACCCTCCAGGGCATTTTTACAAGGAAAAATGAAAAGCAACTTGATGCCTTAGTTAAGGGATAATACTAAAACAAAGTTTCCTGAGTCCACTAGAGAAATGAACATTTCCAAGTTACTGCAGAAACCAATTGAGATCTGTATGCCATGAATATAGATAAAGGCTGAATTTCTGAGACTGTGAACTGAAAGTGAGTAAAAATACCATTCTGAGTGAAATAAACCTCAACAATGTTCATTGGTTTCATTGACAGAAATTAATTCACATTTATGTGGTGAATAAAACTTTCCCACAGGGTGAAGGAATGACTGCGGTAAGGTGACATGTTATTAGGGACACTGAAGAGCCATTCTCTAAATGCCTAGTCATTTAGAGGGCTCCTCAAAGGTCATTTCCTGATCTCAGACTTGCCAGGCAGTGAAAAGAGCTGTTCCTGGAAACTCTATCTACCCCCCCGCCCTTTCTCCAGGGTCTGTATGACACCAGCTGAACTTCTCACCTCTACCACTGGCCCCAGCTTCTCCTATGGATACAGATTGAGCCACCTTGGCCACTACTACCTTTCTGAGGTCAACTAACATTATAGGATGTTGAACTGTCATCTCAAACTCCAAAACTGTCAACATTAGCATTTCCTCCTCCTGTTATCTTCCAATCCAGGCCTTTTGGCTTCATTTCTTTCCAAAAGCACGGCAACTCTCAGTCACCCAGGCTTACCATCCAGCTGCTTATTACCTTTCCTTCATTAACTTTTCCCTTGAGACCACCAAGTAGAATTGTTCTCACTTTGGAGAGATTGGGCATTTTCCCTGGCCTTCTAGGAGTCAATCTCTAGGTCCTTGTAATGAATGCCTTGCTTGATAAGTGTCTGTTTGTTTCCCTGGGAGATTTGGCCCACAGCTTGGAAAGTCAAGCATAGCAATCCAGTGAGTAAACAATCTATCAGTGTAATGATTGTAGGGGTGTCTGTTCAGTATCCAGAGAGGCTAGTGACTGAAGGACAGTTATGAAAACTGTCCTCTGTATTTACAGGATCAGGCCCCAGTAAGAACTCTGGACACTAAGGCTTTTATGACTGTCCCTAGTTGCAGCATTCCATGAGCATTGTTACATCACACTGCCAGGAGTATTCACATGGTCCATGACCACACATGACACAGCTGTAAGACACTGTTTAGAATTGTTTCGGACTCTCATCTGCGACTCTCTTCCCCTGGCTGATTTTCACCTGTGCTTTCATTGTCATAAACCATAGGAGTTAATTGAGTGTAACAGCTGTCAATGAGTTCCAACAGTCCTTTCTATTAATTATCAAACCTCGGGTGACATGTCCCTAACCCTGGAACTTGCAATTAATCAACATTAGAAGTAAGGATGATCTTAGATTAGGGAGCATCAGTAACTTCACACCCACTGTCTCCATAACTGAATTGACACACAGGGCTTGCTTATTATTTGATAATCTAAAGAGGAAATTTTAAATTCTGTAACACTAAGACTATAAGCCTCTTGAGGGAAGAGGCTATTTCTTAGTCAGTTTGTGGTTTTTATTGTTGTTTATTAGTTTTTTTTTGTTTATTTCAGGTACTTGGGCTCCATCAGGTGATTTGTAATTTATTTTTAAGACAATGAAATAGTCAATTTGTCTTCCCATAGCAAGTGGTTCAAATTCACTGTAATGTGGAAATTTATGTGAATAAACAGGTTCATGATATCAGAAAGGGCAAAGGGAGTTCATTACCATTTACTCTCAGTAGGCAAACATAGCTGGGTCAGTTCTGGCTGATTGGGGCTGTTCTTTCTCTTATTTCAAGTTTATGTATAAGCTACCACCCCCAAGCAATGGCTTACAAAGGTGTAGATTGGAAATCAGATCTATATTTTCAAATGGCCACTGAACTTTTAATACCAATCTCAAGATTTATTCAGTATCATCAGGGTAGAGCTTATTGACTTCCCCATCCACAAGTCTCTCTCCTTCCAGTCTTCCCCCACTGCAGTGAACAATGTTGTCATCCATCCAGTGACTCAAGAGAGAAAACAAGAGATCTTTGATTTCCCTCCATTTCACATCCCTCCATCTGATTATTACCAAACCCAGTGGATTCATCTATAGTCTCTCCATGCCCAGACCTATTCCTCCAGAAGATTGTAACCATCTCTCAACAGCTGTCAAACTCCTGCTTACTGATCTTCCTGCTTCCTCTTGGCAGTCTCCTATCCACTCCTACTCCACATGTTCTGTAGAGTTCTAGGTCACCTGTGGGTGGAATCTAACTATCCTGAAGTTTCCATGTTGTAAGAATCCCAGATCACACATAAAGAGTCACATGTAAGTAATGCAATTGATAGTCTCAGATTTCAGGCATGTGAGTGGGGACACCTATCATGAGTCCACTTCCCAACCATCTGAATCTTTCTGGCAAAGATCCTAGATACTGTGTAACACAGAACAGACCTCATTGTGTCTTTTCCACAGCAGAGGATATGTTTGAGCAGACAGCGGTCTGGTAAAATTATGCCACTGTGATCCAAGGCACTTTATTACCCAACACCTGTAATTAATACAGCTTTCTTGATTACCCTTGAGTAATGTGAATTAGGTTTCCACCGTTTAGATTTCTATAGCATCTTGCATGTCTCCCATCTCAATGCCCATACTGAATGGTCATTGCAGCTCACACATCTGAGACTGAACACTAGATAGTAACTCTATGAAGGAAGATTATGTACCTACATAATCTCAGCACTCTTCAGAGTGCGTGGCACAAAACAGGCCATAAATAATAATTTTCCTACAAATCTTCAGTAAGAGAGTACCTTACCTATCTGCTAAAAGCATTCGCACAACAGGAAAACACAACTCGGAATATACTGTAATTCCGGCGTGCTCGTCACACAGGAAAGCTGCTCTGAGTCATACAGGGTTAACATGTGCCTAAGGTCAGATCTATTTCAAAATGAGCTTGAAGTCTGAAGTTTTATTAAAGGAAGAAAACCCCTGCACTGGAAAAAAATATCTAGATAGCAAGAAAGTTAAGAAGCTCAGGCTCTGACTCTAGGTGGCAAATGATATGGATAGAGAATGTTTGACATTAGAAGGACTCAGGGAGAAAAACAATGTCTGACTGACCTTTATCTAAGGCATGAAATTAATTATTAACCATAGAGCCTGACCCAAATCTATTGAGGCTAGAGTTGAATCCCGATGTCAACTGGAGTTTTTATAGTGCTCAAAAGATCCAGGAAAAAGGACTGGGGTGTCACACAGGGAACAGGTAAGAAAAACAGCAGGATTCATCTATTAGATACAGAAAAATCAAAGGTGTTTAGGAAAAGACCAAAGTTTTATTCAGAGAAATTAGATGGAAATGTGAATACTTGAATTCTTTGATAAAATGAAAGCCTATAAAAACGAATATTAATTGCATTTCCTGTCTAAAACTGGAGGTAATGGGTTAAAAGTGTGTTCTGTCATACAGAAAATAATAATTACTATCAACACAGTAACATTCAAATTAATTAGATGAGAGAGTCTGAGGATTAAAATGAAATTTTCTAAGATAAAAATTTTCTGAGATGCAAAGTAGAAATTCAATAACAACCATTTTGTCAGAAAATAATACTTTTTGGCATGTTCATATATCCATATTTCTCAGAATATAAATGTATAAAGGAAGTTGTTAGCAACATACTCAGTTCTTACAAGTGCAAAGGTAGCATGCTCACAAAATGCATTTTATCACCAGAGGACAAGGGTCTTTTAGAGATTCGCCATAAGTCTTTACAGAGACAAGAGTGAAATTTGAATGTAATTTTGTGTGTTATGCAAAACGCATACAGAATATAAAATTCAGTAAGGGCAGAGGGTACAAAAGCACATGAAATATCTATGATATTTATATAACATAAACATATTCATGATATAAAATACACACTGAATATTTTAATAGATTTGTTTAATGTCTGGGACTTATTTTCTGAAATTTGGAAAGCTATGAGCAGTTTTATCTGAGACCTACTTCAAATGTACTTTCCTAATTTTGTACCAACCCCCCAATAAATCTATTGAACTGGTATGTGGTGTTATAGAATCACTTTCTATTTTAAACCCAGTTCTTAATTAAATTATTTTCCCTCCTCCCAACCTTCTGAGATGTAAGACCATGGCAAAATTCTGCCACCTAGTGGTCAAATTCGTTTTTCTTTATTTTTGCATCCATATTTGAATTTAGACTACATTAGTGGTTGGCTCTTAGCGACATACATAGATCACTTCTAAAACTGCTTTTAACAGAATAACCCTTAAAGTGCTTTCAAAGGAAAGTCTGTAAATGTTAGCGCTAAACTTCGGCAATATTAGCACTTTTATAGAAATGTTAACTACTGTGAGCTGTGGAGGTCTACTGTCACCCTTACAACTTTCTTTCATTTTCATGAGTATTAATGAACATCAAAACAGGCATCCATGGATGACTCAAATCATGGTTTTAACTCCCTGGGTCTAGTAGAATGGTAATTCCTGACCACCTCTGACTACAGAGTCATTCAAATGGAAAAGGTTGTGTATCTTTTCTTCCCTCAAATCTGTGAAATAAGGTCTCATTCTTTTCAGAAATTTTGATATTGTGTTTTTCTTATAATTAGGTTATAATTATTCTATGCTTATTCATGGATATGGATTGTGTGTGTGTCTGTGTGTGTGTGTGTGCATTATATACATGTGTGTCCAAATGTGTGAGGGTGCTCTTGCTCATGTGTACAGAAGTAGAGGACAGAGGTCAATATAGAATGTCTCCCTCTATCACTGTTCACCTTATTCCCTTGAGACAGGGTTTCTTGGTGAATCTAGAGCTCACCATTTTGATAGGCTGGTTGGCCACCAAGCTCCTGGGATCTGCCTGACTCTGTCTCCCTCCCACCTCTCTGGTCCCCAACACACTAGTGTTACAGAAGGTTGCATCAACATCTGTATTTTGCGGGTAGGTGCTAAGGATCTGAACTCAGGTTCTCTTGCTTATGTAGTAGACACAAGATATAGGGATACAGATTTCTTGATGCACTGTTCAGTTCAGGCTACCCGACCAAAGACATAATCTGAAAGGCCTGAAAGCTGCTGTAGAAAATGACCACAGATCAGACTAGGGCAAAAAAGGAGGAAACCAAGAAGCCATGAAGTCAACTCTGAAATAAAACATACTAATAATTACTCTGGAGAAGAATTCAAATACTATCAAGTATTAAATGCTTTCTCAATTCCTAGTGATTCAGATATACTAGGGCACCCTTCACATCCACTTATAAAAGTCTCTTGGTGTTGTATAGATCTATAGTTTCCTCTCTGCTGGGAGAGACCACGTTCTAAATGTGATTGACAGTACACTAACCAATGACTTAAGAGGGGAGGTCTAGTGGAAGCATAGGGAAGGCTGGGAAGGAGAGAGGCATCGAGGCCCCAGGGCTCCATCTTGGGCGTGTATTTCAGAGGTGGGGTAACATGATCAAAATGCAAGCTCTGCCATAGGAAATCTCTGTCTCTCTGTCCGGGGATGAATCCTTTGTAAGTAACCTGGAATAAATTAATTTCTCTAAGACAGCATTCTCTGTCTGCTCAATCAGTTCAAACCTAGGGGTGGAGGGGGTGGGGCCGAATGCTGGCCTCACTTTAAGATAATTCATAATACACTTGGGTATACGGACAAAATATTTGGCTAAATAAATGCCTGATATGACCCTATGTAAGCAGAATTTCTTATTTTAGGATAAAACATTACACTGAAAGAAGAAGTTCAAAAAAAATCAAAGTGCATCAAGAAATAAGACACAGATTCAGAGCCTAGTCTGCTGCCTGCCAGGGACTCTCCAGTTACCCCATGTGGCCCTGAGACCCAGATGAATTGCCTGCACCTCACTGTTGTCACACCAAAGCCCCATCACTGCTCTTGGCAGGGACCACCACCTTCTCCTAGCCACCTCTCTCCCTTTGGGATTCACAAGACTCCATTCCAATCCCCACCAGAGACTCTCTTGTTACCCCCCATGGCCTACAGATCCAGGTAGGCTGCTGTCTATCCTCTCTCCATCACCCCAAAGCCTGACTATCTCCACTTGCCAGGGATCATCACCTTCATCTGGTCTCTCTTCTTCACTTTGTAGTTCACCAGATCCCAGCCTAATTCCCACCAGTGACTATTTCACCTGCTGGGAGATCCTTTGCTCTCCCTTCAAGACTCACCAGAGTCCTATTAGCTACCTAATAGGCTGGGACTCTACAGATATTTCATCTAGCTTTGAGATTCACAATCAGTCAGCATGTGCTGCGGCTCCAAGATCCTCAATCAAGCCACCTCAGGGACCAGACTGTAGCTGTTAAGCAGAAGATTGAGGACAGAGGTTGTTGCTCTTCATACCAGGCAAACAGAGGAAACTGACATCTCTGCTATGAACTAACTCCAGCTCCTGAACATTATAAACACCTGTGCTGAAAGACCATGTCTAGAACTATAAAAGAAAGAAAAACTCAAACTCCAGAGTACAAATACCCAATGTAGAAATAAAAACAACGTGAAAAACTAAAATAGCATGCCTCCTCAAAAAATCACAAATCCCATAATGAAAATGACCTGGAAGTACTTCCAGAAAAGAGTTAAAAAGAATTAGTACAGCTACAGTTAAATAACTTAAAGGCAAAGATGAGAATTCAACCCAAGTATTGCACACAGAGACCAAAATGCTGAAGAAACTGAAATAATGCTGCAAATGAAAAACTCAGTTAAGGCAAGTTTTTAAAAAAGCCTCAGTGGAAAGCCTCACTAACAAAATGTATCATATTGGAAGTGGAGAATAGGGGCTGGAAGACAAAGTAGAGGAATTATCACTTAGTAAGGGTCAATGAGAAGTCTTAAAAGAGGTGTGACAGAAACATGGGAGAGTTTTGGATACCATGGATGTAGAAGAAGGAGCATATCACAGAGAAACATAGAAAATGCCTTCAGTAAAATCATAGAAGAAAAATTCACAAATGAAGAGAAAGCAATGCCCATCATGTACAAGGTTTCTATAGAACATCAAACAGATAGGACTAGAAAAGAAATTCCCCCAGGACTTATTTTATTTAAAGCATTAAAAACATGGACTAAAGAAAATTTGTTGAAAGCTCCAAGAAAGGTCAAGCCAAATCTAAAGGTGGAACCATTAGGATAACACCTGATTAATTAACAGAAACCTTTGAAGCCTGAAAGACCTGAAAAGATGCATTCCAAGATCTGAGGGAACACAATTGTCAATGGAGATTATTTCACCCAGAAAAACAATCTGTTGAAATGCAAGGAGAAATAGTCCTGGAGGCAGAAATAGCATGCTGGAGGCAGAGACAAGCAGGATTTCTGTGAGATTCTGGTCAGCCTGGTCTTCTTAGTTTGAGGCTAGCTGGGGTTACAGGAAGACCCTGCTTCAAAAGGCCAAAATTAAATTAAATTAAGTAGAAATTTAAAAAAAGACTTTCCACTATAAAAGCAAATTAAAGTCTCATCATCTTCTCTCCTTGGGACTAGGATAGGAACAATGGCTCAAGAATCATAACTGAAATTCAAGAAAATAAAAATATATGACTGAATGAAAAGACAAAGATAATTCAGAATTTTTAGAAAATATATTTTATTTATTGTTATTTTTCATGTATGAGTGTTTTGCATGCATGTATGTAAGTACATTCGTGTTGTGCAGTGCCTGCAGAGGTCAGAAGAGGGCATAAGATCCCCTGGAATTGGAGTTACAGATAGCTGTTAGATGCCATGTGGGTGCTAGGAATTGAACCTGGGTCTTCTGCAAGAGCAGCTAGTGATTTAAACTTCACAGTCGTCTCTCTAGCCCTGACAAGTCAGGATTTGAAAAGTACATTCATGAAAGAGATAAAAATAGTTAAGAAAAGCTGAAATGGAGATGGGATTGACAGTTTCAACAAGTTAGCTAGAAAAGACAGGAGAAAGTTTCACCGGGATAATGAGCCAAATGGAAAACAGAGTATCAGAACTTGAAGACAAAATTAGAGAATTAGGCCACTCAAGCAAAGAATATTAAATTTTTTTAAACAAAGGAATGGAATTGTAGGAGCTGTGAGACATCATGAAATAATCAAATCTATGAATTACAGATATAGAGAAGAAGGAGACGAATCTCAGGTCAATGGCATTGATCAAATATTCAATAGGATTGTAGAAGAAAACTTCCTTAAATTAATGAATAAATACCCACATAGATATAAGAAGCACATAGAACAACAAATAGACAGGAAAAGAAATTCCCCATGGCATATCACAGTAAAAACACTAAATATACAGAATAAAATGGGGACTGAAATCTGTAAGAGAAAACCAAATTACATACAAAGGAAAACCCATCATAAATATAACTGATTTTACAATCCAAACTTTCAAAGACAGAAGAGCCTGGAGCAATATATTCCAAGTTATAAATGACTGCCGATGCCATACCATACTTTCATACACAGTAAAACTATCTAGCACAGTCGAAAGACAAAGATAAATCTTCCATGATATAAATAGGTTGAAAAAATTCTGTCCACCAAATCAGTCCTATAGAAATACTTGAAGCATACAAAGGACTCAGGAAAGGAATAACCATGCCCAAGAGGTTATTGAAAGAAAACAAATGAAACTATAATTATGGGAAAACAAAGTAAGATTAAGAACACAAACAGAAAACCCCAGCATAGAGAAAAACAATTATATACAATAACAAAAGAGCTGGTGGCATCATCATCCCTGATTTCAAATTATACTGTGGAGCTATTGTATTAGAAAACAACATGGTACAGATTTAAAAATAGACATATTGATCAATGGAATAGATTTAAGGACCCAGGTTAAGTCCATGCACTTAAGGCCATTTGACATTTGACAAAGAGCCCAAATTACACATTGTAGAAAAAATCTGCATGTCCAACAAGTTATGCTGGTTAAGCTGGATAGAAAACATGTAGAAGAATAAAACTAGATCCCTATCTTTAACAATGCACAAAACTCATTCCAAATGGATCTAAATTTGGACCTGATATTCTGAATCTGATAGAGAAAAAAGTAGGCAATACACTGGAACTTGTAGGAACAGGAGAAGAGATTCTTAACAGGATTGTGGTAGTGCAGTTGAGACCAACAACTGACAAATGGGACCTCATGTAACTAGACAGCTTCTGTACAGCAAAGAACACCACCATCTGAGTGAAGAGGATATCCACAGGGTGGGAATATCTTTGCCAGCTATACATCTGATAGAGGGCTAGTATCTATAATTCAAAAAACTAATCATAAAAACCACATATACAGTCAAAAAATGAGGCAAAGAACTAAACAATAAGTTCTACAAACACAGAGTGCAAGTGGCTGAGAAATATTCTTAAAAGGTTCCACATCTTTAACAATCAGGGAAATGCAAATTAAAACTACTATGAGATTTCATCTTCCTCAGCCAGAATGGCTAAGATCCCAAAAACAAATGATGACAAATGCTGCTGAGAATGAGGGGAAAGCAAACACTTACTCACTGCTGCTGGGAGTCCAAACTGGGGAAGCCACTGTGGAAATCAGTGTGGAACTTCCTTGCAAAGCCTGAAATAGATCTACCACATGGTACAGTCATATCTTAAGAAAGCAGGTCGAGCACAGGCTCCTGCCTCCAGGTTCCTGCTCCCTCAGTGATGAACTGTGACCTGGGAGATATGAGCCAAATAAACCCCTTTCTCCCCAAGTTTGTTTTAGTCAGGCTTTTTAATCACAGCTATATCTTAAGCATATACCCAAAGGATTCTATATCCTGCTGTAGAGAAACTTATTCATCCATGTTCATTGCTGCTGTATTAACCATAGCCAGGAAATGGAAACAATCTAGATTTCCATCAACTGATGAATGGAAAATGAAATTATGTTGCATTCACCCTACAGAATATTATCCAGCTATTAAGAAAAATGTAATTATGAAATTTTCAAGTAAATAGACAAACTGGAAGTAATTATCTTGGGCGTGGTAACCCAGAGTCAGAAAGAAAAACACCACATGTTCTTTCATATGTGTGTTAGAAAATTCATAGAGGTCAGGAAGTCAGGAAACTAGTTAGAGGTCATGGGAGAGGGGCTTCTTGGGAGAGGAGAGTATGAAGTGATATAAAGGGGGAGCAAGAAGTAATGGGATATGAAAGATTAAATGGGGTGGAGTATGGGAAGACAGCATAGAGGAGGGGATATGAACAGGATAACTATCACTAAAGGCCTGTGCTGGACAGCTTTAGTTGTCAACTTGACACACCTGGGTAGAGGTGACCTCAATTGGGGAATTTCCTCCATTGGACTGGACTGGCCCGTGGTCGTGTCTATTGGGTATTTTCTTGATTGTTGAGTGATGTGGGAGGGCAGAGGGCCCAGCCCACTGTGGGTGGTGTCATCCCTGGGTAAGTGGCCCTGTTTTGTAAAAGAAAGCAGGTTGAGCACAGGCTGGGAGAGCCAACCAGTAAGCATTAAGCTCCTGCCTCCAGGTTCCTCCTTCCTCAGTGATGAACTGTGACACAGGAGATGTGAGCACAGTAAACCCTTTCCTCCCCAAGTGGTTTTGGTCAGTGATTTTACTCACAGCAACTGAAGGCAAATTAGAATAACCCCTTTAGAAAAACTCATACAGAAACCTACTAAAAGTGTCACACACACACACACAGAGTTTAAATAGGTTCTCTCTTTTGGAGTAATTGATCAATGATGTCCCATAGACTCTCAGACAATACTGACTATTGCCATTGTCTTGACTGTCTTCCCAAACTTGATGGTTAAGACCCTATTACTGAAGACGTGACTTACAGAACAAACATAGAGAAATTATGCTGGTACTGACCAGCCACAGCTATACTTGCTAGCTTTCATAATACTGGAAGCTACTATGCATGTTTCTAGAAGACAAAAGGAATCATCATTCTTACTCAGCTGTGAATCCTGGGAGCTACAATAATGACTGGCATGCCAACATATGGTCACTGGTACAATAATGGCATGGATGTTATGGGAGTAGCCAAATATTTTTTGGTTTGCTTTAAGGAACATTTCACAAGATGGAGCCCATAGTTGGTACTGTTATCAGGGCCAAGTGTCTACAGATAGACAGGTCACAGGTTATATGGGAAAACCTATTTATATCCTGTTAAATGGGCATAGTATTAAAGTGACTCCTAATGACCTATTATTGTGCTGATAGATTAATGCATCTCTGAACTCTTTCCAGGGAAGCTCCTTCTTGCAACACATGGAGCTAAAACCCAAAGACTCACAGGTGGTCAACCTGCAGAAAATAAAACTGTGGAGTGTTCTGTCCTAAGTGAGATATCTTTATCATACCCTCTCTTCTCGAGGCTCAGAATCATTGTGAAAGAGGGGGCCAAGGGACTGTAAGAAACTGATGTGAATGAATACATGAGGCCTAGTAGAAGATAAGATATTGAGGTCATGACACTGAAGCAAGACTGTGATCTCTCTCTCTCTCTCTCTCTCTCTCTCTTTCTCTCTCTCTCTCCTTTAGTGACATATTCTTTACAATCTGAGTTTAGTGCACCATCAAGTTTATCATCAAGCCCTGGGGAATTTTTTTCAAAGTACTGTTAACAAACATCATATTGTAGGGAATAGACATGTATATAAATACATTTGGATATCTGGCAGATACTTCTGGACACCAATAATTCAAGGATGGACATGATCTCTGCTATTCTGTTGGTACCAGTCAGATGCAAGTCTGGTGATGAAGCAGGAGCCACACTAAATTATTTGGGAAGCACAGCTAATTTTTTTAAAAACATGGGATATAAAAAGAAAATTCAGAAAGATCATGCAAAACATATAATAAGAGAAACCAAATATCACAGTGCCTGTTGCCCTGGCTCCCCAACCAGGGAGGGGGGTCTCTACTTTCTAGGAATAGGGATCAAACACAATGTCATGCAGGACTCAGTACAGATACCGGCAAGCCTGGCTATGAACAGCACCACAGCCTATACTGTCTTGTGACCTAACTAGACATAACATCTGATTCCCATGGAGTAGTGCTTGAATTTGTGGCATTTGTGTCTACGTCATTCTACTGAACCAAGTCTGGCCTGACTTTGGAAAATAATCTCACATGATCTCCCAGTGAATCAATGAAGATAGTATGAGTGACCTGCTATGAACATTTAGATGGTTCTAGCATCAGAAGCTCTATGCATTTCCATTTCTGGGACTCCATAAATATTTTACTCTAATGGCTCAGTAGGCAGCTGTCTTAGGAACCAGACTTGACTCAGTAGAATGACACAGATGCAGAGTCAAGTGCTACATCTGAAGTACTAAAGGGTAGAGTAGAAGAATTAATATTATTAAATTGTCAGTACTACCACAAACAATAGTAAGATACCAATTAATGGGATTCTTCCCAGAGCTTCCCATCCTAAAATTCACAAGGAACCACAAACCACCCCATATAGTCAATGCAAACCAACAGAAAAGAGAAAAGCAGCAGACAGCATAATATGTGTTATAATACAGTAAAAAAAAATAGCCCAATGGAACAGAATAGAGAACCCTTCCCCCCAATAAGTTTATGGATCTGCAACCAACTCATACTTACAAGTTGCTAAATACATACATAGAAGACAAGATAACCTCTTTAAAAATGGTGCCAGGGAGACTGGATGTCCACACAGGCAGGAGATAAAAACAGGCAGTCTTACACCCTGCCCAAACATTAGCTGAAAGTGGATCAAAGACCTTTATATTAGATCTGAAACTCAGAAAATACTAGAAGGAAACATAGAGGAAACATAGAGGCTTGTCTACAATTTCCTGAATAGAGCACTTACAGCACAGAAAACAAAAACAAGCAATCACAAGGAGGATGGTATCTAATTAAAACTTCTCCACAGCAAACAAAACAAAATCAATGGACAGAGTGAAAAGTCAAAGTCAACCCATAGAATGGGAGTATATAGGCTACTACCTCACACTAGTTAAAATAGCTATTCAAGAAATTAGGAAATGAATGCTTTCAAGGATATGGAAGAAACTTTTATGCACTGTGGGGTGTAAGTTAGGAAATTCACTACTAAAAATAGTACGAAGATTCCTGAGAGATCCAAAGTAGAACTAGCAGGTCATCTAGCTTTCCCACTCCTAGGTAATGAAGTTAACGTGTAAAAGAGACACCTGCATATCCATGTTTACTGTGGCAACAGTAACAATAAGCAAGGTATTATATGTCTAGTTGTCCATCAACAAATAGATAAATATGGTATGCATACCCAAAGGGATATTATTCAATCATAAAGAAGAATTAAATCTGATCATTTGCAGCAAAATGAATGGAATTAGAAGGTATTGTGCTAAATCAGATAAAGTAGACACAGAAAGATCATTGTTGCATGTTCTCTCTCATATGTGGAAACAACCCAAAAGTCTATCTGAAATAGAATAGTGATAGAGCAAAGAGGGTGCAGAGGGAGCACTACTATTGAGGAAGAGTAAACACGTATGATTCACGTACTTTGTACACATGTATGAAAAAACTTTAATGAATCATTAATATGTATAAATTAATGCGTTCACAAAAAATACTGAAAAAGACCTAAGTTAATGAAAAAGAATCACTGGACTGGAAGACTGGGTGGTGGTTAGTATTTCAGTTTATTTCAGATTGAAACAGATTCAGGGCAGTTCCTGTCAAGCCTCAGGAGGTTTTTTTAATCCCTATAAATTTACAAAACAATCCTAAAATCCATGTGCATGACACAAAATAGCCAATACACTCTTACAAAGGGAAAAACAAGGTTGAAGCTTCTTACTGCCTAGTTTCAAACCCTGCTACAAAGCTGTACACAAGGCAGCGTTTCACTGTATTGGATCTTCTCACAGACTAATAGAAAAGACACAGATCAGACATCAGTGCACATGTTATAGTCAGTTGCTTTGGGATGAAGTTGCCTACACAGTTTTAAGAATACTTTCTTCAATAAATGGTGCTAAGATAACTGGATATCTGCATGCAAAAGAAGGAATTTGGAAAGCTATCTCACATCGTTAGAAAGATTAATTCAAATGAATGAATGAACTGAGACTATTGTAACAATTTTTTTGATTTTTAAAATATTTTATGTGTATGAGTGTATTGCCTGCATGTACGTGAGTCCATGTTATGCAATACCTGTGGAGGACAGAAGAGGGCGTTGGTGCCCTGGAACTGGAGTTATGGATGATTGTTAACTGCCATGTGGCTGCTGGGATTTGAACCCAGGTCTTCTGCAAGAAAAGCCAATGCTCTTACTCACTGAGCCACCAGTCCAGTCAGTATAACTTAAAATGTTAAACTCTCAGAAAGAAACACTGCTGTAAATATTCATGATTCTGGGTCAGGTGATAGTTTTTCAAATATAATACCCAACATATAAGGAACAAAATAAAAAATAAAAAATTGAACTTCATTATAATTAAAAAAAAACTTTTCTGCTTCAAAATACACTATCAAGACAATGAACATCAATCCCAAAGATGAGAAGAAAATATTTACAAATCGTTTATCTGATCATTGTTTAGTGACCAGAATGTATAAAGAACTCTTGAAAATAACATTAAAAGAAAGAACAATTTAAAAGTAAGAAAATAATTGCAATACACATTTCTTCCATGATGATATATTAATGAGCAATAAGTATATAAAATAATGCACAAGTCACATGCCCATTTGAAAGAAACAATGAAAATTCAGTGACTGATCACTTCGACTTGAATGGCTATAACAATTTAACATACTGAAACCCAGGCTAAGGATGTAGCTCCATAGTAGAGGGCTTGCCTGGGTTTAATCTCCTGGGTTTAATCTCCAGTACTAGAGAGATAGAGACAGAGAGAAATGGAGAGAAAGAAAGAAACAGCACAGAAAGAGACAGTACTAACAAATGCAGTACTGACTATCTAGAGAGTTCTAGGCTGGTACAGGCTATGTGAGATTCTGTTTCAAAAGCATAGTGGTCCTTCAGCTATAAAACTCCATTAATACTTTAAAGACCAGGAGAAATGCCACCTTCAATAAAATGTTCTCCTGACAGTATTTTGATAGTGTCAAGAGTTATATGTTCTTTATCTGAATATCGTAATGAACTTCCATGCTCCATTCTGCCTTACCACGTCTTTTAAGCTGTCTAGACATTTGCCTCAAATTAGATTATAAAGTCATCGAGATAAGGATGCCTGCAGACCTTGTGCATAGTTCTGCATATTTTAGATTGGAAAGTGTAAAATTTCTGCTGTTCAGCCACTTTTTAATCTTCAAAAAATGCAAATTCTATGTAGTTCAGCCACAACAGCAGTAATTATGCTTGCAAATTCTGAGAGTTACAGACAGTCCTTTCTGAAAACTGTCTAAATCCCAAGTGTCTCATAATGCCAAACTTCGCCATAATAAAAACAAGTGAAAAGAATTTTTCATTTGAATTTCTTGCTCAAATATTTTCTACCTGAGATCAAAAATATTCTATCTTTTCTGTAATCCTCTAATTAAAAATTAATATGTTGTTAGTAAATTCATTAACCTCCATTTACTTGCATATTTGAATTTAATTCTATCATGGTAGGTATTTCAGGATCTACACAGCCATGAGTAGAGGCCCTGGACACCCAAGGTTGCCAACATAAGGAAGGGTCATCACAAAGTAGTCTGTGGAGATTATGATGGGAAACCTTTACCACAAATCCATGCTCATTCATAAATTTGTAATACAAGAAATTTGGCACTTTCTTCTAATTGAGTTTTCTCCTTTTTAATATATTGCTTATGATGCCTCATTGGCTATGTTATAGACAAGTGTTTGCTTCCACCAAAAGTGAAAATTCACCTCATACATCATGGCATACAAAAATTCATAGGTTCCAAAGAATTAATCAAATTAATGGAAAATTTCAAAATAAAAGCCTTTTGCTATACAAAACAACCAAAAGTTTATTTAAAATTTACTTTTATAGTACCAGCCAAGAATTCCCTCCTACTGAGTTGGTAGGTTCCAAGATAAAAGTATCCTACTACACCATTAGATATTCTGCTGGGTTGGTCATTGTGCTTCGTGGTTTTATAGCTAGGTAGGACTATTGATTTCTTTTCTCCCTAGGTAGCTTGCATAGTATCGTCCAATACTACTACACTTTCCTAAACTAAAATAATTTCTAACTATATTGTTAACACTTATTCTGATATCTTCAGACAAATGTAGCTCTCACCACTCATCAAAGAAACTTCTTTTTGGAACAGATGGAGATTATTACAAAGTTTCACAGTTGTCACAATGCGAAGGATGCTTGAATTTAGTTAACCAACTCCAGTTGATACATTTACAATGCAATCCCTACCCCTAACGCTTAGGGAACATCACAGAGGAAGAAATGGAAAGATTAAAGAGTTAGAGAATCAGGACTCTGGCTGCTAGATAATGCCTTCTAGACAGGCCAGGGAAGCTGCACCCAGGAAATCCCAACAATACGATGCCTAAACGAGACTGACACAGTGACACCACCAGTCAACAGGCAAATGTGACGGGGAAAATTTCACTAGGTCTGACCTCTAGATGAAGAGCTACAGGCAACTCAGTGGCTGCTGAGGGAGAGTCAGTTTTCTGCAGGGATGAGTTCTTTAAGAAGTTATTCAATTCCAAGTGGTCAACCCTAAACATATATACATACAATCATCACTAAAGGGACCAGGCAGATTATATATACACATATACAATATATATACAATATATAATATACAATAATAATAATGATAATAATGGACCTAAAGTTGACGGAATGAGGGTTGATTTGGGAAGAGTTGGAAAGGAAGCAGAATGGACGGAAATGATGCAAAAGCAGTACTCTGGTGTGAAATTCTCACAAAAAAGCTTATTTGTTTGGTTCTAAGAAGTGGAATTAATTTTCTAAAGGACTCATGTCATGGTAGGGAAAAAATGAAAAGCGGACCATCACTGCTGATTAAAACATAGTAAGGAGACTGTAAGTCCTGTGCTATTATTCCAAAGGTTAGAAAATTAACATAGTTAAGTAGGAAGATGGCGGGGAAGAGAGAAAGAAAGAGAACATAACTGATCTAGTTCAGTTTTACTAAATATCTCAATCCTTTTGTATTTGTCTAATTACTTTCTTTACAAGATAATGTGATTTTGATATTTGATATATACATGATTCTGAGTAGCAATTAAACTCTTTTACTTACTTGGTCTTGAGAAGATTAAGTTAATTTCTCCAAAGTTCATTTTACAAAGCAAATGAAGATTCCAAGTTTTTCTTTCTAACCTGTCACTCAAACTACTAATTTCTGCTAAATGACTTTTGAGTGATCAAATCCTGCACTGACCAGGCACACAACTCTTGGTGAGATTAAAAATTTTCAAAAACATGCAGAAGTAGAATTATATGATGAATCTCTAGGAAGCTGTCATATAACAACATAAAGTTGTGCAAATTTGCTGCCAGTCTTGTTTTACAAACATGTTTCGTGGATATCTTTCTGTTCACAGCCTCCATTCCTTTTAATATTGTGATATATCACATTACTTCAAAAGCAATTATTTCAGACTATTTTCCCCAATGTTTTCATTTTAAAACATCAGCACATATCTTTTAAAAAGTGATCATGAATTTTCTCATAAGAGTATTTAGTCTATATTCAAAGATACTCCTGTTTTATAAATGCAATAAATAATTTTGGCTTTGTTTTTATAGCTTTCAGTCTTTAAAGGTGATAAATAATTTAATCAAATTTATTCCAAAATTTGCCTTTGATCTGAGCATTCACATTTTTCTTCTCATATTTTTTCTGGTGAAATATAAAATATCTTTGATAAAGAACTCTTGTCCCCAAGGATCTTTTGACATTTCAGACTATTCCCTGTAATGTTAATTGTGGACACTAGGTGGCAATGCATTACTTTTAATTTTTGTCCCAATTGATAAACTGAAGCACAAAAATAAAATTTCCTGTACAATGTTTCCTGAAGTTCAATATCATGAGCTTCTCTTCCCTTGAAAATGACAGTACAGTGGAGCTGACTAAATTCCCTACAATGCTTTTGGAAATAGAATTAACTTATATAGTATAAGTTAATTGAGATAATTATAATCTGATTTTATCTCTTTTTCTTTCACAGAAACGTACAAGTTTTTTAATCCAAAGCATATATTCAAGTGCCTGTTTATGTTTAGGTGATTGTTATATGTTTTTAGACTAAAATACATTGCAACATGACTCCATATTTCAATAATTCTGAACATACTTGTCTAGCAAAGATAAAAACTCAGAGTATGTTATACGACAACCTGCTAAACACCAGGTGATCATCCTCTAGGATGGCTTGGTGCTTAGTGACAAGAAAGGAGGAGCGAAGAATGTCAGCATGAGCAAATATCAGGAGCGACTTCTCAGAATTCTCTCTTAGGCTCCCATGGATGCATTCTCGTTTCCTGATATTGAAGTAATATTTTGTAGCTGAATGACTTGAAATAGGTACAGAACCATCAAAGACTCTGTTTGCTGAGGTAGATAATTCTGAATATATACTAAAATTTTTTTCCACATAAAATCTATGGTATGTATGAGAGATTTCTCAGGTTCTACAAAGTTGGGATGGTAACAAGTTCAAGTAAATAGAAACTTCAATGCGTTGACTTTTATAATTCTGGGCGATGAGTAATGTTTGTTTTTTGAATGTTATTTGCATAACATACTTATACCAATGAAATAACTGAAAGTCATTGTAGTATTACTTTTTTACTATATAACAAGTCACTGATTTTAACTGCTCTATAAAGTAATAAGGCATGAGTAAGCCTTAATATTCTTTTCAGAAATGGGAAATAAGAATCAGAAAGTTTCTTTATTAGGTGGCAGTAATAACAACTTCTTAATCCTTTTAGTTGTCCTCTTGTAAAAGGTAAAATTTTCGTGCTGGCAAATAAACATGTGATAAAGGAATCAAAGACTGACATGGATGAGGAAATAATGGCATAGCACAGCTATTTGCATAGATTCAGGTCTGTAAAATGATGAATTACCTGTCGGAACAGTGAGAAAACTGGCAGTGGGTAATGGAGTGGTAACTTCTAGAGACTTGCTGAAAGGGGCTAGATATTGAAGTCAGATATATCTCAGTTTAACCCTGAGATGGATGTGCAAGGTGGTTTCTGTGCCATCATCGGATGTGTTTCACGGTGAAGGTAACAGAATGGACAATGTTGCCACCAAAGATGAGGGAAAGGAGGAAGGGGACCAGGCTCTCAGATCCCTCTAATGCCCCCTGGAATGGACACTAGACCTGTGTACTCTGCTGGATACACCGTAAATATTCTGGTAGTGAGAACTCTTCCTGTCTGTTATTACCGAGCACCTGCGAGCAAAGGCAAGTGGACAGAACTGAGAAAATTTTGGGTGCAAGAGATCCTGGCTTTGGATGGGAGCTGTTCATATATGTCACTTAATTAGCAAATATGTGGTGACTTTGGAGACTGGAATACAATTGTGTTTCTCTTTGCAAGGGGAAAAGCTAGCGATCCAGTGGCGAGCTCAGTGTGGAAGTGAATGAAGGGCCCTCCATTCTGTCAGTGTCCAGGTGGCCCAGGGGAAGTTTGGGCTCATTTTTGGGCCATCATGCTAGTTGTACCACAGAACATCACTAAAGTAGATTTTTAAAAGACACATGATCAGTGATTCCTCTAAAGAAAAAGGGCTTTCTGATCACTTTCAGAAATGGTGATCAGTTCATGGTAGATACGTCCGCAAAACATATCCATGTGTGAGGCAGATATACTTGGTCGTAGGTGGTGCTCTCTAAGTATGCCTACACTAATCTCAGCTGTGCTCCACTAAGCCTGAGGCTGCTATCCATGTTACTGATGCTCAAATCTGAATAACAAGGGGCTCTTAAGTACTTTTCCTTGCAGCTGAGTGTGTTCAAATTGTTGCTTACAGTATGCTGCCTTGACCCTCTTTCCTCAAAAGACAAGTCTTTGTCATTTGCTTACGGGATCAAGCAACCACAAGGCACAGCAGTGTGCCACAGCTCACACCAACTTGGATAACACTGTGGCAACCTTTCCTGAAGCTCAAGAGGACTCGCCTAGCATTGCCTTCTCACAGGACTTCTTCCTCCGCTCTCATCCACACACACTCTACCTCTTTGTCATCCTCTGGTGGCTCACGTTTTACCACCTCATTCAATCTGTCTTTAATGGCATCCCAAAGTATTTCTCTATTTCCTTGTATGCCTCGTCAAAATACTAACCCTGTTTATCATTCTAAACTAAAGTACACTTCATCTTTGTTCATAAAATACGAATATAGTATTTCACTTTCCCAATTTTAAATAACAGAAATTACTTTAATAAATAGATAATACAACAACAATTTAATATTTGGATTTAACTGAACTTTTTTCTGTGTTGGGAATTGTCCAAGGTGTTTTATACTTGCTAATGCTCATTGCTGCCACCTGAAAATAGCTTCCTTTATCATTGCATTTTACAGATGAGAAAACTGATGCAGAAGAGTCTAATAATTTGCTAGTTTATGTAACTATAGCAACTGGTGAAATCCAAACCTATTCAACTTGGCCTCAGAAATCAAGTTCCTAACCATGGTGACTTCTCATAGTGTATTCTCAGACCACCAGCATATTTGGAGACTTGTTAGACCAAGCATTCAGGCTTTACCAAAACTCCACCAAGTCAGAACCATTAGAGCTGGAACCCAGAAACCTACATTAACAAAAATGCCCCAACAAAGTTCCAATGTTAACTCAAATTTGAGGAATTTTCTTCAGAGACTAGTGACAAAATTGCTGGACTATATTCTAAATTTACTTTTATCACGTAGTAAACCACTGAAAATATATTCGCCTATCTAGCTTTTTCTTTCTCCCAGAAAGTTTTAATCCATTTTGTTTACAATTTGTTTCAATTAAAGCTAGAGCATATAGATTTTGTTTAGGAGCCAAAGAGAATTTTACAAGTTTGGACTGATATCTTAAGCAATGAAAGATATTGCAAAAATATTTTTCTTCCTGAAACCAAGACTATGTAAGATCCTTAGCAGGATGAATTCAAATGTGGTAACAGATCCCCAAATTTTTACTACAGATCTTGAAGCCACTTTCTGCTGTGTACTTCAGGCCAGACTCCTACTTGAGACAACTTCAGGTCCCTGAAAGTTTCCTTGCTGAGGCTTTTCAGTCAGCAAACTTCCTCACATTCTGTCCATGGCAGTGAGTTTGATACTTCAGAAAATTGAAAACTATTTCTTCATTTTGCTAAAACAAATAAATAAAAGACATGCCCAGTTGCCCATGTGCTCAAATGACCCCTGACTCTTTCATGTACTCATTTGAAATCAGAACTGAATGAGACATCACTCTGTCACTGCAGGGAGCTGGGGTACCACTCTGTCATCTGGGGGAGCTGGGGCGCCACTCTGTCATCTGGGGGAGCTGGGGTCCCACTCTGTCATCTGGGGGAGCTGGGGTCCCACTCTGTCATCTGGGGGAGCCGGGACACCATTGCAGCGTACATTGCCACAATGTCATCTGCATTTTACTCATGAGTCTTTTTGAAAAATAAAGTGCACTGCCTTAGTTTGCTTTCAGCTGCTGTGACAAAACACTCTGACCAATACCATCTTGGGGTAGAAAGGGTTTATTTGACTTACATTTATTTCCCAGATCACAGTCCATCACTGAAGGAACCCAAGGTAGGAACTCAGGGCAAGAACCTGGAAGCCTGGAGCTGACGCACAGGCCATGGAGAAATGATGCTTACTGGCTCGGTCCCCTGACCCATGTTTAACCTACTTTCTTATACAATAGAGGACCACTTACCCAGAGGTGGCCCCGCCCACAGTGGCCTGGGTCCTCCCAGCACACTCAACAATCAAGAAAATTCCCCACAGACATGGCTACAGTCCAGTCCAATGGAGACAATTCCCCAACTGTGGCTCCCTCTACTCAGATGTGTCATGTTGACAACTAAATCTACCCAGAGAAGACCCAAAACAACTAAATGTTTTCTGGTGTTTTAAGTCTTGAACTAAATCCAGATGTTTTCTGTTATCCTAACCAGAAGATTCCCAATGATCTGGAGAGCCAGATGGTAGAACTCAAATATTAATTTGCCCAATGAACTCTTTGAACTTTGGCTCTAATTTCTAAAAACAGAACCGGTACTCCAGGCAAGTGTTAGTTATTAAAATATTTTGATATCACAGTATTTTAAGTATACAGTTCATGGAAAAAAGATATCCTATCCATCGAACATTGCAAATAATGTCTCACATGTCCTGGGGTAATGCCTGGCAGGAAATTGCCAGAGGGAAAGGGAGAGTGAGCACGCAAAACACGAGAGAGATTCCCATTGGTCCTCCTCTTCATTGTTTCTTCTTGAGGCAGACCATTCTCCTGAATGATTCTTTGAGTTTAGAATTACTTAAGATGATCATGATTGAATGGCCAGCAGGATATGCTGCCATGACTTCCTTCACCAAAAAGAAACGATGACTTCTGTATGGAATTCTAAATGTCATATTTGCCATGAAGGCAGCAAAGTAAGACACAAAGAAGCAAAAGAAGGTAGTCACGGTTTTTAACGCGTTCATATGGGCTTGTGTTCTGGCATTTGAAAACTCGTGAGATCTATTTTGCATCCGAAAGGTGTGCTTGTAAAGAGAGATGCATAGCATAGAGGTGCACATGACAAACATGCCGAGAGGGAGGACTAAGGTCAAGTTCACAAGAAGCAACTCATTATTTTTCAGCAAATTGACTTCACTGTCGTTTACTGCGGGGTTTCTCAGGACATAACCATCTTCCATTAAAGGGAGACCTACCTCAGTACACACAGTTGCAGTGCCCACAGAAGCCAATAAGCTGCCCAGAAGCAGCCAAAATATCAACTTTGAAATCCTGAATTTCAGCCAAAGAAACCAGGGCTGAGTGAAGTTTGAAATCTTGAGGCAGTAAAACACAGAAAGGCAGGTGGCAAACCAGAGACCTACAGAGCTGAAAAACATCCAAACAAAAATCATGTTTGGACCATAAATATTTGTCTCATAAGCAAATGGAAAAAACACAGAGAAGAAGCTCTGTGCCATCAATATCATCTGCAGGCCAAATCTGGACAGCCCTGTGCATATTAAGAGGATTTGCAACAGTAGTATCTTTCTGCTCTTGACCAAGTCGTAACAGTTCACACTGATTAGAAATCCATTTACTGCAGTCCCTATGAAGAACTCCACTGTCATGATGACCATATGAGAAACAGCTGTCGAAGGGAAGGCCATGATGAATCTCAGCACTGCTTGGATGACCTTAGGACCTTCCTCTTGATGGTCTTGTACACAGAAGTGTGACCTGCTGTCAGCCCCTGAATCGTGGTAGAGTCTTACGCATGCATTTCTCTAAGGAAAAAAAAAATCAGAGGGACAGCATTTGGAATCTGGTACTCACCCTGTGAAACTCTGTGAATGCAAATCCAGAGATTTGAATGATGTTAGGTCTTCCAGTTGCATCTTCAGAAAAGTTGCTGTATATGAACTACCCTGCTCTCTAATTTGTTCTTATAAAAAATCTGATTGCAAAGATGCTTCACTTAGTCTACACCCACTTTCCTTTTGTCTGTTCTTTGTTTCCTTGGTGCCAAACACAACATCCCCATGGCATAGGCTTATTTCCATTTATTACTGCAAATGTATAATCTCAAATGTGAACTGCCCCAACGCATGTGGCTCTTTTCCCAGAATATTTTTTGATACATAATAGTTCTGAGAAACTTTAATAAAATTTCCCCTCCTGATGGGAGGGTAGGGCAGAGGAGAAGTGGAAGAAGGGATAATTAACACTAAGGATCTTTGAAAAAGTCATATGGAAACCTACTATTTTATAAATTTTCATGTATGTGTGCATCTTAGTATAAATGTGGAGTGACCTTACATAGGGGCGGCTAATGAGCCTCTTAGTAGACATAGGTTGCCAAAAAAAAGTCCAGTGTCAGGTGTGGAATTCCTTCCTCAAGTTGTTATTCAGGGAGGTCATAGAGATCCACAAAACAATTCCTCAGGTTGTTATTCAGGGAGGTCACAGAGATCCCCAAAACAGTACCGGCTATTGCCGTTGCTCTTGGTTTCTCTCCAGGACTTGATGGTAAAACTCTATTCCTAAAGATATCACACACTTTGGTCACAGAACTTGGGGAAATAAATTAAAGCCTTTACAGTACCAGAAGGTGCTATGCAAGCCGCTATGGGAGAAAAGTCATCATTAGTCTAACCCAGCTATGATCTCTGTGAGCTACAGTTAAGGCTGGACTGGGAAGATAGGCTCATGGGTACAATAGTGACTTGAATGTTATAGGGATACCCAACCACTCTCAGGGACATAATAGGACCATTGTACTCATGAACTCACAGTAGGTTGGCCTCCTGAAAACATTGGCAATTCTGGGTGTGTACAAAAGACCTGCATAAGACAAAGCCAGTTTATATTTAAGCATGGAATGGAGGGACACACACAGACACACACAATAGCTTCTGAGGAGCTATTAATAGCTGATGTCTGCAAAGGGATTGGAGACTCAGTTTTCTTTAGGGGTGTGGTCCCTGGCAAGTTGAATAAGCTCCAGTGGATGGCCCCATAGCCATAATGTCTATGGACTGCACTAGTTGGACTCTGTGGGTTATAAAAAGAGGACATAAAGTTGGAATTGGGAAGAGGAAGCTTCCCAGAGGAGTGGAGGGGGTTGGCTGGGGAATGCTATAGAAATACATTGTATGCATATAGAATTTCTGAAAGAACTAGTAAAAAAATAGCATATTAAAACAAACAAATAAGACCATCCTCCTCCCAACTTTCCCCTCCCCAGTTTCAATGCTTACAAAAGGGAATTGCCTCATTAGACTTGAACAACAATTTCAGGGATACTATATTTTTAAAATGAGAGCCATCTCTTTCCATAAAATGTACCATGCTTTCACTGCCTTGTAGAATGTTGACTTTAGGATTAGCAAACCAGAGTTATAACAGTAGTGTACAATTGATCACCATCCTGTTATTTCATGGGGTAGATGGTTCAGAAACTTAAGTACCAGCAGGGAGCATAACCAGCATGTTAAAATGAGCTTCTTCCATTGATTCAAAAGAAGTGTTCACACAACTTTACTGAAATTGTACTAGATGTAAAATGTAAAAAATGTAATAAACTATTACATAAGATACAATGTGTCATGAATAAGTCATAGTGGGCATTCAACAAATGTACTAACAGATTAAATGTCCTTGTAATGGGCTTTATCGCATACACATGTACATATGCATATCTATCTATCTATCTATCACCTATCATCTATCTATATCCTATGAAGAAAAAATTTCAACAGGAAGTTAAAAAGAGAAATCTGTAAGAGCACAAAAAACACAAATAACAAGTAACCTGATTTGCCAGTCACTGCCACTGCTGAGTATGCTTTATAGAGATCCACAGGGTCTTCCATGAAGTATAACCCAGAGATTCCTGAAAGCAGATGTCAATACTATCAGTACAGCTTACTTCTGAAATGCCAGCATCCCGCCCCCCATCTTCTCCATGTCACAGCTCACCCACATGTAGCAAGGCTGATTCCATCTCTATCTCTCTTCAAAAATTATGGCTTGATGGTTCGTTTCCTGAACCTGGTTTTCATTCTGCCTGGTTTTCAGTCTTGAAGTTTTTGTTTCAAAAATGCAGCTTTGATATTTGCTTGCCATTCACTTGGCCTGCTGAAAGCATAGCTGCTTCTCGGTGCAGGTAATGAATCTTCAGCAGAATTCCAAGCTCCAAGTGAGTGTCATGACCCTGAGATGAAGGAGGATGAATGAGAGCTGCATAGTTTGCAACTTAACCCAAGTTAAATATTAAGACAAGGCTATCAATGCCACGTGTTTGCATAGCTTTCAAATACTGTACACATGTCTAGAATTCTCAGTTAGAATAAAAATGCAATCAACCAAGGTCATCAAGTTTTCAAAAATTGTTTTAAGTTAGTTGAAATTTTGTTTCACTAAGTGATCTTGATGATTTAAAGCAGAATATATGTATATATGTCCAGTTAGATTATCTCTACATGCCAAGTTATTATGTATGATAAACTAAAAATCTTGAACTATGTACTAACTTTTGATATTTTATATTGAATGAATCTTGATATCTATTGTTTTTACTATATTATAAGAAGCTATAATGCAAAAGACATTCATATACTTCATATTCTAGTGCAGTGTTGGAGAGCCTTTTATTTTAGAGATATCGTTTCCACAATATCCAGATTTTGAATTTGTAACAACTAGCATATTATCTTCATTATTCTCAAATTATCCTGATCTACAGTCTATTCTATGAACTCTCCATGGTGTGTTAGGATTTAAAAAGGATAATCTAATATCCAGAAATTCTTTTTATTTTATGTGTATAAGTATATTGCCTGCACCCATGTTGTGCATTGCCTGCGTATGTCAGAAGAGGGTTTTGGATTCTGTGGAACTGGTGTTAGCAGTTGCTAGCTGCTCTGTGGGTGCTGGGATTGAACCCAGGTCCTCTGCAACAGTCAGTGCTCTTAACCACTGAACCATCTCTCCATCCCTTGGAAATTCTTTTTTAACAAAAACATTAACGTTGAAATAAAAGTAAAATTTCTCTGATGATCATATTTTACAAAAAAAAATCTCATTACTAAAATTGCATTTCATGTACAATGCAGAATGCATGGATGTTATGCATATAACTTTCAAGAAGCTTTAAATTTTGCTTCTTAGATGAATATGTACACTATAAGCTAGAATTTATCTCCATTGAGATTCAACTGCTTTAAAAAGTTTTGGTTGAATTACGTTCAACCCACCTTGCTTTGTCACGTTGATACAGGTGCGACTGGCCACAAGGACTCGGGCTAAATGATTCTGCTTGAGATTTGAATTTACCCAGAACTTATTTCATTGTGAGATCCTGGGTTCTGGCTCATTTGCTTCTTTACATATACATTTAATTGCAGGTAAAGCTCGATTTTTGCAAGAACTACGCTAAATGTATAATTGACATTAAACTGCAATTAGTTTGTATTTGCATTTGTGATTTTCCTGTCATATGTTTGCTTATTTGCATTCGCCTTGTTGAATCACATTTGGAAACAGAGTTTTAGCAAAGAGCTCTTTCTCAGGCATAGGAAAAGTTTATGGTGACTGAGATAGTCTTTTCTGTGTGTGAATTTTTAATTGAATTTTTGTGTATTTAATACAGAACATGTTAATCAACTTTATACCCCTTTCTCCATTGGCACCCTACCATAGCCAACCCCCACTGGAATTCATACATTCTGTCATTTGTGTTAAGGCCTATGGTGTCAAGTTAGCGTCCCCAGACACTAACCTTCAGTGAAAGTTATCAGCTGAGGTCTAGTCAACCCATCTACAGTCCTTTGCTTTAACATTACTGCTTCATAGGCTTTTTAGAGTTTAGAGAAAGACGATGATCAAGTGAAGATAAATTATTTTCAAATTATGAAAAGTTCAAAAGTTTAAAGCTTAATGGATTTTGTTTTGAAGAGATCAGATATTTACAACTGAGTACTTTTCATCTTCTTTCTTTCCATAAATATAAATTGTTATAAGTGCTTGCAAGGTTCTTGAGAATTGATATATCCCTGGTGAAATTGCTTGTTTGAGCACTGTGGTAACATAGTCTTCTGATTCTAAGATGAAGGACATAAATGAGATGGAAAATTAGGATGTACGGGGTACTTGAAAAATGGCCTTCTCATTAGAAACACTTGCACCGAGCCTGATGACTTGATCTTGAGCCCCAAAATCCACATGGTGGAAGGAGAGAACCTAATCCTAAAAGCTGTCTTATGATTTCTGCATGTGTGCTATGATGCAATTACAGTTATACATACACAATAGAGATAGACATAAAAAACAACAGCCACAAAACAATATCAAAAAAGAGAGAAAAGAATGTTAGAATGCATTTTAAATAGTAATATTATGTCTAATTGTTTCAGGCACAAAGTTCCTTATTTGGTTATTACAGGTTATAACTACAAAGATATTTGAAATTTTTAAAGAAGCACATTGATTAGACTAGGTGCTTTACAGATTGTGAGAACAGTTTGAAGCTTAATTTCATTCTTAACAGTAGAAAATAATTTTGCTGATAATTCAACTTCTATACTGACTTTAATATCAAAGTTTTGCAAAGAAAATTGCTTTTTCTTAATGTTTTATTGAATTTTTATTTTTTTAAATTTCATACAATGTTTTGATCATCTTTATACCTACTTAGATCCCTTCAATAGCCCCCACCTGATTTCATTTTATATTTTATAGATGGCCTATTCAGTCAAACCTGTAACCTGTGTCCCCTAATACTCTTCTTCGGTGTTGGTCAATCCACCAGAGCCTGGTCATCCTAACCACACCCTTGAAGAAAACTGCCTCTCCCTCTCCTAGAAGCCTCTGGTTGCCAATAGTTTCTCAGCTAGTGCTGGGCATTCCTCCTAGCCTGAGCCTACTCAATAAAATTCAATAAAAATTAGGAAAAGAGTTCATCCAACTGGACCTGTCAATTACCTGGTCAAGAGACCACTCTTCAGGAAGACTGAATCACGTACAGCCACACCAAAGAGATGGGAGAAAAAATACCCTTTAAAGAAATTATGTACTTTCTCCAGAAACCCTGTTCTGCATGCAATTGTGTATGGGCCCCAGATCATGCAATCCTGTTCTTCTGCCCACTTTGCAGAATTGCACCTCAGAAAAGCAGAA
The DNA here is from genome assembly GCA_035773235.1 of Eospalax fontanierii. Classification (NCBI taxonomy): domain Eukaryota; kingdom Metazoa; phylum Chordata; class Mammalia; order Rodentia; family Spalacidae; genus Eospalax; species Eospalax fontanierii. The sequence goes on along the minus strand of CM069528.1, from coordinate 71,934,249 downwards.
CATTTCTTTTTTCTTTCTCTTTTTTGTTTTCTTGATTCTTTGCTTTTTGAGTTCTTTATGTGTTCTGGATACTAAACCTCTGTCAGATGTGTCACTGGTGAAAATTTTCTCCCACTTTGTGGGTTTTCTCTTCATTTTCTTGGTTGTTTCTTTTGCTTTACACAAACATTTTGGGTAACCAAGTCCCTCTTGTTGATTTTTGACTTTAATTCCTGAGCAACTGATGTCCAATTTAGAAAGTCTTTCCTACACCTTGGTCTTGTAGGTTATTGCCAATGCTTTCTTCCAAGAGTTCCAGAGTTTCAGGTTTCACATTGAGGTCTTTGATCCATTTGGAATTGACTTTTGTGCAAGGTGAAAGATAAGGGTCTAGGTCCATTTTTCTGCAGGCAGAGATCTAATTTTTCCAGCAGCATGTTGACGAAGCTATCTTTCCTTCAGTGAGTGATCTTGGCTCCTTTCTCAAATATCAGGTGGCTGAAATTGCATTTACTTATCTTTGCATCTCAATTATGTTTCATTGATGTACAAGTCTCTTTTGGTGCCAGTACCACGTTGTTTTTATTACTGCAGCTCTGTAATAGTTTGAAATCTGGTATAGTAATTCCCCAGCATTGCTCTTTGTTCTCGGGGTTTCTTTGACTATCAGGGTCTTCTGTGCTTCCATATGAATTTTAGGATTTTTTTTCTGATTCTGTAAAGAATGTCATGGAGATTTTGACTGGAATTACACTGAATCTGTAAGTTTTTGGTAGAATGGTCATTTTCACAATATTAATACTCCCAATCCACAAGAATAGGAAGCCCTTCCACATTTGGTATCTTTCTCAATCTCTTTCTTTAAAGATTTAAAATGTTCATTGTAGAGATATTTAACTTCTTTGGTTAGGTTTGCACTGAGATTTTTTTTTTTTGATACAATTGTGAATGGGAGGGTTTCCATGGACTCTTTCTCCAATTGCTTGTTCTTGGTACATAGAAAGGCTACTGGTTTTTGTAGTTTAATTTTGTAACCTACTACTTTACTGAAAATGTTATATTTCTAGGACTTTTTGTAAGTTTTGGCATCTCTGAGGTATAATATCAAGTCATCTGCAAAGAAGGTTAAGTTGACCTCTTCTTTCCTAATTAGTACTCCTTTAACTTCCTTCTTATATCTTATTGCTCTAGCAAGAGTTTCAAGCACTATGTATTTAAAGAATGGAGATAGTGGACAGACTTGTCTGGTTCCTGATTTTAATGGGAATGTTTCCAATTTTTCTCCATTTAGAATGAGGTTGGCTATGAGTTTGTTGTATATAGATTTAGTTATGTGGAGGTGTATTCTCTGCAGTCCAGTTCCTTCTAGAACTTTTACCATAAATGCATGTTCATTTTTTTCAAAGGCCTTTTCTGCATCTATTGAGATGACTGTGGTTTTTATCTTTGAGTCCATTTATATGATTTATGACATTTGTTGGCTTATATACATTGAACCATCCCTGCATCTCTGGAATAAAGCCAACTTGATCATGTTGTATGATCTTTACAATGTCTGTCTATATACCATTTTCAAGTATTTTGCTAAGAATTTTTGCAGCTATGTTCATTAAGGTTGTATCATTTTTGTTGTATCTTCACATGGTTTTGGCATTAATGTTGGCTTCATAAAAGGAATTTGGGAGTTTTCTTTGTTTCTGTCTTTTTGAATAATTTAAGTTGTATTGAATATAGATCTTCTTTGAATGTCTGGTAGAATTCTTCTGTGACTCCATGTGAGCCTGGACTTTTTTTAGCCAGAAGATTTGTACTGCTGTTTTAGTTGCCTTATATGTTATGGGTCTGTTTAAGCTGTTGATCTCTTCTTGGTTTAACTTTGGTAATTCCCATAATTTTAGATATTTATCCATTTTTTTTTAGGTTTTCAAATTTAATAGTGTATAGATCTTTAAAGTATTCCCTTAAAATGTTCTGAATCTTTTTGTTGTCTGTTTCCTCTTTCATCTCTTATTTTGCTGATTTGGAGTTGCTCTTTCTTTCTTTTGTTCTTTCTTTCTGTCTGCCTTGTTTATTTTTTCAAAGAGCCAGCTCTTGGATGCCTTGATTCTTTTTATTGTTTTGTTTCTTTTTCATTAATTTTTGCTCTTGTTTTTGTTATTTTTTTCTTGTCTTTTGGGCTTGGGTTTCATTTGTTGCTGGCTTTCAAGATTCTTGAGTTGCAATGTTAAATCATTTATTTGTGCGCTCTCTCTCTCTCTTTTAATATATTCACTTACAACTGTAAATATCCCTTTAGGACTGATTTTTAAAGTATACCAGATGTTTTATTGTGTTATATTGTCATTTTTATTTAATTCCAGGAATATTTTGTTTCTTAATTTCTCCTTCGACTCATCATTCACGAGTGAGTTGTTTAATTGGCATGAGTTTGTGTAGTTACTAGGGCTTCTTCTGGTGTTGATTTTAAGCTTTATTGCATTGTGGTCTGATAGAATGCATGGAATTATTTCAAGTTTTTGTATTTGTTGAGGTTTGTTTTGTACCCTGGTATATGGTTGATTTCAAAGACAGTTGCATGGGGTGCTGATTAGAAAGTGTATTCTTTGATATTTGGGTTAAATATCAGGTATATGTCTGTTAGATCCGTTTGATATACAGTACTGTTTAATTCAGATGTCTCTCTCTTTATTCTCTGTCTGGTTGACTTGTCTAATGGAGTCAGTGGAGTATTTAATTGCCCTACTTTTAGTGAATTGTGATTGATCTGTGTCTTAAAGTCCTACAGTCCTGTCATTATGAAGTTGAGTGCACCAAACTGGGTCCATATATGTTCATGATATGTGTTCTTGATTAATTGTTTCTTTGATCACAATGAAGTGACCCTCTTTATCTTTTCTGATTAGTTTTAGTTTGAAGTCTATTTTGTTATATATTAGAATGGCAACTCCTGATTATTTCTTAGTGCCATTTACTTGGAATATTTTTCTATCATTTCACCTCAAGGTAGTGCTTGTCCTTAAAGTTAAGATGGGTTTCTTGTAGACAACAAAAAGATGGGTTTTGTTTCTTGACCTATTCAACTAGCCTGTGTCTTTTGGCTGGGGAGTTCAGTTCATTGATTTTTAAAGTTATTATTTAAAAATGTGTTTTGGTTCCATCTTTTTTTCTATTTGCATTCCTGGTTTAACTTTGTGGTTCCATAGTTATACCTTCATATAATTTATTTCTGTTGCCTCTTGGGTATGGTTGCTCCATTCTTCAGCTCTTTGTATTGCTTCAAGTATTCTCTGAAGGACTGGTTTTATAGACATGAATTCTTTCAGTCTATTCATGTCATGAAGTTTTTCTCTCCCTTTCAACTACAATAGACATTTGTTCTGGGTAAAGTATTCTGGTTTGGCATCTGTGGTCATTTAGAACTGGGAATTCTTTGGTCCAAGCTCTTCTGGCTTCATAGTTTCCATTGAAAAATCTGCTCTAATTCTGATGGATTTTCCTTTATATGTGACTTGTTGTTTTCCTTTTTCTGCTTTCAGTATTCTCTCTTCGTTCTATAAGCTTAGGGTTTTTACTATGATATGCTATGGAGTGTTTCTTTTCTGGTCTTGTCTATTTGGTGTTCTAGGTGCTTCTTGTATTTGCATGGACATGTCTTTCCTTAATTTTGTAAAATTTTCTTCGACAATCCTGTTGAAGATCTAGCCAATACCATTATCCTGAAATTCTTCTCCTTCCGCTATGCCTATGATATGCAAATTTAATGTTTTCATGGTGTCCCACATTTCCTGTATATTCCAGGAGCTGACCTGAGTAAGGGGGATCAGGACTCTGTGTGTGGGTCTGTACTAAGTGGGTAGTCCAGAGATCTGGGGTGCTAAGAGCAAGAGCCAGCCAAGCATTCAAAGCATAGGCCTATAGGGGACACTTCAGATTTAAGCTATAACATTCTGTCCCAGTGCAAAATGCAGTTAGCCAGCATCAAGGTCTTAATAGTTGTGGCATTGCTCCAAAGTTCAAAGTCTCTTCTTACACTCAAAGCAAATTCTTAGTCAAAAGCCCATGCAAAATATAAAGGAAGGCAATGCATTTCCAATATACAATAATACAGAATAAGTGTCTTGGTTTCAAAAGGGAGGAACAGGAGGATAACAATAAATATATCAGACCAAAGCAAGACCAAAGCCCAGGATGGTAAACACCAACTCCTGTATCTGCGTGTCTGTCAACTGGTACATGTAGTGTCATCATCCGTGCTCAAAAAGACTTGTGTAGCTCTGCCCCTAGAGCTTTGCAACATGCAGCACATATCAGCTCTGGTTGTTCTGGCCCCACCCAGTGCCTGCAGTGCTCCTCAACATTCATGGCATCACCAACATTTTAGGCTCTCATTGCAGCATTGACTTCATCACCAGCAAACCTTTATGAAATAGCCCACTCAGGGCTCTCTGCAAGGAATTTAGCCCATGTTCGCATCCAAAGCCTGTTGAACACAATCTACTATTTGCTTTTTTGTAGGTATTCTGGTCTTCTGAACTGTCACTAGGATCAGTCAGTAAGCCTTCTCAGGCTTCCGTAGCCTACTTTTCCATCTCAGTGCACCTGCAAAACAATTCTGAAGGCCTGATAACAACATAGTCAGGTTTACCCTAGTAACAACCCCACTTCTTGGTACAAATTATCTTTATTAGTTACTTTCCCCATTATTGTGACAGAAAATTTGGCAGACATAAGTTAAGGAAGAAAACTTTACTTTGGGTTCAAAGTTTAGAGAGTTCAAAGTTCAAAGTTTCGTGCGAGTTCTGTCCATCCTAGCTAGTAGAGAGGACGCAAGGGCAAGGCATGGTAGAGGCTTGCTCATCCAGTAGAAGATGGGAAACAAACTTTGGCTGCAATCAGCGTTGTATGCTACCTTCAAAGGCCTACCCTTAGAGACCTATTTCCTTGAGCAAGGCCTCATTTTTAAATGGTTACATAGTGTTAAAAATAGGCCACAAGGACTGAGGAGATAGCTCAGAAAGGTCTTGCCTTACAAGCGTAAGGACTTGAGTGTGATCCTCAAAACCCAAGTAAAAATACTGAGGGCAGTGGTACATACCTATAATCCCAGCCCCAGTGAGGCATCAATAGAAAGATCCCCAGAGTTTGCAGGCAAACCAGTCTAGTCTATTGTTGAACTCCAAGACAAAGAGACCCTGTCTCCAAGGCAATAGATGGTTTTTCTGAGGATAAGATTTGATGTTCTCTTCTGGTCTCCACCTATACAATACCTGTGATTCCCAAAGCATATAAGCACACCCACACCTATAGACTCACACAGACAGACATATAATCATTAAGGAAAGAAATGGGGTGACAAGCTTGGGACCTCCTGCTAAAACATGAGCCTCTTGGGAAAATTTTAGATTTAAACCATAATAAACACTGTATATTTCCCTCAGACCCTTCCTATGTCCTCTCTTTCTGATTCCCAGCTACTCCAAGGTGTGTAGCTTTGCTCTGCCTTGTATTCACTGTCATGACGCTCTGCCTTACCACAAAATAAAGGCAGTGGAGCCCAAATAATTCTTTCCTTCTTGAGGCTTTTATGTCATTTTTTTTTCACAGAAATAGAAAGGGGTGATCAGCATAATACTCTTAAGTCTATTATCTCTATGAATGCTGTAAACTTTACCCATCATTTCCAAAAATTTCTTCCCATCTATTTTACATGTCTGTTTCCTTCTGTGAATATAACATTTAACACGGATTTCCCTTCTTGACAAATTTTTAGTATACAACATTTTTAGTTATTCAAAGATTGTTCCTATAATGTCAGCTCACAGTAACAGAACCTAGAAGAGTTGGCAACTAATTAGTCAGAAAGAAAACATTTCTAGAAATGTAAGAAATGAACAAAGACTTGCATTGTGATGAGGTTAGATGCTTGGTGATACTTTGGCTTTATCAAGTTAAAGGAGAGAAGAACTAATCATTTCCCCTCAGCATATTCACCCAAAGAGGTACCTTTATAACTTTTAAAAGTTAATACATTGAAATTTCTATTTTAAAACTATGCTAAAAAAACTGTTAGAGAAAGCAGTTTGAAGTCAAGACTATGAGATAAATTGAGTTTTGGTTAATGTATCCTCTTTCAAAATGATATTCTTCTAATTAGTGCCGGAGACACACGCCCTCCACCTCCAGCTGAGCTTCCTTTCTTCTCCAGAGCCTCCAGCAAACAGAGCTTGGCTGATCCTTTGCTGTGACTCTCACTCCCTTTACCAGGTTCCCTTTTATGTGAATTGGTGCCAGCAGGTGCTATTGCTTCCTAGAGTTCTGAACAAATTTCTTTTTTCCTGATTCTGTTTCCTAACTGATCTCTGACATTGACAATTGAAATAGGAATAAAATTTCTCAGTATTTTGACATGAGAGAACATTTAAAGAAATTTCTCGAAGTCAGTATGCCTAAATTCAAGTTAAAAATTTCAGTCTAGCCTAATAATGTTTATAAGAACATAAAACTATAATTATATTTTTATATTTGAAAAATCTATATTTAATAAATATAGAGTAAGGATAAATTTAAGTCTAGAACTGTAGTTGCACAGCTTTTCGATATTGTACATTGCTTTTATTTTGACAAAATATAATATTACGGTTATTTACAAATTTCCTATAAAAGAAGTGTTGCATTGTTTGTGGCGCATGAAGAGACAACACAACTCAGTTGCACACCATTGTTTTCTTTATAGCCCGTTATATTTTCTCACATTCTAAAAGAATTCTTGAAAAATTAAAAAAAAATAACATTTATTTTTAGTTTATGTGTATGTGTGTTTTGCCTGCATGCATGGAAGTACACCCATTTCATGAAAAGCCCACAGAAGCCAAAAGAGGATGTCAGATCCCCTGGAACTGGAGTCACAGATAGCTGTCAGCCTCCATGTGGGTTCTGGAAATTCGACGCAGGTCTTCTGTGAGAGCAGCCAGTGCGCTTAACTGCTGAGTCAGTTAAGCTGCCCCCCAAATCTTCCAAACTTCACCTTCCATGGTAGAGTCAAGTTTCATACTGTAGTCATACAATAGCCATTTTCATGTTCTTTTATGAGTTAAGTTGTTCTCATTTTTAATGTGTGTTTATGATGTATAATTACACAAATGTGAATTTGTGGTATGCATTACTATGTCACTTCCAAAGACATTGCAGCAGGTTATATCTGATCAGGAGTACATGAGAGATTATATTTTATTGTTCTTATACTGGTATTTTATGCACTATTTTAGCTATGTTTTCTAATTTTCTGGAGAAAATATCACTTAATTATTTTGTATTTTCATTATAAATATGATTGAAATTTTCATGACATGTGTATTAGCCATTTAATATTTTTCCTGTGAAAATCATCTGCCTGTTTAAATCTGCTGAATTCTGTTCTGTCTTTTCCTCATGTCTTAGAAGGGCAAACAGTTCTGTGTAAACTAAAAGTTACTGTATATTTATTTGGGAATAGATAACTCAAAACATTTATAAAATCAATTCTTCTGGAAAGTTCCTCGTTTATGTGTCATGCTTTGCTTTTTATTGTGTTTTTATATCTTTTTCTTCCCTTTTTGTGGTGATGAAGATTGAACAGAGCTTTGCCCATGCTGGGTAAGTACAACTGAGGTGCATCCTTAACCCTGTTTCTCTGAGACAAGGTTCTTGCTATGTATCTCTGGCTACCGTTGAACTCAAGATTTTCCTACTTCAGTTCTATCAATTGTGATATTACAGGCATACATTACCTTGTCAGACTTGTTTTGGTATGTTTTAGGTCAATTAGAATGAACGCCTGATAACCTTGGGAGGGAGTATTGAAGTCATTCACCTATATTTAACTGACATTGAATGGGTTGGATCTCTTAAATGATACAAATTTATTGTTTTCAGTTTAAAAATATGCTCTTTCCTTCCTGTGGATTTTACTAGTAAGAACATACAATAAGTAGTTTCTGTCTGGTCTTTTAGAACATCTCTCCTTAGAAATTTACTGAATTAAGCCATTTGAATATTTTCTACTCATTTAAGGCAGCATATTTCTTGAAAAGTTACAGAGAAGGTATAAAATGTCCTGGCTGCTTCAGGTAGTTTTAATCAGACCTCCCATGTAACAGAGTACAATTTAAAGTATTAAAATTCTATATTATTCAACATAATGAGAGAGAAACAGACATTTAAAAATTACTATTTTAATGATTTCTAGTTGATTAAAGTAATATATATTTTATGATTGGCAAAATTGTCATCTAAACTTAACATGTCTTGAAATCACTGCTGTTAGTGTTAAAAACAGTATATTTTCCTATAGATGTCTCTGTTTTATCAAATAAATATCTATTTAAAATATAAAGATCAAACGAGATAATTTACCTAAGAAGTATCTTAAAGCTCAAACTTTTAAAAATTTTATACAAAGTTTACCTTACTCTGAAAATCTGTAGCCTAAGAAAAGGTAAGTCCACCTGTTAACTGTAAAATTCACAGCACAGAAGAACTGGGGGACTCTGAGAACTAGTGAGTATTCATAAACAGGGCGGTTGTTCCGTCTTAGCATTCTAGATTCAGGATAATTGCAACCACTAATACTTGAGGTATCAATAAAGTGTACATAGTTATTTTCTTAAGAAATTAATCATAATTCTGCATCTCACACCAAATTAAGTAGAAGTCAAATTTATCTTAAGAAAGGTGCCTCACCCAGAAAGAGCTAACAATGCAGAGCAAAGCCGTAACTGCAAACTGCAGAACATTAATTTCATCATTTGGTGAGATTAAAATGCAACAGAAAGTTTTCTTTGTTAAAGTGAATTTGGAGCATTGTGGAACCTGCTAGAAATATTAGCACTTAGGAGGTCAAGGCAGGAAGTTTATGGGGAGTTCAAGGCCAGCCAGGGCTACATAGCAGAATCCTATGTTAAAGAATAAAAAAAGAACTTCTAGGAATCATATCCCGAAAGATGAAATTCTGCCTGCGTATATTGCATACACTGGTGTTTTCCCAAATACCAGTTTTCTAACTGTGTTAATATCACTAAGCACCAACAATTAACACACCTCAGAAGGAATGGAAAGTGGAACTAGAAAATGTTCACTTCTTGTATAAGAATTGTATAAGGTTTTTTAAATTGAGTGAACCACTTTGGGACGCTCTTTCATTTATATTGAACAGATATTGCAATTTTTGTTACACACTTATGTGGAATAAAATATATAGACTTTGAATTTATTAACTTTTAAAACTAAAATATTTCTGTGTACTTAATTTTTGTGACTCGAGATTTGGATTCACAATGAAGGCAGGGGAAATATATCTTGAGTTAAACAATAGCTATACATAAAGATAACATACTAGTTTGAAAATTATTTGGAAATAGACACTCCCACAAATCATCTTGGGTTCTGACAACTTTCTTTCTATGTTCTTACATTCCATGTGACATGGTGACATACATAGGGATTGATGCCTTGTAGGTCACCGACTTTTGAGAATCTGATAAGTGCTAAAAGCTATCTTTCTTTCAGAATATGGTGGAGCCACCTTTAACTCTAGGTTCTGGGAGACAGAGGAAGTAGGATCTCTGTGAGTTGTGAGCCAGCCTGATCTACACACAGGTTCCAGGCCAGCCAGGACTCTGTACTGAGACCCTGTCTCAAAAAAAAAGTATTTTCGTCAAACAAAATTCTAATGCAACTAAGATTTTAATTCATTAAAGATGGTGATAAAAAGATCCTGATCAGCTACAGTTCCAGTCATCAATGGGTCAAGACAAGAGGACTGTGAGTTTGGTTTTGGTGACCCTGTATCAAAAACAAACAGAAATAATCAAACAAGAAAAATTGGTCACTTATCTATGACATTTATCTTTTAAAGAATTACTAACAATATTTTTGGTGAAGATTTAAGTAAAAATTCATTATTAATCCCAAACTCTGATTCAGACCAACATTTATATTTGTGCTTTTATTTTCATGATAAAATTTGATTTCAAAGAACTTTACAAGACTCTAATCTAACATAGCATTGCTTGAATGAGATATAGTTATAGCATTTTTTTGCTTATTTAAAAGTAAAATGTCTTTGTATTATAAAGGAATCAATTGTGACTGCTGAGGTGGATTTCTGTCTCAAATCAGCTTTCCACAGGAAATTATGCAGACACACGCAAAATATTTGACTGGAAAAAATCAGACTTTTGGTTTCAGATAATGTGGGTTCAGAATATTGATCTATGCTATGCATTCAACAAGAAATGTGGAGCCAACATATTTTTGTTCCCCTATTAGAGTGTAAGTGGAATTCTGATTTCTTTTCCCGATTTAACTAAAATATAACTGATCCATTTTGTGATGAATATAGATTTTTTTCCTTTCAAGATATGTAATAATTTATTTTTGTCATTCTAATGGTCACATTATATATAATTTTTATGCATAATTTTATGTTATTTTTTATAAGGCAAGTCCAAATAACATATTAATGCAGTTTTCCTGTATATTGTTGTCAGAATACTTACTGTATCTTTATTCATAAGTATTTTTTTCCTTATTTTCTCTCTATGACATTTTTATTATATTTTTGAATGTCAATGGGTAAATATTTGTACTTTCTTAACACTTAGTCATTTTCAATGATAATCCATCATTAAACTACACATTTTAAATATATTTCTGTATTCTTCTTCCATAACTAAGGCAAGAATATTTTTTAACTGTTTTCTGTAATAACTGGGTTTTAAGATAATCTAAATGAGAGAATAAAAGTACTAATTTTTAAGTCTCAAAATAAATGACATATTTGCAAAGACAAAGTAGTGCACTGTGGTTTTCAGGCTTATGTACCTAATCTTCATTTGTTATAGAGTGGTTGTGTATAGACAAGGATGTATATTTACATGGGGGTGGTTTGCAGTTCCTGCCCTGCTTGCTTACACATTGACTCATCCTACTGTAGGTAAATGTAGGCTTCGCTCTATGTAAATAAGTGAGATGATGGATCTTTTTACTAATCCGTATTTACATGTATTTTCTGAATTTTTACTGGTGACAGTGAACTTAGCTAATAGCCGTACCCTTATGGAAATGTACGCTGGAACGCTAAAAATATCATATAACTATGAAGAGACACTGCTACACTTGAGCTATTTATTACAGATCTTTGCTTTTATTATAGAAATGGCCACATGTAAACCCATTGCTAAGATTATTAGCTCAATTTCCCTAGGTACTGAAAGAGTCTCTGGTACAGAAAGCAATGAATTCCTGGAGCTTTATCAGTGTATGGAGACATATCACCTTAACCCTGTCCATGAAGAGTTGACAGCCTTGGTGAGGGAAGGATTTGGGGGATACAAGTCTTAGCAAAACAAAATGCAGTGTTCAAGGCAGAGATAGATTTACCAACAGAATAATGAATTGCATTGTGTAAAGCGTCCCGCTGCCACCAAAGCTCTGCTTTCTACTCCCGGCAAGGAGTGCTGGAAAGGCCAATAGAGGCTACTTGCTATACTTGACACTGGGACTCTTCTCACTTTGCCTCTCTTGTACTTTGTATGTGACTGGCATGCAGACTAGAGTGACTGAGGGCATTTCCCCAATTTTTGATATGGCTAGAAGATTGATTGGGAGACACTGAGATTGTGTCTAGTCTGATCTGTGTGTGTGGTTCAGTGTTCTCCATGGTTACTTCTGTCATCCTGATCTCTCTGTGTAGGACTGGCTTTCCATCAGCTATCATTTTAGGTAGGTGGGTTTTATGCCACAAGAATGTCAGTACCCGGCCATGTGTTTACCAACTCTATAAACATGTCCAACAGCATCAGACTCTAGAAGTGTATGTGTAATGGAGGGGAAAAAATGATCCTGAAATGCACATACTCTAAGGCTGTTCTCTGGGGACTTTGTGAAATCACAGAGTTTACAAATTACAAGATGACACAATGGAACTAATGTGCTGGGAGGCAAAGGGATGTCCTTCAATTATTATTAATGATAAAATTTTCTATCAAGTATTGCTGGAAGATTGAATTATCTTCCCATTCTCTGTGTAAACTGTTACATTACTACTGTTATCACGGGTTGAGATAGTCAAAGGGTGCACAACCAAAAGCTGTAGGAAAAGAATATTCTAAAAGTGCTTGAAGGAGCTGTTAACAAAATGGACAGTTTTTTGCACTTCGTGGTATATATAATATTTCATGACTTTCTGTAACGGTCTGCATTACAACTGTGTCCGAGTCCTTCTCCGGCGTAAGGGCTGAGGAATTAAGACATACAAGAGACACACACACAGATACCAAAAATGGTGGAGAAGCTTCTGATTTATTCAGGCAGGGTGCACACATATACACACCTAGCAAATGTCAGTGACTGATAGCAGAAAATTCCAGGGGAAATTGGTTGGGGGTAAAAAGTTCAGATTCCCAGGGAATGTCTTGGTAGGTGATGGTGCCTGGTTCAGAACAATTAAGTTTAGCATCAAAAGGTCTGAGATAAGGCCTCTAAAGGTCGGGTTGTTCAGGTCAAGCTGTTCTTAGAGAAACTGCAGAAGTTGTTCTCATAGAGACTGCAAAAGTTGCTCTCATAGAAACCCCAGAAGTTGTTCTCATAGAAACTGTAGCTGAAGCTAGTTCCTGATCAGGGAGCTAGCATGGATAAAGGCACGCAGGGAGGCCAGCAGCCCTACAACTTTCCAAGCAGTAAAGGCCAGTTAAATAAAAATTTCCTCTGACTTGAAGGGAGAATTAACATTCTAATTGGACATGTCACTCACCTGACCAAGGGACCACCCTCTAGCAAGGCAGGCTTCCTATACGCCTTGCTAAAGAGGTGGGCAAAATAATTATCTTTTAATGAAAGAATGCCTTTTTCTTCCCCAGTCCTCCACCACTAGTACAGGAACTTATCCCACTGGGCCACATACATGCAGCTTCGGAAGTCTGTCTGCTTTTCTAAATTCTTTTGAAAAGAAAAAATCCTCTCCTTTTCTTCTGCCTTTCTGATCAGCAAGCCTTCTTTCCCTTTCTTTCTTGGACTGTCTTATTCTTTCTCTAAAGTCTCTCTCCCCATCCTGTGGTTGCTTGTCTTCCGTATGTCTGCCTTCTATGCTGGCTTAAACACCATGGCCTTTCTCCTTCTCTTCTTCATTCCCCTCCTCTAGGCAGCTGCTGACATTTAAAACTTGCAATCCTGAGGAGTTTTATTTTAAATTCTAGTAAAATGTCTTCAAGCTACCGTTTCAGCCAATTTAAAAATTATTTTATTACTGATACTGGGAATAGTGATGCATGATTTTAATCCCAGCACTTGGAAAGCAGAGGCCAGTAGATCTGTTTGAGCTCAAGGCCAGCCTGGTCTACTTAGTGAGTTCCAGGCCATCCAGGACTGCCAGGGCTATATAGTGAGATGCTGTCTCAAAAACAAAATAGAAAATAAAAAGAATATTGTATTAATGATGCTAAGAACTACAATAGGCGATCTCAATCTCCAGTGTATCATCTGGTAGCAATAAGGGACTGCAAAATTCCAGCAGCTACTGTAATTTTCCACTTTGCAGTATTCATGTTTGTATGCGATTTTGTATATATTAATTATATATTAATTACATTTTATAAAATGGTTTGGATACTATCAGCTTTAGGTCTTATAATACCTGGTTCTGCCCCTGGAAAAGGTCATTCTGCTATATTTTCAGGAAGGAACATGCAGTCCAATGACCTTTAACTTCTGAATTTCTTACCCACCAGTTGCCTGATGCTATCATTAAATTGCCTTCAAAGTATGGGTGTCTTTTTCCTTCTTTAAATCTGGCTCACCAAAACAAAACTGACTACCAAATGTGCATCAAAATAATTACAGTTGTTCATCTTCCCAGAGCAGGATTATTGGTGATTTTCAGTACATACATTCAATTTCTACATCGAAGAATACTGCTGTTAGTTTTTGTAAATTTAGTTTTAGAGTATTTCATACAGAACCTTTCAGTCTTAATCATTTTTATACAACCTTCCCACAGTGGAATTTATTCATTCTGTCATTTGTGTTCAAGCCTATTGAGTTAGTTTGTGTCCCCAGACATCCCTTAGAGCAGATTCACCCACTGAGGACTCGTCAACCTACCTAGAATCCCTCCCTTTAAGAAGATCAGTTCTTCCTCACCAGGCAGTAATCAGCTGCCGGTAGTTCTTCAGTTAAGATTGGGGCCTGATCGCCTATTTCCACAGTTCTGTGCAGGGATTTGTCTGCTTGAGTTTGCATGGGTCTTGTACATGCTGATACCATTGCAGTATGTTTATATGAGAAAGGTCCAGGAGCTTATAGGACTTTATTTCCATGTGGTCATGTACTTCTTCCCCTGGCTCTTATAATCTTTCCATTCTCTGTTCCATAACAGTCCCTGAGTCCTGGGTAAATGACGTTTAATATTGGAGTCCTGTCCAGACTCTTACTCTCTGGGCTTTGGCCATTTGTGACCTTTTGTGCTCCTGGCCCTCTGTTGCACGAGAGGGCCTCATTAATGAGAACTGAGAGATTCGTTAGTGTTCTTGTTCTATGTTCAGTGAGTCTTAGGTGTAAAGCTTGCATTGTAAATGGACAATTCACAGACAATATCTGTGTGTGACCAGTTGTGGTACTGTGTACAGTCTCTATTGGGTGCAAAAGAAGTTTCTTTGATGAGTGGTGACTCAGATACCTGTCTGTGATTATAAGGATGCATATTTTACACATAGTAAGAAATTACATTTGTCTAGGGATGTGACAGCTATAGAGTTTTCTCTAAGATCTATGACCACACCAGCCATGTGTATCTGGCTATGTTTATACTATCACACATGAGTTTCCTCCCTTTAAGTGGGCTTTAAATCCAATTAGGTAGCTGTTGATTACCTGCAAGTTAAAAATGCCACTACTGCACAATATTGTTTGCTATGCTGGTCATTGATTCAGTGTTTGGCCATGAACCTGGGATTGGACCTTCTATTGGTGTTCTCCCTTAGCAGCTTGTGTAACGCTCTCCAAAACTATGAGACGTAGCCTTCAGGGGAAGTGGTTTTCCTGTCAACTCCAGCTCTATTGCTCCAAATCCTATGTCCAAAGTATGTTCTATCTTCAGCAGCAGGGTCTAACCTTCAAGTTCTGGAAGACAATCAAGGACTTTGGCAATAGCCTGCATGGTTTTGGGAGTCTCTTGGACCACCCTGGCCAACAATTCATAGTCACTCCTGTCTGACACTGTTTGTTGTTATGTATCGTTAAGCCTACCCATGGACTCAGGTAGCGATATTGTATGTGAAATTTGTTAGCAGGTCGTTGGACTAATATGATTCCATTTTTTAATACTAGCTAGGTATCATTTACCTCTCCTCTCTCTCTCTTCCTGTCTAATCTTCCCTCCATGCCCTTCCCCATTTAAAGTGCCCTCATTTTCCCATTTCTCCCTTGATAATACCAGTCTCCTGCGGGCCCACCTCTCTTGAGTTCCTTCTTCATCCTTATTCCCCAGTTTCTTGAAAAAACCCTCCATCCCCCTGTTATTTTAAAAAATAAGGTTCTTACTTAAAGAACTTGATTCCAATGCAGAAAGAGTGAATATGAATTCTGTTCCCAATAGCATAGTTTAGATCAGTTTTGTTCATACAATTTCCTGCATGTCAAGTCCCTGAATTACCTTAAAAATAATTCATAACAGTTCGTTTTAACATGCATTTAAAAGAGGAAACCAAGGAGGTGAAGCACACCCTGTTCCTTGTACCCGTTCTGCACACCTTGTCTTGAATGTGCCATTGACAGTCACTTGACTGAATGCCCCTGGAATCTCCCTTTCTGCACTTCTGTTCTTTTTTTGGTCTCCCCTGGATTTCATCGAAATTAGTAAGGGAAGACTGGTTTTAAGTGCTGCAGAGACCATATCACTGCAAGTCTGTGCCAAAGACAAGCCATTCCTCAGGCACAAAAGGAAGATATCCTGCTTTCATCTTTGTTTTCTCTCTTCAGATGCATGAAAGTGTTTTTTTTTTTTTTTCTCCATGGGGAGGCAATTCTGATTCACTAGTAGGAAGGACAGTTTTTCTCTTAAATGATAGTGATGGTGGGAGTCTCCATTGAAGGAGAGTCTTTGCCTCTTGTCAAGGAAAAGTAAGACTCCAGGGACTTCAAGGTAGCCTCAAAGCCCTACATGCTTAGAAAGACAGCTTGCAATAGGAAGGGGAACTTGCTTTCCTATAGAAATTCTAGCAGGAGAAAGAATACACAGGATAAAGCCCAGAAGAGAAATGAAAGGACCCTAGAGAAAAAGAAAGGATTCACAATGAATAAAAAGAATTGCTGGGTCATTTTCTGTAAAATATTTAACAAATCATTTTTCCCCTGCATCAGAATGTTAAGAAAAGCCATGAGCTTGAGCCTCTCTGTCACTTGGGTGAGGAGCTTAGAATGGGAACTGAGATTCAAGTCCAGTAAGAGCAGGGATGTAAGAACAGTGTGATACAGGAGACATGGTGCCCCTTTAGGGCATAAAGGAATTTAAGAATGAACTCAAGTGGAAGTTTAGGGACAATTTTATTAAAAATTAGAGAAAAATCCTTAGAGCAGGCAAACTGTAAATCTCAGCAGCTGCCCTTAGGAGGAGACTGAAGGCGAGAAGTAAAAATCTCATAAAGCCATGCCTCTTTAGAGCCAGCATGGAAGTTAAACACATGTTGGACTAAAAGCTACATGGTAGGCATTTAAAAAGAAACAGTAACCCAAAGCAGTAGGGAAATCATGGTTTGAAAAGAGATATAAAGAATAAAAGGATAAGTTACGCTTTTCTGAAAATTCAGAGAAACATGTAGACTTAGCTACATGTCTGTGGCTTAGTCTGTAAGCACTCAGTAGGGGACAGGGATTCCAGGCAGTAAAAGTGCATCTTCTCATTAAAGCACTGGGTATTTCACCTATCTTTTTAATATAACAAGACAAGATGACCTTCCTGGGGGCGTGGTCCTGTTTCCAGTTGATTGTTCTGGCAAAATTGGAAAGTTAAAGCTCTACCCAGGCCAGAAGCTTAGATTCTCCATGTTTAAAAATAAAAGGTTGTCTCTATATATTATAATTACAATAGAATCAGCTTAGTGTCCTGAGCCTCTAGTTCTCCTTCTCCTAGGGAATGTTACTTTGTGCAAAAGATTTTGTGATTGCATTGTTTTCCTTACTTTTACATTTTGTTCTTGGATCCAAAAAATTTGCTTGTATGTCTTTACTTGGCAACTCCACTTAAAATTCTAACATTAGGTCCAACTGCCAAAATAATATGTATTCACTAGCTTTCATTTTTCTTAAGAGAGAATGCAAACCTTTTTAAGCACAGAATTTGGCTGGTTCTGTGCAACATTTCATGATCATGCATGGTTTATAACAGGCTTCCAGTGAAGCAAAACATGGATAGCATATAATTAGCCCAGACCTTTTCATTAAGTTTGGCTTGCTTTGATTCCTCTTGTGTTTCCTGTTCTTCTTGTGCACCGAACTGATAATGTTTTCATCTCGCTGATGATTCCACTGCTGATTTTAAAATTAAAGTATATTCCTAGCTTAGGTACACAACTGGCACAGAACTTTGACATCACTCCTGGATTTATTTATTATTGTTAGAGTCTTTTATATATCAGTGTATTCATTTTTTTAGATTATTCATGAAAATGCTTCAACTTATTTTGAAAATCAGAGAAGTGGAGAAGGAAAGTAGAAGAAGACAGAAAAGAGGAGAAGAGCTCATTAGAATGACTTTGCAATTGATTATTCAATTCAGGACATTCCCGAGAGTGAAATGGAGCATTTATGGATAGTCAACCCTCTGTATTCACAGGGAACTAGCTCTACTCCCCCTCAACTCCCCTGTAGGTATCAAAATCTGTAGATGTTCAACTTCCTTACAAAAAATGGTTTATTTTTCTCTGAACAGAGTGTGAGCATTCTTTCATATATACTCTAGACCATTGCTAAGTTACTTATGATGTTTGATACAAGGGAAGTGTTATATAAGTTGTTATAGAGCATAATAAATGAAGTGAGGCCCCAAGATATTATATATATATATATATATATGTATATTCCATAAAGATAGTATTTCTTTTCCACATTGATTAAATATGGATGTAGTAATTGAAGCCATAGAGTCCAGTTACAGAGGACTGACTGTAAGCCCATTGAATTACATAGAGAAACATGTTAATTCAAAATTAGTGACCAGTCCTGAAGTATTTGCTTCTCAGACCCAGTTGATCTCTCTTAGGGTGATGACAGGGACATTCTGTTCAAAGCCCTTCTCGCATGCTCTCTCTGCGTTAAGTACCGCTGTGCTAGTCAGCTTTGGGTCACTGTAAATAAAATACCTGAGGAAAAAATAACATAATTTGTTCATGGTTTCAAGGGTTTCAAATCTTAAAAAAAATAAGCTCTCTCCTTTAGAAAAAGGCTTATAACTGTCTTACTGTTACTCTAAAACTCAATCATTATTCTCAAACTTCATTCTAGTGAAGAATCTGTCAGAAGTCATTGACTATCAAGTGAAAATCCTAGTGCCGGGAGCAGGCTACCATGCTATGAGTTGATGATCTGGGAGCCTCCTCCTTCCCCCCACAATATAGGCAATTGTGACTGCTGCTGGTGATCCACCAGAACTGGATAAGATACTGTTGCTGAAGATTTCTGGGCAAAAAAAAATACTGGCTATAATCAGCTGTACAAGACTGCCCACGGCTTGTCAATACTGCATGAGGGACTCATTAGGTCTCAACCCTCTATGGGGATTTGTATGCAGTTGCTAGATGCTGGAGGAGGAGACAATTTCTTCAGTGGTGTAGCACTGGAAAGGTGCTCATACTTCTGTAAACATCCCATCATCATGCTCCTGTAGACAACTCTAACAAAACTCACTGAGTCATCTAAAAGAGACTTGAAAGTAGAAGGACTATCTGGGAAGAGAACAATGAAAGTGGGAGAGAGATGAGCGAGGATGAGGGGAGTGAAGGTGATCAAATACATTTTATACCTGTAGGAAATGTCAAAATAAAGTCTGTTATGCATAATTAGTACATTTAAAAAATATGCTGGGAAAGTAGCTAGGAATTTATGGTGGAAACAAGGAGGCTGGGCTGAATCTTGAAGTCACTAGGCAGGCTCAAATATTACAAAGCAGAAGAATATTAAAATCTTATTTGTGGGTAGTAAAGGAAAAGGTCCCACTTTGCCTTGCTGTTGTTTTTTTTCTCATGGCAACTATTTATAATATGAATAACTCAAGTATTCATCAACTTATGAGTAAATAAGCCCAATGTGGTATGGCTGCCCTGGTATTCAACCATGGATTATTATTTAGCCATTAAAAGGATTGAAGCACTGACCTTACTGTAATATTGGTGAGCCTTGAGAATATGATGCTCAGTAAAAGCTGACAGACACAGAAGTACATGTTGTATGACATCATTTCTATGAAAAGTTTTGAAGAGACAAATCCACAGAATCAGAAAACAGAGTAGCTGTTGCCTGTGACTGAGCAAGGGGTTAGAAAATGGGATTGACTACTCAAGTGACTACAATTTCCTTTTGGTGTGATATAAGCATTCTGAAATTAGATCTCTGCACAGCTTTGAAAATGTACTAAAGACACAAAACTGGATAAACATTATGGTATATGAATTACATCTCAAGTAAATGCTTATTAAAACCAAAAGAAAGAGAATTTGTTCTTCTTCAGTCTCTAAACTGTATAGATTCCTTATTATAGTTTTTTGATTGTGCCCTTAAATAAAAGAGTACATACAAGAGGTCTTTGTAGACTTTGCCCATAATGTAGTCAAAAGCAACAATATAGCTAACTGTAATATGATGGTGATAAATTAATTCTTTGAATTATTAAAAGGCAATGCAGGAAATAAAAATTTCCCAAAATGTGAACAACTGAGGTGTGATTGAATTTTTATAAGCAAACCTTTGTTTGTTATAACAATAGTGTGGAGCATTAGAGCAGTCAAGTGTGACTTTCTGCTTCTTAGGGGTAACAGATCTTGGGAACACGGGAACTTGCTACTCCCCAGGAACTGAGTGAGAGATCTTCACTGACACATGTGCATTTGGTTTCCA
Source organism: Eospalax fontanierii (assembly GCA_035773235.1). Taxonomy (NCBI): domain Eukaryota; kingdom Metazoa; phylum Chordata; class Mammalia; order Rodentia; family Spalacidae; genus Eospalax; species Eospalax fontanierii. The sequence goes on along the minus strand of CM069528.1, from coordinate 71,914,131 downwards.
CATTTAGGTGATTGTGAATGACGCTGCTGCAGGTTTTGTGTATTGACAATGTTCAGTATTGTTAAATACATTTCTTAGATCTAATATAAGAATTACTTATGAAATTTTTAACTAGTTCATATGAAAGATTATGTTGTCTGGATTGTCCTGGATAGAATTACTAGAGCAATGTCCAACAACAATGCTGAAAGTGAATGTCCTTGTCTCATGCCTGCAGTTAAGGGGAACACTCTTTAGGCATTCTCTATTGAGTACGATGTCAACTCTGTGTTTTTCGTATATGCCATCTTTAAGCCTTTTGAAAATCTATTTTACAATATAAGTAGCATTAAAAATTCAAATAATTTGGAGTACCTGTTGTTGTATATAATTTCCACAGAGGTGAAAGCACCTATTGTTTAGAATAAATTATAAAATATCCATCTAAAAAACTTCAGGGAGATGTTAATCAAGTCATTATTTTTCTATCGATAAAAAGCAGACATTTGATATGACAGTATCAAGTCCATATCTTGGAATATCTTATGACTACCAAAATTAATATTGTGTGTGGCGGGGGGTTGTCACTGTAGGACTGAGGAATGTTCAATATCTCTTTAAAGGCAGAAAAAAATGGTTTATACAAATTCATATTCTAGGATATATTTATTAAAAAAAATACCTCAAACATAGTGTGTGCACTTGCCCTGCTTTTATGAGCTAGGTATACAGATGGAGAAGGATGCACTTTATACAGCAGTGCTGATTGCCTAGGAAATATAAAGGTGCACATTCTTTGCATTTTCTATCATTTGAAATAGGTTCTCAGGTGGGTATTTCTATTATATAAGAAATTAGAGAATGCTCTCATAAGGGTACCCAGGATCCCTTTCCCAGGTTCTCACTCTCCTAGATTAAAGATTTTTAAAAATAGATTTAGAAGAAAATTTGAGGATAAATTCTTTGGCGTTTGAGACAAAAAATGAGTAAAACAGGAAGGTGGATATGTGTGCAGCTGCTGAGATGACAGGGGAGCAAGTTATATTTTCTGACTTCAAGGTCAAGAAAGCAGACAGGCTCAGCAGTGGATGTCTGTTAGGGGTACACGGGAGTGGTCCTCAAAGAAAGAGAATGGAAACGCCTGTAGTGTTAGGGCAAACAGGCGGAAGATTTTGGATAGTGTTCAATAAAATTAAAAATAAATTATAAAAGAAGCACAATTTTAAAGGGGGCGGTGGGAGAAAATGTTAGAAAGGGGGGAAAGTTTATGTTCTGAGTTAAAGTTCATAGAGTGTAGGGCTGGAGAGATGACTCAGTGGTTAAGAACACTGACTACTCTTTCAGAGGACCCAGGTTTGGTTCCCAACATCCACATGTGTCTTATAAATTCTTATGTCGTAGTGAGGCCCGACCTTCAGCCCCACCCTCCTAGGTTTGAACTGATTGAGCAAACGGAGAACGCTCTCCAATTAAAGAAACCAGTTTTATTCAGGGTTACTTACAAAGGATTCATCCCTAGGAGAGAGAGAAATTTAACATGGGGGTTGTCAGCATTTTGATCAGAAGTCTGGTGGAACCCCAGCACACACACCTGAGATGGAGACCTGCAACCCTGCTTGTGCGTCTCCTTCCCAGCTTTCACTGCTTTCCTGTTAGACCCTCCTCTTTAAGTCATTGGTTGGCTGGATGTCAATCACATTCTTAGAGGCATGTCCCTCAAGGCAGAGAGAAAACTCTGTAAACTTACCCTACACCCCACTCCATTTCTCTCTGGCTCTTACAAAACGTTCTGCCATACTTTTCTGCAATAGTCCCTGAGCCTCAAGAGCAAGGGGTTTGAGAGGGAGTAACAGGTGTAGGATGATGTTCTTTCCACTGTGGCATGGATTATCATCTGGCTTCAGTGATGCTCCTTCTACTATAAAAACACAACAACTGTAGTAACAACAACAACAGCAGCAAAAGTAACATCCACACAAATACTGAAAGACCTAACCTGTGGACATAAACACAAATGCTTAGGCAGTACCTAAGTAGATGCATCATAGTCATCTTGCAAACAATTACAGTAGCTTCTTATGTGGGCCTATAACTCCCTGCATCATCACCGGGGGTTGACTTTTCTCCTAATATCAGATGTGTTTTACCTCCCTGAGGAGTGGGCCTTAAATCCAATTATAAATATGCTGGGGGTACACATACTAAATGAGTCTCTATTATACCAACAGGAACATCTTGTTTGGCATCTGACAGTGAAGCATGCAAGATCTGTCATTAAGCAGAGCTTTTCAGGACCATTTCCCCATAGCGCCCTCTAGCACTATGAAGGTCATCCATCCATTTGCAGGGAGTTTCCAGTTTTGTCCCAGCTAGATCTCTCTATTCCATTCTCAAACCATGTCACATCTTCAGTAATAGGGCCTTACTGTCAGCTTCCAGTGTGCAACCAGCATTATAATGTGGCAATTGCCTTTTTTGTAGAAGGGGGCTTCCAAGGATCCCCTGGCTAACAGCTCAAAGGGGGAGCAACCCATGCCTTGTACCCGAATTGCTACTTAACAATTATATAAAGTATACTTTTACTCTTTGGCATCTATAGACCTAGGGCCATAGAGCTCCCCAGCATTTCAAAGTTATACTTCACTCTTGTACCCTGTATGAATTACATTCCATCTTTGTTTCATCAGGTGTACTTGACATCTCTCAACTGGGTTTCATATCTGTAAAACACTCAGAAGTTAACATTATATACATACACAAGGTCTAACACAGGGAGAGAGAGAGAAATATTTCATATGGGGGAGTCAGCATTTTGATAAGAAGTCTGGTGGACCTATGGCACACACACCCAAGATGGAGACCCACGGCTCCACTCACGTGTCTCTTTCCCAGTTTTCACTGCTTTCCAGCTAGACCCACTCCCTTAAGTCATTTGTTGGCTAATTGTCAATCACATTCTTGGAGGCAAGTCCCTTGAGGCAGAGAGAAAACTGTAAATTTACCCTACAACATGGTAGCTAAAAACCATTCGTAACTCCAGTTCCAGGAGATCTGATACCCTCTTCTGACCTTTGTGGGCATTGCACATTATGGGTGCACTTACATATATGCAGGCATTACACTCATACATATAAACTAAAAGTAATAAATAAGATATTTTTTTAAATGGACTCATAGAATGGGAAAACTTAATAGGAGTCTATAAGCAACTGTAACAAAGGAGGGGCTTCTGGGACATATATGTTCATGTGCTGTTTAAGGGCATTTATTCCTCTCATCTTCTTACTTAAGTAAGATCAAAGTCCAGAAATGTTGCTCAACATTGGGCATCTAGAATTCAGTCATTATCTCTTGGGCTCCAAAGCCCTTTCTTTGGCTCTGCCATTCATTGCACATGTACCATATCTCATGGGCTCAGGCTGGCTCCAGTCCACACCTGCTGCTGCCCTTTGGAGCTGTCTAGCACACTTGGTAAATACTTTAGGGAAAGCTATAGGACACAAATAACAAATATCCAGAGGGAGGGGTTCTATCAAAAGACAAATATAGTCCCCAAATAGTGTTTATCAAATTCACAGTCTTTCTGAGTGACCAGAAACCAAAGATACGGAGTCCAACAGTAGCCTCCACAAAGAACAGACTGGAAGGAACGATTTCTGGTGGGGGACTCTGAATATTTATGACAGGAATGCTTTAAGATGTTCTCAACTTAGTAGATTAAGTTACTTTCCTGCTTATTATGTATGGAAGACAAAGCCTAAGTCACTGTCTACACAAAGAGCAAAATATAAACGTCAGTGTCATTTTGACTTCTTTGATCAATTATAACCTATACAGTTCAGTTCCCTTAATTGTAAGTGCTTGCTGCCACCTATCAATAAGAGGAGAGCATTGCAATTTTATCTAAATGTCCCAAGATCCACAAAGGAACTATGGGTATCTGATGGAGGCTCAAGTTTCACATGGTTTAGTTGAGCTGAATTCAATTCAAACTATATTTTTAAAAATTTTTATTTTATGTGTATTACCTGCAGGTATGTAAGTGCATCTGTGATGTGAAATGATGGCAGAAGTCAAAAGAGAGTGTTGAATGCCCTAGAGCTGGATGGTTGTTAGCCACCATGTGAGTGGTGGGAATCGAACCTGGGTCCTCTGCAAGAGCAGTCAGTGCTCTTAATCTCTGAGCTATCTCTCTAGCCCCTCAAACACTATTCTTTTTGCCAATATTAAACCCTGAATTAAACATTGGACATAGAAAAATAAGGCTGTGAATTTTAAGAGTTATTGAACTCTCACAGAGTACATAGATCATTTTGCAAAATAAATTTAGAAGAAGCTATTGCTGAGAAACTAACAGAAATGTGAGAAACCGGAACAAAACTCAGTTTTAATGACACATAAGATTAAACAAGAAATGTGGGGACTTGGAAGATGACTCAGCAGTTAAGAATACATATTGGTCTTGTAGAGGATCTCAGTTGGTATCCAGCACTCACATTGGTCAGCTCACAACCACATGTGACTCCAGTTTTGGAGGGATTAGGCACCTCTAGTATCTCTGGCCACTAGTACTCACAAGCACATACACACACATATATACATAATTAAAAATAATAAGTAGATCTTTAAAAATATGTTTGAGTAAAGGCTGGGAACTTCACAGGCAAATAATAGAAAACCTTGTTTGTGATATGTGGGATACAATGAGGTTAAGACCTGGATGGATTGAGTTTAGAAGTTGCTTATATGAATCTGAAACTCAGTAAAAGATCAGGAGTAGAGTTACACATTTCTTACTCAATGAGCAAAAATAATAGATGAACCATGAGAGGATAGTTTGTGCAAGAATAAAATACTGTTAGATGCCTATAACCCCAACATTCAGGAGGCAGAGACAGGTAATCTCAAAGAGAAAAGTTAGATAGCAGTTCGATAGTAGGAGTTTTGAAGATCATTAAGGATGAACCCTTCTCTCATAATCAGAAGCTTGTAAAACCAAGAAGTGAAACTGCTGGACTCTAGTTGTTACTGGGTCTTGAGGGTACTACTACCTACTACCTTTACTGAAATTGAAACACTCCAGGAGACAGATTGGAGGAAGCCCAAAACTGCCACTCTTAAGCTATGACCTCTCATCCCTTGTCTCCATACTCTCATGGCCATATCATAATGTAAAATGTGTCCAGTCCATCTTCAATATCTCCACAGGGGCTGGAGAGATGACAGAGCCATGTTAAATGTTAACGTTAACAACCAAATGTCTCCAGAGGTTTTAACATTTTCAGCACTACTCAAAAGTGTAAGTGCAGCATCTCTTCTGACACTCAGATAATCTCTTAACTGTGAGCCCCGTAAAATCAAAAAACAAGCCACATACTTTCAGCATACAATGGCATAGAAGAAATATTTGCATTCTGAAAGCAGGGAACAAGGGCATAGTAAGGAAATAGACCAAAGTCACATCAAATTCTGCAGAAGAGGGCTGGAGAGATGGCTCAGAGGTGAAGAGCATTGATTGCTCTTGCAGAAGATCTTTCTTTGATTCCCAGCACCTAAATGGTGACTAAAAACTGTCTGTAACTCCAGTTCCAGGGGATTCAACACTGTCTTCTGAACTCCTTAGGCATTGCAGGAAACAGGTACACTTACACACCTGCAGGCAATACACTCATACACATAAAATAAAAAATGATATAATATATATATATATATATATATATATATATATATATATATATATTTTAAATCCAGTATAGAAAATATGAAATTCTGCAGATTCTTGTCTGTAATTGTCTGGGCTCTAAAGGGCTTGAGTAGCTCTGCTGCCTGCAGAATTCATAGTCTCTCTTTTGAGTCAGCTGACAAAATACCTGGCAGAAGCAAATTAAAGAACGAGGGTTAATTTTGGCTCACAGTTCGAGGGTACAGTTCATTATGGCAGGAGTCACAGTGGCAGGAACCTTAGGCAACCAGTCACTTTAGGATCATAGTCGTGTAGCAGAAAGCAATGAATGTTAGTACTCAGTTAGCTTTTTCCTGTTTATGCAGTCTGAGACGCCAGCACATGGAATGCTGCTGCCCGAATTTAAGGTAGATTTTTCCACTTCAGCTGACCAAATTAGATAATCCTTCACAGTTATGTCCAGAAGTTTTTCTCCTAGTTTATTGGAAATACTGTTGACAATATTAACCATCACAGAGGCTTTATAAAATGAAATGAAAGACATCTATGTATAAACATTGGGAGTTTTATCCTTCTTTCTAAATTGCTTTCCCCTTATCAAGATTTATGATGAACATCATTCTCTGGTATCCACATTTTTGAAACTTTCTGGTTTCATTTCACAGTCACCTTAGCAATGTGGGTAACTTTTGGTTAATAACAAGGAACTATTCAAGGATGGCAGAATGCTGTGGCCTTTCAAATTCTGGAGGACTTCTCTGTAATCAACCTGGTCCTCAAGCCTTAGTTTTCTTTAAATTTCCTACCACAACACAGTCTTTTAATCCCAATAACTTTTGACCTCATGGAGACTGGGCTTGCAATGTTGGGTATCTGAATTATTCCTATTCATTTTTTTACTTGACTTTCTCTCCCACCTGAAAGTATTAAATGAGATGACTTGCTTTCTCAGAGTTTTCCTGTTCTGTCAAGAAAGGTTTCCATAGCAACTTACCTTATCACTCTCACAGTTTTTCTATTTACTCACTGTATTTAAAAGATCTGTTTCGGGTCTGGAAAGGCCCGAACTCAGTGGTTAAAGGCACTTGCTGGGCTTCCAGAGGACCTGAATTTGGTTCTCTGTACCCACATAGGGCAAGGCCCAAACTCAGTGGTTAAAGGCACTTGCTGGGCTTCCAGAGGACCTGAATTTGGTTCTCTGTACCCACATAGGGCAGGTCACAACTACCTATAACTCTACCTGCAGAGGATCCAGCACCATGTTCTGGCCTCCACAGACAGTGCACTTATATGGCAGACACACATGTACATATAATTTTATTTTCATTTTTTAGATTTATTTTTATTTTATGTGTATCAGAGTTTGGCTTGGAGATATAGTGTGTGTGTACATGTTCACATATGCATTTGTGTGTTTGTGTGCATGTGTATGAGTGTATAAGCACAAGCATGTGTGTATGTCTGTGTGTGAATGTATGTGCATGCATGTTTGTGTTTGAGTATGTGTATTTTGTGTATATGCTCATTCATTTGTGTATGTGCATGCTTGTACCTGAATATGCACAACCAGGCACACGCATGGCACATACACCAGTGTATGTTCACACATACAAGCATGCATTCATTTGCATATACACACACCCATACACAACCACAGATATATGGAAAGCCTACACATGAATGCACACTCATACACAAGCACAGAAACATTAAAAGCACACATGTATATATATATATATATATATATATATATATATAAAACCACATGCATACAAAGACATATTCACATACACACAGAACATATTGCTTACATATGGATACTTCCATATATATACATGCAGCTTTACTCAGACAAATACATAAATATACACATATGTGAGCATATTCAGACACTATAAGTAAGTTGCTATGGAAACCTTTCTTGACAGAACAGGAAAACTCTAAGAAAGCAAGTCATCTCATTTAATACTTTTAGGTGGGAGAGAAAGTCAAGTAAAAAAATGAATAGGAATAATTCAGATACCCAATATTGCAAGACCAGTCTCCATGAGGTCAAAAGTTATTGGGATTAAAAGACTGTGTTGTGGTAGGAAATTTGAAGAAAACTAAGGCTAGAAATCAGTTAGTTCTGAACAGTCCTATAGATTATTGTGAGACCTTTGGAAGAGTTTTAAAAGCTTGGAAGCATCAATGGGATGAGTTACTGTAGTCATCAACTTGATGAGATGTGACAGTGAAGTATTGTTAGTGAAGAATATGGAAAATGGCACTAAAGAAAAGCATGTTTGGGGAACTGGGTAGACGGCTCAGTGGTTAAGAGCACTGGCTGCTCTTCCAGAGGACCCAGGCTCACTTCTCAGTATCAACATGGCAGTTACCAACTATCTGTAACTCCAGTTCCAATATCCAACACCTTCTTCTGACCTTCGTGGGCATTTCTTGCACATGATGTACTTACATGCATGCAGGCAAAATATACACATACAAAATAATAAAAAATTTAAAAGCATGTTTAAAAAATCAGATGACTAAATGTGGGAAGTAGAGGAAGTCAAAGATGTCTTCTGGCCTTAGGTATGGTGAAACTTAAAGAATATCTGAGAGACAGGAAATCAGGAAAAGACATGTTTAAGCATGTATGAGCAGTATATAACTGGTTGAACATTCTACTTGCTGGGTTCATGAAGCAGCTACTCACCTCTTAGACTTTTGTACCTGGATTCCAGGGAGTGGTCAGCACTGAACCTCTTTGACTAACAGCATCACGTAGTCCCTGAATGACCATATGGGTTTGTATGAATGGGCTCCCTCTCTTCCCGTCTTCCATTTATGAAATCTATCATACAAGATGAAGAAGGGCAACACTGTTTTGTTTTTGCTTTTTTTTTTTGAGACAGGTTTCCCTGTAGGCACAGATAGCCTGGCACAGCCATGTAGACCAGGCTGACCTCAGTCTCCCAAGTGCTGGAATTAAAAGCAGCTCCACAGCAGCATTGATCTCTACTTTTTCCTCTAATCTTGTTTCTCCTGAGACTGATGGTGGCAGAAGATTGTGTTGGGAAGGAACTTAATACTCCTAGAAAAATTGACACCTTAATATGAAACACTTTCTGCCAAAGAAACTGTTAGAGAGCAAATAACCCCAGAATATTAACTGGGATAGACTATAAAACCTGTAGTTTATCTGTTGAAAGACCCACATTTCAGGTTTGATTGGTCAATCATCTTATCATAGGACCATCCCTAGAAAGGTGGGTTCACCTTAAGTTATATATAATAGATGGGTGGAATAACGAGTGTATTAATGAGATGGTGAACTTTTTCTGCCTGGAATCCCACTTCACAGTGCAGTGTTCCTGGACTTGGCCATGGACCTGTAGGTCTCTGTAAGTCTGTCCCCCTTTCTGTGACTTCTTCAGAAAGGTGTAATCTTCCCTTTTCTTCTTCGTATCCTTTTTCTAAACATGCTTTCTCTAATGCTTTGAGCTGCCCCAACATTTTGTATTTCTTAACACTGTCTCTAAAGCTTCCTTCTCCCAGCCATGTGGCTGCCAGTCCACCATGTGTCTGAACTCCATGCAGGCTCTAAACCTGTGTGGTTTCATGGTTTACTTTCCTTCTCCATTCTCCTCCGCAAGGCAGTTGCCAAGATCCCCAGCTTGCCTGCCCTGAGAATTTGTCTTTAAATTCCAATAAAATTGTCCCAAAGTTTCCGTTTGGGTCCATTAACTTCTTTTATGAATGAGACTAAGAACCCACTAGGGGACGCTCTTGCCCTGTTTCAGAAACTGGCATCAGCATTTCCAAGAATATAATGCGGTGCTTCCCTTACCTGATGCCCACTCTAGTTAATTAGCATTTCTTATGCAACCTTAATCAGAACCACCAGACAAGACAGGACAAACTGCATGGGCTGAAGCTTTGTCTCTGGCTGTTTGCTGATGCCTAGCATTCTAGGTCCTAGAGTCACTGTCAAGATACTCCATGACAGCTGAAGTCCCTGGGACAGGTCTGATGACATAGGTAGGAGGGAGGAATCTGGAAGGGGTTTTGTGAAGGTTCTTGTCCTAATCCAAGTAAAAAAAAAAAATGGTGACATCAAAGAAAGAAATGTACCTCCATCAAGAGTGGAAAATTACTGCCAAAGCAAGTCCAACCAACCATCTGCGGTCTGCAGTGGTCCCATCCTCCCAGTAGCAGTTATCCAGCTCTGTGACTTCTTGGGTCCTGGTGACGGCAGTTATGAAAACAGTGTCTAGGCAATGTTTATGAGATTCTTGACCTGGAGGGAAGGTGGATGAGATATATGAATGGAAAATAGCCTTCATGGTGTTTAGGAGGTGAAGCACCTGCTGACTTCTCAGTATGCCTGTGCATCTGGAAGGCAGAGTCTGATGCCTGCAGTGGATCCTTGTTTGTTCTGAGTGACTCTTGTCCTTGAGATTGTCAGTTCATATGCTGTGCATGTCAGTTTTCACTTACTGCCTTCTCTAATGCTTAAATGTTGCACTGTTTTGTTCTTTGTTGGGTATTTTTATGCTTTTTTGTTTCTTGTTTTTCTGTGGACACACCGCTATTTACAGTCCTTTATTTTCCTTCTGAGAAACTTACACTACATCCTTCAAGGCATCCTATGGGTAAATGCACCATACTTAATGAGATTATTTTTTCCATTCTCAACTTCATTTTTTACCTTTGTAAATTATTTGTTAGGCACATTTTATCCTCAACCCACCCCCCAAATTTCTACAATATTTTTCTGTTAGAATTAATTTTTGCTATTGCAAAAATATTCTCTTGAAAGACTACCCACTCAGCTTCCTTGATTTACAATAAATCAAATACCTTAAAACACAACACTAAAATATTGTGATATGTCAACAGTATGCAATATTTTATAGTTTTGATATAAAAGCTATGTGTGTGAGCCTTACAGAATAAACAATAAGTGTTTTTGAGTAAATACTGGTTTGTATAAATATAGCATAGCCTCTCCTTTTACAAAAATTCCAAACCCCAAAGCCACACAAGTGTATATGAGTGAGAATGTGTATCCATATGTATGTGTTTTCTATGTGTGATGAACAACTTATCAAATGGCAAGAACTAGTTATTTGAGTTAGTTTGGTAGTTTTACTGTTTAGGATCTTTTATTACAGTATTAATGCATTGGAGATATGATAAATAATTTACTATAAGTTAATTAAGACTAAGGCAAACTTAAAGTAAAGCAATACATCGTAACTGAATAATATATGTAGAAGAAGCAGAGATGGTGTGTCCTTTGCCTTTCTTTGTAAATACTTTTCAGTCCCAGGAAAAATTATTTTTTAAAGCACATATGAAATAGAAGATATATTCAAAGTATATTATATAGCTATATAAATGTCATCATGAAACTCAGTGCCATGTGCAATGAATATATATCAACACATCTTTTTAAAATATGTTTGACGTCTTCTGCAAACACAAATATTTTTCCTCCAAGTAGAAGTCACACAACACATTTCATTTTATGAGTCAGGTGTTACTTTTAGGACACGTCTTATGTGACTGATTGAAGAAATTTAGTTTTTAGGGAACTATTTTGTTTATATTAAAATATTTCATTCATCATTAGAATTTCTTATTGCTTTGTAACTTTATAATATATTATCCAAAAATTGATGAAAATAGTGTCTGAATTATTTAAATATCTCATTTTCTTTCAATTTTTCATATTACTTCTCTATAGATAAAATTGCCCTGAGCTTATACTAAAGTGAATTGCTATAAGGCATCAGACAGTGAGGCGTAGTAGGTACTTGGGACATCCTGAGCAATTAGGATAGAACAACATTCCCTTCAAGGAGCACTGAATTTAGTAGACTGTGTTCTCTTGTTTAGTATTTCTAAAACAAAAGCATATGTAGTTACTAGTCACATAAAACCAAAATTGAAATTAGAAGATGACATTTTTACACATGGTTAATTATTATTTATCCACAGATCATTCTCTAATCTTTAATTTTAGGAGCTTGCTACTGTCTGTGAATAAAACCAGTGCCTTACACTCCTAATAACTCTTCATTAGTCAATACTGTCTTAAAAACATCTATTTTCAACACCAAGCACTTATATGTTTGATTGTGAGCCTGAGTCTTCAACAGCTGAACCAGAAACACTGAGTTAGGTACAGGATAATCAAACACAAGTTACTGGCAGGACAGTTAGTGAGGCAAGCAGGTAGAATGGCAGCACCATGGCATAAAAACAAATGCGCTTGATGGAAGAATGGAGTTCATTTTCATATATGTAAGTATGAAGCAGAAAGCATGAGGCATGGAGACACAAACTCAGACATAAACAGATGCAGCCTAAGGAGCAGACTGTGGTAGGGCATATGATCTCAGCTATAGTCGTGGTGCGAGTCTTTGTCATTACACGAATGTGAAACCAGAAAATCTGGAGTTATACTTGTATGAGTTGATGGGTACAAATAACAAGTAAATGAGATTGAACAGATCATCTAAAGTTTGAGAACAATTAGACAATAAAAGTTAAAAGCACTAGTTTTCAATGGTCAGAACAGAAAAGTTTATGATCTAAATTAGGTAAGAGAAATTTAGGAGAGACATTTTTTGAAAAGTATGCAACACAAAATTGGTAGCACACACCTGTAATCTCAAAATTTAGAATGCTAAACCAGGGAGATTACAAGTCTAAGCCTAGCCTGGGCTACAAAGTAAGACCCTGTATCAAAAACAAAACAAAACAAAACCAACAAAAAAAGAAACAAATTTAAAACGTGGATTTTTATTACACAGCAACCAGACAAATGATTGCAGCATCTGTGCCCACTCAGTCTGGCGCAGGGGCAGTTTTGAGGATGGCAACCTGAACTACCATTATGAAATGCTGGTTCTTGGTTCTGGCAAAAATAGGGCAGTCTCTGTATATGGTTATTATGTTTTCACTTTTTCACATGTCTTAGAACATCTAAGGTACAGTCATAAAGAATTTGGCATTTTGCATTATTCAGAACTCTCTTAAAGATGGTCGTCAAACTATAAATCAAATTGTTCATCTGATGCCATCTGGGACAAGAAATGTCAGTTGATGCAAATAATAGACTCCCTGAAAGCCAGGCAGGAAGCTCTATGAAAGTAGTTTCTTTGGAAAATTAGGTCATTGTAATGTATTAGTGCATACTGGGGAATTTAGAAGTCACAAACATTGCCTAGACAGAAACTTAGAAAAGAGTCAAGGAAACCCTAAACTTCCACCTCTGGAAGATATTCTTATACACAGAAAGTATAAGATAAGGGAGAGTTGTGGAAAGTCTGGCTGAGCACTGAAGGACCCTTTCAATGGAGAATCAGTCTACAAAGACCAAAGGAATTTATCGATTCTCTTTTTGTCTTTTCTAGTATTTTCCTCTTTCCTCTCTCCCTCCCTTTCTCTCTCCTTCTTTTCTTTCTCCTTCCCTCCCTCCATTTCTTTTGCATATTAAGAGATCTACACTGAACAATAAGTAAATTGCTCAAAGACAATGAACTTCTACAAGAATAAGAGAGAAACAACTCATACCTTGTAAAACAAGGTATTCACAATAAAATTAAGAGTCAAATTTGTCAGGAAAAATAAGAATGCTCAGTGGTAAAATACTTGCCTGGCACACACAGGACACCATGTTCAATCTCCAGAACAAAAAACGAAAAGGAAAAACCTAGACAAAGACAATGGCATTGTTCCTTGAACCCATGTCAGCAGCTCACAACCATGTGTAACTCTAGCTCCAGGAAATCTGTCGTCCTCTTCTGACCTCTGTTGGGACCTGCATTCACGTGACATGCATACATATATACACACAAATAAGGTGAATCTTTAAAAAATAAATAAAATAGCTGACATTAATTCAAAACAGATTTTTATAAGCTCAATATATCGTTTCTAATCTCCAGAGCAATCACTGAGAAAATAACTTTAAATATGCAGAAAATAGACGAATCAGATAACACACTGTAAAAGTCAATTCAACAGAAAAGTAAGCAGTAATGAATGAATCAAAGTAGACATACACAAAGCAAATAGAAAAGGTGACTGATGTCTGTCCATCATCTGTAATTATTTTCAATGTACAAATAATTAAACATTCTAATGAAAAGCAGATGTTGACAGGATGAATTTGAAAACTTACAGGTGTGAAGTCATCTATAGCATACTCTTATGTATAACCAAGGGAACTAGCACGTTGAAATTAAACCTTTGTAAAAATATTCCATGAAAGTAGTAAATAAAGAAATCTGGAGGGTCTATTTGGATACTAGATAAAAACACCTTTAAAGATAATAAAAATGCCGTTAACAGTAAAGAAAAAACTTATTTATTAATGAAAATATGAGATCACCAGAAGATAATGTGATGTTTCTTGAGTTAAAATGGAGTCATGGTGACAATTCCTGAAGTAGGCGAATGAAAAGATGATAAATTTAGCAAAGTGAAAAAAGTTGTGAAAAATCTGTACAACGAACCCAGAGGTGGTTCAGAACCACGGACAGGGGCAGAGACAGCCTTGACACCTAGCCTAAGATCTTCAACACATTTGTGTGAGGTAGGCAGGTCATTCCTCAGAACTGTAACACAGAATGCTATCCTTATACATATGGCCAGCAGAGAAAAGAAAAAGCAGGCAGAGGAACAGTTGAGCTTGAGATTAAATGGGTTTGATGATAACATGTTGCTTCAGAGGATACAAATTTGGTGGGAAGGACTGATAAGATGCAAAGCCAACTGAAGCAAATGTGGAAACAGCTGAGTGGCTAATATAGAATAAACTAACTTCTTTTAAAATTATTATTTTTATTTTGTATGTATGAGTGCATTGCCAAGTTAGATGCTCCCTTGTCTGCTCAGACTTTTATGCTCTGAAATTCCAGACATCTGGCCCTTGCAATTATTTTATAAGTATCTAATTGCTCTACTAAATCCTTGTCTACACAATGATATATGATCCCCAATATCTTCATTTATTTAATTTATTAAAATGTATGAGTATGTAAGTGCACCTATGTTGTGCAATGCCCCATGGAGGACAGAAGAGGGCGTTGGATCCACTGGAACTGGAGTCATGGTCAGTTGTTAGCTGCCATGGGGGTTCTGGGATTTGAACCTTGGGTCTTCTGAGAGAGCAGCCAGTTTTCTTAACCAATTCCCACTATCTTCATGTCTCTCTAGTCCCAATTCCCACTATCTTGATGTTACACATAAAGTCTCTATTTCAGTTATACGCATGATAAATCATATCTGTTTTGAATAAATTCTTGGTACTTACTCTAGCATCTGGTTTTAAAGATTATAATGAGAAATAGGGCATGCTGATTTGTTAAAGGAATATGATCACTCTTTGAAAGGGAGACTTCAAGGGAATCCTTTACAAGGAAATGCGTTCACCAAGTACTTCCAGAATTCTAGTTTCTATCTAGCATCTATAGAATGAAAATTATACCTGTTTAAAGAAATGAAACAAGAACACAGTGATTTATATTTTCCCAAATTCTTTATTTAATCTCTGCAATATCCTCTATCATCTACAAAATCCTTTTATTATAGTGATTTGGTAGTTATATGTCTTTTCATAACTGCCTAGAGTTAAAACTTCCTCTCTCTAAGCACAACTTGTGGGTCTGAGAAACTTGATACAGGAAACTTACATTCTTGAAGACTAGGAGGGCTTTGCCTTTAGTTTTTTGCTGTTAAGTTTGGGGAGACTTGCTTTCAAAGGCTTTATTTGGCGTAGTCTGTCATTAACTTCACTGTTAAGGGTAGTGAACATGACAATTACAAAGCTGGAAGTTTCCTCAACATAACAATCTTTTGGTCACCGCTTGAAGTAAATTACATTCATCACTTCTCTTATATTGAGGCATAAGCCCTTCCTGTTTTCAGATTAAGTACCACAACACTTAAAAGGCAAATAGATTAAATATGTTTCAGTGTCACTCAACAGATTGGCTGTCCTATGTGACTTGGTTAAGATTTAAAGATACTTTTAAAACAAATTTCAGATTCAAAATCAAGGAAGAAAATTCATTTCAGGCGAGACAGGAACATAATGATACCAAGATTTAAAAAAACTTTCAGTACCTGAACAATTTGAGACAGTTTAGTAGCATTTAATATTATGGATTCTGGGATTTTAGTTATTTCTAAATTTTACATACATAAAAATTTTTATTTACTTATATACTTATTTATTTTTGTATGCCTTTGTGGGGTATTTGTGTGTGTGTGTGTGTGTGTGTGTGTGTGTGTGTGTACCATGGTGCACGTATGGGAGGTAGAGGACAACTTGAGGGAGTTGGTTCTCTCCTTCCATCATGTGGGGCGTGGGCATAGAACTCAGGTTTTGAAGTTTAGTTACAAAGGCCAGACCCAGACTTACTTGTTACTTGTTATGCACTAGTTCTTCCCCTTCTCATCTAGGTAACAGAACAAGAGATTTGACTTGAAATTGCCTTTATTTTTAAAATGGAATATTTGCCTAATAAAGTAACTTTGGAGACTAAACCAAATGATATATAAGAAGTCTTATACACAGCATAAGGAATTTCTTTAACAAGTGAGTGGGACTTTTGTTATTACCAGTGTTATTATTTCTTATGCAGCCTATAGACGCAATCCCATTAGCAATGTAAACTACAGAAGAATAAATTACATGAAATTGTCAAGAAATTTAGAAGTTGCTTAAGGCCTTCATAAGCTTTCATTTCTTTTCTTTCTTCTTTCTTTCTTCTTTCTTTCTTTCTTTCTTTCTTTCTTTCTTTCTTTCTTTCTTTCTTTCTCTTTCTTTCTCTTACTCCCTTACTGATTAAGCTAACATATCATACCTAGCAAGCATCCCTGGACATTAACATTTTGGCAAGGGTCTTGCTCTTATATTATGCTTCCATGATTTCTTACTACCTTGTCACTTTCATGCTAGATTTAAATGAAATATTAAACATACTACTAACACTCTCTACAAAATAGAAATAATATTCCCATGTCTTATCAATGGGATAATATAACATAAATAAAATAAGCATACAGTTTATATACTTACATGTAATATTTAAATACTAAATAATTGACAGGAATACATTCCTGTGTATTCATCAGCTCCACAGCACTATTAAGAATTATCTAAGATAAACTATTTAAAAGGAGGAAAGTTATAATTTGGACCATGGTTTCAGTTCACAGTCACATGCTCTTTGAGTCTATGGTAACACATCATGGTGAAACCAGATAGCAGAGAGACCTTTTCACCTCGTAACAACCAGAAAAGGAGACAAAGAGGATAGGGCCGGTCCCCCTGAAATGGCTCTTCTCCTTCCACTGGTCCCCATGCATTAAAGGTCACACCACTTCCCCAGTATTGCTCTAGGCTTGGTATCAAGCCTTTAACACATGCGTTTTTGGGGGACATTTTAAATCCAAGCTATCACAGCTAGTCACAAAGAACATGCATGAATCTCTTAATATGTAATGTCTCAAATGAAAAAGACAGAGATAGAAAGTAGATTAGATGTTCAGGATTGGAGTTTGATCTGGAGACTGGTTATAAATTGGCATAAAATTTCTTTTATGGATGGAAATGTTTTCAAATCAGGTGATTCTGATAATTGGTTAGCACTGTAAATGTGATAAAATTGTTGTATTATGGGCTAAAGTAAGTAAACATTATTTTATATCAACTCTATCTCTGCAAAGTTATTTCAAAGTGTGTTTGTGTTTTCTGTATCTGGTATATTTCAAATCAAAGTATAGAGGGTTTCAAAAATAGCAAGATAAAAACAAAATTTATTAACTTCTGTAAGTTTGTTTTGTAAACCTAACCATTTCCAGTAATAAACTGTGCATTATGTTGCAAGTTGTAATCTTGAAGCGCAAAATGCTTTATGATTCAGAAAGTGAATATATAAATTATATACACAACTGTGGATAACCCGTAGCATCACCACCTGTTACACCATTTATTTAAAGACTTCTGAAAGAGTCTAAATATGTTTATATAAGCCATCACATTTCCTAGCTAGACCCTTGAATGTTGAAGGCATCCTATAATGTATACTTCAGATACTGTGGGCAGCACCACTTGAAGTACATGGACAGTTGTTGAGAGAGAAAAGACACACCCTTTACAGCTTCATTCAAATGAACATTAGTGTTGCAATCACATTTTAATATCAAATTGTTAAATCAAGTTAATTTTTGTACTAAAATAAGTATTTTTAAATTGCTCTTAATAAGCATGCCAGAAACAGGACTTTTGAAGTCTAATTTCTTAGTCTTCTACAACGTATTTGTAATATTGTTTAATTTTTCACATTCATATGCTCAAATTTGGTAGCAAAAGAATCCACAGCAATTATCTAATATACTATAGTTCTCTGATTTTGTTGATGAGAAAACACTACGTTAAAAATTGTCAGTGTTATTCTTGATTAAAAACATCATGTTTTTTACGTTGGGGCTAGCCAATACTAGCACGTTAGTGTGTCTGTGCGAGATAGAGGTGTTGAAGGCTCAGCTGTAGCAGAAGTAATAATGATCCCTGCATTCTCACACCACATGTTAAGGTCCTAGTCCTGCAGTTTGTAAGTTATTTTACCTGGTAAAGGACCTTTGTAGAGGGGATTAAATGAATGTGCAAGATTATTTTTAATTACTCAGATGACCTCTGTGCAATTTCAACTGTTTTTGAAAAGCATCCTGAATCGTCCGGTGGCTGTCAGTAGAGTTTTAGCCTGAGCTCTGGGAGTCATTATCAAAGAGATGAGCAGCAGTGAAGGGGAGAAAAGGACCTTTCATCCCTGTGATAACACCAGGAAGAAGAGGTTTAATAATCTGTATCCTCAGGGTACTGGAGGGAACTTCTAGATTTTATAGGAAAAGAAAGCATAGCTGACAGAGCAAGCAGGTAGCCTTGGTCAGGTCAGAGTTTGAATAATCATTACCTCAGCTTTGGTTCTCTGAGGGGGTTCTAGAAGAGGCGATATTGCTATTGTTTTGTGAATGGAGCAACGTGGTTCCCAGGTGACTGCTCTGGCTCCTGTCTACAGCTTCAGTCCCCATCACTGGGTGGTTACTTCCATTTGAGGTTACTTCCATTTCATCATGTTGTGATTTTTTGTTCAAGGTGCATTATTATAAAACTCCACTCAGAGCTTCATTCCACCTTCTCATGAGAACACTGTTCAAATGCCATGTCTTTTTAAAAATCCTGATATTAGAGGCTGGAGAAATGGTTCAGCATTAAGAGCACTTGCCTCACAATCATAATGACCTAAGTTCAGATCCCAGAACTCACCTACCATCCCACAAATACCAGTACGTTAGCTCTGAGGGATCTTCTACCTTCAGAATGCACATAGGCATGCTTACCTGCATATATACATGTGTGTATAAACTCACATACATGCACAAATAAGGAAAATAATCTTTAATGAATCATGATGTTAGATTTATTCTGGCCATGATGCAGACATGACGAGACCCGATCCCTATCATATGGACCTTAATTACTCTTTAGTAGAATAAAAACAAATGAAAAGAATATAGATTAAACACTGGGTTTGCTTTAAATTTTAAAAATGACAAGTTTCAAAATGCTACAGAATGTTCTAGAATAAAGAAACACTTTAGATGTAGTATTCAGGCTGTGAAACTCACCAGAAACCTGTAGAGCAAGAAACCCAGCCTTCTAGGACCATGTCTCATTTATGTCACAAATTATCTCAAGACCAAGGAGTCCAAACATAAAATATGTGGCACTGAGGTTAGAGATCAAGGGGGAGGAGAAAAGATAAGTATCTGAGCTTGAAACACTTGCTAGGGACTAGGTGCTGTAGACACTAGCACTGTTAGTAGCTTTACCCATTCTCCATGGGAGGTAGTGAAAGCATTCAGGATACAGACATGACTGATTTCCAAAGTAAAGCCCACTCTAGCCTTGTGGGGTAAGGATATGGAGTGAGTAGGGCCTGACTGAAGCACAGAGAGTCCAAGAATAGTTCTTTCTACAGGGGCCCACGGGGCTGGTGAGGGTGCTGTGGATCAGCATAGCAACAAAGCAACAGCCTGTTTTGAGTTTCTTCCTGCTCCTCACCAGGGGTTCAATGCGTGATGGAAGAGTGAGTGACTGAGGTCATCCCATTTCATGAGAAGGGACCTTAAATACTGCTGTTCTCGAAGACAGACAAGATAGAAAGAGGAGCTAGGTCTGACAAGTAAGTGACTCATTTTTGTTATTTTCTAAAAATTATGGTGTTCCATAACTTTAGACCTCCATGAAGCAGGCGTATTATGAGTAAAGCCTTTTCTAATGCAGATTTTGGGACATCTTTTTAGCTATCAATCCATTTTTCATGAATGTATTTTAATTAAATAAAGCTGGTTTTCTCTTTTATTCACACACATTTTTCTCATCAATTTTCAAGGAATTAAAAAAAGGAACTGTTTTAAATGCAGGAAAAAGAAAAAGAAGAAGCAGCCTATGAATGAGAACTAAGGATGGAATATACCCAAGTTTTATTTGCTGACTTCTGTCTCTCCTGTGGTTATTTTCAGTTACATTCTCTATAAGTGATCATAATATAATTAATAAGTTAGAGATGTTAATTGCACCACTTTGAAAGAAAAGCAGCTATACTGTTCCAGACTTTTATTGGCTTATTTGTCTTACTCTCCAAAGATCCAAACTTCCTTGGCTCTGAAATATTTGATTGGAGTTGATTGGATAGTTTCTGGTATGAAGACCTCCACCTTCATTTCCGCCATCACTCTGCAAACCTTCCCCTCCAATTTTATGTCCTTTATTAATTTTCTTTTGTTACAGGCCTATTAAGTCTAATTTGTATTCCCCAAGTGCTTGTAGATGTGAATCTATCCCAGAGCACTGACTTCCCCTCTTACAGAAGCTAACAATTGCCAATAAATCCTCAACTAGGGTTGGGGATTCCCCACCTTCCCCATCTATGCTGGATTTTTGTCTGGCTTGATTTGGCATAGATCTTGGGCATGCTGTCATATGCGTTGAGTTCATACATATGTGCAACTATCCTATGCTGTCCAGACAGTGTGTTTTCCTTGTATTCATCTATGGCCTCTGGCTCTTACAATTTTTCTGCCTCTTCTGCAATGATCCCTTAGTCTTGGGAAGACAGAGTATAATTAAGAATCCAGCTAAGGGTTGAGCACTCTGCAGTGTCTTATTCTTTACATGTTGACCAGCTGTGACTGTGTTGCTGTAAGAAGTAGCCTCTCACTAGGAGTCATTTTAATACTATGTCTGTTTAGCAGAATAGCAGCAGTAGATTCTCCCTATAGCTTGTGACTTGTCTAGCCACAGGTGGTTTGACCCTGATAGCAGTGCCAGGTATGGCTCACCATGTGAATCAGGCCTCAAGTCCAATCAGAGTGTGGTTGATTATCCCTGTAACCTTCATGATACTATTACATCAGTGGGCATATACCTTGCCAGGCAACTCATTATTTTAGCTCACAGGATTCACAGCTGGGCAAGGATGATGACGAGTTTTCTCTTCCGAGAGCACCCATAGCATTTTCTAGTACTATGACAGCTAGTCAGTAGAGATGAAGTTTCAAGATCAGTACCAGGTTGATTTCTCATTTGTTCCATGATTCATGTATATCGTGTCTTCCGCAACAGTCTTGCTGTCAAGTTCTGGCCAGTAATGAATGACAAGGGCAAGAGCCAGTACTATTTGAAGGTCTAGAGGAACTACCTGGTCAAATACTCCAAAAAAGGGAGTCTGTTTCTGACACTGAGCATTTTATTTGCTAGCTAGTGCTGTCTGGTAGGGAAATTGTCCCCTGTTGTAGGGTAACTACATTTAAACACTTTTATATAGTATGTGCATATACTTTTTTAAAACGTTGATAGTAGTAGACTTCCTTATGACTTTTTCAAAAGGCCTCGGTGTTAACGATCTCCCGCCCACTCCTCCCACCCCTTTAACCCTTCCTACGTCTATGGATTTTCCAACTGAACCACACTTATCTAAATATTTAAACAAGTATTGATTTATGAGAGAGAACATGACATTTGTCTTTGTGGGTCTGGGTTACCTCACTTGGCGTGATTTTTTCCATTGCATTCATTTACCTATGAATGTCATAGTCTATTTATCTTAGCAGCTGAATTATTCAATTTCCTAAATAAGCCATACTTTCATTATCAATTCATCAGCTGATCAGGTTCTTTTGATTTCCTGTCTGTTGTGAATAGAGCAGCAAGGAACATGGACAACCACCTGATTTTTGACAAAGGGCCGAAAACACACATTAGAGAAAAAGTCACTAACATCTTCAATAAATGGTGCTGATCAAACTGGGTATCTAATGTAGAAGAAGGAAACTAGATACCTTTCTCCTAGCATGCATGTAACTCAACTCCAAATGGATCAAGGACCTCAAAAAACAATGTGAAATACTGAAACTGACAGAGGAGAAAGCGGGGAGTACACCGGAACTTATAGGTACAGGAAAGTATTTTCTGATTACAACCCCAATAGTGCAGGTATTAAGATTAACAAGTGACAAATGGAAACTTCTGACACTAAAAGGCTTCTGTACAGCAAAGGACACTATCATTTGAGTGAAAAGTCAGCCTACAGAATGGAAAAAAATCTTTGAAAGCTATATATCTGTTGAGAGTTAGTATCTATACTATAGAAAGAACTAAAAATTACACATCAAGTAAACAAGCAACCGAATTAAAAACAGGGACATGGAACTAAACAGTTTCATTCTCAAGTGGAACTATATGAAAATTCTCAAATGATGAAACACAAACAACTAAGAAATATGCTTAAGAATGTACCATATCTTTAGCTATCAGGAAATACAAAGTGATTATTTATTTATGCATTTGCATTGTAATGTAAATGAGTGTTTGGCCTGCATATGTGTATGTGTACTATATGAGTGCAATATCCACTGGTTATTCTTTGTGTATTAGTCATTTTTCTGTTGCTGTGATAGAAACACTGACCAAAGGAACTTATTAAAGAAAGAATTCATTTAGCTTACAGTTCCAAAGGGTCAAGATCCATCACGGTGGGAGGAGTAGGGGCAGAAGGTTCACATCTTCAAGCAGGCACAGGAAGCAGAGCAACTATGGATCCGGCAAAGCTTAAGAACTCTCCGAGCCCATCTCCAGTGACATGCCTCCTCACCTTCTAAGACCTCCCAAAACAGAGCCACCAAATAGGGACAAAATGTCCAAATACTTAGAGCCTATGGGGAACATTCTCATTCAAACCACCACACATTGGTTTTGATTATCACTGTTATTTTATTTTTGATGCTTTAAAAACTAAACTAACATCACTGATGTTTATTTTCATTTCTCCATTTTATTTTTAAGCTTAAAGAACAACAAAAACATCACATATTAAGAAACTTCTGGATTTTCATTTTGCTTGAATTAAGCTGCTCTTACACGTTTCAGTATTAAGATGCAAATCATTTGGCTACTTCCACTAAAATGTAAGATTTCATTTTTTATCCTTGAAGACTGGATGTTCTTTTGCCATATAAAAGGTGTTTACAAGCAAGTTGTGTACATCAAAGAGAACCTTTTGAGACAGGTTTTAAACTTTTTTGGGGGGATTGTTTTTGAGATAGGGACTCTCTGTAGCCTCAGCTGGCCTGGAACTATCTGTGTAGACCAGGCTGCCCTTGAATTCGTAGAGATCTGCCCATCTCTGACCCCCGAGTGCTGATATTAAAAACATGCACCACCATGCCCAGGTTTTAAACTGTTTAAATGATCATTTCTCCTCCAAATTTATAAAACAAGGTATACAATTTAAGAATGGACTTTAAGACTTGGGGTCCTTTCTGTCTCACGACCACACCTAGTCCTGCCTGAACCATCCAACTGTGTAGGGAGAAGTGGGATCTGCATCTTCGTGGCCACCAGGTCCCAGGCTCTCCCTTCTCTGTCAGTTCTCCTTTCATATCAGGCAAGGGCCAACCAAAGCCAAGTCCCAGGGGACAGACAGGGAGTTCTGAGCTGAGACTGCCGGAGAAAATCTCAAGTGAGGAGTCACCGTAAGACATTTACAAAAATACAGAAGCAATTGCAGAAGCAACTCCATCTATGAACTGGAAACCTAGAGTCGCATGTGACCATGTTCTGAAGAGTTATTGGTCAGTTATGGACAACTAAGGGAGCTCTAGGATTCATCTGAGAACGCACTCAGCCACCCCTACTCAGTCATGGCTGCCTTACTCTCACTTTTCTCCCGGAATCATCCATCAGTGAGGGGCATCTTCGGAGAAAATGGTTCATCTCAAGAAGTAAAGCAAGCAGAAATATTTGTGATAAGATGAAAAAAGCATTCTCTGGGCCCATCAAGATTCCCATCCCTGTAAGACACTGTCTCCCACTCCAAGAAGCCATCGATTGCTAAAAGTTGTGACTTCTTACCCACTTGCCACACTGAAGAACATTTGGGGATGCAAATCAGATAGGAGAGGGGATCTAAATACCATCAAATTTAGATCCCCTCTCGTATCTTGCATGATAATTGCAATATTTTATTTATTATTTTTATTTTATGTGCGTGGGTGTTTTACCTGCATAGATGTAAGTGCACTTGTCTGGTGCAATGCTCAGATCAGAGTGCATCGCAGTCCTCTGGAATTGGAGTTATGAAGAGTCCTTAGCCACCATATGGGTGCTGGGAATTGAACCTGGGTCCTCTGCAAGAGCAGCCAGTACTCTTAACCACTGAGTCTTCTCTCCTGCCCCTATCAATTAAAAAAAAAATTAAAGAAGCAAAAAGAGAAAATAGATAAAAGAATACAGGGACATCAGGGATAGCTTGGTTTGTAAAGTATTTGCCTGCACTATCCAGGACACACTCAAAAAAGCCTTCTTATAATCCCAGAGCTGTGCAGACAGATCTCTGGAAATGGCTGGCCCACCAGCCTAGCCTAGTTGGTGCGCTCTATGCCAATGACGGATTCTGTCTTAAACTCCTGAGCCTTTTATTCCGGGCCTCTGGTCTCCACACACACGTGCACTCCATACAAGAACACAGCCACAATTCTGCACAAAAAGAATGCCTTTATAATTCGTTAAGGAATTGGCTGGCCTATCATTCCAGCATTCACAGGCTAAAGTCAGAGTATTCTGCATTTGAAATGAGCCTGGACTAAATTGCAAGATTCCCCCCCCCCCCCATCCCCGTGGAGAAACAACAAAATCCATCCCATTCTTTGAGAGAACACTGAAAAAAAAAAAAGTATGCATTGGAGTAGTTTCTAAGCACGTGTTAGGACAGCAATACCGGATGTGCCAGACCTGCACCCCAGAGCTTGTGGCTGGCTGTGCTAAAGTTGGGGACATCCAAGGTGGGAGGATACTTTCAAGACCTACTGGGTGCCCCAGGTCTCCAGCTACAGGTTGGGCGTGGCTTTCAGAGAGGAGGGCAGGATTCGGGGGAGGAGTCTAGCCAGAGCTCCCTTGCTGTCCCTGGAAAGAACTTGCTAGCTGCAGACAGAGGACATTCAGCTTCTCTGAAGGATGAGCAGGAATAGACCGAGAAAGTCCAGAGAGGAAGGACTGAGGTGGGCTTCTCCTGACACAGGCAACCCAGGCTCTGAGACGCGCTGGGCCACGCGCAGCACAGAGATGCCTGGCAGAGCTTGGGCATTGGCGACAGTGCTGATGCTTTTAGTCCCTGGGGAAGGCCAGCGAGGTAGGAGGCTGGTGGGGGCAGCACAATGCAAAGCTTGAACCGGGGCCTGGGGACTCACTTTCCCAAAGGTTAGGGCTGCGCTCCTGGGCATCTTCCCAGACGACCTGGCGCCGCCTCTCATGGCCTTCATAGTCTGCCTGCTGCTCTTTGGTTCTATTTTTTGCTGTAGAGGCTGAAGCCTCTTCTGGGAACCACTTGGTCCTGCTTAATTTCTTTTGTTTCCTGCTGGTCTCCTGATATTTAAACTTTCTTTTTGTTTGCTGCAAGAATCTTTCGTCCAATCTGTCGGGTACTCTAAAGTAGATCGGAATTGTTTAGAAAGTAGTAATATCCACTCCTAGTCTGCCTCTGGGGGGAAAAACTGGTGACAGAATGATTTACAAAGTACATCACTGAGCTATGTTTTGTGATTGATAGTTCTCAGATCTTCTACTAAGAGTCCTTTTTCGTTCTTTATGGGAAGATATCCCCTCCCACTTCAATAACACAGAAAAATGAACGGCACAAAGATGTTAATGGCACAAAACAGAGCAACGTTCCTTACTTAATTAGCCTTTCTGGATGCCTGTGTTTCTACTAACAGGAATACCGAATGAAAAGTCACTTCGTTTTATATTGCAAGTTTTCTAATGTTTTGAGGAGAAAACGAGGTGTGTGTAGCTAACTGCAGCTTGGAGAAAAAGCCATAAGCAAGATTTATAAATTAGATTGAAGGTATTCTGTCTTCTTATCATCCTGATCTTGATCAGTTTTACTGTTTCGTCTGAAACAGCCGAGGGGAGGGAGAAACAAGCATTTCCACCCGGAAAATTTTAAAAAGACCATTAAGACCCGGTTTATTTCTAGAAATGAACTTCCTTAATGAAGCATCATTAGTCTGTGACTGTTTTGTTTAGAATCATTAGGTGTTAGCGGAAAACTTTTCTTAAACTGACATGAAATACTTTTAAAGTCATATACAGCAATAAGTACTAAATATGTATTGCTTTTGTTTCCAGAAAAGGCCTATACTTTTTAATATATAACTACAAGGGAAGATGCTTCTATGCTTACTGTGGATTCTGTTAACAATCTATTACACTAGTGGATAGACCACATAAATCACTCAACCTGTTCTTTGGTTTTTAGTGTATTTACAGGTATGTGAAACCATCACACAGTCAATTTTAGAATATTTAAAATAAGTCAAAAGACCCCCCCCCAAAAAAAAAAGGAAAAAAAAATCTTTTTAAAAACATTAACCCTATCATCCCAGCACCCTTTCTGTCTCCTCATCCATAAATAACTATCATTCTTCCTTCTGTTTTTAGGGATAAAACTACTGCTCTATGTAACTACTCCATGTAAATGGAATTGTATAAAAGATGACTTCTTTTACATAATGTAATGTTTTCAAAAGTAACCCATGGATCAGACTTCATTTAATTTTAAAATGGAAAAATATTCCATTGTGGACACAGCACACTTTGAGCATGCGGTTCTTTGTTGATGGACATTTTTGTTGCTTCACTTTTTCTGCTGTTACAAATAATGCTGCTGTAATGATCTTTGTACAACCTTTTGTGTGAACAGCTTTTCATTTTTACCTAGGATGAACATGACTAGGTCTTATGTGAGTTATTATTAACCATTTGAAGAAGAGCCAGAATTTATTCAAAGTGGCTGCACTGTTCTGTGTTCCTATAGCACATGAAAGTTTAATTTATTCATGTACCTGTCAACATTTGGTGTTAGTTGACATTTTTACTTTAACCAACCTACTGAGTGTCAGGTGGTGTATTTCATGATAGCTTAATTTGCATTTTCCTGATTATTGATGATTACAAGTGGTTTTTAAATATGTCTATTGACATTTGCATATAATTTTGGAGAGAGCCTTACTCGAATATTTGGCAAATAAAAAAATTGAATTCTCATTCTTTGTTGTTCAATTATATGGGTCATTTCTCTATTTTAGATTCCATTCTCTTACCAAATACATAATTTTCAAAGATTTCCCCCATTTTGTACTGTGATTGTTCTTTTGCTTTCTGTTTCCTTTGCAGTTTACACAGTAATTATTTATTTAGTTTTTTAACTAATGTCTTATTATATAGCCCAGGCTAGCCAGAACTCTTAATCCTCTTGCCTCATCCTCTGTATACTGGGATTATAGGCATGTACCACTATTTGAAGTTTAAGCCTTTAATTTTGATAATATTAGATTTTGATTTACTTATTGTTAACATATTTGTCAACTAATTCTGAAATTTTAAGTAATTGTAGCCTTGCCTATCATATTAAGCCAGAAAGCAGTCTAATTCAGGTAAAAAATATAACGGGAAATCCATTTGCATAATTCTATCACTATGTACCTATTATTTATAATCTGGAACATTATTTTGACATATTTAAAAGTCAGCTATTGCACATTCTCTTATATGTTGTTTGGTTGTCCAAAATCATATCAAAAAGAAGATGGAATAAACAGAAATATAAATTTGATATGAATTTTTGTTTTCAGGGAAACAGTTATACTGAAGGCTTGCTAGAAAGTTCTGCTTGTCAGGCCATGAAGTTGTTGAATCAGAAGGAATAGTAAAGTTATTGTTTCAGTACTAGATCCACAAATGAGAGCCTAAACCATCAGTGTAATCCTTACTTAATTAACCACATCATACATTCTAGAGCTATGACTGGATTAAGACTTTTAGAGGACTGGCTTTTTCATTATTAATAATATTTTCATAAATTTTCTACTAAAATTCCATGAGACAAGTACATTTTTCAGAAAAGAATTGTGAACTAAAAATAAAAATAGTTATCATAGTAACTAAGAATTTTGCTCAAATTAATATTGATTAAAATAATTTAAATAAATAAATTCTTTATTTAAATGTTATGCAGTTCTTTACTATTGGTGATGTCACACATAATGTCCCCTATAATGATTACTTATGTGTTGAATTTAGGGAATATTATTTAAAGTAGTAAAATATGAGAAAATATGAAGACTATAAAGACATTGAAGAAAGAGGAGCACTACATAGAGTAAGAATGGACTTACGGGTTGAGGAGGTGGCTCAGTGGTTAAAGCTGTTCAAGTATGAGGACCAGAGTCTGGAAGTGAAGAACTAATGTAAATGCTCTACAAATATAACTGCACAGATAGAGTGAAGATGCAAGCACACATGTACATACATCACACATATATACACATGAAAAGAAATGAACTTAATTGACTTTTTCCCAAGAGAAAATTATATTGAAGATGATAGTTCAAAATATTTCAGTAATTCATGTAAATCTTTTTATTAATGTCACTTAAAAACATTTTTTAGTTTCTAACTCCGTGCACTGTTCTTTTATTGAAGGATGTTAGAATTAGTTTGAAATTAAATGAAATGATGGTACACATATTTTATAAAATATTTATCCGATGTTTGTAGATTTCAGTTTTCAAAGCCATTAGAACTATGAAGATGAAATTCTTCCTGAAAAATTTGCATCAGTGGAAGAACAAGACCCTTTGTGATGATTCCTGAAATCTTTTAATAAATATGGGAAACTTAGAGGGCACTTTACAAATTACAAAAATTAGATTGACATTAAAACATTAGTTGAATGTGTTACATTCTGTTGACTAGCAAAGATAGGATTTTGGTACATAGGGGAAAGATGCTTTAAAAATGCGAATCATGACATTTTATTTTATTTTAATTTATTTGTTTTAATATTTTATTTATTATTTTTATTTTATGTGTATGAGTGCATTGACTGCATGCATGTAAGTGCACACATGTTATGCAATACCTGTGAAGGTCAGAAGGGATGAATCCTCTTGAATTGGAATAATAGATGTTTGTTGGCCACCATGTGGATGCTGGGAATTGAACCCAGGTCCTCTGCAAGAGCAGACAGTGCTCTTAGCCACTGAGCCATCTCCTCTCCAAATCTGTTATTTTTTTTTTTTTTACTATTTTATTTTAATCTAGAGGACTAGGCCCAAGAGCAATCTTTTCAGTATTAATGACTTGCAGTCACCATTAACAAATCCTGACTCAAGGGCACCCAGCTCTATTAGTGTGTTCAAATCAATTGTAAGTAAAGATCTTAATGCTTAAGTACCTCAAGAGTACAGAGTCTTGAATTGTTATACCACATTTCTGGAAAGAGCAAGAAGCTAAGTCCTCCTTTATTTGGAGATCTATTTGATGTTGTAGATTATCTCTTGTGTAATAATGAGTATACTTCCTTTAGTTTTGTTTTGGAAATCAATTTTAGTTGATAGTTCCCTAACTATGCCAGTGAACAAACACATGGTGTGGAGATATCTATCTTTTTGTTTAGCTCAGGAGTGCTCTCCTGGAGGCCACCAGTCTCTTCAGAGTCCTTACAGAAGTATCCACTTTGATTCAATGCACCTCCAGCAGTCAGCTTCTCAAGACCTGATCTGTGACCATTCTCTTGCTCCGGGATGGTACCGATTTTTCATCTTTGACAGACCAGCTGAGATGCCAACCAAATGTGTCGAGGTACATTTTTATCATACTGAAACATTACCTTCATTGTGTAGTAGTAGACTGAGTTAATTTGAAGCATTACTGTATTACCTAGTGTAATGATGATAGCAATGGTGATAATGTTATGCTTCAGTTGGTCTGTGTTTTGAACCACGATGCCTTACATAATCTTCACAGCTCTAGAACACATTCTACTAGAAATCATTTTTTTTCTGCCAAATTATGTAGTATAGCTATATTCCTAGGCATTAGCAGGTCAAGGAGCCAAGTTTTATAAAGCATTTTTCCTGGTTCCTGTATCTTACAAGCAACCTGACAACAGGGAATACTGCAGAATTTTTGCTTCGGTGCCTGTGTGTTGAATTTTCTTTCTTAACTATGGACTCCGATGACTCAAAACCTAGAAGTCAATCACCTATTGCATTACTGAGAATTCAGTCTGGCCAGGAAATTTCCAAGTACATATATGTATTTACATGAATCATCTGTCTGTCTGTCTCTGTCTCTTTCTTTGTGTTCTCACTGATCCTAGAGCTTGCCAGCAAGCCTAGAGTGGCTGGTCAGAACACTCTAGCGATCCTGTGGACTCATTGTACTGGGATGTGTACCATACCTGGCTTTCATTTGCTTATTTAGTTTTTTGGTGAAGTTTGGAGTTCAGACTTAGGTCTCCATGCTTGTGGAACAAGGACTTAACCAACTTAACCATTTCCCTAGCCCCCAAGTATTTCTTGGTCTCAAATCACAGACAGTGTACCTGGTATAAATTCTATACTCTGGAGGCATATAGCCTCAGGGCCTTTGAGTTCTGTTCCTTCAAGTCACTATTGTGTACAGTCAGCGTGTCTTGTTTTTCTGTACTTGTGAACAGGTGTTGCTGGCACATCACTTTTAATTCTGCTGTTTTTACAATTTCTTTTCTGTAGTCCTAGGGATTGAACCTATGCTAGGCAAGCACTCTAACACTGAGCTACAGACCTAGCCATATTTTTTAACTTTTATACATGGAATCAATCACATGATACTTAACTTTTCTCTAAGCTCACTCTCTTGAGCATAGCATATGATGCTTTTGAGACTTTTTATCCTGGCAGAACATTATCTAATGAATTAGCCCAAGTGGCTTTGCTCACACAAGAAGTTTTGAGAGGTACAGCTTCCAAATTGCCTCAAAGGATAAGCATGCAGAAAATAAATGCAAAACGTGATTGTTTTAGCATTTCTCAGCTCCATGCACTCCATTGATAACTTGAGCTGTCCAAATCATGATTCTCAAATGAAAATTCGCCGTAGCTTGTCAAAGTTCTTGAAATCGAATTATTGCTACCATATTCCTGTCTACATGATCTAAAGAAAGGGACTAAATCTAATTCTTTTAAAAGACTAAGTCTGTTACTTCAGCACCCTTCATTATGCTATGAAAGTGGTGAGGAAGGATGTGAACCTGACATTTATTTCTCAACTTACATGTTACTTACACTTGGATATTATAGGTATGTAACCTCACTTTATTATACAGCGAGGCTTTGTGGTAGCTAGTGGAATGTCATTATTAAGATACAGAGGCAGACAGTTTGAATCACGTGAGTGATTCAAATTTGAATTATTTTTAGGGGGCAGCATAACATGCAATGGCACCAGAGCATGAGTCCTTTCCCCTTATCACAAGTCTCCACATACCTCATTGGAGTGGTTTCCTAGGACTGTCCAGGCATAAGTGACAATCTGTTGTATTACAAAGCCTTGTACCATCATTGTAATAATTAAGAACTATGTCCAAGGTGATTTTCCTCTGTGTCATCATATATTGTATAATTTTTAAAAGTAATTGTTTAACCTAGAAGACACAGTGCCACTACTGAAGACTTCATGAGAGTATGCCGTATAGAACTACTTCTTAGCAAAACATTTGTTTTTCTTTTTGGCCACTCACACTTTGTGAATTATTTAGATTGCTTAATAATTTAGAAATATAGAAAATTTAAAATCTAATGTGGAAAATTGCTTAATCTAATGTAGAAAAAGAAACCCCAGAAAAGACAATTAAAACTTAACAATATTTAATTTTAACTTAGGTCATTATTATTTTCTTTGTTTATGTTTTATTGTTTATCACTTTTGTTTGAAGGAAACCTAAAAAAACATCATAATCTAAAAGCAAAAATTGAGAAAGAAAAAATTACTGTACTCTAAAACGCTTGTGTTCTCTTCCTTTTGATGAATTAACTACAGGCTGAGCCTAGAACCTCAAATATGAACCTAGAAATGAAAACATGACATGGTTTTCTTGGCTTTTTTCTTGAAATCAGCTCACACATAGTCATGCTGCAGCTGGTAGAAGTGGTCATGGTCCTCAGCATTCAAGTGGACAATCAATAGATTTTTCATTTTGTCCAATCAGTTTCTGTTGTGATGTTTACACAAATCATAGAAAACTTAAACAGAAAAGAAAGGACAGG
This sequence comes from Eospalax fontanierii, assembly GCA_035773235.1. Classification (NCBI taxonomy): domain Eukaryota; kingdom Metazoa; phylum Chordata; class Mammalia; order Rodentia; family Spalacidae; genus Eospalax; species Eospalax fontanierii. The sequence continues at coordinate 71,881,751 of CM069528.1, read as the reverse complement.
CGTCCCAACAATATTTATTCATAATCCATCCATTGCCATAACTACGATGAGCATTTACCTGTCATTTGTTCTACTTTGTAACATGTTCTCTCAGGAGTTCCATCATCAGCAAGTTCCTATATTAGAAGTTTACTTTGATTTTGAACACGATGCTAGTGAGATTAAGAATTATAATCTAGTTAGTGATTTTGAGTTTCTCCTGGTTACCTGTTGCATTTTAATTGGTACCCCACTAGAAAACTCTAGAAAGGTGCTAACCTCAGTTAATTACTAAAATGCTTAGTTTAGTAAGTACCCTGACTCTTATCAAATCTTTGTATTTTTCACAGCTTAGTTTTCTATTTGATTTCATTTTTCTACCTGGAAATATATTTTTAAAGATTTACTTGTTTTCATTTTGTATGTGTGAATGTTTTCCTGCACGTACCCATGTGACTGGTGCTCGTGGAAACTAGAAGAGATTGTCAGTTCCCCTGAAACTGAAGTTACAGATGTTGTTAGCCACCATGTGGATGCTGGGAATTGAACATAGGGTTCCTGCAAGAACAGCCAGTGCTCTTAACTCCTGAGCAATCTGCAGTCCCATGGAAACAATTTTGATGGTGGGTCTCAAATGAGGTTTTTAACCCCATTTTTTCCAAGTTGCTAAATAATTTTTCCATCACCAGATTTTAAAGAACTCCTTTCTTCTCCTTTGATTTTTTTGTTGCATCTTGACTCTGAATTAATAACAAACATGCATTATTTCCAGAAATTTTGCAAGAAACTTACAAGATCAGGTGGCTTTTGTGTTACAAGTTGATATTTCCAGTTTAAAGAACTGTTTTAGAATATATTAGCTATTTTTGTAAGTTATCAGAAATTGAAGTTCTTGTTTACAGTACAAAATCACAACAGTAATTAAAGTATTTATGTTGAATAGTATTAATATTATATTAATTTAGTTATTTCCCATGCAGTAGATGTATGTTATTCAAGTTTAAAGTAATTGATACTTTAATATTTTAAAGATTATTTAGAAGAAAATGTAAAGTTGCTTTATCTGTATGAAAATAAATTGAATTTCTTTTGTTTTCTCTGTTATAAAAGATGAACCATTGTGGAACTCAGGTTCCCATCTGGCTGTCTCTAGCTGAATCAGAGACACTGCCTCTTCCTGGAGAGATCAAGCAACTGACAGCTTGTGCCACTTGGCAGTTTTTGTTTAGCAGTAAAAGAGACTGCTGCCTCTTTCAAATCCCAGTGTCTGTGAGAAACTGTGGGAATTTTTTTGTGTACTTGCTACAGCCCACTCAGGGATGCATGGGATATTGTGCTGAAGGTAAGAAAATAATAATACCTTTGACCTGATAATCACAGAATGGTGTGTATTGCTCAGGATAGGTTGTATTGAGCTAATACAAATCTCAGCAGAAGATTGCCCTATCATGATTGCTAAAGTAAAAATAAATTTCTGTTTTAAATTGAACAGATTTGTTTAAGAGTCTTTGCCAATATCTTAAAACGCTCAAAAATGTATGTTACTGTGAAAATATCAGAGCAGATTTACTGATCAAATGACTGAATATTAAAAATTTCTTGGTTTCTTCTTGTCCTTTGCCTTTCTAGTTAAAAGATGAGGGATATTAACCAAAAAGTATGAAAATCGGGATTTTGTATTATTTTATCTTTCATTCAGTCAAAAGTACTGAGTATTTATCTGGAGCCAGGAAGTATTTGCAGCCCTGGGCTTGATTATTGTTATTAACTAGGTGATTGAGATCATTCTTCTAGTAGAGTGCCTCAAACAAGACAGAAGTAAACTGGAGGCAACTCAAGGAACAGAGTAAATATCAAAGAGATCCCGACACATTTCTAGGACAGGAGGCAAAGTTTCCTTCAAGAAGAGTTTTCCAGCTGTATTTCTAATGTACCTCAGTGGTAGTGTGCTCACCTAGCACACACACACAGACTCAAGTTCAACCTCAGAACTGAAAAATAAATGAAACAAGAACAAACAGGCCCAAATCAGATCCTATGTGAAGTACCTTTTCCACCCAGAGCATTTCCCTTCACTTTGATTGTAGTCTGGGCTTCATGACTTGCTGCAAATAATGGTGTATGGAAATAAAATAAGATAAAATAGTGATTTCACAATAGACAGAACTATCAGCATGAATGACAAAACAGAAGTCCATCATGCATTGCCTGATAGCATGCAAGAAGAAAGATCCCAAACTTGGATTATTCTTTCCAAGGGCTAATCATGAGAAAGTTAATACAAACCCAAACTAAGAAACATTTTAGATAACAAATGAAATATATTTCAGAAGTATCAAAATTATGAAAAACCAGGAAACAGCGAGAAACATCAGTTATAGAATAAAGGAAAACACTGAACAATATACTGTGACTTCTTGAAATGAATACTGGAACAGAAAAGGACATTGGGGGAAAATTGCTTGGTTTATTGAAGAGTACAATCCTAAGATCAGTTTCTCAAATTCAACAACTATATCATGGTTTTGTAAATATGTTAACATATGTACATGATGAATCAGGAATCTGGGAAAGCTCTTGGCGTTTCTTGGTGTGACTCTAAAATAATTTTGGGCTAAAATGTTTATCACAAAATAATTTTTTAAATTAATGCATTATAAATGAATAAAAACCACTCAGTGCAATAGGAATGGACTGTATGGGGCTGCTGTCTTTAAACAGTAGTTGCGGAAATGCTCTCTGAACAGCTGGTGAATTGAACTGACATCTGAATGAGGTCAATAAGGCAGCCATGAAAAGATATGATTAAAAGGTATTCCCACTAGAAAGAGCAGCAAATACAATATTCTTGGTTATAGAGAGGGCAAGTCTAAGGAACGGATGGAGGAACAGAGAGGCAGGAACCGAATAAGGAGACATCCCAGATGAGTTCAGAGAAACAGCAAGCTGTAGGAGGGGCAGTTAATTTTAAGAATTAGATTGATTCAGAACCAAGTGTACAGACTTGAGGAATTTTTAAACAGATAAATAATGAGATCTGGGGACTGTATATTAAAGACGTTATTCCTAGAAAAACTGTGTGTCATCTGTTACATTAATTCCGGAGAGAATAGCTCCTTACTTACAGAGAAAGAGAATTCTGGAGTTAAGAGGAATCTATAATCAGGAGCCTTTAGAAAAAGCCTCTTTGGATAAGACAGCATTGGTGCTGGGAAGTGGAGGGCACACAGTGTGTGGTCAGAGCAAGGGGATCAACAGCAACAAACAGCAGAGGCAGGTGGCCAATCCCAACGGGATGAGTGTGATATACTCACAAAGACAGCAGAACAGAAATGCTGAGTGCCTGTTAGCAAGAGAGAGAGCAGGAAGACATGTATATAGGGCTTTGTGTGGCAGGACGGCAGTGTTGGTCGCTTGCAGAGCTTTGCACCTTTTAGTCAAATTAAATGGAAAAAAGGTAGATCTAACTATCAGTGAGAAAAAAAAATCTAGAAAAACTCACTTCCGATATGGAGAAAATGAGGTCACAGGCAGTAGGATCACAAGCATGGCATATATGGCTGATCAAAGGAAAGAAAGCCTATATTGTTATTAGACAAAGAAGATTAGAAAGTGAATATTACCAGGAAAATGCAAAAATGAAGGAGACTAGAACAACTCTTTCAATTACCTTGATCTAAATGGCATTTAAAAGTAACTCTGCACAAGACAGTAGAGTAAACACTATTTTAAGAGAGAATAGGCTTCCTTCACCACATCCTGAGTCCTAAGTTAAGGAAACTGAAGGTTATGAAACTAATTAAATTAACGTTTCTTAAAGCATCTATACTGTAAAAAAAGAAAACTAACTAATTGAATATCTCAATTTGCACATTAAAAGATTGAGGACAACCAAATAAAAGGAAATAATCAGAACAGAAGTCAGTGAAGTATAATTCACATACACAACAGATAACATTCAATAAATCAAAAGCTAGTTCTTTGAGCAACTCAATAACTTTAACAAATTTATATCCAATCTGATAGTTTGGAGAAGATTACATTTGGACAGCAGTAAAGCTCAAGTGGTAGATCATGTACTTAGCATGATGCAAAGCCTGGGTTCAGTCTGTAGTCAAAGAGATAAAGATAGAGATCCTGTCTCAAACAACAAAAACAGCCAGAAAAAACAGATGTGATACAGCTACACATTCCACAGAATATAGCATTTCAAAGAACAACAAAAGTATTATTATGCTAACGTTTTGACAAGTTAGATGAACTTGACAAATTTCTTAAAATATACAGGCAGCCCTGACCACTAAGAGACAAACAGTTAATCTCAATAGTTTTATATCTCTTCAAGAAGTTGTATTTCTGAGGCATACCTTTAATCCCAACACTTTGGAGCCAGAGGCAGGCAGATCTCTGTAAGATTGAGGACAGCCTGATCTACCTAATGAGTTCAAGCCAACTGTGGCTACAGAGAGACCCTGTCTCAAAAAGAACCCCCCAAAAAGTTAGATTTCTAATTCAAATTCCTCTCAGAAGGATCACTCAAGGTCAAGATAATTTTGAGTGGGAACTTTTCAAACATTATTCAATGGAAATATTACCAATTTCATCCAAAATCTTCTGCATAAATGAAGATGAAGTTTATTTACTCCTAAGCTTCTGCAAGGCAAGTGTTACTCAAAATTACTCCAAACATAGACAAACAAGAGAAGAAAATTATGGAAGCTTCAGAATGAATATATATGTTTTCAGTATCTGGGAGGCTGAGACAGGAGGATCACAAATTTAAGGTCAGTTTGGGCTCCATAGCAAGTTCCCTGTCAGCCTCTGGCACTAACTAAAACTGTCTTCAAGGGGAAAAAATGTCTGGCATGGTGGAGCATGGCTTTTATTCTCAGTTCTCAGGGCAGAGGTAGGCAGGTCTCTGTGAGATTTGGTCTATATAATGAGTTCTACACCACCTGGGACAGCAGGGAGACCCTGTCTCAGAAACCAAAAACCAAAAATAAAAACGAGAGAGAGAGAGAGAGAGAATTATATAACATTATAAAAATTTCCCAAACCGATAAACCAAAATTGTCTGTAAAAGGTATTTATACATTGGATAATTATGAACAAAACTGCTATCAATATTTGATCATATTTCTTGAAGTATGTTTGCAATTCCCTTTAGATAAAGATACCAAGAAGCCTAATTTCTGTATTATGATAAGAGTGTATTCAGTTTTCTTATGACACTACCACATTGTCTTTCAAGATAGCTGCACTGTTTTGCACATCTACCAGAAACAAGAACTCCTGCACTCCAACATTTGATGCTGCCGTGCACCTCATTATTTAGCAAGTAGGCTCACATTTAGAAACAGGAGAAGGAATCTACTGCAGCTTCAGAATGCAATCCCTTCTCTCATTTGATCTAATCCTTAACAGGGAACATTTTCTTAATGAAAAAAATCCAGAAAGAACAATTAAGAAAATCTTAAGTCTATATTAACATACCTCTCCAGGGAATTGTCCACTTGACTATATATGGATTCATACATGAATGCCTATTTCAATAAAGTTGCAAACTTTAACTTTTTGCAGTCATTTCTGATGCAAAGTTGCACACATGTGGCCCTGAAGAAGTAGAAATTGGGAGTGACTGTGTTCGTGAGTATAACATTCTGTTTTTTATATCATCTATTTATAAACTAGTTGCCTTAGTAGGTATTTATTTTCTATGCTTGGTAATATTCAATTATGCTAATATTCAACAATTTGATAGTCATTAATACTAGTAGAAACTTGATTGTGCTTTTAAGAAATATTTCTGAAGTTGGAAGAAGTAGAATTAAAGAAATGTATGAAAGTTGGCACAATCTTTCACTAAAAATTTTGATAATCTAGCCCGGTGTTCATAAAAATTCACGTGTATTTATGCCTACAGTTCCACTTCCAAAAGCCTGCCTTATAAAGCCTTTCAAGGAAGCATGAAATACAATAATTACAGCAATACTTTTCTAATGACATGAAAAAATTTTAAACCCACAAATAAGTCAGGTGCAGCAGTGTGCATCATTAATCTAGCACTTGCGTGGCTGTCAGAAGTATTTCTGTAAGTTTCCAGCCAGCCCCAGACACACAGAGGGAACTGTCTCAAAACAAACAAGGAAACAAATAAAATATAAATAGCTCTAAGTTGTTTTTCTGCACTATTCCAATTAGATCAATTTTGCAACCACCTTGTCTAGAATTTCATACCATTATGACATCCTAAATTGATTTAAATTCTTAAAATAATATCCCTTAATGATTATAGCAATAAACATACAATATCATTATCTAGCTATTATGCATAGTAGGTATAGATTTTCTTAATGAGGGATCTATATTAAAGTAAAATAATTTTTCCTTCTTAAGTAGCAATTTCTGCTGATGTTGGGGATAAATGACAAATTTTAGCAGATACTATAACTCTGTGGTACAGAGTTTGTTTAGCATGCATAACGTCCTAGGTTCAATCCTCCAAATCACACAAAAAATGGGTAAATACATTTATTTATTTATTTACTCCATTTAGCTACTTGCAGTATTAAAAATGTCTGTGTAATTATTTGGAAACGTAAGTTATGTATAACTGTACACATTTTGAAGAAGCAATACCTGAATGATAAATTGACTATGAATATGGCCTCTTCACTAAGGTTTTCAAGGGGTTAGTAAAATATTTCTACCTATATTCTTAGAACCTGGGAGACTGAGACAGAAGATTCCAGGTTTTGAGGCTTAAACTATACAAGACCCTGCCTTTAATATACCCCAAAACACACCTAAAAAATGTTACTTTAAAGAATCTGAAGATACGTTTTCTCCTTAAAAGAGACTTCCTTCAAGAGAAAGTTTCTCAGAATTTTCCTAAGTCTCCTTGAAACATTACTTTGGTACTTGACACAAAATAATAATTTATGTAATGGAAAATTATATATTTTAGTTTACAACATATTACTAAATTTTATCATTCATATATTTTTGTATTTCTAAAATAAGACAAAAATCTGTTCAGATCCCTGGATTTAGAATGCCTACAGTTAAAAAATCTATAAGCTCCTCATATAATTCCTAGAGGAAATGATAAGTTTATCTTTAGCCTCAGAAAAATGAAACAAAACAATTGTTTATCACTTCATATAGTTCACAGACAGCGCAGCCCCCACACATGGAACAACTCTCCGGCACAGTATTGGTGAACTGAATTAAAGCAAATTATTAAATTCATAATCGATTTGTTGTGATAGTGACTAGTTTTCTTTGAACTGGATAATGTCTGAATTTTATTTGTTCTATCTCTTAGAAGAAGAATCTAAAGAACCTTTTAGAAAAATTGCCGAAAAGAACATGAATCACTTTCCTTTTCACAAGCCAGGCTTTTCAAAGACAGTTGTCCAACATGATTAGTCTGCATGAACTAAATTTCTCTATTAGTCAATATTCTTTGTAGATTATAAATGAATGTGTTCCTTTGTTGCCCACTGGAAAATAATCATTTTTCTAAACTTGATAATACTTTTTTTTCTTAAAGTAAATCCCAGACTGAGGATCTGTGTGTCCTTTTTCAGTAAGGTGTTCTCTCCATCCTTCCAGAACCATGACTTACCTACTATGCATTTTGTCCCACAGGCCAGCTGTCTGCTGTATTACTTCCTCCACCTCCAGGCAGGCCAGAGGTTGCTGTGGAGCTGGTTGGCTCACAAATGTTTTGTAGGTGTGCTTTTGATGTTCCCCCCATAAACAACTCAGTGGGATTTCTAATAGCCTGGTCTAGGCTTTCTTCTCAAGAAATCAAAGAAGAGCTGAAACAGGAGACTACAGTTGAGGCATTCTCACTCTTAGAAGTTGATGGCATAAATCTCAGACTAGGAGACAGGGTAAGACAGAAAACTGGAATTTTCTTTTCCTGAAAGATTGAATTTCAAAAATGGATTTCTTTAAAGTCATATCCTAAAATCAGATAGTTTTATCCCTAGAATAGAGAACATTAGAGTTTTTCTTTTTCTTTCTTGTTTCTTCTTGGCAATTCAACTAATCATAATAATTACTCGAAGAGTCAGTAATGTAGTCTTGGTGAGTGCTTTCCATATCTCCTTTGAGCAGCCTGCTGATTACTATTAATGAATCTTTAAAACTATATGTCTTTTTCAGGTGTTTAAGTTATATCCTTATATACTGGAAAATAGTATTTTAATTTGTCAATGATGGTACCATCTTTATCTACTTTCAAATACATTTGAAATAAAACCATACATATTTATATTTAGGTTCAGATCATAGTATTTAGTAATGATAGACTGTTCCCCAAATTTCAGGCAATATGTGAATACTTATTTCTTTTCCCCTGTTTACCAACAACTGAATTAAGGATTTAAGGATAATAATTTACATGTTTCTTTGTTATGTTATTGCTGATTGATTATTTGTCAATTTTATTGGTAGATATTCTGCAGCACTTCCTTATTTTTTTGGGAGAAACCAGATATACAAAGCTTGGCCACTGAAAGTGAGGAGTTTTTTGCAGGAATTAAGGTGTGTAGCAATGAGTCAGAACTACAAAGTCTGATTCTCTGGAACCATATTTCCCTAACTGTATCTGTTTGTGGTGATTCCTGGATCTTATGGAAAAGTGAATCAGAAAGTCGAGATTGAATAGTCCACTGTTTTGAAGAGTAACCTGATAATTTTCATGTACAATGAAGCCTGAGAGCCCTGTGAATGAGCTGAGTTGGGGGTGTACTGCTGTTCCTTGTCTTGGGATGGCATTGTCTCCTGGGAAACACATGATACATTGAAAATTGTAGGAATAGATGTATTTCTTTTGAACCTTCATGTATTTTGTAACAGCACCTCAATCGATCTTCATCATCTTTACACTCCTTCCCTGCTAGCACCCCTACAGCCTCCCAGCTGGAATCCGTGTATTGTCATCTGTGTTAAGGCCTATGGTGTGAAATTAGTGTCCCCAGATGTTCCACAGTGAAAGTTCTTACACTGAGATCTAGTCATCCTATTCAGAGACCCTCTCTTTAAGATTTGCTCTTCCTCATCCAACAGTAATCAGTTGCCAATATTTCTTCAGCAAAGACTGGGGTTGGCTGCTCAATTCTCCATGCTGGGTTTTTGCTGGCTTTAGTTTGAACATGCTCACACCATTGCTGTAGTTCCTTATGGTCATGCACCTTTTCCCTGATTCTTACAATCTTTCTGCCTCCTCTTCCTCAATGATCCCTAAGCCCTGAGTGAGTGAAGCTTAATGTAGAAGTCCTGTTCAGGAACCCACACTCTGCAGACTACTAATCTCCATGCTATGGCCATTTGTGACCTTTTGTGTTCCTGGCCCTCTGTTGCTTGAGGGAGCTTTATTAATGGCAGTTAATAGATTCATTAGTGTCCTCTTTACCACTTGTTCCACGTTGCATGAGGGTTAGGTGTAGAGGTTGCATTGTAGACGTGACACTTAGGCTTGAGCAGACAATGTCTGTGTGGGACCAGTTGTGTACTCTGTAGTAGTCTCTGTCTGGTGTAAAGAAGCTTTCTTGATTAGTAATGACTGGGATACTTGACTGTAAATCTAAGGATACATATTTTGCACTTTGTAAGAAGTTGCATTAGCAAAGGGATGTTTCAGCCTTGGGGATTTCTCTAAGATCTATGACCCATTCAGTCATGTGTATTTAGCTATAATTACAGTACCACACAAGAGTTTCCTCTCATTGAGTGGACTTTAATTCCAATTAGGTAGCCGTTGATTGCCCCCAAGATAAAAGTGCCACTATTGCATCAGTGTTGTATGCTGTGTCATTCATTGATGTGGTTATTTTGTCATGAAGTTGGTGTTAGACCATCAATAATGCTCTCCCTTAGCTGCTTGCATGGTGCCCTCCAGAGCTATGAGAGCTAGCCTCCAGGGAAGTGGCTTCCAGGTCAGATACAGCTCCCTTGCTTCAAATCCAGCCCCCGAAGTATGTCTTATGAACTTGAATGGACCCAGGATGTGGCTATAGCAGTAAGTCTCAGGAGATCTAACTATGGAAAGCAGAATTTCAGAAATAAGCTCAGAGTTGAGGTATTTCAGGTGACAACATCTTGATTATGTGTGAAATGGTATGTGAATTTCAAAGACAGCAATAAATCCCTGAAACTAGACTCTTCCATGGGTATGTCAGTACACATTAACCAACAAATGGATGAAAACTAGAATCTCCTTTTCTTATATTCTCCAGAATCAATGAAGCTGCTAGTTTCATTGATCATGATCGTCCCCACCAGTAGTGAGGAAGCAATTGATTCAAAATACTGAGTGGTGCAGTACCTTATTTGATGCCACTATGTGCAGCTTACATTTTTATTTGTTTGGTTTTTAAATTGTCCTGTTTAGTTTTTAAAAATCCAGTGATTGTATTATTAACCATGAACTCGGAAAAAGATCGAACTGTTGATAAAATGTGCTTTCAAAATTATCGCTTAGAAATATATTCTATTTGAACATAACTTGTGTATATTTTCTCATACCCAGTTACAACCTGAGCTGAGCACTATATCAGAAGATGGGAAGGAATACCAGTTGAGGATAGAAAGTACAGTTCCTGTTATTTGTTCTGAATTTAGTGAGCTTGATCAAGAATGCAAAGTCTCATTAGTACTGAGAACCATTGATCAAGGTAATACACTAAATTCTTTTTGCCTTATTACATTTCAGATGATAACTGATGCTTGCTCCCTTTTATAGTAAGTCCCTGGACTGTACTCACATAAAGTATTTTGCATGCTTACATCAAATTGTAACTCACTCATATTAATGGTATGATATAAGGTGAAGTTAATGATTGAGAAAGCAATTCATATTTATTCTTCCTGGACTCAGATCATACTAGTGAACTGTCCTTTCTTCATTGCCATTCGTCGTCTTTCTCTTCCCCCTCATTTCTTCCTGATTGCTCCCCCAAGTCCTTTGTATCCTACTTACTTTTCTGTTTGCCTTGTTTTCAGAGATTGGGGGACAACCAGTTTTTAAGATTTTCCAAATTATCTTCAGTGAGGGAGGTGTGATATGGCACTCAGAGTTCAAGCTTAGGAAATATGGATCTCATAATGCATTCTACACACTCTCTCGCCAATGTAAGCTTTGAGTGGAGTCTTTTGTCTTAGTGTTCTTCCATTCAAATGAATAATTTTTTAGATGTAAAATTTTTTAGATGTATTCTCTCCCAGTGTAGGGAGAGAAATCTTCCTATGTAGAAAGATAGAGCATTAAGAGAATAAATTGTGTATAGCAGTGGCTGGGTTGGTTGAGTTATTTTTCACAATTAAGCTTCTGGTCAAAGCAATGGATTTGCTTATTTAAATAGAACCTGTAACAAGAGGCTCTAGTTCTGTATATAAAGGCTTAGAAAGTATGCACTGAGACTTCCAGAGGCCCATGAGCATAAATATATGTGTATTGAAGCTCAGATCTCCCTCTCTCTCTTTTACTCTCTCAGGTCCTTTGGCAAAATTCCACTTCAGGATCTTTCTAGAAAGTATAGACAGACCATACCATTGCTACTGCCTAAAACTATGTTTAGCAAAAGTTTCTTTTGATTACAAGTATGTTTTAAAACGTATTTCCATTCTCTCAGTTCCCTTAGTTAAGGCAAGTATTGCTATAATAATAGAAAGACATTCTAAATATGCCTGTCTTTTAGAAGTTTGTGTGTTCTTGCATTTTGATAATTAAAAGCAACTTTGGTTTTATCTAGATAGAAATTTCTGGTTTTCATTCTTCATTTGTCTCCCATTATCTATTTACATGCGCTGTTATTTAGTTTCTACCCTGACAGAGAGCAAGTTGTCTCTGGCTATTTGTACCCAGGCTCAATGGGAGTGACTTTGGTCTTTACATGGTGAACTTGAGAAATGAAGTCATGGACTATTTCAAAGCCAGAAATATGCCACATCACCTCAGGGAGCTGGTTAAGGAATTTGGATGTTTCCGTTATTTTTATATGTATAAGGAAAGTACGCATTTCTAGAAAAACACATAAAGAAAACTGTTTTTCCATGAATTGTTAATCAAGTACTGTATAGCTATAATTGATTGTTAGAATTTCATATCTGGAAAATCTGACTGGGTATAAGGAAGACAATATTTTAAACTTATTTCTTCTTCTTGAGTCTCAGAAGGACTTTGCAGTCACTAGATGAATTTGAAAACATGTTCTTTTATACCCATATTTTGGGAAATGTTATTTTGTTCATAGGAAAAATAGAAATTATACAAATTACTTACACCTATTTCTAGAACTCCTTCCTCATTGTTGGCTTCTATTTCCTTTCAGAATTCTTTTTCTTGTTCTTTGTTCCTTAACCAAAGGAACATTTCAAAGTTCTGGATATTTAGGGACCTAGGAGGTGAAATAAGATTGCTTATTTCAAAATGATGAATTTCTTGGAACCACCTTCATTTGTTTTTTTCAATTTGCTAAGAAGATGAACCATATATAAATAATCAGCTGTCTACTTGTTAGCATTATGCAAAATTATGGTTCTTAGTAATGTGGTTGCTTTACAGACAAGGATGGCTTTTATTTAAATTTTTCTCAGTTTGTTAAGTAGTTTTTTAAAGAATTTTTATCACTAAATGAATGACTTAATCTGTATTGTAATATTTCAATATATATATATATATATATAAAATTTGTGTTAATGAAGTCATTGTAACTAAAATATCTACTACCTTCTCTTACCCTGTACTATTTACTGCTCTTTAGTTTTATTTGTGTACCTTATCGGTTAGTAACTTTATCAAAATTAATAATGTGCATAACTGTATATGTGTGCATATAGTCAAACTTAATAATTATACAGGTCAAGTAGATTCAATGGCTTTATTTTTATTAAGACAAAGGTTTAAACAATAAATTTAAGAAAGAGAATAAGAAAATCTGAATAAAATTATGTATTACTTCATGCTTTAATTAGCCTCTACAGTAGAAAATATTTTTAATATTTTTTTTTCCTGAAATAGGTAAAGAGCAACTAGGTTTAAACTTGGCACTGTCTTCCTGTCATGTGGACCTTCACCAGGCATCATCTTGTGCCCATGGAACGTGTGGCCATGCTGTGGTGTACTACACTGCTGTGACAGATATTTTCCAGGATGGAGAGAGAGTTACTGACATTGTAGTGGAACCCATAGTTCATGAGAATTTCGTGTGGAACAGCTATACTCCAGACAGTGTTCAGGTTGACAAATCACACACAAAAAATCTTTGTAGCTTAAGATTTTAAAATATGCATATGTAACACTACTGCTTATAAATTATTTAAAAATTATTTGATGAGGCAGAATAGACAGCTTAGTGGTTACGAGTACTTCCTGGCCTTCCAGAAGACCAAAGCTCAGTTCATAGTACCCATATCAAGCAGCTCACAATTGTCTGTAACTTCAGTTCCAGCATCTGACTCCCTCTTCTGGCCTCCAGAAGCACCTGCATGCACATAGTATACACATGCACAGACACATAAATAAATAAATAAATAAATGTTTAAAATTATTTGATAAATTAATTTATTGTTTAAATGACTATTTTCAATAACTATAACATCAAGAATTCATTGAACATTCACTGCAGTTACTAATTAACTTATAGAATGTTGCTCAAACCAATATTAATGTTTCTCAATATTTCTTTCTTTTGAAGATCAAAGTCAAGGATATTCCATCTGCTTACTGCTATTCATTTACTGACCCACACATAATTACTTTTGATGGCAGGTAATGCCCTGAACTTTTTTATTTCCCTGGATTTTGTTTTAAATGTCATACTATTTTATCCTGTCTTAGTCTTTATTAATGGTTTATATTTATCACTGGATTATTTCTTGATATGAATGTATTTGTGTAGAATATTTTTCATTAAATCCAGTTTTTGGTTGTTGTGGACAACATGTAAACCTTAATTTGTAGAAATTAAGATTATTACAAATGCATATAATTCTTTTTGCTTAAATATTTAGTTATTTTTAATAATGACTAGATTATTTGCAGTAATGATATTTACTGTGTTTTGTGTTTATATAATAATAAGATAACTTTTGAGCTTTTGAAAAAATGACAGATTCATCTTAAAACTCATCACCCTAATTTATGATAAAGATGACTCAGTGGAAAATACAGTCTAATTACTTCTGGAATTTAAATAAAATATTCAAAGTAATGACAAAGTAATCAAATTGATACTGCTTTAATATCTGTCTATAAATATTTAAATTCAGTGATGCTGTTGTGGGGGAGCCACAATGATAAGATCTACTGAAGGAAAAAAATAATTTATCATTCAGTAAAAAATTTCTCTGTGAAAAATGGTGGGCTTTTCGAATTTTAACATGACCATTGTCAGTCAAATTAGTTAACATGAGTCAAAAGATGTAAAGCCCCTTCTTCATTTTGGCACTCCAGAGATTTCTACAAGTATTGAAAAGTTGTCAAGACTGATCACTGATCATACTCACACCCCCGTCCCCATTTTTGGGGTTATATTTGGAAACTCACAACCCTTGGTGAGGAATCCTCAAGAAAGCACAGTGATGAAGTACTTACTCTAACTTGATTCAGTGTTTTTAACTGAAAAACAACTAGACAACAAGTTGTGTTGTAACTATTGAGCATAAAGCAGAGAACATAGTGGATAACTGTCCCTGCCCCACTGTTGAGTTTTGATAGGGACATATGGTCACAATAAGTAATCATAAGAAGAAGAATTAAAAAAATAAAAACAAAAACAATGCAATCATGATAATAAAAATGGTGTTTAATAAAATAAATAGATACCAAGAAAATAAAAATGAAAACAGAATGAAAGAAAGGATTACAAGTAGGATTTTCACTTTTTATTAAAGGAGACTCATTATAGAAGGGCATTAAATGATGATCACATTGGACAGATAGTTTAAGATGAAAAAGACAACCAGGTACATGCACGCTCAGCAAAACAGCCCTCCTCAGAGAATGGAGCCTACTGGGGAGATAAATAGAAGGAGAGAGCTGTGAGAGGGATGAGGGTGTTTACAACTACTTTGTATCGGTCAGAGCACACAAATCCTCAAATAAAGCTACTAAAAACATTTTATCATTTTTCATATAAAATACATAGAATGTTTTTACTTTTATTGAAGAATTTTTTTTATTTATACTTTGGTAATATCTTGACTCAATGCAATTAACTTTTTTCATGATAGGATATATGATAATTTCAAGACTGGAACATTTGTGCTTTATAAGAGTGTGTCCCGTGATTTTGAGATTCATGTACGTCAATGGGACTGTGGAAGCCTTCACTATCCTGTGTCATGCAACTGTGGCTTTGTTGCCAAAGAAGAAGGTGATATAGTGACTTTCGATATGTGTAGTGGTCAGTTACGTGAATCACAGCCATATTTATTTGTAAAGAACCAAGAAGCATCTAGCAACATCAGAATAACAGAATCCTATTTAGGAAGAAAAGTCACAGTATGTATGACTCTTTAATATGAAAATAGTTTTCTTTACAATATTCATCCTTATAAATTAATCACTACCATTTGGTCAATATAAGTTTGTTGAAAAAAATTACTAGGAGATAAATGGGATGAATATCATTAAAATATATGCATGTATGAGAATTTTAAAAAGAAAGAAAAATGGCATTTAGATTAATTCTGATCTTGGAAGGAAGCTGTTATTTTAACCCGCAATTCAGCAGCGAACATGATATACTTAAGACCTCATCTCTAAGCTGCCAATTTTAGCATTTAATATTACAGCTTTGTGGATTTTTCACAAAAAAATAGTGTGGCAATATCTAATGAATGGTATGTTAGGTAGAAATGACAAACTAAACTCAATATTCAGGAATAGCAATTTTCAAATAAATATGGTATGTTAGTACTTCAAGAAGAAGACGATAGATGGAAGAGTTTAAATAAAGAACCTAAATTACATATTAATTAATGTTTTTAAAGATAATATTTCATATCGATGAACTATAACTTGAGGTCATGTTCATCTTCTCATCTTTCAAAAAGTAAATTGTTGATAAAAATAATTCAAATTCAAATAAAATTTAAAATGTGTTATATTTTATAACATTTATTCAATGGTAATTTTGAATATAATTTTCTATATTTGGATTTAGTCATTGAAAACCAA
Source organism: Eospalax fontanierii (assembly GCA_035773235.1). Lineage (NCBI taxonomy): Eukaryota > Metazoa > Chordata > Mammalia > Rodentia > Spalacidae > Eospalax > Eospalax fontanierii. The sequence goes on along the minus strand of CM069528.1, from coordinate 71,865,577 downwards.
GATGTGAATCCAGAATTTGGAAAAAATTGCTACACGTATAATACAGTAAATATATAAGACATTCATACAATGAGCACACAATTACAATTCGTGACTAGTATAAAAAGGCAACAGGCAGTATCATACTCCTGTTACACCATAACCTCAGAACCGAGGAAAGTGGACAGTGAGCTCAAGGCCAGCTTAGTTTACAGAGAAAGATTCTTTCTCAAGCAAATACATAAACAAAATTAAAAAGACATCACAAGGAAATTAAACTGATGTGTCTAAAAGTAAAAATGACGAACAAGATGCTGAAATAATACTTCATTAGTCATCAAATACATATCAACTGTCTTTCATAAAATATTAGAAGGAGTAGCAGTAATGAAATATATTTGTCTATTTGAGGGACATACACAATCTCAACTAATGTGTGATTTTGTCAAAAAATTCAATACTGGACATTTATTGTAATAAAATAATTTAGGATATGTATAATACCAGTAATATTCATTGCATCTCTCCACATCAGAGGGAAAGTTTCAATTAGTAAGTGACCATAAGAGGATTTAACTAAAGCTAAATAAAACGAGACATATAGTAGAAGACATCAGAGTCAAGAAAATGATGGCGTGGGAGGATTCTGATCGACTGGCAAAGAAACTCATGAAACTCAGACTTGCAATCATTTTAGCTATCTTAGACTGAGGTCGGCATGAAATGTTTATATTTGAAAAGAAATTTCTGTAATAAGTGTGCATCGTGTTTATAAAGAGAAAAGAAGCACTATTTTTAAATTTGAAAAACAAAAAAGGAACAAGAATGAGAAGGAATGCGGCGAACACCCTCCGACCAGCAGAGGAAGAAAACCACCACAACGAAGATTCTTCTTGGATCGCACTTTATTGGAGAGCCTCTCGGTTGACTGATGGGCGTTGATGACGAGGGGCAAAGAGCGGGCTTGTTCAGCGGCCTTTTATAGTAAGCAGGGCGGTATGACAGCTCGGGATTGGATGCTGACAGCCCGCCACAAGCAAAGCCACGGGATTGGCTCGGGAGAGTTTAAATTGACGCGCGAATTGACGCGCATGCGCAGCCTCGGGATGGCTTGCGCGCCAAAACATTTCCTCAATGGAGCAATTTGACAGGCGGCTCCAGGAAGTCGGCGCCATTTTGTAATGGCGCTGACCGGCTCCCTGCAGCTCCCCCTTTTTTCTTATATGCTAGCAGAGCCCTAAGAAATACAACGTTCCCGATCTGGTCTTCACCTCATGATGTGCCGACCGATCAAGGGAAACAAAGGCCAAACAGTCTTTCCTAAGCCCGTGCAATGGGCAAATACTCCCTGGGCGTGCTAAGGCAAAGTCTGGGCCAAAAATATCTCTGCCACTGCCCATCCTCGTGCAATGGGTCATACTGATCCCAGAGGGTGCAAGGGCCAGGGCAGAGCCAATTTTTCATTTCTTTAGGGCTGCCAGCCATATTTGAGGGGATTCTCCACATTCCAAGGCGACTAATGCCTGAGAAATAATAACTTTGTCCCTTTTTGCTTGGGCTCTCATCCTACAAATTAACCACAGACATAGTATGCATCCTCCAATGCTGCAGACCGCAAACATGCCTACTCCCACCCATTCTTTAAAATGCGAAAATACAGAGGAAAACCAGGAAACAAACCCATTTGTCAGGCTGGGGTCTACACGGGTGGAATTAATGGTAATAACAGCTCTCCGAAGTTTTTCCAAATCCTTATCAAAAGCGTCACTCCAATTACCCACTAAATAATTTGACAATTGTTTAGACAAATCTGCTGCTATAGAAGTATTATCATACAGAACACTTGTAACACATAACGCTTGAAATTTCCACTCACATCCCAATTGGGCTACTTGCCACAACATGTCAAGTTGTTCTTGTACCAAATCTATTCTTTGATTCAATATCATAATCCCTCCTTTTACTCTAGAATCTAAGAATCGTTGAGAGTCTAAGGCCTGTGCAGTCTCTGAGGCCATGTTATTAAGTGTCTCTGCAGTTTGGACATTCTGACTTAGGGCTATTCCTGCCGCAGTAGCGGCAGCGGTAGCTGCAACTATAGCTGTAATTACTGCAGCCGTAATTCCAAAGTCCCTTTTAGAGCGGAAAAGGGTTAGGGTACCAGGGACTTCCACAGGGACTGGAACCCAGCGGGGTACTCTAAGTACTAGAGCACTTTTCCATTGATTAGCCTTCCAACATTGTGCAAGAGCACATGTATTCTTAGTACAATTATTAAAGGTGTAATTGCTAAGCACAAATAGAAAGGGTGGATATACACAAACTGGAGTTATGGTATAAGTCTTATTTTTTGTTGGGTCTAAATGGCGATTGATTACAACCGCTCCTCCTGTTGTATTAAAGATTGTATATGATGCTCCTTCATTTTGGGTAGGTGGTTTTGACCTGTCTGCCCATATCAAGCTAGTAAATGTGATACTGCTATAGGCTACGGACCCTCCCTGTAAGAGAACAAAGGGCGTCATATCAGTACAACTTCCATTAACCCCACACAACAACCACTTGGTAAAAGGATAATATCTGGCATCTTGTAGAAAAGGTCCCATTGTCCATGTATTTTGAAACGGCCTTTGGCCACGCATGTCTGGTGAAAAAGTGAAAAACCTGCCTGCATCTGCCCAATTGACAGAAGTGGACTGACACTCAGACCAAGGCCAAAGGTCCTGTTCATATGTGCCTGAACAATGTGGAGCGAGACGAGGCTGGTGAAGTGTCTCCTTAGAGTGCCAGTGTGTAACATCTGGCAAGGTTCCATTGAACCAGACAGCTGTGTCGATGAAGGTCATATTATGAACCCGCTTTGTGTTATTTTCTACATCTGTAACCTGAGGTATACCAACATAAGTTTTGCTGTTTTTGTCCTTAAACCATGCAAAACTCTGCTGCCTCAATGGGATGCAAGAATTGCGGGGAGTATCAAGAGTAAAACACAAGGCACCAGTCTCAATAAAACTCCGAGAACTCTGTAGGAATGCAATAAGAGTGTCCTCCGGAAGCAATGGCAAACCTAAGTCCTTTTCAGTTGTGAAGAAGCGAGGAAAGACCGACGAATCATGGCGAACTGGAACAGGTATTGGGAAGACAGACAGAAATCCCCAGCGTTGTTCTCCTTCACTCGCTGTCCAGAGTTGGAGGAGGATCAGCAACATTGGCAGGCTCCGTCTTGCCCTGTGCAGAGGCATCGTCCAGCGCGGGTTGGATGGTCTTCACCAAGCGACTGGGGACCCAATGAGGCGATTCTTCAGTCTGAGGAAAAACACAAACAGCTCCCCTGGATCTGTTAATAACCAGATCCGGTCCCATCCATTTATTGGATATAACATCCTTCCACATGACCATTTCGCGGGACTTAGAAACATCCCTTTGACTATGTCTGTCAGCAGCAGACTGGCCATGAGGGTCTAATATTAGGAAATTTATTGTAAAAAGGGCGAGGGAAACTCGCTCCTTGGGGGTTGCATTCTCTGCAATACCTTTTCTTTGCTTTATCAAAATGGCCTGCAAGGTTTTATTAGCCCTTTCTACTATACCTTGGCCCTGTGGATTGTATGGAAGGCCAGTGGCATGGGCTACTTGCATTAAGGCACAAAAAGTACGGAAACCTGAAGAGGAATACGCTGGACCATTATCTGTCTTTAGGCGACCTGGCCTTCCCCAGGCAGCCCAAGCTTCCAAGCAATGGGTCTTTACGTGAAGCACCTTTTCTCCCGTCAGGGGAGTGGCGTGAACAATGCCAGAACAAGTGTCCACGGACACATGAACATACTTTAACTTTCCAAATTCAGAAATATGTGTCACATCCATTTGCCATAAGTCTCCAGGGCGAAGGCCACGAGGATTAACCCCAACATGGGGAGATGGTAAAAAGGTGACACAGGTTTGACAAGCCTTAACTATATTTCGTGCCTCTTGACGGGAAAGGGAAAATTTGCGCCTTAGAGTTTCAGCAGGCACATGGTACAATTTATGGAAGTCAAAGGCAAGTGATGTTTTATCATTCAGGGAAAGCATAGCCATCCTGGTGGCTTGATCTACGATATCATTGCCTTGTGTTAGGGGACCAGGAAGCAAAGAATGAGCACGTAAATGTGAAACGAAAAAAGGGCAAGCTCGTTGTAAAATTAATGCTTGGAGTTGGACTAAAATAGTGAAAACTGTGCTAGCAGGTTTTACATAAGCTGCCACCTCCAAGGCGGACAGTGCATTAGCCACGTATTGGGAATCCGTATATAAATTAAAAGATTCAGAAAACGTTTGGAAAACCTCCAGCACAATCATACACTCTACAACCTGAGGAGCATCGGGTAGCCAGTTTGATGCATCATAAACTGTCCAAGACCTAAAAGCATATCCATATTCCAATGTGGGTGACCATCCTGAGCATTTTTTCTAGCCTGAGTCTGGGCATTATCTGTGACCATCGATTTAAATTCAAGGAACTGGCCTCTTGTTAGGCAAGCCTTGGCCAATTCAATCCAATCTGTGGGGGTCAAAGGGACTGCTATAATTCTCCGTAACAAAGCTACCGAGTAATCCGCTCCTGGTCCAAAATCTTTGACCGCCTGCACTAAATCTTTAAGCTGTTTGTAAGGCACTGGCTCATGCCTTCTAATATGAGTGGCTAAATCCTCAAACACGGGGAAAATAGAAAATAAACGAGACCAGGGTCCTGGCTGGATAAAACAACACTGACCCGTGTTGGATGCATAGGGTGGGGGTGCTATAGGCCCCGCCCCTTGTTTAAAATTTCCCGCCGAAACAGTAGCCCTTTTCTTTACGGAGGCCCCTCCTCCTTCCGGGGGGTGCCAGGGCCCTGTTGCATGAGGGATAATTACTTCCTCTACTTCCTGCTCCTCTTCAGATACCTCCTCACTAGAACTTTGTCCCTGTATTGACAAATGTGCAAACTCCTCCAAGGAAGGATATAAGGGTTTAGGGGACGGCGACCGCCATTTTTCATTCTTAATATCCCTTTCACCGGGATCTTTACTATGACTAGCTTCTTGGAGCTCTTCTTTTAAACTTTTTTCCTTCTGTTTTTGTTTTCTTTTAGGCCTTACTTGCATTTCCCCACTCACATCTGACTCTGAGAGGCTATCCTGATGCCTTACTAGTGCCCTTCTTCCCTCCTTAATGAGATTGGTATGGCTTCCTTTGCTGAGACACGAATGGATTAATCTCCAAAAGGGGAGGGTACCTTTCCCTAACTCTCCCTCTTCCTTGACTCTCTCTAGGTCTTTACCCAATTTTTCCCATGAAGGGAGAGAAAGGTCTCCCGAGATCGCGAACCATGGAGCGGCCGCATCCAGGTCCCTTACGATCTTTTTTATGGTCTGATTGGAGATCTTGATGTCTCTCTGCCGAAGTAACTCCTTAATAGGTGTAATAAAGTCCCCACCCGGAAATTCCGAGCTGGGACCGTGACCCATAACTAGCAAATGCGTGCCCTTTTTTACCTTAAGGCAGAGCTTAAACCTTCTTAAGGAACAAGGGAAACGCCTTTGCTCACTATCAAGGAATTACTTTCACCTTTTCGCCGCTGACTAAACGGAATTACGACAGCACGCTTTGCTCGGGTCGTCACATCGGAGACAATGGCAAAAAACAGCAACCACAAAGAACCACAAAATAAGGGCAATAGCACAGATCAGGGTGAGCTGCAGCTCAGACACGATCATGGGGATGACTTACCGGCGCCTTTCCTCTCCGTGCGTCAAGTTCTGAATCCTCTTCGGCCCCTCGCCAGGTAGCCGCACTGCAACCCGGCGTCCCGGGTTTCGGCACCACTTTGCGGCGAACACCCTCCGACCAGCAGAGGAAGAAAACCACCACAACGAAGATTCTTCTTGGATCGCACTTTATTGGAGAGCCTCTCGGTTGACTGATGGGCGTTGATGACGAGGGGCAAAGAGCGGGCTTGTTCAGCGGCCTTTTATAGTAAGCAGGGCGGTATGACAGCTCGGGATTGGATGCTGACAGCCCGCCACAAGCAAAGCCACGGGATTGGCTCGGGAGAGTTTAAATTGACGCGCGAATTGACGCGCATGCGCAGCCTCGGGATGGCTTGCGCGCCAAAACATTTCCTCAATGGAGCAATTTGACAGGCGGCTCCAGGAAGTCGGCGCCATTTTGTAATGGCGCTGACCGGCTCCCTGCAAAGGAACAAACACAGGAGGTGTGTCTCTAGTGCTTTTAGAAAAGTCCACACATCCAGGTGGCTGACTTTGGAGGGTATTACTGAGACCAGGTGTAGTGCCTCCTAGTTAGATGACACAGGCTATTATGGTCACATCATTTACTCTGTTTGTCACCTTCCCAGACAACCTCTGGTAATAATTCAGCTATTTATTATTTACACACTGGTAGAAAAGGGTACTGATTAACCATGGGGACTCATACTTTTCTCGTCATGTGTATCAGTATAAATTGATTATGTAGCAGTATACTTTTGTATCCAAGAGCTATTATCAGAAATGTAACTTGGTAAACTTTATTCTTACAGTTTAAAGCTGCTTAACTAAATAAAATATCACACTTTAGTTATTAAGAATTCACAGTCATTTTGTTCCAATGAAAAGTTGAAATGACCAGATTTCAAATCAGCAAAGCATAAAAATGCATTATGTGGAAATATATTAAAAGAAAACTCCCATGTTAAAAAAAAGTGTTTCCTTCTTGTAGGTATGAAAAATAACTTGAGTTCGTATCTTATATTTTTGTTTGTACTCTTTTCTTAAACCATATGGAATAATGTTTCAGTGGCTTATGTCTTCTTGGTTGTTTCTGGTTTCAGATTTGGTTTTCCTCTGGAGCCTTTATCCGTGCTGACCTCAGTGAGTGGGGTATGAGTCTAACACTTAGAGCCCCTAGTTTAGACTACAAACACACCTTGGGACTTTGTGGCACCTTCGATGAAAACCCAGAAAATGATTTCCATGATAAAAAAGGGATGAAAATTGATAACAACTTTAACAGTTATGTTGTTTTTATTAATGAATGGAGGTGAGAAATAAGTTGATATTTATGATTATAGTACTATAAAACTTAAGTGGGTGGTGACTCAATGTATTGAATTTTTTACAGTATACTACTGAAAAATTGTTCTTGTGCAAATAACTATCCCTCTTTGTTTCCTACCTGGAAGGCTTTTACCGGGAAGAAGCATGTTTGACAGTGTGCCAGCGACCCCATCATTTCCCAGGAAGCCAGTATATTGTAGCTGCAGGCTGGGTACCTCCTCCCAGAATCTGCTTTCTGACCATCTAGACACCGATTCTCACTCAGAATACGATTCCAGTTGCAAAGGACTCAAACACGTCAGATTCTCTTCTTTAATACCAGGTCTAGATATCACCTCCGAATATATTAACTCAGAAGTTCTTGGCAGAAAAATAGACAAGCACACACCCGAGGAAGAAAATAATATGAATGTCTTATTACAAGCAAAAATCCATGTAAATCTAACTGTACCAGATTTAAATTTACAGTATCCTGGGAATAAGACCTTGAATCAACCGAAATACTTGAACAATGAGAGGCTCACACAGGACCAGGAAACAATGAGAACTCTACGAAGCAGATGGAAACGACAAAACTTGAATGACATTTCTCCTGTGTTTGCTTTCCAAAGTCTCAGCCAAACCAATCTGGAAGAGTTCTCTTATTTTTTCCCTGAGGACCACACAGCGGACGTCCAGCAAATTGTCCCCTCGTGGCCCACATCCTCTGGCCTCACGGAGTCCAGCACTTTGGCCCTCTGTCAGCGAACTCTAGCTAACTCCAGCATTGGAAGGCTGTGTCTTCCCATTCTTAACAGGAGACTAGACCATGTTATGGACATGTGCGTGAAGGATGTTCTGTTAAAAGATGACGTTAGCTGGGCAGAAGCAGGAGTAGCCCTATTAGAAAACGAATGTGAGAAAGGGATTTTGGAAGAAGGAAAATATAACACAGAAGAATATAGCAAGTCAATAGAAGACATTCTTGAAGTATTAAGATGCCCCAATTTATGCAGTGGCCACGGACAGTGTATGGACTGGGGGTGTGCCTGTTTCCCAGGCTACGGTTCTTATGACTGCAGTGATTTGGATGGTATGCAAATTTACTTAAGCTTTGATACAGTGAACGGCATTTGACCATGTAAATGTATTTGCTCCATTTTTTATTCTTTAGTGTCTTAGTTTATTACGATTATTTAGTGAGAAAGTACAGTAATTAATATTTTATGACTTCCCCCAAGTGTTTCATGAGAGCTAAACCCAGAGTCCTATAACTGCCTATCAGACACCCTGCGGTCTTACATACCTTTCTGAACTCATCCGCTCTCACTGTCACATCACTTCCAGCTGCCTTGATGTCTGTCTGTGCTGTTCCGTGAAAATGCCAGGCTTACCCAACCTCAGCGCTTCTGCATCCAATTCGTGTTTCTATTTGTAGAGGACAGCTTTTCCTTGAGCTCATATTTAGTGTATTTTAGGCACTATATTTTGTGGATTTGCCAATTACACTAATTTGCTGAAATTTGGATTTACTTCGACCATCTGCATGGTATGAGCTGTTTTGTCTCAATTCATTAGGGAAATAGTGTGTTTAGGTTGATTGGGCAAGATTGGCAAGATGGCTCAGCAGTTGAGAGCACTGACTGCTCTTGCAGAAGACAGGTTCAAATCCCAGCACTCACATGGAGGCTAACAACCACTTGTAATTCCATTTCCAGGAGATCTAACAGCCTCTTCTGTCCTCAGTGGACATTGTACAGCATGGGTGAAAATATATATATATTTTCATATATATATATATGAACATGAACACATAATGCTCACAGACATAAAACAAATAATTAAGTTTACTGGTCCCTTTGACCAGTAATCTGAGGCTCCCTTTTCTCTCAACTTTTCTCTCCCATTCTCCTCCTGGCTCCCGCTCTTCAGCCACACTCACTGCTTTGCCGTTTGGCTAGGCCTGCTCTTACTTCAGGACCTTTGCACTGCTGCTTCCTCTTGCCGGACCGATGCCCACATATCTTCAGGACCAACTTGCCTTCTTGTTTCAGATTTTATATCACCACAGAATCTGTTCACAGCCATTCGACGAGTTTTTCTCACTTAATCCCATAGCCTTTAGTTCCCATAATATAATTAATATTTTTTCTGTACATTCCTGAAAGCACTTATTGATACATTTTCTACTTTTCCACTTAAAAAATTCTTATCCTTCATGATAAAATGTTAGTTACACAGAGGCAGAAACTTTGGCTCACTCCCATGCCTCGTCTAGCAGCAGCACATGCAAATACATTGGTAAATAGTTACTTGTTTAGCATATAGAAGAATAAACTAATACCTGCTTTCTGCTCTTAAAGATTTTGAGAGTTTCTTCTGTTCCTATGGTTTATGATTTTATCCCATAATGCAACAGTTATATTCACTTAGATTTTGCAGTACTTAGGCAAAGGACTGAGTTATTTTACATGGACATGCATCCATTTCGACAAGCTGATCTTATTGATGTAGGTAAGATGTGCTCTTACTAAGACCCGAGCCAAAGAAAGGACCACAGGAAGCAAGGTAACTCTAAGTGCTAAGAGAATTTCTCCCTGTAACTGAGTCATATACTCACAATTACAGTAATTTGTTGGGCAGCAAAAAGAACATATACAAATTCTGAAAAATCTTTTCAAATAGTATTTGAGCTATAAATACCTAACACTGATAACTACAGTTATCTTATTATAGAAATATTTTTCCTGTAATCCATATAGAACAAAGTAAAATGGCAAAACCAAAATGTATGTCATGACAGTAAGTTCCAGATAGTAATTTCTTAATATTTGCCCTTAATTGATAAAAAGTGTTATTGAAAGGTTGATGAAAATAGTGTGTTTAGCTGTTGTCCTTAATGACATTGCTATTGCTTTGATGCATGACAACACTTCTTTTTGTACCAGATTACCCAATGTTTAATCTGTTAATTACTATAAATAATATTTTGAGTATACTTTGAAATGTTATTTCACACACACTTTCAAATTTATCCTTCAAAATAATTACGCAGTGTTTTACTGTAATTAAAATTCATGTCCTGTTGGTTATAATTTTTTCCATAGACAAAGTTCCTCAGATTATGGAGCTTGAGAACTCTGGCTTCTGTGATGTTCAGAAGTATAACTGTGTCACAGTGAGAGTCTTTGGTCAAGGCTTCAAAGACTCAGCTTCCATCAAATGTGAAGTGGCTAAACTTCAGGTATGATGTGCCCAGACCCCTGTCTATGTTTAATATAGTCAAGTTCATGGGTTATTCAGTTAATTTTGTCTGTCACCTAACAAGAGGTTCCCACAGAGTGTTCTGCCCACAGACAATGACAGAAAAAATTGCTGAGTTTCTTCTCCATTAAAAGCTTCTTTATGAACTTGGTTAAAGTATTTTACATAATTTTAAATAAAATTTAGGGTCACTATTATTAGTCACAATTTTAAAAGCTGTAGAGATTATCAAGCTTGATGTATGGAAACATTAATATTTCTTTTTAAAAATATTTTATTTATTATTTTTATTTTAAGTGCATGAGTACCTGGATGTATGTACATGCACCAATGTTGTACAATGCCCATGGAGGTCAGAAGAAGGCGTCAGACCCCCTGGAACTGGAGTGATAGGATAGTTGTTAACCACCGGGTGGATGCTGAGAACTAAACCCGAGGCCTTTACAAAAGCAACCAGTGCTCTTAACCACTGAGCTACTTCTCCAGCCCTGCATTTACACTTCTTGAGTTGGAAAACCACAATGAATAGACATGGCTTTTAACTAAATTACCATTTAAGAAGTGTAGGATACAGAGATCTAAATATTTCCCTTTTGCCAAAGAGAAAGCAAGGGAGAATTTTTCTCATTTTTCAAATATCCCTCACTATGAATTTCAGACTTCAAAACAAGCCCCCTTCTAACTACTGATTTATTTCTTGAGGCCACAAAGGCAGAAACAGTCATTCAGTCTGAATGTTACCACTTCAAGTTACACCTTATTTTAGGAATTATTTCATTTTCCTTTCTATTCAAGTAAACTTTTTACATTAAGGACAAGTTTTTAAATCTAAAAAGCACTGATCTAAGAAAATATAAAACAGTTAACATATTTTTATATTCTTACTTATTCTGTGTATCTGAGATTGAGAATTTGCCAAAGGAAATAACTTTTGCAACATTCTTTTCTTATATGCTTAAGCAGAAGTATGCACATTTCATGATGTTATGCATAGAGCCTCTCAAATTTCAGTGTGACGAGAGCAGATTTTGTTTTACTTTGGCAGAATAGTCAGTATATATATATGATATATATATTTTGCAGGTAAATGATTTCATAGAAGAAAAATTTACAGATTTATATTCTCCTGAAAAGTTTATCTTGTTCTTTCAGTTATAGTTTGCATATTGCTGTTTTTTCCTATACTCCCTCTCCCTCACAAATATAGGATAATTAAGAATTCTGGGAGTCTCCAAAACATTATACAGAGCTGCAGAAAGAAATAAATAATATAGTTTATTAATTTTTTAATTTAATTTTTATTTATTTCATACAGAACATCTCAATCAGCATTAATAATTTTTATACTCTCTTACTCATTGGCACCCTCCCACAGCCCCACACCTGGAATTCATACACTCTGTCATTTGTGTTAAGGCCTATTACGTCAAGTTAGTTTCTTGGGACATTCCTCAGTGCAAGTTCATCCACTGAAATCTGGTCAGCGTATCTAGAATCCATTGCTTTAAGAAGATTAACTCTTACTCACTCAACAGTAATCAGCTGCCAGTGGTTTTTCACCAAATACTGGGGTTGACTGCCCACTTCCCCAGTTCCATGCTTGGTTTTTGTCTGTTTGAACTTGCATGGGTCTTGAGCATGCAAACATCATTGCTGTGGGTTCATACGGACAGGTTCGCAGGAGCTTATATAGGATTCTAGTTCTACATACCTCCTCCCTGGCTCTTATAATCTTTCTGTACCCTCTTCCTGAATGATCCTTAAGCCCTGGGTGAGTGAAGCTTAATATGGGAGTCCTGTTCAGGAACCCACACTCTGAAGGCTCCTAATTGCCACACTTTGGCCATTTGTGAACTTTTATATTCATGACCCTCTGTTGCATGAGGGAGCTTTATTAATGAGAGCTGAGAGATTCATCAGTATCCTCTTTATCCCTTGTTCTATGTTTTGTGAGCCTTAGGTGTAGATGTTGAATTGTAGTTGTGCCTCTTGGGCATGAGCAATTCACAGACATTGTCTGTGTGTGACCAGCTGTGGTACTCAGTATTAATCTCTGTCTGGTGTTAAAGGAGCTTCTTTGTTGAATGGTGGCTGGGATACTTGACTGTAAATATAGGGATTCATATTTTTCACTTTGTAAGGGGTTACATTAGCATAGATCTCTAAGAGCAATACCCATTCAGTCATGTGTATTTAGCTGTGATTACAGTATCACACCAGTTTCCTCCCACTGAGTGAACTTTAAGTCCCATTAGGTTATACTGAAGTTAATCAGTTTCTCCTAAGCCTACTCTTAAAATTTAATACTAAATTCTTCCCAAATTTTGTATTAAAGGCTTTTTTCTTCATCTCCAATGAAGCTTAATTTGATGCTGTTTTAATATCTCTCAGCACTTTGTTTTAGGGAGGCTTCATTTGTATAGACTATACTGCTTCTGCTAAGGTAATGTTTTCTCCCAGCTTCATCTTTCATTACAGGCTAGTTTCTCAGCCATAAAGCTAGAGATAGGAAATGTATATATGTATGTATTCCCATGCATATGTCTTTATCATCTTCCTAACCACCTATTCCCTCTCTCGGTAATTAATCTATACTCTATATGTATGTATATATATGTATCTGTCTTCTAACTGCCTATAATTTATCTATCAATCATCTATCATCATCATCATCATCACCATCATCATCAACCTGTCTGTCATCTGTCTACTTACATACCTATGTAATATATAATCTTCAAGAGCTGACAGTGATATCTTGGATTCTAATGGAATGGTTTAGGTTTACTTTAGTCCCCTTTATCTGTTACTCCTTTCTTTATGAGTGTAAACTAGTTCCCATTATTTCCAATATATAAACATATTTTGTCACTTTTTATACATGAATTAATTTCAGATATCTCATCTTATACCTTTGAAAACCAAATTTATAATATAGTGAACTATGTTTCAAAAGTGTACTCTTGCGATTTCTTTAACTTTCTATTCATAGTTATTCATCTCATTTTAATACAATTAGTTTAAATATTTGTATTCCATTTTGAGTTTCTTCCACATTCTGGTTGATATGAGTTATCAGATTATTTGGAGAGTGTGTAAATATTATCGTAGTTTTAAACCTGTATCTCTATGAAACCTCTACAGATAGAATTGTCGATTTCTTCTCTTCCTTATCATCCCTTTCCCATTATCTCTTTTTGTGCAGCAGTCATGAGACTCCCATTAATTCTTATCTCCAATCTATTTCTATTCCATACCCTGACAAACATGTCTATTGTAATTAATATCTCATTTGTCCTTACAGTATTTCTTTTGCACAATGGTACAGATTCACATCTCCTATATTACATGAAGGATGGCATACTATTAATTACAACTCTTTTCTACTTTTACAATTGTAATTTTAAGCAAGTTCTATTTAATTATACACTTTCTTTCTCCACATCCTGAAAATCGCAGCTACCACAGCTCCATAGCTTTGTATCTTGACGTATAATCCACTAGAGTTGGACTGGCCCAAATCCTCTGGTATAAAGGTAAAATTTCTCAAGTAACTGAAGCACTGACATAGCTTAGGTATTCGCCTGGACCAAGTGAAGTCATATAACAACATGATAGCTCAGTGGGACTTGAGCAGGCATTCCACAGAGAGTGAGAAATTTTGCAGAAGTGTTCCATAAAAATACCTACCATGTGCCAACTGCATAGTCCAGAGCTTTCCCTCTTTCTCCAAAAGCCCATTGTGTAGTGATTAATTATACATGATCAATACTGGTAACTTTTTAAATTTTAACTTCTCAGTAATGCATTCCTTGTTAGAAGTAGTTTTTATCAAACTATGATGTGTATTTTCTTCATTATTCTGAATAAAACTCACTCTCAGTGTGACTTTTGTTTCCTAAATATATATTCCATCATACTCGGTATATATTTTAAAATGTGTACCTTAACTATATGTAATTTAGTAAAAATGTACTTCCATGATTTAGAAGACATTAATTGCCTTTTCATTATGCCTTCAGTTTAATGGCAGTAACTGGGTACTTGGAGAACACATGTATGCACAGACAGTCTTTCTAAATAGCAGAGTGGTTGATTGTCAGATGCCCACTGATGACCAGCAGTCTAATACGATGGATTTAATGGGTAAGAAACTATTTTCAAAGTGGCAAATAAAGGTAAGAAATTAAAGATATCTTATTTATAAACAAAGAATATTTATATAGAATTTTATGATGAATTGATGAGAACAAATTATCTTCTTTGTTCTTACAGGTATCTAATGATGGGTATACATTTAGTAATTCCAAAATAATGATCATATATGATGGAGCTTGTCAAGCTTGTGGTCCATACAAAAATGATACATGCATTATAAAGGTATGTAACTTCTCACTTATTTTAACATTATATTCCACACATTTTCATACCCATACCCCTGATATATTAGTTGTATTTTTTTCCAACCTTATATTAGGATGGTATGGAGAAAATTCTACCTCACATTTGTATTAGTCTAAGTAAAATTAGTAATCTTTCCATAACTCTTGTTGAAATGAAAGAAAGAGGCTTCTTCTTGTAACATTTTAAAATGGCAGTGTTTCTTATTGAAACATCACGGAGGAGCCAGGTACAGTAGTGTACACCTCTAATTCCAGTACTTGACAAGTAAAGGTAAGTGTGTCAAAAGTTCAAAGTTGTCCCATCTAAGAGGACAGTCAGCTATATGAGATCTCAATTTCCCTCCACCTTACAAAAGAAAAAATTAAAGAAGGAGGTTCAGACTAGACTATTCACTTATATGGTCCTACATACACTTTTTCATCAGTTATAATTACGATTTTCCAATAAAACATGCTTTTATGGTTAAGCAGTCCTCTTTATGGCAAATGATATCTATTTGAATAGCATTTATAAAATATGTCTAATGCTTTCACAAAATATGTTGCTGTTTTTGTTTGTTTCTGGTTTTATATTTTTTAGGTTTGCAAATTCATTATTTACACACCAACCTCTTTGTCGGTTACAGAAAACAGCATGACTTAAGTGAGTTCTGATAGCCAAGGTCACTTCTCAGTCCTGTCATTCCACTGGGCTACATAGGAGGTTCTCTGTACCTGCAAATTGCTGACTTATAAAACACCATGGACACAATACCACTCAGCCTTTCAAAGTCTAAGAACATAAAACTAATATTTATGCATATGAAAATAATTTTGTAAAAACTTAATCCATTTTTATTGAGATAAACCCCAGACTATGTCAATAAGAAATTTTCAATGTTGAGAAAACGATGTTTTCTGAGATTTGATGTTTATTTTCCCTCAAATATTTTGTTGGAAAGATATGTTCAAAAGTACTTTAAAATGATGCTATTCAAGGTGGATTTGAATCTCAGGCTGTTGTTCTACTTCTGTGCAGTGTTATAAATGCTCCTTTGATAGTAAAGAGGATTTTATTAAATGAGTGAAGTTTATAAATGCAATGAGAATCTTCTGAGGAAAATTCGGTCTTCTTCCCAAGTTAACCTTCACATGCTTTTTCCTTGTAGCAGCATCACATAATAGAAATACATACTTCTATTATGAAGTCTGGATAATTATACCGTGGATCTGCTCTACTTTGCATAATTTACCAGATGTATTAGGCTACAAAGAACAAAGAAGGTGGCTAGCTGCAAATTCATGTTGTTATTTAAGATGTACAAGAAAAAGTCATATTTAGATTTTTCATTAATAGTGATGAGTTTAACAGACACAAATGGAGGCTATACTCCCTGTTACAAGCTGTATGTCATAAAATTGCCTCATTTGTGTGTATCTTATTCCTTCAGATCAATCGGTTCTTTAGCAATTTAAATACAATGAATAATTTCTTTTCTAAGATGCATTTATGCTGTTTATGAAAAGTATCTCCTAAAAAATGTGTATGTTGTGAACTTTCTATGCACTGTTTCTATATATTAGGTATGGGTTATCTTATTGATGTTTTCTTTATTTTAAATTTCCTTTAGGAAAATGTTTGTGTTATTGATGGACTCTGTTACACTGAAGGGACTAAAAAGCCTACCAGTCATTGTTTGATTTGTAGACCCCAAATCTCAAATATTACATGGTCAATTTTAGAAAGTAAGTTATTTCTTATTAATTCAATTATTTCTTGTACAAATATTTTAAACTGATCTTAAACTACAACTTACATTAGTATGTTTAAGATGGAAGGACAGTAATCTAACTTATCATCACTCACAACTGTGTAATTTACTTTGTTGTAAAGTAAACAAGGTGGGAGAACGTTTTTACACAGTCCTGTGCACCTAGTAATAACATTTCAGTCAGCAAGTGGCTTCAGAGATGCTTATACCTCATAGCTGTCTTGGTTTGAGACTACACACTCTATGATGTTGCAGTGAGAAAACTGCCATTTCTTGTTTTCAGAGAAAACAAGCCATTTCTCCGAACTTATCACAGTGTTAAGTGACAAATTACTGTAGGTAATTTTTACTAGGTTATGAGATATGTATTTTAATATTTAATGATGAAGAAATTTTGAATTGTTAATGGAAAAATGAACATTTTTAATTTTATGCCATTTCTATTCTTAGTCTTACCTCTGTGCTGTTTTATGACAAAAACTTTAATATTTTCAACTCCAAAAGAGCGTTCATTTATTATATAAAAGATCTGGACTCAGTAATCTATATAATGCCTTCCAAAACCACCTTTTTATGATTCTATGAATATAATATGAGGTATAGATAATTTGGGAATCTTTCATTCCATCCAAATGGTACCTCAAATTGTGGTTATAGACATAACTTCTTCATTTCCTCAAGCACAGCTCTAATTCCATATGTGCTTTCAAGTTCTTTCCTTAAGGTTATCATGCATTATTCATGCAATAAATATGATTATCCCCTGAACCTATATAATTTTCTCTAAGAGTAATCAAACTTTATACTTACATAGTGCTTTATTATATTATATGTGTCATTGTGTATGTGAATTCCACTACTGTTAGATAATATACCATATTCAATTCTTAGGCATAAGACTTATGGAATATTATTCTACGAAAACAGAATTCTGAGGAAAAAAAATCAGAGAAAGAGGAAAGTAATATAATGTACTTTAATGTAAGGAAAACACAAGCTTCCTTCTGAGGTTCTGTCATTATCTTTTAATGGCTATTGTGTGATTGATTCATGAAAGATCTATAGTGTTCAGAGATCTAAGGGCCTGAAGTCTTTTTACATGTTGAGAATGGGGAGATTAAAGTCAATAGTTGGGCTGCTTTTGAAGGTTTATAGGGACAGGATGGGGGCTGGAACTGGGACCTCTTGGCATCAGTGCTTCACGTATGCACGAAGTATGCTTGTGACCAATGTGCAGTGAAGTTGGTTTTCTTAACTGTGTAGCTAAGACAAGGAAAGTAGACATTTTAAAATACAAGACAATAGATTGTTTCTTGAGCACATAGGTACTCTGCCTATCCTATATCCACTTCCCTAATGTGCAGTCTTAGCCCCTAGAATAGAGGAATTTAGAGGAATAGAAGATTGGTGAAATTATTACCTGCTCCCAGTTATTACAACTGTGGAGTAGATACAGGATGAAAAGCTTAGGGAGTGAGATGAGAGGCACGTCACAGAAAGTAAAGAAGTAAAGGGAGATGCAGTGAGACTGAAAGAGAGAGAGAGAGAGACAGAGAGAGAGAGAGAGAGAGAGAGAGAGAGAGAGAGAGAGAGAGAACTGGGGAGCACCTAGGGTCAACAGAAAAGCAGTGAGTGGGCAACACAAAGTCATTTAAGACAGAAGATGAGAGCCTCCAACCTGCTCTGTGCAAACGTATTTCCATGTTTTATGGAGTATCCACTGTGTCCAACTTTGCCTGGCAAAGTTGAGGCCTGTACTTGTCAATTACTTTTCCATTTACTTAGAGTGGAATAAATTTATTTAGAAAAAGTAAAAGCAGCAAATGGAACTTTAAGAGAGCTATGTTTATCAAAAGCCTTTCCCTGTGGGAGCATTCAGAATTACACTTCTTTCTCTTTCTACACAGGTGTAAGGTTAAATGCTTTCTCTGTTACAGATAATCAGCCACCCGTGATTCAAACATTGCAAGAGGAATTACAGGCATTTTATGGGGAAGACTTTGAATACCAGTTCATGGCCCTGGATCCAGAAGGTTCTGAGGTCCATTTCACACTGGACTCTGGTCCTGAAGGTGCAAGTGTTTCCCCTGAAGGGCTTCTTACATGGAAACCAGAGTCACAAATTGCCCAGAGGTTCAATCTACGCCTTAAGGATGACTGCAAGGCTGAAACTACAGTCACAGTGGAGGTCATAGCTATAATTAAATAAATGTCACTGGATCTTTCAAAAATCCAACTATTTTATATTAAAATAGAAAAATAGAATCATATTCTTAATGTCAAAGAGCAATAAAGTTATTATATGTCACATGTCAGACTGTTGCTTATAACAACATAGATTCTTAGAGATGCCTCAAGCCCCAAAACATGGCTCTAAATTGACAATTGGCATGATATTCTGTACATGACTGACAGGGATAGAACCCTTCCTCATTTCTATCACTATGGAAGTCCTCTGACTAAAATAAGGTTGATAATTATAACCTTTCTATTCAAATGAATCTTGAACACCAAATTAGAAGGAACAAAGGGACCATGGGACCATTTTCTTTTATTTATTTATCTGTTTATTTATTTATTGTTTAGTATGTCAGTCATGAGACTTCGATTCCTATAAATTCTTTTTGTGTCCTACATGTTTGCTTGAAATTTGGCATGCACTTTTTCACACAGACATAGTGCGATGAAAAGTAATTGTGTTCTGCCATATAAACCTGATGACTGAAGCTACCGCTTGCTTCCTAGATTTAGGGGTGACCTGGGTGGCTAGCTGGCTCCTGTGTTACTGATTTTGTTTCCAAGTATTTTGTCTGCATGATAGGAACTGATCATGCCTACTGGGCACGATGTTACACACTTATGAAGTCGGTACTTGGGAAGCTGAGAAAGGAGGATTATAAATTCAAGGCTAGCCTGAACTAAATAGAAATTGACCACCTTGAGACATTGCTAAAATACTCTCCCTAGTTCATACATTTTGGCTTTGCTTTTGAGAGTGAACACAAATGTCATTATTTTGACCACCATTTGATAAACTAAAGATTTAATTTGAAAAGATGCCTAATTTGATTATGCATGTACATAGGCACACATTCCTGCCATGATTTCTGGGATGTGAACTAAAGATAATTTTATTAAAAGCAAAGCATTTCTCTACTTTCTTTTGTAGGTGACTGTGAAGTCTTGTGACTGCTTGAATGGTGGATCCTGTGTCTCTGATAGGACATTCACCACAGGAAGTGGGACTTACCTGTGTGTCTGCTTGCCTGGCTTCCATGGTGGTTTTTGTGAAGTAGATGCCAGTGGGTGCCTGTCAAACCCATGTGGCCTTGGCAGATGTGTTGGGGGCTTACATAATTACTCCTGTGACTGTCCTCCTGCTCTCAAAGGTAATTTGGGGTTTTTCATGAAATGAATTAGAATGTGAACAAATTAGAAGGGATAGTTCCTTGGAATCCTCATTTGTGGAATGAGGCGATTTTGTATTCTGAAGATTTTAGTGCACAGTATAAACAGTCTGGTTCCTGTTATCATAGACACATGCTATTTGTTTTTTGAATTATAAATTGTTTTCACACACTCGTGCAATTTCCACCATTTTTATAGCTCTGACAGTAATCAAAGAGACTAAATTTCAGGTTTCCAACCATTTCTACATCAATTTTCCCAGTAAAGATACATTTAAGAATATTGATATTGAAATATATTGAATAACAAATTGTGCAGGGATACAAATCTTATCATTTAAAGAATGCTGTATTGATAATTCACTAACTTAGCAATATCATGGCTTAGAACTGGAATCAAATGAAATGCCAAAAGATTGATTAACTCCTCACATGTCCTAAGATGTACGATTCTAGAAATTTGCATAAGAAAGATAGCCTTTAATTTGTCAGGAATTTTAAAAGTCTCATATGAATAGTTCTTCAGATATATATATGTAAATATTAGATAAATATGCAGTTATTGAACTTACTTTTCTGAAGGCATCTATTTTAATGTAGTTCAATAAAACAATATTTACTTGTCTTTTAATTTTCGTTTTCATTTCAAAATGACATATATCACTTAGACGTATGAACATAGCTATCTCTTTGTCCTATATTACAGATTATATTTGAAAAAATATTTAAATGGATATGTGTATAATAAGGGTTATTATCCATTCATGGAATGAATTTATTCATTCAAAAAGTTGTTAAGCATTTCAAAGTGTACTGCTTCACCCTAACATATCTTATTGAGGAAAGAATGACTTTCTAAAATGCTATAAGTTCAAAAATGTTCATAATGCAGTAATATAACTGAACAAGTTATCCGTAAGCAAGAAAACATCCTAAAGAAACTTTTGAAAAAGGTACAGAGTTTTAAAGCAAAGCAAAAATTTTATAATACTATAATTTTTTAGCTCAAATGTTAATAGATTATTTTTTTAAACAGAGTCTAGTTATGTAACCTAGGGTGACCTCCCTAGTGCTGGGATTATATTTGAGCATCATCATGCCTCCCTGTATTCATGGGTTTCTAAGTCATCTTAATTATAGGGAAAAAAAAACCCTTTGTGTATGAGAATGTTTAAAATGCAAAGAAATTTGATTAATGATTTTAAAGATTTTACATTTGATTTACAGTAATTTTTAAAATAGCAATTTTATATCCTGTAGGTGTTCAGAGATGATAATTAAAGAGAAGGAGAAATTACCAGGTGCGGGGGCTCCAGTCTGTAGTCCTAGAGCTCAAGAGTCTGAGGCAAGAGGAACGTGATCTCTAGGTTAACCTGAGCTACATATCTAGCTACAGACTAGCCTGGTCTATAAAATAAGAACCTATCTTAATATCCAACTGATTAAGACAGAGTACAAGCAATTACACGCATAACAAGTAATCAGATGTTAGATATATGTTTCAAATTAAATAATATGAGCTCTCGATCTTCATTTCCTATAGGGAACAGCTGTGAGGAAGATGTTGACGAGTGCGAATCCAGACCTTGCTATCCTGGAGTGGAATGCCTCAATACCTTTGGCTCCTATCACTGTGGCTCATGCCCAAAAGGATTTAATGGTGATGGGAAAATATGTCATGGTAAAAGTTCCTGCTTGGTATTTTGTTTTATGTGGCATGTAACTAATTCCGCTCACTGAATTACATTCTGTTTTATGCCTGTGTTTCTTCAGTTCCTTCCTATATATAACTACATCCACAGGATGCCAAAATACACCATGCATGTTCTATGACTTAATAGATTTGCCTGTCATAGCAAGAAATATGGCCAGTAGCCCCACAGTGCCAAAAAAAATTGTTCTGTGTCTTTTGAAAAAAGTACCTAGAAGAGCATGTAAGAATGCCACACAGGGCACCATTTCTGTCTAGAAGGAGAACCCTAAAAAGGAATGGATTCAGTTTAGATAGAGAGAGATTAAGAAGACTATGCAATATCCACACGTAGTTCAAGAGAGAGAATTAAGCTAACGATGAAACTCTCCTGGGTATTATCCAGGGAGTTTTACAGGAAAGGTGATAAAAGAAATCGGTGGACATCAATATTTTAAAACTAAATTATAGAAGACAGTGTTAAAGAGCTGTATGTTTGGTGAAGTTAAGAGCAAAAGGGACTATTTGGATGAGAAATTGGTATTTATGGTGTAATTATCACGTTATGCTTCAAATTAGGGCGGGCCTACCTCAGCAGGTAGCAAGTGTGAAGAAGCCAGCGCCAATCTCACATTTGTCTACTGGAAGACCAGTAGACAGTATTTACCCCTCAGGTATTTTTACTTTTAGAAAGGTAACATAGGGATTATAGAATGAAGTATACATCCCTTTCCTTGCTAAACTCCTGAATCCTTGGATTTATATATAGAAAGATAATCAAAGGAAAGTTTAGAGAAGCTTATCAATGATTATTCATTGACCTTTAACTAGTTAACATTCTGTGTTCCCTTGTGTTTCCAAGGGGATTACTCAATCCTTGAAGGCAAGAAGGACACCATGACTTCTGATTTCTTTATGGTTGCTATTATTACACTTTGTACACATTAAAAAAAGAATGAATAATTTGGCATTAAATGATGGGTAGAACAATATTAATAACTGTTATTGCCTATTATTTTTATTTCTGTTTGATTGCTCAGATTTGGACTTTCAATCATCATCAACAGAGGATTTACTAATGGGTGCAACATTTACCCACAGTCCTACAACCACTACAAAAGAGTTCCTAAACACAATGAGCACCACCCACTTGTCACTGAAATCAGTTACAGCTACAATGAATAATATGAAGAAAGGTGCTTCTCATCAGATATCAGCTTATGAACATGTGGACGGTGTTCTCAGTACAAATCTTACACTGGATGACATGGAAACTCCCGCAAATAGTAGCTCTTTAAGCATTAATCCAAACAGTTCTCATGGTGAAGTAAAAGATGC
The DNA here is from genome assembly GCA_035773235.1 of Eospalax fontanierii. NCBI lineage: Eukaryota > Metazoa > Chordata > Mammalia > Rodentia > Spalacidae > Eospalax > Eospalax fontanierii. The sequence goes on along the minus strand of CM069528.1, from coordinate 71,842,687 downwards.
AATCCAGAGCACTGTCCAAACAGAGACAGGAGTGCATAATGTTCTAGTTAACATAACTTTCCAAAGTTTCACCGAGAATGGGCTTTCATCTTTGATTACTAAAGCAATCACTGTTTTACCAGAAAAGTTTGGATCAGCCAAAACATCAAATTGTTCTGGATCCTCTTGTTTCATGGGTGTCTCCTGTGTGCCAACCTCAGATGGTTACTTCAAATGTGGACGCTGTCCCTTTGGGTATTACGGAGATGGTATCAATTGCAGAGGTACTGTGAAAATTTTTCAGAGCATATAAAGAAAACTACCTCACTCAAGTTTTTCTAACTAGGAAGTCATCTTTTTCTCTCTAGTGATTTCTGCTCATTCTAGTTAGTTTAATATATTTTGAGAAAGAAGTGGGTTTTCTGAATGGTTTTTAAAATTATTGTTAATATATACTATCACTTTTATATAATTTATTATAAACAATAACATATTAAATACATGCTCAATTCTACATTCTGTAGGAACATTCTGCATCAGTCAACATATACTCTATAACAGCCTTACATGTTACATGCTACTTTTCCCAATGTACAGATGAAGGAGCAGAGATTTGAGGGTTTGGCTGTCTCAGTATTAAGCACCACAAGAGATAAAACACATATATGATTACAGATCTGAAATATTGTGGCCTAGATCCATTTCAGTACACAATAGGCACTTAGCATTTCAAATTATTAATTCTGGAATACTTGCTTATTTGCATAAACTGAGTTTCTCTGTTTTGTAGTCAAGCAAGTTTTGTATCATTTTAATTTTACAAGTATCATCTACGTGTTTCTGTGGTAGTCATAGTTTTGTTCAATGAAAATCCAAATTTTATCACCAGCACTGTAGAAACTATTTCGTCTTTGTTGTTATTGTTACTGTAACTGATTTCTTATTGTTTTACGTTTGGGTATTAGACTAAAATTAAGCAAGAGAGACACTGGGAATATCCCTATGCTCTTCCTGCCTAAAGGATTTCTTTCTTTTTACCTGTAAGGATAAGAATAGTAAATCTTAATACCTACATCACCTATATGTTTATAACATATATTTCTTATTGTTAACAAAATAACAAAGCCATCTCATGTACTTTGGTCACCATGGGAAATGTTAGATTCCCAGTAGAAACAACAGGTGGCTGAAGAACCTCGAGGAATATAATCATGTCTGCTTATGAAGTGTTCCTGGACTCCTGCTCTTTGGGATTCTGATTATCACTGTCATTAAATGCATCAACATTTAGCTGAATAGCAGTTGAAACTCCATTGCCCTTTAAAACATGCTTTTTGACTAACTGATTCTTCCCGTGTGTGGTACTGCTATTGGAATAATCCCCACACATAGAATCTTTCACTCTAGCAATTATTTTTCTCAACTGGTGTATAAATCTAGTAGTTGTTGTTTAATACCTTATTAAAATGTTCATTTTAGAGAACATTAGAAACATTTAATTTTTAAGTATTTTCTTTACTCTTCTGTGTATGAATGTATTGCTGCCTATACGTAAATGCACTCATGTCATGCAGTGCCTCAAGAGGTCAGAAGAGGGTGTTGAATCCAATGGAGCTGGAGTTACAGATGGTTGTTAGCCACAATGAGGGTGCTGGGATTCGAACCTGGGTCTTCTGCAAGAACAGCCAGTGCTATTAACAGCTGAGCTATCTCTCCAGTCCCTAGAAACAGTTAATTTTTAATGTATAATTTTACTGAGTTTGTTTGCATTTCGTATAACAGATCTTAATCAAATTTAGGTATTCCAAGCCATTCCCGTTCCACAGAATTTCAGGCATTCTGTCATATATGTTAAGTCTTATCCAGTTAAGCTCTTGTACCCAGGTGTTCCTGGGTGCGAGTTTATCGACTGGATCTAGTCAGCCTCTCAAGAGTCACTGCCTTAAAGAAGATCAACTTTCCTCACCCTGCAACAATCAGTTGCCAATAGTTTCTTGGCTAAGGTTGGGGTCTGCTGCCCATGTCCCTAGTTGTGTGCTGTTTTTTGTCTGATTGAGCCAATATGGGCCTTTGTGTGTGCTGTCAACATTGTTACAACTTCATATAAACAAATTCCTCGGGGCCTGAAAGCCTCTGCTTTCTTATGTTCATGAACCAACTCTGGATTTTACAATTTTTTCACTGCCACTTCTGCAATGGTCCCTGAGCCAAGGGTGGGTGAGATTTAATATAAGAATCCTATCAGGGAATGCACCTTGCAGTCTGTTCTTCTCTAAAACTTGGCCAATTGTGGCTTTCTATGCGCATCACATTCTGTTGTATGAGACTTGAGGAATATATTAGTTTTCTCTCTATCCCTGTTCTGCTATGTTCCGCGAACCTTGGGTATAGACCTTCCAGTGTAGATGTGTCACTTCAGATTGGGCATCTCAGACATATATTTTCTGTTGTGTGACCAGCTGTGGAACTCTGTAATAGCCTCCATCTGTTGCAAAAAAGAAGCTTCTTTGATGAGTGGTGTTTGATATATTTGTCTGTAAATATAAAGCTCCATAGGTAGCATATAGTAAGAACTTTCATTTCTCTAGAGATATATGATAGAGATAGGGTTTCTTTTCTTGGATCTATGACCTCTCCAACCATATGTATTTGGCAGTATTCACAGTACCACCAATGAGTTCCCTCCCATTCTTAGGGTCTTAAGTCCAATCAGATAACTGTTGATTACCCCCTAAAAAAAGTGCCACTACAGCACCAATAGAGATAGTTTGCTGTGCTGGTCAGTGTGGTTATTAGGCTTTAGAGCTGGGTTGGACCATTGATTGATTTTCTCCCTAAGCTGCCTGTACAATATTCTTTAGAACTTTTAGGCTCCCAGGTCAGTTCCACATCCATTGCTCCAAGTCCTGTGTCCTAAGCATATCCTATCTTCAGCAATAGTGTCTTACTTTCACATTCTGGGAGGTAATCCAGACCTGTGGCAATAGCCTGTGTTATTTTTGGAATCTGTTAGACTACCCTTACCAGTAACTCAAAAGGAGATTTGTCCTGTCTGGCACTGAATTTCTTGTTATATAGACTTTAGGGATACATTCAACTTCAGATATTACATATGTGTTTTTCAGGGAGTTTAAATAATTTTAATACAACTAAATCTGTGGGCAAAATGTATAATGCAGAAACAATTCAAACATTTTTCCTTGATTTTTTGCAGCCATTTGTAGACACTCATGTGGAAAAAACAGAGAGTGTGTTGCCCCAAACATATGCAAATGTAAACCTGGTTATACTGGTTCCAGCTGCCAAACTGGTAGGTTTATGATTCATTAGTTTACATGATAATTTTTTGTGATAATTGGTATTTCTAAATCATTGGTTTTATTTTTATATAGCTAACTGCCGCCCTGCTTGTGAAAATCATGGGAAATGCATTAAGCCTAATGTCTGTGAATGTCTTCCAGGGCATGGTGGAACAGCCTGTGATGAAGGTAATTAAAATTGCAAATATGAGACTAAATGAAACCTTGTATCCTTGAAAAGGTTTTAAAATGTATTTGCTTTATTATGTATGTACTGCTAAGTATTCATCAGCATCATATATATCCTATGATGTCTCCAATAGGATTTGTGCCTCCAAATGTCCTTGAGTGTGCATCCATTCACTGCAGCTTGGTTAACCTACCGAAAGTCCCAGCCCTGTAAGAGGCTGTCTTTCTCCCTCCCAGCAGCCATCATTGGGGAAGAGTTCCATAGGGAGAGTTGGGATTTCTTTCTCACTTCCCCTTGTATATCCTGGGATTTTTTTTCCTGGTTTGAGTTTGTGTGGGACCCGGGCATGCTGTCACCATTGCTGTGAATTTATAGAAGTATTTGGCCAACTGTCTGGAAAACTGTTTCCTTTGGGTCATCCACCATTTCTGGCTCCTATAATCTTTATGCCTCCTTTTCTCCAGTGATCCCTGAGCCTTGGGAAACAGTAAGAAATGTTTTTAGAAAAGTTTCACACACGTACGTTGTATCTCTCTAGTTTTCTTTAAAACTCAGAACATGGTACAGACTGGTGAGAGCTTTGGAATTGTGAACTCATATAGTGGACCCTACAGAAAAGTAACTGCATAGTTAAAGAGAACCAAATTTACTTGAAATTATTCTTGTATTAGGTCTGTATTGTGACCATGTTTCATATATTCATATATACTGATTATTGAGACCTAACTTAATAGTATTATTTATGTCTGCAGAGCATTGTAAACCTCCTTGCCAACATGGTGGCACATGCTTGCCTGGCAATCTTTGTACTTGTGCTTATGGCTTTGTAGGATCAAGGTGTGAAACAAGTAAGTCAAGTTCTCGAGGTCTGATATAGTGAACTTCTCTTGTGAGCTTATGGCTTTAATGCTAAGTGAAATAAATCCAAACCCTAAATAAAGATGATGCACTGTAGGACCAGTGACCAAAATTAAGGTAAACAAGTTTGGATAGGTGTGGTGGCACATGGCTGTAATCCATGAACTTGGGTGACTAAGGGAGAGGAATCATGAGTTCAGGAATAGCATGGGCTAAATAGTAAAACCCTTGTCTGTTAGCAATAAAATAACTGACCATGAGAAGTGGAGACCATCTAAAGTCAGAGGATGAATTATGGCTCATCTTTCTCTCTGGTCTAATTCATTAAGGGAGGTATTTGGCAGTTATAAGCTAGTTAGGTGGTAGCCACAGCATGACCTTGGCAACCTCTATTTGTCTTTGTTCTGTGATCTTAGTGGTCTGTAACAGGCACTGTGAAAATGGAGGGGGATGTCTTGCACCAGATGTTTGCCAGTGCAAGCCTGGCTGGTATGGACCGACGTGTGGTACAGGTAAAGTCAGATCCGTTTGCAATAAACACATCAGTGAAAAGAAATTTAAATGCGCCAGTGTCCCAAAGCCTTCCATCCTAGAGACAAAACTGATTGATGAGATGGATAAGAAGTGCTTATGTGTGGCTTTATAAATTCTTATCTTCCATCTTTCCCTTTTTTTCTGATTTTTTTGAACCTACGGAGTCTTACAACATTTTCTGTGATCTAATCAGAACTTTTCGCCATCATGTTTCCACCATTCCCTCATCTGCTGGGGGCACAGAGCACCTGTCTGTATTCCATTTTCTGCATTTAATTTTGTATTTTTCAGTCACAACATAGACATTCTGCTTTGCTAAACATCTGTTCAGTTCTGGCTGTTAGGCAGACACCTGTCTTGTTAATCCATTTAGTCATCGCAGTGTCAAGCTTGCTTCTTGAGCAGCAATGTTTGCAATTATTTGTGTTTAATTTAATTGACTACGATCTAATGACTTTTCTTAATGAAAATTCAATTCAACATTTATAATGTGCCAACTCTATGTGAAGTGTGTCACAAACGGAAACAAAGACCAAGTTAATTTTTTGCCCTTATTTCAAGTAACATATCATGAGTGAAAGAGACATGGGATTCAGTTACTTCTTTATAAAAGATTATGATGCATGCAGGTTTAGGATAAGAATCATAAATTAGTAGTAGATTACTGGAAGTCAAGGCATAAATTATTTCTGGGAAGTTGAATTTGGAAGAAAGTGATATTTGTAATAGATCTTGACTATTTAATAAAATCTAGGCTGAAAATAGAATTGGAGGTACTTTCACAGCAGACCGAAAGGTAATGAAGCATCAGCCATGCATTCCTGCATGTGAGGGTTTCAGTGATGTGTCCTTATTTTATTTGGGAAAGAGACAAAGCTGTACACATAGATGAATGTATTTGTCAATGCCCTTGAGTTGAATTGCCTTTTATTAATTACAGTTATTACCAAGGACACTTTTTGAATTCTAATCATACATACTTTATATCCTTAGCTTAATGTTATTTACACACATAGTGAACATACTTTCAAAATGGTTACAGAGTTATGTTGTTTCCGTCCTTTTTGGTAATGTCTATTGCGTTATAGGTTATTTTTACTTGTAGCTAACACACCTTGTTGTTCTTCAGTTTGGGCTTCTGGGCCACTTTCAGTTTCAAAGTCAAAGCACTTATATTTTCTCTTCCCTCCTGCTGTTTCTTAGCTTTGTGTGATCCTGTTTGCCTCAATGGTGGATCCTGTTATAAGCCAAACACTTGCCTCTGCCCTGATGGATTCTTTGGTGCACAGTGTCAGAATGGTAATTATTCTTTCTTTATAAGTAAAACAGGTAAAAATAAAATTAGAAGTACAAAATGGAAAATAAGCTTTGAGAAAACATGACAAATTTCAAATGGGGAAAGACTATTTTTCCCCTCTATTTTTATGATACTGCAGATACGGCCACCATGACCGGCTCATACAAATGTATTAGACTTTCTATTTATCAACTTATGTAAGGTTTACAACTTTGGCATTTGTCTGTGCAGCTTGGAGGACTAAGAAGTAAAACAAAAATGCAACATTCTCTTGCAGTTTATAATAGAATGGAGGTATTTATGTTGCTTTCAATGCAAAAGAAGTATATATGTTTGAACTACTATGATCTTTCTTGACATAAGTTCCATTAAGCATTTGTGAATTGCCATCGATGCACAACTCTATGCAGGATGATGTAGAGACATAAAGATCACCATTTTCCTTTTTACACCAATTTTATCACCTTCCCCCATATAGTGAATGCTGCAGACTTATTTTCAGATTAGTAGTAACATCTCAAACTTGATCAAATAGGTAGGAACTAATGCCAGTAAATTAAGTTTACAATTTGTTTTCTGAATCTTCCATTTTAATTATAATATATGTAGTTTTATAACATCAGAGTGTCTTCAGAACTTAATTTATAGAATTAATACATTTATAACGAAGATCATTTTATAATAATATCATTTGTCGGGCACTTGGTTCAGATTCTTAGGAGAAAACTGAAGCAAAGGTGAGAGATGGACATGAGGAATGAATTCCTCTAATTCAGAGCTCCTCGTAGTAACCAGTTTGTGAAATGGAAAGAGGACCAATTTAGTGAAAAATCACAAAAGAGATTGTGGCCAACTCTATGCTGAAGAGTTACAAACCTGCCATGCCACATGCTGAAGATGTAGGTCATGCTCCTTCCCAAAATGTGTGTTACCACTGGATACAAAGGAGAATCTTTAAACTATGAAACTGAACTGAAACTTGCCCATTGAGCTTGTTTTAAGGACCTGAGAAACAGCTCATGAGTCTTTGGAGTTGGCTAGTCCCAACGAAGTAAGCATGGGCTTTCAAAGTTTCCTGTAAGTCTGTTGAAGAGCTCAGGCTTCCTGGCTTTCATACTTGATCAAAACTATTATTGGATCATATCACGTTCTGAGTTTTATTTTAATTTTAATTACATGTGCTTGTTTTATGTGTGTGTAATATTTATCTCTACATTCAAGCTTTTGTAGGAGATTACTAATTACAAGATTACCTAGCATAAACAATTTACAGTTTACTTTTATAGTTTTAAAAGTATTTATGTATTTATTTATTTTTACGTGTATGAGTATTTTGCCTGAATATATGTAAGTACACTCATGTTGTACAAAGTCTGTGGAGGCCAGAGAAGGTGTTGGATCCCCCAGAACTTAAGTTATAGATGGTTGTTAACTGCCATGTGGATGCTGGGAACCAAACCCAGGTTGTCTGCAAGAACACCCAGTGCTCCTAACCACTGAGCCATCTCCCCAGCCCCTACTTTTACATTTTCAGTCATATAGTCCTTTTGATTTTACATTTTTACATGTAGTCTTTTTGAGGCAATGTTTCCATGTAGACCCAGCCTGAAACTCACAGAGATCAACCTGCCTCTGCCTGCAGAGTGCTGTGATTAAAAGTGTGTGCCACCACACCTAGCTTCCCTTTGATTTTTACAGAAAGAATTTTTTTTTCCCTCAGAGACAGTTTCTCTTTCAAAGATGGTACTTTTAGTAAGTTAACCAGGCTCCAGTAGATGGAGCCACAGTGAGGGACATTTGTTGACATAAATTCTATAGGTCTTTATATATATATAGTGCAATAAATTGATTGATAGAGCAATAAGAGGAGGTGTGGATAGGGAAGGGGTTCTAAATGCCATCTAATTATATTGCATGAAAATTTTAAAAATTCAATAAAAAGAATATTTTTTTCTGATAAAATAGAAATAATTGTAAATTAAAGAAGCAAAAAAATGTAATGCCACATCATCAATAATAAAAATACCATAAACGTTTGTTTATAATCCTTTTAATCTTAGTATTAGTCAGTATCTGCTGTATAATAGACATTCCCAAATGTCTCAGTGAACAGTAAAAACATTTGTTTTTCATACCCATAGTCCAAGATGATTGACTGGACTTGATAGAAGCCTGCTGTTCCTGTCTCTGTTCCTCCTTAGACCAACACTAACACGTGTATTCCTTGCCCAAGCAAAGAGCAGGAGAGTAGGAGCCAAGACACGCTACCCTGTGTTTTAAAGCCTCTGTTTGCGTAAAGAAAAAGGCCCATACATATCAACTGGATGATAATATACGCAACCACCAGTGAGAGGGACTACGAAGTTACATGGTAAAGCTCATGAGTGAAAAGAAAAATTGAGAAAACTGGAAAAGTAACTTACCTAAATCCACTTAATGTCTAAACTCAAATTGTTGCAGTTTTCTTTTCCATGAATAATGAGGTTTATTGGATATATATTTAGATAAAAGAATCTACCAATAGATGGCTCACCAGGTAAAGACACTTGTCACCTAGTTTAAAAACCTGAGTTCAAGATCTAGAGTCTACATGGTAGTGGGAACAGATTCTTGAAAGTTGTCCTTTATGATGTCCACAGGAGTACCCTGGCACATGTATGCCCCTTGCCACACATACACAATAAATAGTTTTATAAAATATGCATAATATATATATATATATCAAAGAAATATCAGAAAAAGTAGACTGTGTGAACCAGAAAAAGTTCAGTCTAAAAAAATTAGAAACTATTCATTCATTAAAAGTATCTAGTTGCAGGGCTTAGAGAGATGGCTGAGCAGTTAAGAACACTCCCTGCTCTTGTAGAAGACCCTGGTTCACTTCCCACCACATGGTTGATACCTCCCAGTTCCAGGGTATCTGGTGCCCTATTCCAAAGTCATTGGGCACTGTATGACACAGGTTCACCTACCTATGTGCAGGCACTATACTCATACACTTAAAATGTAAATAATAAATAAAATAAATGTATATTTGCATACTTGTATACTGAAAGTGCTATGCTATTTTCATTGATAAATCTGTTTAATATTTATTGCATTTTTATAGGGTTTGGAAATGATAAAAACAATTGTTGAAATAAATTTAATTTAAGCTGGTATTCTACACAGTCCTATTACCAAAATTCATTAATTTGAATTTCATTTTTAAAACAAACTAAAATATATTTAATTATCTTATCATTCAGGGAAGAATTATTACCTTTAAAATTTCCCACAGTGACTTGCCTGTTTATAATTATATCAACCAAACATCAAAAATCGACATTTGAGGTCTGCAATGTAGCCAATTCATAGAGCACTTGCTTAACATGTACAAGGCCCTGGTTCAGTCCTCAGCTCTGGAAAAGAAACAAAGCTACATTAAAGTTTAATGTCTGGAATAAATATGAAAGAATAATAATCATCTCATAAAAGTGTTGAACAGTCAGGTTTCACTTTCCTCAGTTTTGACCCTATACATGGTCAATACTGGTAGAGCATGCCCTAAATATCTAACAAATATTTCTGGCAAAACAAGGGATTTATTGTTTGAAATATTTTTTTCCTAGCATTCACAGGAACCAATCATATTTGCCTACATATTGAAAAGTTAATTTAAATAAGATTATTTTGATTTCCACAAGAGAAATATATTCTAACTTTGAGCTAAACTTCGACTTTCTTTCTTGATTCTGTCCAGATCATTTCATGATTTGCTTTGTTCTGTGATGAAATGTAAGTGAAGGTACATAATACATGCAGATTTATACTGATGACTCTACTTGTCACGAATAGTTCACCAATGCATTTCAAATTGTGTTAACCCACTAGCAGCTTATGGCTCTGAGCATGGTATTTTATTATATAGAAAGGACAGTTGTAATGGCTTGCAGTTGTGATTTTTTATTTCAATAGCACATTCCTCTGCCTTATGGCCCTATAGATAACACGCTCATGAGGCAGCATGTAATATATAATAATCGAATATGTACTATTCACATATTATTGCTGTGTGCTTTTAGCTGTCTGTCACCCTCCCTGTAAGAATGGTGGCCACTGCATGAGAAATAACGTGTGTGCCTGTCGTAAAGGGTACACAGGAAGAAGATGCCAAAAAAGTAAGACACTACTAAATATATTTGCAAACTACAGGTAAAACTGAATCATTACTATTTGAGGTTTCATATTTCCCGTTTTTCACCTTAAGGCATTTGTGAGCCTATGTGCATGAATGGAGGAAAATGTGTGGGACCAAATATTTGTTCCTGTGCTTCTGGATGGATTGGGAAACAGTGCAACACACGTAAGCATACCAGCAAAGACTCATATCAGCAAAGCATGTAAAGCTTACCTTGATAGCAGTATATCGTAGAATTGGAGACAAATAGCATTCTTTTTGTTTTCATTTGTTGCTTTTTATTTTCACTTATTTATTCCTTCTTTAGCAGGTATCATTTTGAAATAGAGATTGAGAGGAGAGGTCCTCTGACCTCCTTTTTTCAGGTTAATGGAGGAAGATAGCACACAGTGTATTCTAGTTTTTCAACCACACATGCCAGCACAAACAAGGAGTCTTTGAGTCTTATATGAAGTTGAAGTGAGAGGAAGGTTTGAAAGAATCAGTCATATTTTGGCTCCACTTGAAATCAAGAGTTCAGACTTTCCCAGGTGGGATTATACTGCCTTTGGGGCTAGTTAGCTACTGAGATGGAAGTGACTCCTTTCACTCAAATGTTTTGCTTATATTCTTTTGTATAAAATTATTCACTAAGTTGAGCATAATGGTGCCTCCAGCACCCAGGAGGCAGAGGGAGATGGATTTCTGCATGTTCTAGGCCTACCTGATCTACGTGGTGAGTTTCAGGTCAGCCAAAGCTACTAATGAGAACTTTTCTCAAATTAATAAAAATAAAACACACTTCTCAAATAAATAAATAAATATTATTGTTTAATATGAACAGTTTTAATGTTAATGTATATGCAATATACATTAACAATATAATGTATTGGTTAAGATTAAAAATGAAAATCAATGCAAATATTCAATAGCTGGGAAAGAGTTAAATTATGATGCATCATGAAGCTCTGAAGATCCATTAAAATCACATTTTCAGGATCACATATGACTTGGGGAAACTGTCCTGATAAAAGTTTTTTTTGTTTGTTTGTTTTTGCTTTTTTAGACAGTCTCCTGTTGCCTAGGCTGACCTTGAACTTGCTATGTAATTGAGGTTGCCCTTGAACTTCTGATCCCACTTTAACCTCCCAAATGGTGGGATTACAGGTATATGCCACCTCTCCTGACTTGGGAAAGAATCTTATAATTCTTGGATTTAATTTTTTTTTCTCTTTTGGGGCTGGAGAGATGGCTCAATGGTTAAGACCACTGGCTACTCTTGCAGAGGACCTGGGTTCGGTTCCCAGCACCCACATGGTGGCTGATACCTAGTCATATCTCCAGTTCGAGAGGATCCAATGCCCTATCTGACTTCCATGGGTATCGCATGACATGGATGCACTTAAACACATTCAGGCAATACATTCCTACACATAAATATATAAAAATAATAACAATAGAATATTAAGTTTTTCTGCTTTAAACATGATTTTGTGGTTTCTGGTAGAATCTGACCAGTAGTTTAAAATTTTAACTTGTTTCATTTGCCTTTGCAGCTACCTGCTTTCAGAAATGTAAAAATGGCGGGGAATGCATTGCTCCTGGCCTTTGCCTCTGTCCTCCCTCCTGGGAAGGAGCACAGTGTGAGAAATGTAAGGCTCTCTTCTCTACCGCATTATGAATGAACCTGTTAGCATAACTAAGGTGTAGCTTATGGAGACACCTACAGTAGAAAAAATATCCTAACATACTAATCTGTTCAGAAATAAAAAGACGGGTTAACAAGGACAGCTCCTCAGGTAAAGGCTTGTTCCCAGCCTGACAATCTGGGTTTGATCTCTGGGACTCCATGTAGGAGAGAACTGACTCCCACAAATTGTTCTCTGACTTCCACTCTCATGAGATGGCACACTTGAGCACACATGTAGACAGTTCTAATTTCATTGCCTCTCTAAGATATCCTGACAGAATGCAATTTAGAGGAGAAATTTAGCTCACAATTCCAGGTTATAGATCATCATTGCAGAGAAGTCACAATGGCAGCAGCCTGAAGCAGTTAGTTATAGGACATCCAGGCAAGAACAGAGAGAAATAAATATGTGCTGAGTGCTCAGCTAGCTTTCTGCTTAAATAATTCAAGGTTCCAAATTTACAATGCCACCCACATCATTCAGAGCATAAGCAAGATAATCCCTCACAGAAATAAATAAATAATAAATAAATATTTTGAGATAAAAAGAAATCATAGATTATCCAATTAAAATAAGAAAACTATGCTGTAGAGATTACACCGAGGTTGTGAGCCTGAACATTCTTACAGAGGTCCAGAATTCTATTCCAAGACAAGCCAGACAGCTCATAACAGCCTGTAACTCCAGTTTCTCAGGATTTGCTTCCCTCTTCTGGCCTCCTCCATCACTGCCCTCAGATGTGCAAACGCACACACACACACACACACAGACACACACACACACATCTACACAAAATTTAAAACAGAATATTGACAAGCTAAAAACATAAAAGAAGAAAGCAAGAAGTTCATCAGAGTTTATCATTTCTCTTCTTCCTTTGAAGTTTATTATCATACTAATTATGCATAAACAATGATTTTAATTAGCCATTTTTCACACGTTTATATAGTGTGTTTTGATCATATTCACTCTCATTAGCCTCTCCTGTCCCCCTGAGCATTTTCTTCCCTATCAATGCCCCCCCCCCAGCTTGGTCTTTTTGAGACAGGGTTTTCCTATAGTCCCAGCTAGCCTGAAACTTGCTATGTAGACCAGACTGGCCTTGAACTTACAGAGATCCACCTGCCTCTGCCTCCTGAGTGCTGGGATTAAAGGTACGCACCACCACATTCAGCACTAGTCTCCCATTCTAATTTATGCTTCTCCTTGTCTCGGTCAAGAATAAAAGTCCCTTTCACTGCTCTAAAATGAAATAAAAAATAAATAAATAAACAAAGCACTACATATTTGCTGTGGAAATCTTAGAACACGCAGAAAAGTAGGAAAAATTCACTCCAAATGCCACCACCAAGAATTAATTTCTGTTGCTTTTCTAGTATTTTATATATTTCTTTCCAGTTTATGTGTAAATTTCTTCACAAATAAATGTCATGGTTTAGAGGAAAATATAGTTTGTACAGTTTTAGAGGAGAAATTTAGCTCACAATTCCAGGTTATAGATCATCATGTTAAAACATTAACATGTTAAAACATTAACAAAAAATTGTGGGAAAAACTGGGTACTCCAATATAGTTTGAAATAATCAGCAATTACATAATTTCACACTGGCGGAAAGTTGCCGGTGCAGCAAGTCCATGCCTTTTGACAGGAGGCTCATGGCCTTCTTTTCAATGTCTTTTGAACCTCACTGCTGATATTTGAAAATAGCTTTTGTGGTTATGACACTTTATTTATTAACGATTGCTACTATAATTTATATCAAGGTACTACAAAGGGCTAGTAAATAAAAAGAAGATAAATAAAAAGTAAATACAAAAGAGAATTCTCAAAAATTGGAAATTCTGACTGAAAGTTACATGTGATCAAATGCTAAAGTTAAGGAACTGCCTACTTCAGTTTGGCCTGCACGTCTGAGAGAGATCCTTGCGGACCCTGGGAGAAAATGAAAAGGCGCAAAGGGCCCATAATACAGAAATGTACTCCTGAACTTGTAGTTCGAAGTTCTGTAATCACATCCTGAAGCTGTACATATGGTTTTTGCACCTGCAGCACCTTTATCTGAATCCCCAAGCAACCCTCTTTTTCAAAATGCTTCGGTTGCTGCTGTGCAGAAACTGCAATTTATTGACAATGCTAACTGACTAGAAGTGTTACTGCCATCTGCTGGAGAATTATGGTAATACCCATTCAATGATACGAAGTCTAGACAAAACTGATATTTCCTTAGCGCAGAGCATTTATGTGTTCCATTCCCATCCAATATATACAACAGCTTTGACGAAAATATAGCCTATAGCTTTTATAGCAAAGAGAATATTACTCTTGAATTGTATATAAATTTTAAAAATTATGACTCCAATGAAAAGTAACATGTTATAATTTTATTATACGTTTATTTTTTACTGAATACTATTTTAAAGCATCTTTCACATCCTTAAAATATAATTTAAGGTTTTATATTAAAATTTGTAATATAAATACCACAGCATGGTATTTATAGATTAAGCCATGACCTTTGACCTTGTGGTGAACATTTTATATACTTGTAAATTATTATTTTGTTATAGGCATTTTTCAATAGATGATGATGGATAGATATATGAATATATATTGAGACATTTTGATATGTTTAGATATTTTTAGAATTTCCTTAAGAGAGCATTCCAAGAAGAAATTTCTAGTACAGATTGTGTAAATATATTTAAGTAGCTTCCAAACAAGTTGGGTATGGTATTGTATACCTGTAATCCAAGCATTTTCGAGGCTGTAGCAGGAAGATGTCCATGACTTTGAGAATTTCTTGGGCTACAAGGAAATACCTTGCTACATATGTAGCAAGGCTACATATCCTGTCCAACAAAAAGGAGTAGAGTAAAAGAGGACAGAGGGACGGAGGGAGGGAGCGACAGAAGGAGAGAAGAAGGACAAGAAGAAGGGAGTTTCCAACTAGGTTGTTTCACATTAAACTACCCAATAGAAGGTAGCATAGAAATGAATTCATCTGCACACCAGAAGCAGATTGCCTCTTTGAGCTCTTCTAAAAAAGATAAACTTCAGATACTTTAAAATATAGCTATAAGTCAAGCATGGTTGAGCACACCTTTAGTCTTAGCACTCAGGAGGCAGAGACAGGCAGATCTCTTGAGAGACTGAGGCCAGTCTTGTCTACATAGTGAGTTCCAGGCCAGCTGGGGTGATAGGGAGATCTTGTCTCAAAAAGACAATATATATAATAAAAGTTTTATTCTATTTCATAGTATATTCATAGAACCATGAATCTATCACTTGAGCGGGAGTTCTCTTATTTTCCAAGTGGGTTCTGAAACTTGAGAGTATGTAGATGAAATACACCCAGTGATGGTTCACCAATAGATTATTAACTTCACCTGTTTCTTTTCTACTCCAGTGAAACTACTAGAAATTGAAAATTACATATTTGGCTTACATTCTCTTTGCATTTCTTTTCTTTTGACTTATTTATTTTATGCATATGAGTGTTTCTGCCTGCATGAGTGAGTGCCCCTGTATTGTACGGTGCTCATGCAGGACAGAAGAAGGCATCAGATACCCTGGAACTGGAGTTATGGAGTTGTTAGCTGCCATATGGGTGCTAGGAATCAAACCCAGGTCCTCTAGAAGAGCAGCCAGTCCTCTTAACCAATGAGCCATCTCTTCAGCCTCTACGTTTTCTTCTTTCTTATGATCAATTATTTTATTTATTTTTAATTGACATAAAATTGTACATACTTCCATGTGATGTATTGATGCATGTATTTACAAGGTAATATCATAGCCTTTGAGAATTACAGTAGTTTCCAATCACCCAATGGTGTCAGACCAATAGAATACAATGTGTTACAGAATTCCATTTCAAGAGATGGTGATTATAAGCTTCATACTGCAGCAACCTGAACTCAGAAGTGTCTTTATGGTGGGAGATGCACGTTTCCTGATGTATGTTCTTGCTGCATTCAATATTCTGGAATTAAATGTGATAAGAAGACACTTTACATTTTAATTTGAAAACAAATTAGGTATTGATCTCTACATGTGTCTTCTACTTAGTGATGGACCTCTTTTAATTTGTATTTCCAAAAAGTAGACAAGGGTTTAACATTTGCCTCCAAGACCAAAAATAACGCCATTTTAAGCTTGTACTAATGTTTCATGTACACTGAGGGATTTCAGTGCCTAGATTTCACCACAGAGTACAATGCAGGATTCTATGATGCTGGAGCTGAAAGGGAGGCGATTCCACGTCGTGGACACACGGCTCCACTGGTTTGTGCTTTGTTCAAATGCGATAGCAGAGTTCTCAAAACACCCACCACTTTAAAGTACTCACTCACTCCTTCACTGACTTGAGGTCAGCCCTGAACCTGTTTGGTAGGTCAGGTGCCACAAAAATCTAGTGTGTTCTCATTATTTTCTCTGACGAGAATTCTTTCCCTGTTAGTTTTCTACTAAAACCTATTTCTAGAAAAACATAAATATTTTTCCACCATTAGAATTAGGGATTCTTTGTACTTTAGAAATTAAGAAACCAATGGAAGAACAGGATTTCTTGTTTGTAAAATTATCTCATACTCATATTTTAGGCAGGTGCTCTAAAGTATCTGTTTCAAAAATTTCTGCCTATAAGATTGCACTGTATTTTATTTGATCTCTGTTTTGGAATTCTAAAATGCCAACATTCAACATATTATTTGGTTCTAATTCCTGCACATAGCAGAGGTAGGTAGCAATGGCACATAAGCACATAGATGTGTGTGTGTGCAACAGGAACCTCAAAAATGCCTTAACCTGTAAGAGTTTTAAAAGCCAATATATATGATTCAGTATTCTAAAGACCCAAAGGGCCAGATGTGGGGCCTAGGTTTGTAATCCTAGCATTCAGCAGGTTAGCGTGAATTAAGAATGAAGATTAAGAGTTGAAGTTCATCCAGAGCTGCACAGTAAATTTGAACAACATGAAATCCTGCCTCAAAACAAAATAAAGCAAAATTAAATGGCCCAAGGGTCATGAAGATCTAAATATGTAGGAGTATTATCATTTTTTAAAATGTTAAGAAATTTCTTCTTGAAGGTGGAAACTAAATCAGACTGTGTTGGGAGCAAGATCAAACCTGTGTGTTTTTTTGCCTCTGGGTATGGTGTTCATCCTGGGAGGATATGGCCTCATTCAGAAAATAGCAGTTTTGTAACAGAGCTAAGGCGTGAAAATCAGAAAGCAAAGTTATTCAGTATGTAACTAGTCAGATATCATTGAGAAATATAACAGTCAGTGCTTTAGCTCTTTGGATTTGAAGCCCACCTAAATACATATTTCTTGAATTACACTTAAGCTTTCTGTGGCTCAGGATGGCGTATAGCCTCAATGGCTCGACTTTGATGGTGTCAAACCTACTTGTCTACATTCTGTTCCTCTGAATCTCTGCACCATCTGAACTCCCACTCCTGTGGTTGGTCGCAGACCCTCTCATCTCCATTGATCTTGCTTCTGAGGCTGTTCTTGGAATCACAGGAAGGAGAAAGGACTGGGAGCTCTCTGTACAGGAAAAGGGGAGCCGCCAGACAAGGACCGCCTGGCTTGCTTTGCCCTGCTGCTCTCCTCAGCCCACCTTCAGTTCGCTCTGCTCTCGTTCTTTGCCCACTAGTGCTATGATTTCTGATTGTTTTTTAATATTTCTTTGGCTCGTAAACACAGGGTAAAAAATGAATTTGTCTTTAATAGGAAAAACAACCAACTCTACTTCGTGAAGGTCCATAAAAGGACTTTCTTTGGTGGTTCCACTTGTTCCTTCCTCCTTTCTGAAAGCACTGGTAGACTGGCCAGCCAGCCTTGCTCTTCTTCCAGAACCTTGAGCTTGTGGGTAAAGAAAAGAAATATATTGATGGAATTTCAGTGAAATAGTCACAGACTTGAGGCAAAGCAAGAAGATCAAGATGAAAAATGGAAATTGAAGAAGGGGATGCTATAGAGGGACAATGATAGAATCCCTGTGCCCTGCTGGGTGCACTGACCGCTGGCCTTGATACTTGTGTGCTCTCAGACCTTTAGGCCTCAGTCTCCTCACCTTCAATACAGGCCTAACAGTTTCACGAAGTGTTTATGGAGTACCTGGAATGTCGGGCTGGTACGTAGCCAACCCTGTATAAGTTATTGACTATTACATTGAGTAGAGGAGTAGAGAGAGATGGAGAAACAAGACAATGGGGAATAAGACTTGAGAAAAATGTCAAAACATTCTGACTAGCTAGTCTTTCCCAAGAGATAGAAAAAATTAATTGATTTTATTGGACACTGATTTTTAAAAATTTAATCCTTTTTCAAAAAGGGATCACATCACCTACAGGCCCCGATTACTACTGGGTTTAGCTTCAGATATGGTCTTGGTTAGATTCTAGTGTCATGAATGCCGCTCGGAATGTAGCCACAGCAAGAACCGAAGAGCTGTATGACCACGTCAGAGGAAAGGAAGAAGAAACACCAGTAAAGGTTAAAGGAGTTTCTTACTTACTTGATTTTTCTCATTTTATTGTAGATAAAACATCATCGAAAAACATCAAACATACGGATTACAAGCCTATATCCTAAGAACTGAAATTTTATTTAGAAGTTGAAGATAACTTTTGAGGTTTATCAGCACATTGTTTAAAAACTACTATGACCAAATAAACTTGTCAAATCTTGAGAAAATATAAATGCTAGAAAAATGTTATTGATACTTTTTTCTTTTTTTCTTTCTAATGTATTGTATTGAATTTTTGTGCATTTCCTACAATAAATGTTAATCAAATCTAAACACCCTTCCACATCCCCATAACACCCCTTCACCAGAATTCATGCATTCTCTTTTCTTTTTATCAGTGCTAGGAAACAGACCCAGGACCTTGTGCTCTGCCGTTGAATGACATCCCTAGCTCTTAGGGTTTTTAGACATGGCGGTCTCACTTTATAGCCAAGGCTAGCCTTAATTTCTAAATCTTCCTGTCCTATCCTCTGGCGCACTGAGAATACAAGTATATACTAACACAAGTGGCTAATGCGAATAATTTTTAGAATCAATAAATAATTGGAATTGAAATCCTAGCCTTGCAAACGGTTATAATTTCTGCATCAGTCTCTTGACCAGAGTTTCTTAATTTATAACAACTCCATTAGTACTATTATTAAGCCAGTTTCCATTCAAATTTTTTGTGGTTAAAATGTTCTAATTAGTCTGGTGAGATGACTCAGCAGGTAAAGGAGCCCCCCACCAAATATGATGCTGTAACTTTGATCCCTAGGTCCCACGTGTTAAAAGGAGGAAACGAATTCCGGTAAGTTGTCCTCTAATCTCCACATGTAACAGGGCCATGGACACAGACACAGACACCACACACACACACACACACACACACTAAAATGCAATAATTTTTTTTACGTTATAATTAGGGGCAGCATGATTGCTCAGCTGCTAAGGCCTCCTGCCACCAAGCTTAATGATTTGAGTTCAGTCTCTGGAACTCACAGTGGAAGGAGAGAATCAACTTCAGAAAGTTGTCCTCTGATGCCCAGACGTGTACCATGGCACATATGGATCCACATTCACCCACATCATGAACACATACATAAAAAATGAAAAAATTATGTAACACAAACAATAGAACAAAGTTTCATGAGAAAATTATTTGGCAATATGTGGGGCCCATGATTGAATTGTATTTGTATTATATACAAGATAATGATTCGATGATACTTCATTACAGTTTTGTACTTTTCAAAGCATTGTTGTTAGATTTTAAATCATGTATATTTATATTAGCCAAGTAAACATGTGGTTAGCAAGAGAAAGAAATTAGTACACCAATTTCAGAAGAATTACCTGAATGATTAGCTTGTGAATTTTAGCTGAGGAATACACATTCACACTTGGGGAAGTCTCACTAAGAGCACAGTGCACAAGCAAGCTGGGGATTAGAGAACCATCAGAGCTCACACTTGTTTGAACCTTACTTTAGGTGCACCTGCGTCAGTTCAGCTCTAAACCTCATCTTACACTTGTAGAGAAAATTTCACTTCCTATATACCTTTGAGTACATTCATTTGCAAAACAAGGGTGAACATACTTATTCCATACTTCTATTAGGTCATTTTAAAATTAAAATGAGGTTATGGTTAATTGTTTTTACAATGACTGCCATTTAACAAGTGAACAAAGGCCTAGCATAGGACTGGAGTATACCTCAGTAGAGAACACTGGTCGAGTGTTCATGAAGCCCTAGGTTCAACCTTCAACACTGAAAAGGAAAAAAGCCCAACATATGACTCTTCATAATACAGCTAAAAATAAATCCATTAAACAAGTTGAAGCAATGGTGACAGGTAGATGCCTGTATCTGATTTTTAGATAATAATCTGTGATTACTATCATTGGTTTACTGTGTTGACAAACTGAAGAATTTACTCTTAAAAGTACCAACTTAAGTATATGAGCTAAAACAACATCAAATCGGTGAGCAAAAATTTCAAGTCAACTCCAGTGAACAATTACTAGTAACTGGATTTCAAAGACTAATAGGAGCTGACTTATAAAGAGGGAATCTGGAAGCCGAATGTGCAGAGTTGCTCTAAGGAGCTCACAAGGCTTTAGGTGATGCCTGCATGCAGCTCCCCATGTAGTTCTTCAGCATTTGTAATTGCTCTGCAAGAGAGACCAGCATGGCTTTAGTGGGCCTCAAGTGTATTTGTCTTCACATGTCTTTTTTATTGTAAAAAAAAATTAAATTAAGGCTAGGGTTAGAATTCAGATGGAGGGTACATATTTAGCCAGTAGGAAACCCTAGGTCCAATTCCTAGTACAAAAATAAGCAAAAATTAGAAATTGTGTTTTATAACTGGGCTGATATAAAGATGAATATATTAAATTATATCAAAAATTTTAATCTGAGAGCTCAAACTTTTCTTCCAATCCCCATGGCCTTTTAAAGTACCTGGAGTCAAAATTGCTATACCTTTCTGTTTATTAAGAAGGAGCCTGCCTGCAAATCTGTCATAGGCTTAAATACCTGGTTTTGTTTTGTGGAAAAGGTCTCACTATATAACTCAGGCTCAAAATCAGACTCTTCCTCCACCTTCCACATAATACTGTTTACATGATCATTGAAGATATTTCCTGAAGATGAAATCAGGAAAAGCAAGCTAGACGGTGTTTGAATTTATCATAACACCCATCTATGATTCTTGAAACAATTTTTCTCTCCGTATCTGTGGCCTGATGACATTAGCAGATTTTGCCTGCAGAGGGTGCTACATGCTCAGTTCTCACATAACATACCCTAAGTGCAAAGGAACAACTCTGAAAAGAGCGCATATTAAGCTTTTAATGCAAACATGACATTTTTCAATAAGAAAATTCTTTATGAGCCTGGACATTTTCATTAGAGCCGGTGATTACCTGGTAATTATAGCCACTTGCCTCTGTAGTTCCCAAGTCCCTTTGTCCTAGTAAGAGATGCTGCTTCCATGTGAAGATTTGGTGATGTACTGAATTCGTGGGAGATTTACATTTTTTAAGTAGCACTAGATTAGACAGAAAACATTTTTCTTTGTATACTATGAACTTGGAAAATGAAGTAATTAAAATAGCCAGTGCTTCCAGGTAGTTAAGATTGCATTTTCCTGTGTCTCTGGGAAATACAGATATAATCACAATCACATCTCATATCTTCATGAAAACAGCCTTTATAAAATAAAATACTTCCCTGAATGCACTCATTCTTGTCAATTTGGTTTTATTTACTTATTTTGAAACAAGGTCTTGCAATGGAGTCCAAGCTGAGTTTGAACTCATTGTGATCCTTCTGCCTCAGCCTCTTGAGTATTGCTTTTAAAGGTATGCACCACTATGCCCAGTTTTATCATTACACTTTTGGCAGAAGCTATCTGTACATGACGTTGTCTGGAAAGCCTTTGACTTGAGAGACAATGAGTTTAAGGAATAATAAGAACTACTTATAGCATGATTTATAGCAATTTACTTTCTGTATTTTTTTTAGGTGCAGGGGAACAATATATTAATACTTGCTAGGCAATTCCTCTACCACCAAGCTAAACCTTCAGTCCTTTCCAATTAAATGCTGATGTAGATAAAATACATGGAAAGTAGATGCTGATATCAAGCTTGAATCACCCTTCCTGCAGGAAGAATCGGTGGTCATTCTTGCCTCCTGTAGTCACACACCATTGTGATTGTTTAGCTTAATTTGTTCCTTCAGCAGCTCAGCACAATCTCCTGCCTTTTCTTCAGTCTGTTGTTCCCACGTTGCCTGAGCCGAGGTGCTGCTTTCTTAGCCAACATCTCTGATCATATTCTGAGCAAATTCTCACAGTCAGCTAATTTCATGGACCAAAGCTTGGTTCTTAGGGGAAAAGAACTGTTGATGAATGTTTATGGCAGAATTTGGTGCTGATGCCTGTGTGGCAGTTAATGGAGAGAGGTACTACTGGATTCTCCACTGTCTGACTGCCCTTTGCCTACTGATACCCACTGCTGATGCGTTCTTTCAGATGAGTGGCATTCTCTGAGGACTTTGGAATTGGGGAAGAAAACAAAATTAGTCCCCTTCTTGAGATAAGAGTCAAGTCTTTCCTTGAATTTCACTTGAAACTTATCTTCCCATATTGAAACATAGTATGGCGATTAAAATGCCATTTTTGTTCCATTACAGATGTAATAAATATTATGGGTAAGCCTATAATCTGACCACTTCATTTCTGGCAATAGTCTACACAGAAGATCTGAGGGTGAGTGGCTTGAGTCAGGAGAAAAATGAAGGTTGCCAAAGAGTTTGGTGAAAATTGCAAGACTTGCAGGCAAATATTTTTGAAAAGTTTAATTTTCATTTCCTCCCAATAGAAGAAAAATAACTTTAGGACATGGAAATTTGTACTGCCAGAACACAAAAACCTATACTGCTCATTTTGAGGTTGTCTTTCAGCTATGTATCTGGTGCTGTGGACCAAGAGTGGGATTCTTCTAGAGCCATATGATTACATCAAGAAGAACAAGGGGCAACAGAAGACAGAAGATCATTTACAATTAAATCTTGATGCTCAAATATTTCTAAAAGTTTCTAAACATAGGTGTGAAAGGAACAGAATGCCAAAGGATCCCTCAAAGTTTTGTCTTGAAATGAGAGGACAGAGTACAGAATTCTCCCCAACAACACTGCTCAAATGAACCAACCTTACAATCACTGTTACATAACAGGGAGAAATTCCTATAGCTAATTATTTTCTACATCGTCATTGCATTCCTAGTGAATAAATATTGAATTTCCACTCAGTGAGTAGAGTAAACTCTTTCCTGACTTGTGAAGGCAGTAACAACTCTGCCAGTCCCTATTACTAAGCACCAGTGAGACAACTTGTTAGGAAGCCATTCGGTTTACCTCTGAGAGTTCTAACACGACAAGCATGCTTGGAACAAAAATGAGTAACTGGTTTATAACTTCCCACAGAACGCTCATGCTAAAAATGTACATGTGTGCTTCTAACTAATTAGGCCCCAAGTTCTTCTTAAAAACCACATTGAGATTAATTAAAATGATTGCCACTATTTTTTTCAAGAAAATCAAATAAATTCTTCATTATCTGTAAAAGACTGCTAGAGAAAAGTAAACATGCTTAAGCTGCCATGTTACAATTTTCATGCTGAAATATTTATAAGATAGATTTTATGTCATTTTTCAGCTGTTTATTTGAGTTGAAATTGTCATACTATTATAAACTCAATGAACAAATAAAAGTTAAATTGAATAGTTGTAATCTGTGAATGAGGAATAATTTCAGAAGAGTGATCACACCCAGTCTGGGCACAATGCTGTGACACCTGTCAGTGGAAGCTTTGAGAAGTATGAACACTTACAGAACAAACCACACTTTTAAGTCTGTGTGAGACCTTGAACTCAATCCCTAGCTCTATGTATGCATTTTTTTCAAATATTTTCTGAAATATTAAATATTCATATAATATATATTATTATATATAAAACAATTTTACCATTGCTAGCAATACTTATTATGTCAGTTTTAATTATTATAATAAAATTTACAAATAATAAAATGATTACAAATAGTATATACATACACAATGAAAACTAAGAAGCAAATATTCAAAGATTTAAAATAACTATCCACTGGAAAATAGTTAAATGATCATATATACCGTCATGGAATTTCAGTACATTCAATCAAGTAAAGACTAAAGCAAAACTATCTTATAAGGTCATATGGTTGTGTCACTTTATAAGAAAAAGCTGTAGTATTAGAGTTTCTCTAGATGAACAGAACTGATTTATTAGGGATTTATTAGATTGTGATACACATTGTGGGCTGGGTAGGTAGGCCACAAGTGACTGTCTACACACTGGAGAGGCTGAGAACCTGGTAGATGTTCTGTTTGAGAGGCTGGATGCCTCAGAATTTCCAATGTAGCATGGAAGACCTAGAGGATTCTGCAGAGGTACTGTTCTTCATTTCATGGAAGGCCAAAGAACCTTGTTTCCCGTGTCAGGCAAAGACGGCAGTTTCAGCTGCAGCACCAGAGTAGATGCACTCATCAACAAGCACTGAAGGTGAGCAGTCAAAAGCTTGTGCCAGAGGCACTCAGGAAAATTATGCCCAGATTCCCCACCCTTCATAAGAACTGTTAGATAATAAGTGGTCATCATTCTAAGTCACTGTGTTTTAGAGTAACCTAAGCAATAAAGGGTTCTGAGTGTATAAATGTGTTTTAAGTAAAGCTTTCAAATTATGTTGATCACATTTTCTTTATTTTGCAAATATTTTGTCTAATTTGAGGGAATGGGCATGGAAGAGTTAATCGAAATGGAGGGGATGTGAGAAAATCACTCAGAAACCCACTATCAGGTAATTCAATAAAAAAACATCAAAGAGAGTTTTCTGGTTGCAAAAGTAATGGGTCACTAAACAAAACATTCCAGTGCTACTGGAATACCTCTGTAGGATTAGGTCAGGGAAGCCTTAGAGTCCCTACCCCCAACACTACAGACTTTTGCCATTCCTCTTGGTTACCCACCAGAACTAGTTAATAAGACATTATTATTGATCTAGAGAGATATCTAGCTCAGTGGTTAAGAGTACTTGCTGCTCTTGATGAGACATGTGTTCAGTTCCTAACATTAACATCAGGTGACTCATAAATCCTTGTAACTCTAGCTCCATGGGATCCTACACCATCTATTGACCACATATAGTCACATACCTTCACACACATACACATGCTAACTTGCACACACATGCACAAACTAACATACACAAAAATAAAAGTAAATCATTTTTAAAAAAATACCTGATTATTGAAGACACCACACAACTTGAAAGTAAGATATAATCAACTTGGAACTGAGCTGGAAGCTTCCTCTCTGCTGTCTAGCTTACATAATACTAAATATCACTATATAGGCTCCTGGGAAAGGGGGAGAATAAAGGTATCAACAGTCTTATCTAGCTGCAAACTGCATAAACTACAGTACCAACCTGGCAGGCAAGATGTGATCTTTGGTGCTATAGTAGTACAACTGTTATATTGGTAACATCTGCTCTCTGATTGAATATGAGGCCTGTATCATGAGGATCCCATGGAGCTAGAGTTACAAGGAGTTATGAGTCACCTGATGTTAATGTTAGGAACTGAACACATGTCTCATGAAGAGCATCAAGAGGGAACTGAGAAATGGCATCCTCTAAATAAGACACAGTGATGACAATCATGAACTCACAGCAGCTCTGCCTACTGGCACTGACTTCATACAAGTTGGGCCTACCCAACTGTAAGCTATGACTGGGGAAGGGACTCATGGGGCTCTACCATTTACTGCTGAACTACTGGAAACGAACACATTTTAGCAAAGGGGAAAGCATATAATCCAACTGTGTACCCACTAGTGAGCACATCAGGCTCTAATGGATCGTTCCAAGCATATAGTCACATAGATTGCCCTACTTAAGCTCTGTGAGACACAAAACAAAAAGTAATTAATATAGGAAAGAGATTTATATGCACGAAGGGGGACTTTCAGGGGTGGGAGGGAAATAAAGAGTGGGGGAGACAGTAACAAAAATATATTACATATATGTATGAAATTGTCAGAGAAAAAATTATTAATAAATAATGTGCTGGCATTGCTATCACTTTGGATTACTCTGTAATGGTTTGAGTGAGGACTATTCCCCATAGGCTCCAAGAATTTGAATAATTGGTCCCCAGTTCATTGGTAGCACTGTTTTCAGAGGTTCAGTAGGCACAGCCTTTCTGGAGGAAGGGGCAGGCTTTAAGAGTTCATAGTCATGTCCCTTCTTCAGTTTGTCTCTGTTTCCTGTGCCTGATGAAGATGTGGGCACTCAGCTTTCTATTCTGGCTGCCATTTGCCTTCCCTGCTCACTTTAATGGACTCTCACCTCCCGAGGACCATAAGCCAAATAAGCTTTTCCTTCTGTAAATTGACTTGGTCATAGTCTTCTATCACAACAGAAAAATTACTGATACAAAAGTTGGTACAAGAGAATGGGGTGTTACTGTGAAAATCCTGACCATGTTTACTGAAGGAATGTAGACAACTTTGAATTTTGGACTAAAAATACAGTTGAATGCTCTAAGCAGAGCTTAATGGGGGCCATCATAGTAGAAGTCTAAAAGAAAGTAGTGCTGAGACCAGTATAATTAAAGGGGATGTTTTGGCAAAGCATCTGGCTATGTCTCCCCATAGCCTAAGAGCTTGTCTAAGGTTAAACTAAAATATAATGTACTAATTTGTTTGGTGGAGAAAATTTCAAGACAGCCTAATATTGACTTGTTGGCATATTTTTTAATGGTAAATATTATGCAGATAGCAAGTGGAGCAGAAGAAATACAAAGTGTACAGTTTGGAGAAGAAATGGACATTAGGAAGTTTACTGTGACAGGGAAGGCAGGTCCAGAAAGACATGCTCCAATTGATAAGGAAATTAGGGCAATTGAATTGAGGTCCCCAGATTTATACCTCAAGCAATGGAAAGAGAGCCTTCAGGGCAGGACCTCACCCAGCTAGGCTTCCAATTTGTGTAAAGAAAAGACATAGAGAATTTTTTTGCTCCTAGAAAACTACAACATACAAAAGCAGTTGCAAATATGATTCCAGGATGCCAAGTTCCATCCTAGCCTAACTTGACAGTGGCATTCACATGGTACTGACCTTAAAGGAATGACAGATGCAGAATGAGGGGTCATTTGTGGTTCTTCCTCCATGGTTTCAGAAAGTCATTGAGGCCATACAGCTTGTCAGAGAAGTCCATGCCTAAAGATGGCCATGGTAGGCCAATAGGCCCTGACAGACCATTGTTTGAAACTGTGAAGGTCAAACCTGGTTGGCAACGGAGACTCCAAGATTTGGGAGATGGCAGATCCTTGAGATAGCTGCCATGAGTGCTATATACAGGAAGTTGCATCAGCCCAAGGAACAGAGGTTTGCCGCATATAGCAAAGCTTGGAGGGGCTGAACCATCTAAGCCCTTTGGAAGTAAAGTCCCAGACACTGGACATGGAGCTGTGGGATTTGGCGCTTGCCCTTCTGCTTTGTGATCTTGATTCGGTCTGGTATTTTTTCAGTGTGCCTCCATGCCTCCCTTTGGAATAGGAAAATAAATCCTGTGCCATTTTACTTTGGAAGTACGTAAATAGTCTTTTTGATTTTACAGGGGCTTAAAATTAAGAGATTGCGTTGATTCTCAGAACAGATTTTAGATGTTGTACTTCTTAAAAAATGTATTTTGTTTATTATTTTTATTTTATGTGTATGAGTGTTTTGCCTGCCGTATGTAAGTATACTGTGTGCATGCAATGCCCCCACAGAAGCCAGAAGAGGTGTGAATTCCCCAAAACTGGAGTTATGGACAGTTGTTACATGCCATAAGAGTGTTGGAATTCAAACCCAGTCCTCTGGAAGAGTAGCAAGTATTCTCAACTGCTGAGCCATCTCTTCAGGCCCTGATGTTGGATGTTTTAAGTAACACAGAGAATATGAAAGACTATGGGGACTTTTGAAACTGGACTAAATGTATTTTTCTTTATGATATAGTCCTGAGCCGATGAGGATCAGGAATGGAATGGGATCGTTTGAATGAGAATATACTCTGCAAGCTCCAAGTATTTGAATACTTGGTCCCCATTTAATGGTGCTGTTTAGGGAGGGTCACAGAACTCTTAAAAGATGTGGCCATGCTGGACAAAGCCTGTCACTGGGGGTGGGTTTTGGCAGTATATTTCCATGTCCCATTTCTAGTTGGTCTCTCTTTGTCCTGCACCTGCTGGAAGATATGAGCTCTCAGCTTTCTGATCTGGCTGCCTTCTTCTATGCTTCCTTACCATGATGAACTTATCCCTCTGGAACCATATGAACAATAGACCCTTTCTTTGTAAGTTGCGTTGGTCGTAGTGTTTCAGCACAGCAACAGAAAAGTAGCTGGTATACTCATTGACTCTCTCCCAGGTGATCCTAGGTTGTGTCCAGCTGACAGTTAAAAGTAAACAGCATACCTCTTAACTATCTAGTTGAATTTCTTTTTTATATATCATAGGAGTAGAGAAGTATTATACAAAGATCTGACCCATTGTAAATGTGATAGCAGGCACTACTATAACAAAACACACAGTAGCAAAGAACATAATAAATGTATTTAATCAACATTTTGTGGCCTTTGGAAATGAAGACACAAAGACTCAGGGAAAACTGTTTTTATGCTTATATTCAATGAAGAGCAGACTTTGTAGAAAAATAATTAGACTAAAGTTTATGATCCACTATGTATAATGATGTGTATCTGTAATCACAGTATCTGAGAGATTGAGGCAGGAAGATCACAAGTTCTAGGCTACCCAGGGCTATATTGTCTCAAAACAACTACACAAAAATGTATGATACAATGGTAATCGACTGAGGGAGGAATCAGCACACTTGCCTGTTCACATCCTTCTAGTAGCATTTCCCTTTACTGGGTATGGACCAGTAAGCATCTGAATTGAAGGTCTCCAGAACAGAAAAAAGAAGGGAGAGAATGAATTTTCAAGGCTCTGCAACAGGTACTGAAACTCTAATATGTATTACTCATCTTGGGGAAGAAGAGTTATAGGTTCTATGAATCTCTGTGGGACGGGGGAAGGCCAGGATGAGGAGCTGGAAGATAGGAGACAGTCAGAGACCTGTCTTTGGGTCCTTTCAGCTCAAAGTACTTGACATGCCAAAAGCCATTCTTTAGGGTATACTTTAATCATTTTTTTCAGCTGAAAATAATTAAATCTGTTATAATCATAAATACATTTCAAGCTATTCCTACTATTTTGTTGTATTATTTTTCTCATGTTTACTATTCCCCCACTGCCTTTTATTCTGAGAAGGCTGAGGTATAATTAAAAAAAAAAAAAAAACTTAGTTCCTCTTTTTTCCTTAACTGGCTTAAGAGTACTAGACAGTTATCTTCATTCACACTCACAACCACTCACACATTTATTTTTCTTCTTTATTTGAGTCAGGGTTTCAATTTGATTAAATAATTGTTTATGCTGTTTGTTTGCTATTGTGTGTTTTGTTTTAGGGATCTCTAGTGCCTGGATGTCCTGAAACACAATGTAGACCAGGCTGGCCTTGGACTTAAAGTGATCCTCCTCCTTTTGTCGCCTGAGTACTTGAATTCCAGGTGTAGACCAGTATACTCCAACTTACTCATTTACTTTTAAAATTTATTTTTATTTTATGTATATATGTTATGTCTGCATGCATATAAGTGTACTGATGTTGTGCAATGCCCACAAAGGACAGAAGAGGTCGTCTGATTCCCTGGAACTGCTTGTTAGCCACCATGTAGGTGCTGGGATTCAAACCCAGGTCTTCTGCAAGAACAGCCAGTGTTCTTAACCACTGAGCCATCTCTCTCCAGCTTCCTTACTCTTTTACTTTCATTCTGTTAGTTTTTATTCTACATTTGAAATTATCCTTCTGACAAAATATAATATTCATTTCAAACGCAAACTGAAAAAGGACTCTCTGGTTTTACTACTGTCAACTCTTTCCTGTTTTATGCTAATCTTCTGTTTAAATTTTTTCCTTTGTTCCTAAATTAGAAATTCCTATTAGTCCGTCATAAGAACAATATTTTGCTTAAGTTCAGTTTACTGGCTCTGACCTGGTGGCTTTCTTTTAAGAATCATGTTTCTTTCTCAACTACACTCTTTTACAGGATCCTTTGGTGAGTCTGTTTATGGCAAATTTTCTGTTTACATCTTAAAACATTTCTACAGTTCCCTCATATTTGAAAACCATTTGCTAAATACCTAATTCTCCTTTGTAGTTTTTATCTTATGTAACAAAACCCTTAATCTACTTTTTTGTCTGTTCTTTATACATGTGTATGCATGTGGTATGTATGTATGCATTCCTGTATGTGCACATGTATGCATGGGAGTATGTGCATGTGTGTATGTATGTGGAGGCCAGAGTCAATATTGGGCTTCTTCCTCTATCAGGTCATTGTTCGCCTTGTTTTTTGAGACAGGCTTTGCCAATGAACCTGGAGACCACCAGTTGGTCTAGGCTGGTCAGTCAGTGAGCCCCAATGTTCCCTCAGTTTCTCCTTTCCCAGATCTGAGATTTCGGAGTTGTGTCCTTGTGCTCAGCTTTTATGTAGGTCATGGGGATAGAACTCAGGTTCTCATTCCTGCTCTATAAGCATTTTACTGACTGTGACTCCAATTCCCTCTAGTGCCTGAACTTTAAAACGTCTGTTATCAATCTAATTGCTGCTACTCTCTTTTATTTTGAATACATTATTTTTCTTTAACTTTATTTTTTGTTGTTGTTCAAGTATATGAGTCTTTTTTATTTATACTGTGCAACAGTTATGTTTCTTGGATTACAGGTTCATGTTATACCTAGTTATAAGATTGTTAGAAAGATGCAATTAGGTAAGGAATATAAAATACTTTAAAATGGGATCTGGCAGATAGTAAATGAAATGTATATATTTGCTACCTGATTGGGTCACTGTTACTTTAACTGTGAGCTATTTTGTATGTGTGTGTTTGTGTGACAGATTCTTCTAACTCTGCCTCAAATTCACTGCATAGCCAAGAATGAATTTGAATTCCTTATCCTCCTGATTGTACCACCTATGGCCTGGGTTTTAGGTGTGTGTCACCACCGCCTGCTTTAATATTTCCTCACTTTTGTTGTTTGTATTTGTTCCTCTTGGATGTCCAGTAGAAATAAACATAAACGTCTATCCATTCCAGTCTTCATGTAAAGTTACTCATCATTCCTTTTCCAGTTCTTGTCTTTTGATGTCATTAGATAATTTTCTGATGTATCTCCCTGAATCCTCAATTACCTTTTACTTTGTGTCTGATCTTTTGCTTTGTGCATCTGTGCTGGTGGTCAGTCACGTGAACACACTCGGCCTTGCCCTGTACCCTGCAAAGTGAATTTTGTTGAGTGCCTTATCTATGCTGTCTGATGGGTCCATGACAGCAGGAGTCAGCACCCCCAAATCCAAGACAGGAGGAGACTTGTCAGGCTCTCAGTCCCTTCCTCCATCCTATGTTGGTAAAGCATTTGCATTTTAAAAGAATTCATGTGTTACTTAATTGTGAAACTGGGATTTATTCTTTAATTCATGAAAGACACAAACAATATTTTACCACATGGAAGACCAAATTAAATTCTGCAGAATCATGACCAATTCCCAAATGAATAAAAAAGCAGAAAAGCATTTTTGCTTCACCTGAATATTACCATCCCCAACATCACCAAGTATTTCATTTAAAATTGCTTCAAAATGCTAAAGATAAATAAACCCTTTTTCACTCTAAATAAGAGACTGAACTGTTCTCGTTAGATGAACACATCTGGAAACAGAGTGGCCATTGTTGAGTGAAGATGGAGAAGCTCTTATTGAAAAGAAGAATGTTTAGAGAGGAATGTGAGCAAAAGCTTTCAGAAAAAAAGGAAATAAAGCAGACAAATGAACTGCAATTTTGGAACTAATGGTTTCTTTCCTCTTGTTTAAATTATGGATGGTGATCATAAATGCATTTCTCCTTCTGTATATCTTTCATTATTTATTTACATGCAGTTACTACAATATTAATATGGGCGTAAGTAAAACTGAAAAATTATGAGTTAACTTGTAAACCCAGGAAGAAAAACAGAATTAAAAAGAAAGTAAAGAACTAATCCTGTACTGTGAAGGAAAGCTGCTGAGTTCTGACAAAGCACATTCACCTTGTCCGCATTTGATGGACATTCCCTGACCAACTAAATTATTAAGTGTGAGAATGAAATACAGTTGTGACGGTTTATTTTTATGTTCCCTGCAAAGTTCAATAGAACTGAATAAAGTAATCACGCATCAGTTGCAGTTAGTAGCAGTTATCTTAACTAACTCCCTTTGTCTGACCAATGACCATTGTATTCATCCTAACCTGTCAAAACTTCAAGGCCTCATCAATTTACAAAATTATAGCCAATTTAGTTTAAGATTTCCACCTGGCTGTTATTTTCATCCCAGAAAATGTCATGAGCGATTTGAGGAGCCCAGCAGAGACTGGCTTTATAGACACACACACACACACACACACACAGATACAAGTACACATATAAAACACGGACACACACATCCATACACATATACATACAAATACAAACGCAGAAACAATTACACACATACAAACACAGACACACACATACAGAAACAAATGTATACACACACATATCACCATACATACATATTCATACGCATGATGATATGATGATACATGCACACATATGCACACATGCAGACAACACACATTCATACACTCACATAATGACATGAAAAAAATCACTCAGAAGGAAAAACACGACCATGCACACATGCACATAGAAACACATATAAATATATGTAGACACACACATATACACATCTAAACATGTGCATATGCATGCACATGCACATGCACAGATGCATATAAATATACACATGCATTCATGCACATATTCATACACCAACATGTACATGTGCACACATATATGTACACTTTCACTCTTGTACACACAAACACACTTGTATAGGCACACATATACATACCTGCACACAAATATACACATACATATAAGCACACACATGTAAGTGAAGTACCACATTCAAGCCTGTATACTGTAAATAAAATGCAAATTAGTGGTAAATAGTTGAGTTTAGTCACTGAGGCTGAGCTTTAGCCATCCTTAGGCTAATTTGAGCCTTAAGTGATTTCTACAAGGTAGACAGCCCCCTGTAGGCAATTACCCTGACTCTGCATGTCATTTCCATTTACCGTCCATAATGTCATGAGAACACTCTGCTCTGTGAGCACTTTGCAGGCTCAGCATTCTTTGCATCTGTACTAGTGCTAAAGACCAGTTCTAGAATTGTGAATATAAATCAATTACAATCTTTAAATTAAATATGCTGCAATTCTACTTCTGACACAGGAAAACCAAGTGGGATCTGACCTGGAACAATCCAAGAGGCTAAAAGATGCCAACATCTATCCTTTGAAGTTGACAAATTAAGCTGATCTTAGAAATTTATCTAGGAAGAAACTCTAAATTCAAGGAATTATTGACTAAAGTAGCAGAGTTTTCTCTATGTCAACAAAGCCATATGTTGCTTCCAAAGTGCAGAGAACACAAGGTATAGGAAGATTTCTAAAGCCAGTTCTAAATTATTATCATTCTAAATAAATTAACTAGAGAATAATATCAACACAGCCTCGTGAAATAGTACTGCTGACCATTTTGAAAGAGGTATGGAAAATCATGAACAAACGTATCTGTCTTGAAAAATATATAACTGAATTCAATAAGTGAGATGACGTTTATCAATTATTAAGGTGGCATAGGAAGGTTTTCTTTCAGCACACTTTTTCCCCTCTTCGGTTAAATCTTAAAGGGTCTTTGTTCATCCTGATTTATTGTCTTGTTTGTGTGTTCCAGTCCCACAGTCATCGTTAAGGGGAGAGCTAAAATTAAGGGCCTAAGGAATCATCTGTCAGTCTTTGCCCTTGGGTAGAAAGCAGCCATAAAGCAAATGAAAAATGAAGCATCATTAGGAATAAATTGTAGAGTTCTAATATGCTTTTTTATTTTCAAAATGGGTTTCTTTTTTGAGATTCGCCTATTTCCATTTGCATTGGCTTGTGTTATAAGCTGACAGTGGCATTCTCTTCCCAACTGAGTCTCCCCAGATGTTCCTGCCATTTATGGGGTAAATTTCTACTTCCCATGCAAAGTTCTGTGTGCATCAGCCCCATCTGTGGCTTTAAATTTTCAAGTCCTATAATTGTTTTCAGAAACTTCTTACAGAATTGTTTGTGAATCTGTCAACACAAAACACAGCTCTCAGTTTGAAAGGAAAAAGAGTTTATCCTGAGCCAAATATGAGTGAACATGACCTGGAAACATGGATTCGGGTGCCCAGGATGATATTATCACCATGGCAGTGGTTGCATAATCTTTTTTACTCTCAGGCCTAATGCATGCATATATGAATGCACTTACCAAGTACTTTGGGTGGGGCATCAGACTATAGCAAATCAGGAAACAGCTATAGGTTTTTGATGACAATTCTTATCTTATCTGGTAGAAGGTAATGATATGCAAAGAATATATTCCAAAAGTTTTACCTAATAGCCAAAAGGGATATGAGGTCAGGTGCACAGATTGGTTATAAATGTGTCATAACATAGCCCAGCCAGGTTTGGTGGCTCACATTTGTAATCCCAACATTGATTCAAAACGCTGAGACAGGATAACCTCAGTTTCCAAGCCAGCCTGAGCTACACAGTGAGTTCCAGGCCAATCTGAGCTAGAGAGTAAGGCACTGTTTCTTAAAAACAGTCTCTTATTTTCTGAACATTGATTAGTTTGGGGTCTCTGTGTTAATCACCAGAGTAAGAAGAGTTGAGAGATGCACTAATGGATGGGTATAACAATAAGTCACTAAAAGACAGTTTAATGCTTTGTTAATTTACCAGAATAATAGTCCTCCGCTCTCTACTACAGCCTTGACCAGTCTAACCACAGGTTCTCAACCCTGTCAACAGTGCCAAGCAGGTATTACGTCCATTCAGAAAATGCTTAGTAATTCCCATAACAGTTCTGCCACTATTGTATCAGTGGGCATATCTTGCTAGGCTACTAATTATTGTAGCTTACCAGGTTTACACCTGGGTAAGGTTGATGATTACTTTTCTCTTCTGGTAGCATGCATAGTACCTTGTAGCACTATGAAAACTGTGCAGTACAGATGAAGCTTCAGGGTCAGTAACAGCTTGATTTCTCCGTGTTTGTTCTATGACTCACATATGCGGAATCTTCAGCAATAGAGTCTTACCGTCAAGCCCTAGAAGACAACCAAGAACAATTGCAATAGGCAATACTGTTTGAGGGTGTATGGGACTTCCCCAAAAAGGGAGTTCATTTTTGGCACAGGGCCTTTTATTGGCTAGCCTGTGATGTCTGGAAAGCCCATTGTTTCTTGTTATGTAGTAGTGTCTTTAAATACATGCTAATACATGCGTATGTATACATTTTAAGAAGCTGCTACAGCGGTAGGTTTCCCTGTGACTTTCTCAAGGGGCTTTAGTGTCAGTTGTCCTTTCCCATGCTTCTTCCTCCACGCTACCTTCCCATTGCCCTCTGCAGCTAATCCTTCTTATTCCATTATTCTCCCTGTCCTTTTTTTTTTCTTTTCCTTCCTATCTACCCTTCTAGGAAGCCCCCATTCCATGATCTTTAACTGGTTTCCTGACATCTATGGATTCCAAATGAAATAGAAATATCTAAAGATTCACAGCTAGCATCCACATATGAGAGAGAATATGTGACCCTTGCATTTCTGGGTCTGGGTTACCTCAGTCAGGATGATTGTGTCCAGTTCCATCCATTTATCTGGGAATTTCATAATTTTGTTTTTCTTAATAGCTGAATTCGTATTTTCATCAGCGATTCATCAGTTGATAGGCATCTAGATCCTAAATGGGACATCTGTAACACACACTTTCCTTATAAGCGTCAGGGATCATTGAGGAAGATGGAGCAGAAAGATTGTAAAGACCAAAGGTGTTAGTTGAATGTAAGCAAACCATGGTTTTCAGGCACATTAGTGGAGTTCCACATATCACTGACACCCCGTCTTATAGGATGCATAAGATTTGTGCAATCCCAAGCCAGAAAAAAATCCCAGCACAGAGTGAGGAGGTAGGCAAGAAGCCCCTGTTTCAGCTGAGAAACTATTGGCAATTGATGGCCACTGGGAGAAAAAGAATCAGTTTTCCTGAGGGTTGTGACACCAAGCAGGTTGACCAGGCTAAATGGAATGGATCCATATCCACGAGCATTTGGAGAAGACCAATTAGACTTTATAGGTCTTTATAGGGATGTGGATACAGATCTGAGAGGAGATCAGAAAGGGGGTCTGAATAAGACCAAAATAAATAGTATGAAATTCTCAAAAGATCAGCAAAAGTATTATTTTAAAAATAAAATAAAAAGTAAAAACAAACTAGAAAATATCCTAGATTATTTTGGCTCTCAATCTGCAACATTCTAAACCTCTGCAATCAGGAGAGTCTAAGTAGTTCTTCAATCTGAAGGATTTTCAAGCTAGTTGTGGCTTTTTCAGAGAACATTTCAGATCAGAGGCCTATACTTTACTTTCTGATATAAAGCAAACATAGAAATCAGACATAGGTTGACTTCTTGTTTCATTGAGCATTGCAAGTTTTCTTGAAAAATGTCAGTAAAAACTTACATTATGAAGAAGCATCTTCATATTAACATTAAAATATGCATATTCTGTCTTTTTAAAGGATTTAAAGAGTAACACTGGCTGCTCTTACCAAGAACCTGGGTTTGGTTCTCACCCCCCACATGGTGGCTATCAGCTATCTGTTTGGGAGCTATCAACTGTCTGTATCTCAAGTGCTAGGGGATCTAATTCCCTCTTCTGGCCTTTTTCAACATTAGACTCACATGGTATGCTTCTATATATGCAGATAAAACAATCAAGAATGTGAGTGGCAGCTGGGGAAAGTAAATGTTTTTCTTACTAAGTATACATTAGTGATTATATTACACAGAATTACAACTCTATTGCTTCCTTTAAAGAAAATATTGTTGGCAATATTAGGGCATATGGAGAGAGGAATTGAGGTAGCTGTTTGCACAAGAGACCTGCATATTAGAAGACATCAGAAAAGCACTTCTCAGAGTAGCTCTGGTAGGAACGTCAGTAGGACCAAAGTCAGGAATGAATAGATGGATATCACTTCACTTAGTTCTCAGTAAAATATAAGGAAACATCTTCTGGGGAGCCTTAGAAGCCAACAGAAGGTTGATCTCAGACTCCTGTTATAGCAAGAAGACCATACAGGACTTCAGCTGTAGCAAGAGGATCGTAGATGCTCCAGGAGCCTAGTTCCTCTTATTCAGGGTCTTGTACTGGGGACCAATGTAGGCCTCCAGGCTTATCCCACACCAGCTCAATGCATCCTGAGTTACTGCAGTAACTGAAAGTGTTGTGAATGTCTTTAATTCTAGCTCAAATAATTTCCATCTTTGGAACTTGTTGACACATCTAATTCTCAGAGCCTTGTGTACATTTTAGCTGCTTCTTTTGCCACATTGTATTAAGAACTCCTAGAAACAGTCACAGCTTACATTTAAGCTGTTTCAGAAAAATGTGGTAGACTCAAGAAAGAACCAACAGAGAACCTCAGTTCTCTTTTGCCATGGCCTCTCCTTCCAATTTGTAGCTCTCATATTGAGCCCCACAGGGCTTGGAAACTTGTGCCAAGTTGATTCCCACGCAGCAACATCTTAGTCTGTTGGTTTATTGCACAGTCATTAAGAAGACTAGTTATTTTCTAAAGTCATTTTAGTATTTCTGATTAAACCTTTCACTAACTTATTTTAAAAGTGATGGAACACGAGAGATGTCTGATAAAGTAAGCCCAAGCTGAAACCTAATTTGAACCAGCATTTTATATTTTATTTCAATAAAGTTAATGAATTTTTCACTTGGAGGGTAGATTTTGCTGCAGGATCCCTCTCCCTGGCTGACCTCAACCTCGCTATCTTCCTGTCTTAGCCTGCCAAGTGCCTAGATTACAGATGTAAATCATATAAACCACATCCTGTTGCTGTACTGAAAGCCTTCTGAGGATCTTTATAAATACTCTCTCTGCCTTTAGTCCCCTGTTGTATGAACCACACAGATGGTTCATTGAGTTGGACAAAGTGCCTTGATGCTTACACAGGTGTAAATGCAGTCACTTTCCTTAACTATGCTTCATGGTCACGTTTGAGCTGACCAGTCTTCCTTACTGGGATCCTGTCTGATAGGATCTCTACAAGAATGTTTCTCTTCTTTATGCTAAAAAGTTGCAAAGCTGGTAAATTACTCTAGGATTTTAACTATAAAGGTAAATGTCTTTAGATCCAGTCTCCATTTTTCATAACCTGAAGATGAATGGCTTATCTTCCCTTACAGAAAGAACACATTTTGTCCTGTTTTCTGAAATTGCCTCTGACCTGTGTATGTTTTACTGCGTTGTTTAGTTATTCATTCATTTATTTTGTGTCTGCTGTCTGTATATATGAATGTGGATGCTCACATGCCACTGGCATGGTGGAGGTCAGAGGACAGCTTTCAGGAGATCATTTTTGTCTTGGGTTGAGATAAAATATCCAGCACCATCTGGATGAAGTAGCAAGTATTTAATATTGGCTACTTAACTCAGGAGTAAGTGCATGCTAATCGTGCTCAGAAAGAAGCTTTTATAGGGTCTCAGCAGCGGCAATTTGAAACATCCAATAACAACCAAGCATTTTCCTGGGCTTACAATATCCCCATTACATTCTTGTTACTATAGTATTGTGCAGAAGCAGATTAAGTGGTTAGTTATTTTCAGCTTTCCCTCCCAGATTAGGGTGTTTTAGGATTAGTGGTCAACCTAGTTTCTGGAATTTATGAGTTAACTTCTTTCCAGGTATATCCCGGGGGGGGGGGGGGTTGAGCAAGAATGCACAGGTAAACTTTAGGTCTATCTGAACAGCAAAAATGTAAACTTTTATCATATTTTCCTAGGCCATTGCAGCTCTTTCTTCCCTGTGGATCCTAGGTATCTACCTGAAGTCATCAATGATGGCAGCAAGCTCCCTTACTTGCTGCACCATCTTGCTGACTCCTTTAAGCTATATTTTAACACCCTCCTGTTAACAGCATCTTTAGTAATAGATTTTTTTTATAATACAGGCTGTATTTTGTCATTTTAAAAAATCTCTAAATTAGCTTATTGAATTCATATATATATAAAGCCTTATTCTTTAATAACTTCTAAAGGCATTTATTTCTCTAATTTAAGCATATCTTAATGCCTAATTAAAATGAAATAAGCATTTCTCATTTGGTGAATTTTCATACTACGTTATTAGTATGATAAATAAAAGTAAATTTTGTAGTCAATCTGCCTGTTAACTTTTGTGTGTTAGTAGTAAAATCTTATATGTAATGAAAATATGGAGTGATTTACCTTGGAAACTAATCGAGTCTATTAAAATAATTCTAAGTCTGGTAAATTAATTTGCATGTGTGTAGGATGTGTGGATGTGTGAGTGTGTGTGAGCAGGCATATGTGTGTGAGCAGGCACAGTGCAAATCTGGCAGTCAAAGGATAATTTTGAATGTCAGTCTTCACTTTCCACTTTGTTTGAGACAGGGTCTCTGTTGTTCACTGTGGTGACTGCTGGCTAGCTGACTTGTGAGTTTCTGGTGATTTTCCTGTTTCTCATTTCCCAGTAGGCGCATGCTGAGGTTACAGATGCATTCGAGCTACCATGACTGCCTTTGTACATAGGTTCTCGGGCTCCTAACTCATATCATCAGGTTTGCATGGCAAGTGATCTACCCATGAAATTATCTCCTAGCCATGACTAATTTACAAGGGACAGAAATATGTATCTTTCTGGTTCTGAAGGCTATGAGGCCCTCTTTATGGGCCCTCTTTATGCCACAGTACAGTTTTGGCTTTTTTTTAAAAAACAGCCTGAATCTTAGAGTCTATTTCAAGGTCAAGAGAAGATTCAAACTGCTGAGTATTTGTTCTGTAGATTTCTCTCAGAACTGTGTTCCAGAACAAGAATTCTTCCTAGTTCTTAAAAAAAAATTATTGCGCTTTTGTAAGTTTCATACAATAGTTCTTAATCAAATTTAGACCTCCTTACCTGCCTATGCATCTCCACTCCTCCCTTGGACCTCATGTATTCTGCCATACATGTTAAGTCCTATCCAGTTGAGTATTTGTACCCAGATGTCCTTTGGTGCAAATTCGTCCACTGATATTTAGTCATCCTACCTAGAGATTTTAGGTAAGGTCTATTCCTTCTTACCTAGTAGTAATCAGTGTTCACTTCCTTTCCTACAGCAGCAGCATCCTGGACCTGTGCTTGGTCTAATGCTTACAGGACATGTTCAGAGCCAAGATAGATGCCCACCTCTGCTAACAGCTATATTTTTGGTCATCGCTATAATTTGGGCATGTGGGCCGTCCATTCATGCAGGCTGACTAAGAGACTACATGAAAGCCCCAGGGGGCTGATGAATGAATGGTTTAAAGCCTAGTATTCCAGAATCCTAGGCACTTATGGCATTGTAGCAGGTCGAGCACCGGTATGGTGGTCTCAAGTCTTTGTACTGTGAGGAGACTTTGTATTGATGTATCTCCACCTCTTTTTCTCCTGCTGTTGTGTGGACTTTTCCTGGGAGTAGGGGGTGTGAGAATGAACACCTACCACTGCAGAAAGATAACAATACACAGATTAAAGTATGATTCCACCAAAGTCCAACTTGGTGAACCACTGAGTTCATTGACCTTGTTTACAGAACACAGAAAAAACGTTACTTGTAGGAGCGAGGGTGACCTCAAAGCAGTTTTAACACTGACAAGTCTCACCCCATCATGGATGATGACTTCCCCATAGCTATATCAATAGAGTCTTGGCCATCTGTTAATCCTTCACCTTCTATATACTCTAGAACCTCCCAAGATCATAAGACTATCTAGAGTTAGGGCAGAATTACATACAACTGAGACAAGAGTGTGGGCAGCAGTGGCTGAAACCCACTATCTTCTATAAGGGAATGTCAACAGTCCTCACTTTGAGTGCCTCATATGAATTATCACAATTGCTCTGATGAAGTTGGTCATAGCTGAGATACTCAAGAAGACAGCCTTCTACAACTGCTTTCTTAGAGGATATGGGAACTTCTCAAAACTTGGGAGTTGGTCTTGGGTAGAATTCTCACAAAGAGAAGATCAATTGTCTGTTCATTCTGTTTCACCTTTAGAAGTTTCCTTGGTCTGGAGGGAAATGGTATGAGCTGGAGAAAAGGGCCAGGTAAGAACAGAATCCTTTCAGAATTGTTCATACTAAAGGATGGATTTACTAGCTAAGGTGAATCTTTATGAGGTGAAAATCCAGGTGTCACAGTAAAGCTCGTTGAGAGAATTGTTTGGATTACTCTATTCTATGTTTACCTGTCTTGATTGAGATTTAAAAGAATATTATAATTTGATGGTACAATTTGGGAAATATGATAACAATATATAGGGCTTTGGTTATATTTTCAAACTGGTACATGAACTGTGCTGTCGTATCACAGGGACAGTGTTAGTGATGCTGGATGCAGAAAGAGGCAGGGTGGAGGACATACATACACAAACAATAAGTAAAAGTATGTCAAAGGGTCAATTAAACAAGAAAAAACTTAAAATAATTTCTTCAATGCAAAGAAGTAGCAGAAAGTTGTCTGTCTTCTCTATAAGAAAAAGAAATAGCAAGTGTTTTTCAAAGTCTTACAGACATTTAAATCATAAATGTTCATTCCAGATTCCTGTTTTTTTTTTACAGCATAGAAATGACTTTTTAGAGGGACAATTAATAATCTCTCTTCCATTAATATGAGAGTATAATTATTTCACTTGAAACTACTACTATATATTATTTCATATTTTACAACTTTTCATACAGTGCCTACTGCATAAGATAGTGCAAGGAATTGTCAGGAGAGATTTAATGCAGAAATAACAATGGTATATGGTGTCTCTGCTTATTCATTTATACTTACATAACTTTAGAGGTGCTCAAAGGGTTCCACAAATATTGTGTCATTAAAGCTTAGTGCCCCTGTGAGGTGCAGTTGGCCATTAGCATTATAGTTTATTATCATTCAGACAGACCAAGTTTCCCCTGGAGTCTGAAATGAGTCTTGCAGAAAGTGTGGGCTTTTTAATATTCTGCATCTGAGAATCACAATTCAGGTCGATAAAATTAACTCATTTTTCCTAGGATTGCTCTTGTGAGATACTGGGCTTTATCTGCTTCAGGTAAAATGGCAGAAATAATACTTACCTGGCTCCTAGGAAACCTCTAGTTGAAATGCCATTTCCTTCCCTCACAGAGCTAGACAAAAGGCAAAATGCTTGAGAGATTGAGGGACTGAAAGTACTTGGTGCTTGAATATCATTGGTTTATTTGCTACAATTTAGTGAATACTGTACCATGGGGGCTGGGGTCTAACTTATTTGTAGAGTACTTGCTTAACATGTGTAAGGTCCTGGGTTTGATCCCTATCACGGTGGAAAAAAAAAAAATATATATATATATATATATATATTGTATAAACCTATTCCAGAATCAAGTGAACTAGGGCTTTGGAAAGCTATATGTTTGGGAAAACCTACTCAAGTGGCAAATTCAGTCTCAGAACTCTAGTCTTTTGAAGCTTCAGTTCCAAAGTTTAACTTTTTTAAAAGTTTGATATGCCTGTTTCCAGTACCATAAGGAGTTGGCTTTATCATGCACATTATTAATTTAACAATTATTTACTTCACAGCACATTAAAAGTAATATTAAAATTAAAACAATTAAAAAATTAAAAACACCTTTTGCACTGTTATGATAGTATAATATATATATTATATATAATTATATAATATATATATAATATAAAAATACTGTTATGATAGTATAAAAATAATTTCTTCTAAACAGACTAACATAGGTAGAATCTGTAAATGGGAAGTGGATGGAAAT
Source organism: Eospalax fontanierii (assembly GCA_035773235.1). Lineage (NCBI taxonomy): Eukaryota > Metazoa > Chordata > Mammalia > Rodentia > Spalacidae > Eospalax > Eospalax fontanierii. The sequence continues at coordinate 71,799,470 of CM069528.1, read as the reverse complement.
GACAGACCTGGAGGCTAGACAGGATGGACTACAGTTTGAGGAAGTTACCCTATATTACTTCATAGACTTTGGCATGTGGTGATCCTGTGAAGAGGTTAGAGTGAAAGTGAAGAAGAGGCTGGAAACTCTAGCTCGAGTTTCCATCATTTTTGAGGAGACACAAAACTTCTGAAAATGGGTTCCTGTTTTAGCTTCTTGACATGTAAATCTATTTATATACAAACAATGCTGTAGAAAGGCTGGAGATGCACTTGCTGTTCTTGTTCTTGCAGAGAACCTGAGTTCAGTTCCTAGCACCCACATGGTGACTAACAACTGCCTCCTCTGGCACTGCATGCATGTTAAGCACATGCACACATTCAGTCAAAGCATTCACACACATTAAAAAAAAAAACCTTTAAAAAAGCTGTAGAATAAGTAGTCTGTCCTATCAGAAGGCTTTAAATTCACAGGGATTATTGTTAAAATTCTTGAGATTTGAGTCTTCCTTCCTTCCTTCCTTCCTTCCTTCCTTCCTTCCTTCCTTCCTTCCTTCCAACAATTCAGAATTCTTTTAGTGATGGTAGAGGAGATGAAGGAGATGACGAACACATTTGAAAGGGCTATGCAAAATATTTGGAAAGAATATTGGAAGAAATATAATGGACATAACATATTTTTATATATCAAAAAGGCATTTATTTGCTTTTAAATATTTTGCAACAATAGAAAATCTCTCAAGTAATAATACCTCAGAAAAACCTATCCCAAACTTACAAATAAATTCTTACAGATTCCCTGTTTACAGATTCTTTTTTAAAAACTTACTTTCAGCCATGGGGTTAGTATTAACAATGTATATAGGAGGCTAGAGAGATGGCTCAAAGGTTAAGAGCTCTTGCAGAGGATCCAGGTTTGATTCCCAGAACCTACATGGCAGTTAACAACTGTCTGTAACTCCAGTTCCAGGGTGATCCAATACCTTCCTCTGGCCTCTGAAGACATTATAGAACATGGGTTCACTTACACACATGTAGGCAATATACTCATACACATAAAATAATAAAAAAAAACAATGTATGTGATTGCTTAGCTTGTATTAGAAGGTATTACTGCTTTTATGAGGGTGATGATTATCTCTCTTCTAAAATTTGTAGCTTTGAATACATTATCAGTTATACCAACCACTCTTAAGTGTTTAGTTCTTGGCTTGGTGACTCAGTGCCTCTGTCTCTAACTCTGTTCTGAGCTCTCTTGAGAACATGAATATTTCATGTAAAGCATGGGCCTTTAAGCTTCTCTTTCCCCTCTTCAAACCTTGTTTTTTTGACCTTAATTCTACTAATTCCCAGGGTCACAGACTAGACTTTGTTGTTAACAATCACTGGTATGCCCCCTGCCTACAATCGCAAAATCTAATCTCCTCAATCAAAGTTTCAAAACCATCCACAGATGTTTTCTTGCCCTTCTTTTATTTTTTTGAATTTCCATCTGAATCTCCTGGGGCTTTCATAACAAAATACTGTGTTTGGGCTGTACAATAGAAACATATTTTCACAAAGTCCTAGTGACTGGGAAGTCTAAAAAATAAAAGGTTCTAACTGATTTGGTTTTGGCAGAGTGTCTTCCTGCCTTGCAGACTGCTAACTTTTTATGTTTTCAGGAGAATACTGCCATTGCTGCATGTAGAAAGGGAGAAGGCTATTTCTCTTCTTTTTAAAAAATATTCTATTTTATGTGTTTGAATGTATTGCCATACGTATGGAAGTAAACCCATGTCGTAGAATCCCTGGAGAGGTCAGAAGCCATTAGATCCCCTGGAACAGGAGTTAAGGACGGTTGTCACCTGCCATATGGGTGCTGGGAATTAAACTCAGGTCTTCTGCTTGAGCAGACAGTGCTCTTAACAGCTGAGCCATCTCTCCAGCCCCTCTGTTTTTCTTCTTGTGAGTTCACTAATTCCTGTTGAGACTCCTCCCATCGTGGCCTCACCTAACTATAATAACCTTCCCAGTCTCCCATCTCCAAATAATATGGCAGCGTGAGTCACTGCTCATTATATAAATTCGTTTCAAGCACTTAGTCCCTGCCACCATCCCTTATTACAGCATAAATGTAATGATTATGGTCTCATCTTCACTTGTATAACTTTGTCCTTAATCATGTTTCTTTCACAAACAAAATTAATAATTAAACCCACTATCCAGTTACTCTTGGCTTAAAGATGTGTGTCAGGGGGGTGCTGAAAATGGCTAGAAGACAAAATAGATTGATTAACTTTAAGTTTAATGAACCAAGTAAGTGATTAAGAAAGATCCTTCTTTCCAAACGCATTCGCTTTTCTCATCTCCCTTGGTCTATAGCATCGAGGAAAATGTGGACTCAAAACCTGTTCTGTATTCTTACAGAGAGTTTGATTTTATAAAGACCATAGATCACTGTAACGTTCTGCAGTTCTCACATCAGAGCTCCTCCCCTATTTATACTCCCAATGAAGGTGTGGCCTTGCCTTTGTGAGGAGCTGCGTTAACAGAGTCATAAAGCAATCCCAATAGACAGATGACTGATAAAGGGGCCCTTCATAGGGTGGCTGATTCATTAGGCCTTCAGCTGCTTTGTTCTTTGTGGTTACATAAATCCAAAGACTATGATCAACTTTACTGTGTCAGCATAATTCACTCACATTACCTTGTTTGTATGTAATTCCTAAATGACATATTCATTTCAACAAGCGTACTTTATGCAGTATCAAATTGCTTTTCTACAATCTTCAGTTGTCTGTCCAGTACATCTAATGCTTTTACTCTATGAAAATCACTTACTAATATGGAGAACAAACATTAAGCTGCTTTCATCTAAATAATAGACTTTATAATTTAGAAACAATTTATGTACTGTATCACTTTGAATAAGATTGATTGTTGAACCTAGGTTAAAATGACTTATAAACATATCCATGCAAAATAGTCTGCCAATATAGGATCAGTTATTATTATAACTATGAGCAATTATAAGGCTAAATATTAGTGATTAATGATTAGTAAGTTTTAGTTTTGCCCACATTGGAACTCAAAGGTATAAATAATTGAATTAACATTTGTGTGTGTGTGTGTGTGTGTGCACTGAGATGCTAAGGATTGAATCCATGTATAGTAGATTGAGCTACACCTTTAGCCCTTAAAGTTTTTTCTAAACACTACCAAATATCATTCTTGGAACACTTTTGACTTGTATTATTTGAATATATTGCTTTTAAAATTAATGCAGCTATTACAGAAAAATATAAATTTAAAGAAAAATAATGTAAAATTGTACTTGATACAGCCATTGTGAACTTCAGTATGGCTGCTTAACTCAGAATGATCCTTCTTTTTGCTCCAGATTTACTCCAAGTCACATGGTTGTGGTCACTACTGTACTATTCCCTAGATAAGGTCCCTACTAGGACAAAGGGACTCCAAAACAAAGGCCTTGGGACAGAAATGCAGGGAACAGTGCAGAACATGAATTCCTATGGAGTTCTCAGGGACTCCAGGTACACTCCAGTGAGCATCCTATTTGTGGTGTCTATCTTTGCCATAGTGGAGTGAATGGTCAGGCTCTACCATCTCAAGAGGAATTAAAAATACTGCCATCATCATAAAATACAAAGCAAGGCAAAACACAACAACAAAATTCTTTGTACCTTATTACCCTTTCTTGAATCCTCACATTCAAGCATGTGAGTGGCCAGATGCTCCCTCCTCCCTCCTGTTCATTGCTGGCTGATGAGAGGAGGCCTAATATGGAATTGAGAACAGCTTTGAAAGATCTGAAGTAAGAATGAGATTGATGCTTTCATTAAATTTTTGAAATTTTTTTTTGTTTATTCTGAAAAGAGCCAGGGCTCAGAAATCATTGCAGAAGAGGGGACAGAAAGATTTTAAGATCCAGAGATGGTAGATAAATTTAAGGAAAACAAGCTTTCTGAACACAACAGGGTTACTGCACATATGACCCCACAGTGCTTGCCACAGCATTCGCAAGATGTCAAACCCAAGCCAGACAAAATCCCAGCATAAAGAGGAGTTGGTACAAAGTTTTTCTATGGTACCTGGGCCTATTGTGTAAAGGCATTGAGCAGGCAATGTGACCTTGGAGACCCTGAAAGGATAGCAGGTGTTCTGGCCTGCTCTGCCTGAAGCTAAAACCTAAGTCCCAGGAAGCCACTGCAGATACATCCCTGTTCCTCAGCAGTTGCTTAATCTTCTTTTCCCCCACAAAGATCACCTGACCAAAACCAGGTTTTTGGGTCTTGTTTCCTCATTCCTAATTGACACATCAGCCCTACAACCTTCCCGCCTTTACCTAAAGACCCCACCTTTAACTTTCCCACCTTCTGTAACAGCCAGAAAGGCCTCCCTATATAAATCCCTGCCTTGGTTTCAATAAATGAACTGCCTACTGATGCAGTCTCCCGGGAATTCTTCCCTTAGCACTCTGGGCCACTCCGGGACCTGTTCGACCACCCCACATTCTCTGGGATGGCTGGAGCACCACAGCCGTGCTGGATGGAGACCCACCCCCACTCCTCTAGCTAAGGAACTTTTGGCAACTGATAGCTGCTGGGAGGAAAGTCAGTTTTCATTAAGCATGTGATGTTGGTTACAATGACTACACTCCAGGGGATGGACCTGCAGCCATAACTATTTGCGGAACACAAATTAGACCCTGATAGGCCTTAAAAGAAAAAACAGAGGATATGAAATGAGGATAGGAAGATGGGGCAGTGGATCTGAGAGGAGGTGGGGGATAGGTTCTGAACATGATCTGAACATGAAATGCACTATATAAAATTCTCAAAGAATCAATAAAATTTAAAAAATGAGAATATTTTTTAAAAATGGAACTGTAAACACAGATACATGCCAACACCACTAAATGGACTCTGTGCATTTTACATATAATGTATATATGTATAATGGTAATAAACAATGGAGAGATCAAGAGATTGAGAAGGGGGTCATGGGAGCAGGTGGAGGCGATGGGGGGGGTAGAAATAATATAAATACAATGCTCATGTATGAAATTTTCAAAATATAAAAACTTTATAAAATGGATCTGCTTATATGTCTCCAAATGATTTTCACAGTTTTTAAGGATTATTGCATTGGTTACTTTTGAAAAGGTCTTTTTGACAAAATACTTGAGGAATGAAATTCAAGGCAGGAATTAAATATTTGGCTTGTGGTTTCTGAGGGTTCAGTCCATGGTCATTTGTTTTTACAAGCTGAGGAAGAGTATCATGGTGGTGGAAGCCTGCGGTGGAGGCTCATTCATGACAGAGAAGAATGGGTCAGAGGCAAAAAGCAACAAGAACATCAACAACTACTATAAAACCCACAAAGGCCAACTTCCTCCAGCTAGACATCAATTCTTAGTTTCCAGAACTTCCCAAGATAGTGCCACCAACCGGGTCCATTCACCTCAATCTGAATCTGGGAGAGACACTTTGTATTGAAACTATAACAGCTATATCTGAGTACATAAAATGTAATAATTTCAGAGGCACTGAAGACTAAAAGATCTCCATCCTCTAATGTAATTTATGTAAGCATGTAATTAGTGGCAGATATTACAGTACCATAGCAGTATACAGTAATGCTCTGACAGAATATGTGTTTGGAAAGAATGTGTACTTTTAAAATTTAATTTACACATCTTCATAAAGAACTATGTGGTCAGAGATCATTAATTTCTACAGAAATATCAAATATTGGGAACATTTCATTTCAGGTGAGGAAGTCTCCCACTATAATTATTTTTAACCACAGAATCATGCTACACAGCCTCCAACTCAAGATCCTTCACCCTCAGCCTCCCGAGTGCTGGATTTGCAGGAAGTCACCACCACTCACAACTTGCATTAACAAGTTTTACTTGATTTTTCCATGTGTGACATCACTTTTGCTTTCTATATTTTAGAGTAGGTTTGGATATTACAGTGAGCTTCTCTTGGACTCTGTACTAGTTACTTTTGTGATAAAATACCTGACAAAAGCACACACGACTCTGTCTCAAAATTAAATAGTAGTTCAGTGGTCGCGTATTTGTCAGGCATACATCAAGCCCTTAGTTCAATTCATAGTTCAACAGATATTCTTGCTCTACTTATTTAGTTATATAAATATTCCAAAACCAAATCAGAGTTGTTGAGTCTAGACAAAAGTACATTAGGAACTTGGAAATGAGAACAAACTGTTTTTTAGTGGGGCTATTGTTTCCCACCAAAAAAGCACACAATTAAAACCATTTCCAGGGGCTGGAGAGATGGCTCAATAGTTAAGAGCATTGACTGCTCTTCCAGAAACCTTGGATCAAGTTGCTAGCAACTATATGGCAGCCAACAATCATTCGTAACTCCAGACATCAACTTCTGACCTCCACAGTCATTGCATGCATGGGTGTACACATACATGTATACAAAGCATTCATATACATAATGAACCTTAAGAAAATGTAAAAGACCATTTACTTATTTTTATCACATGTTTAATATAAATCTTTTTTCATAATTTCATCTGAAAGAAAAAAAATTACATTCAATTTGCATTGAGTTCAAATGTAAATTACCACCCACACTTATTAAAATTGATAGCTGGACTAGATATGGTAGTTCTTATGTGCCATTCAGATGACTGACGAGCATGAAACAGGAGGATCACTAACTTTAAGTCAGTCTACATGGTGGATTTGAAGTCAGGCTGGGCAACTTGGCCAGTCTCCACTTCAAAATAAAAAGGGTGGAGGAACAGCTCAGTGGTGGAGCACTTGCCTTGCCTGTCAGAGGCCCTGGGTTCCATCCCTATCAGTCCATCACCATATGATACCTGAACTAAGTGGATTTGAATTACAGAAGATGAGACTGTGTCTCTTCTTTTTTTTTTTTTAATTTGGCCATTAGATTGGGCTAAAACTAGCCCAAATAATCACACGATTACATCACCTACTTAATTAAATCAAAACCACTCCTGACAGTAAGAGTAATAGGCATGGTCCTGGTCTGCCTTCATGTTCTAACCTTTTAGCTACAAAGTAACTTAACTTTACAAAATAAATACAGATGACTATGTCCATTATTTGCACTAGTCTGCATTCCATTTCATTCTGGATTCAGTCAACTGGCCTGGCTAAATGCCTCTGTAGCTCAACTGGAATCCTATTAGAGAAAGCTGTCTCAAACTTTCAATAGATTATAAAGCTACTCAAAGTGGCAGCATGTTGCCAGTATTTGCCACAGTTCTACATAAACCAAAAATACTTATTGTTGGGAGCAAATGCCCTTGAGTATTAATTCTATACTTAAGAAGTAAAAGAATTTCAATGTTTCTAGCAGCTAAAATCTTGCTGTGTTTATAGACACATTTAAGTAACTCATGGCACAGAAAGGCACTCTGATCTTATCAGTATTGGAGCAAGATGTTTTCGTTGTTTAGGAAAAAGTGAAAGGAGACATGAGGAAATAACTGCATGGTTCACTCTAAAGAAAGATGTTAAATACACCACACTTAGTGTCAGAATTAGTAGGGCTAAGAAGAATTCTTTGGTTCAGCACTTCCTCCTAGTACAGAGCTACACAATATTTTCATCCACAGCATCTCTGGACATATTTGTTCAGCCCACGGAGACAGACCAATGAGAACAGTTTGGCCTGCCCCACCACTCCAGGACCCACATGTGCACGCCTGCTGCTGGGAGAGCTCTGGTCAGACCCCCTACCGTCTTTTTCACCTCCTCCTTTTTAAAATGCTAACAGTACTCCAGCTGTGTTCTTTACAGGCCTGACAAGAACAGAGAACAGATGAAAGTAATGTACCCAACAGATTAAGAATGGCGGTCCATTTTGTTATTTTTATATACAAAATTGTTCTTTTTAAATTTTAGGGTTAAAATTTTTATACAAAAATCCTATTTACATTAGAGTTTTACTCAAACTCTAGAAGCATTTCATGAACTAGATAATAGACAGGATAGAGGTCTACTGACAAAAGGTCAGAAGTATTTAGTAGAAAAATGAGAAAGGAAAAATAAATTATCTAAAGGTGAGGCTATAGGTCAGGAGAATGCTTGCTTCACAGAAACAAAGCTGGTCCCTTCTGGCTGCTGCGTCTCTCGAACCCTGAACCTTACAGGCACCAAAAAAGTTATCCAGCTTTCTATGAGGAAAGGCATATTATAATATGCTTTATAATGGCCAATGTCAGTTTTGTTAGGAAATTCACAGGTGAGGACTGTAAGACAGCAGGGTGTGAAGTTAGGCAGTGATCAGGTAAGGTTTTCAACACCAAAGGGAGGACAAAGTTTATTTATTTATTTATTTTGTAAAAGAAAATAAGCAGCACTACATAGAGGATTTCAGAGATACTGCCTGGCAGAATGGGTAGAACTTGATAACTGAATGGACCAAAGAAAGAGGAACCAAAATTAAGGCTAAAATGGTTAAGAAAACAAGGAGTTGAGAGAAGTGTCTCTATTTCCACAGTTTCAAGACACAACAGAAATATCTTACTGATACAAATTTTATTTTCCATGCTAGAATTTTTACAAATTTTATTTTGTCAAACACAATTACAAGAGTAACAGTTACAACTAAATGTAAAATATAGCATTTAGGGGCATTTCTAGTCTCTTGTTATTATCATAGGTATGTTTTCTTACATAACAGCAATAATGGCTAGAATTACAGAACTGTTCAAATAGTAAATTGAATACATGTACCATGATTGAGGCCACCAAAAATAAGTATACAGAATATATTTCACATTCTAAGCCCACAGTTAGAATTAAGGGTTAGAGGATAATAATGCACTGAACACAGCTGATACAGCGTTCCTCAGACTTCTGTTTTCTCAAACTCTGGGTTGCAGAGGGGTACGCTGAATTGCCATATTCTACATGGTAGTAATACTACCTTTCGGCCATTGGCACAATACTATTCCTTTTATTATTCAGTGTACAAAATATCCTGAAAGAAATTCTCTTAAACACATTTCAATTAATGTAATTAAATAGAAGGCAACAACTTCCTTCTAGAATAGTTAAGAATTAACTACGAAAAGCTTGCCATACATTTGGAAATTAGTTTCTGTACTGTTTTGAGGGTCAAACACTGACCATCAGATATTGGGGGGCCTACATAATATATTATCTTCAGCATATGGTTCTTCATTTTAGAACATGTATTAGACACGTGGTAAAAGAACTACAAATGGAATCACATTAACAGTTTGAAGAGTGGAAATCCATTTCTGTTCCTACAGTAACTATGGTTTTATCCAAATTAAAGATGAATTTCAAAAATCCTGTGTGAAATATGCTTTGCAAGCAAGCCAAAAATACGTGAAGTTAATTCCCATCAGAAATTGCAATAAGGATGACAGAAGTAGATCTGGAATTCAGAAGTTAAATTTTTTTATCCAAGTATATCAGAAATAAACTGTTTTGATCTAAAAATCACATTTTAAAGACATAATTTTTTCATTCTACTATTTCAGATGCCTAATATTTTTTTTCTTAAAATACAAGTTTAAGACATATATCTCATTTAAAATTTAATTTTACAGAAAAATAAGAGAAATAAAACTTGTTATTCTGCGAAGTACTTGAGCCAGGCAGTTGCTAATTTATAGTGATCATAAAATCTCTATCAGATAATGCTATGATTTAATTTTAGCTTACAAACTAGTAACTTTTAGTTTAATTCACATTACTTATCAAAGAAGTTCAATCATATATTTGAAAATCTAAAAATGTTCATCTTTTAAAAAGTATCTGATTAAAACAATTTTCTTAAAGAAATAATCATCATATAAAGAACCACCTATTTTAAGTAGTTTTAAAGACAAACATAATGGTGGAGAGTTGGCAACATGTTCACCAACAAAATATCCAGAATTATATATCACATATTACCTTAATGAGGCTAATTCACTGAGGCCAAATTTCAAACCTCCTAATATGATACTTTTACTGTGTTTTGGCAGTCACCCCATTGTATAGAGCACTGTCATCTCCAAAGTGCCAATGAAAAAAATCTGTAGCTGTATTTTCATATAAATTTTCTAGAGAAAATAATTACCTCATTAAACCCACGTAAACAAGAATCTTAAGAAAACTATACACAAATAAAATTACGGTTATTTAACTACTGTCACAATAAAGATGGTCTATAGCAATTTCAAGAAATTTATCTCTTAATCTTCAAACTGTATTTCAAATTGCAAATATAATAATTTACCTTACTTGTAAATAAATCACACTAACATTATGTCAGTATGAACTTTATTGAAATGATAAGGAGTAGTAAATGTTAACACAAAAATGAGGCTGTAGATTTTGTTCAAGCATTCTACATTTTTTAATCCACTTTTTAAAATATTTCAAATATTTCAGATAGCAACTTACAGCTAGCAAAATCTCAGCCCATAAGTACTGTACTTTTAGTTTCTGCTTGAATTTTTCTTCTACTTCTTTTTACATTTATTTATTTTGTGTCGAGGGAGGGGGCACATGTATGTCATACTGTGCATGTGGAAGTCAAAATGAATAGCTTAGAGAAGTCCATTCTCTCCTTTAATCATATGGTTCCAGGGACTGAACCCAGGTCATTAGGCTTGGTGGCAAGCACTCTTACCCTCTGGAACCACCTTGCTGGTCCCTTCAATTTTTCAATCATACTAAACATCGGCTTTCTAGTGAATATTTTAAATGACAGAGCACTGATATGGGAGACAGAGAAGTCAGTTCTGGTCCCAATGAAACTATTTACTAACATGTTTATTAAAGCAGGTCCTTCAATGTCTCCAAGTTTTGTGCCCTGCTGGAAAATCATGTAAGAAAAACAGGTGGAAGAGCTCTAGAAATGGCCAGTGTGCTTCACGCACAGTATCAACACACACAGGTTTTTTACTGTGCTGGATTGGTTTAGAATGACAACGTTTTTAAGGTAAAACTTAAAACATTTCTGAAAACATCAGAGCAATGCTGAAACACCATCATCGTGTGCCCAGTGAGTTCTGAGCATACTTATAAAAATATATTGACACCAATTCTATTTCCATGCAAGAAACCGTGCTGGACACTGACCTAAGGAAAGCTAAAAGCCTCAGTCATTTTTCCAGATTTTATATGGTTTTATTTTACTTTACCAAAATAAATTTTTATAGTTTTAATAATTTATGACCTGCTATATTTCAGGCTTATCTGGGAGTTAGTTGATTCTCCTTGAAAGGAGTTCTAAGGTCATTTTTGTTTCTCTTCTATTGGTCATTACTTGTTTTAAATTCACTTTTTTTTAATGACTTAAACTTCACTGAAACTAGATATAATAGTTTTTAACTTAACTAATGAAGAAAAAAAATATGTAAATTTAAGTCACTAGGAGCAAAGGTCCTGTACTTTCCTGCACCTTCAGGAGGCCTGAACATGTGCTCTAGAAAGCACCAGGCACAGGACTTCAATTACACCACACAAACGTCTACAGCTAAAATACACAAAGCAGGAACGTAAGAGCTGTCACAGTATGCAGCATATCTAAAGAAGGTTGACTCTGAAGAAATAAATGAATAGTGACATTTTGGACATGTACTGAGGCAAGAAACCAGACTGGAAAAAATCTGTAATACATAAAAAGATTTCTTTAACATTTTGGGGGATTTTCTCATAGAAAAATCACTAAAATACTTTAATTCACCAGGTGAATTGTAAAACTACAAAGGTGACTGGTCAGGAAAAGAGACAGAGGTTGGGAACTATAATTACAAATACCAGTGACTTTTGAAGTAACAGGATTTGAAATTTCTAGGTAAAATGGAACCTAGATGACTCATACACATAAGTCATGTCAGAGTGAGAATAAAGGAAAGTAAGACTGACTTGGAAAACGTAGGCGGAACTGACACACCAGAGAAGTGTGCAGCTTCAAGCAGAACAGAGGAAGCAGAGTACTTGGCAGGCAAATAAATCAAAACAAAGACTGGTTTGACAAAAACAAAAGAATATAAGGGGTTACCGGGGTTTAACAGGAAGGACAGTTAACTTAGCAATGGTTAAAAAATGGCTAATTACAAAACCTGACATTTAAAATGTTTACTCAGGAATACATGAAATATACAGTAAAATGCTAGGTAAAGATACGAATGTGCTTAATGAGCAGAACTATAACATTAAAATTCATGTTTACAGTTGAGAGAAGACTAATAAAGAGGTTATATAACACTACCTAAGTCAGGCACTTGGGTATGGGAGATGGACAACCTGCTCTGTTACCAGGAAACAGAAAGAACTGTTTCATACTCAGCTCCCATCTTAGTGCTATGTATTTAAGAGTCCTCAGATCCCAGTGACTGAAGAGGGAAAATGACCTCATAGAAAATGACACTGAAATGTAAACCAGCAAGGTGACTATCAATGATTACACGTGGGGATAACTTTAGGTGAAATTCAAAGTGAAAGCAGAAGATTTACACAACTGTTAGAAGCAGCAAATCAATATGATGTGCAAAGTGATTAAACTTGTAAAACCATAATACAGGCTTCATTTTGATATAACTACCAGTATTTAATCAAAGGATTTCTTGAATAATTTGTAGCAAAAAATAATTTCCTTCCCTAAAACGTTCATAAAATTGGTGATTAGACACATAATCATTGTGAAAAGTATCTACATCATTTTTAATATCAAAGCAACATAAAAAGTATCAAAATATTTTACTTTACCTCTATTTTATGTCAGATCCCACATTTAATTGGAAGCTAGTGATATTTTATGGGTTTTTGGATTCATTTTCCTATTTTATTCATTATTATGAACACTTTACTTGTGATTTGGTACCAAGTTGACACTTATCAAAGCTGTAGAAAAGCCATGCAATTTATTTACAATATTGTACATTAAAGGACTATGTCTGAAGATCACACAAAAAATTCACAAAGCTACAACTAACATGGAAAGACACATAAAATGTATCATTCAGAGGTTCTTAAAAATTTTAGGAACAGGATTTTGCAAAGATTAGTTTGGTTGGTCAGCATTAAGCAACTGCTACCTAAAAATAAAGACAGACAAAAACATGCATACAAATAGAAGTCCAACAAATTAAAGGCTAAAAACACTTAGCTCTAAGCTAAATTATCATGTGGTTGAAAGGCTATCATGTACCAATGGAAATTTACAAAAGAGGTTAATTTTAAAAGTCTTCCATGAATAACAGGCTTTCAATAATTTTCTATAAAAATCTTCAGGGGTTGATTTTCAAATTATGTTCATGACCAAAATATGCTGTCAGTAAAGCTATGGATGAAATCTATGACTTTCATCTAATTATTTACTGTACCATAGAGGACGTCTCACTTTTTCTCTTTAGGGACAGAGCGGAGAAGAGAGTTAATCAGTTAATTTACATTCAAGTAAAAGATTGTGGTACAAGTGCATCACTCACAAAAAATGGATGGTGCAGTAAATACATGACCACATTCCTTTAACTGAACTCTTGAAACATAAGTGTAAACTTCAGGTCTGTTCAATTTAGGATCTCCTATTAGGAAGTACCTCCTCATGGACTGGAAATATCTATAATGTTTCATCTGCTCTAATTACATGTTCTTCAGACTTTACTGCTGAGGCTGAAGGACATTTAGATACTCAGACTGGCCCAACTGGTAAGTTGTGTTCCTTCCACAGTCAACATACTGGTACCTCTCCTGGGATATTTGCTCAGAGTGGCCAAAGTATGTTGTTGTTACAGTAACTCTAAAAATGAAAAAGAATGGAGAGACATGTTCAACAGTTATATTAAAAGATTTTTCCATATTAGAATACTGTAAAATATAAAAATTCTCCCAGGGGACATTATTTGAGGTTAATATTAGTGAATTAAGTCCAATATATTTATTACTTATTGTGAATTAGAATTATTATTTATTATTTGACATTAATGATGACAATATTATAGTCACAGGATTCTTAGGGAGTATTTCTCTAACAGACACAAATATGCAAGTTAAGCAAAACACTACCCAATAATTATCATAGGAAAATTAAGTATCAACCAATGGCCAAAATATCAAACATAATTAATAACACTTTATTCACTTACAAAAAATCCAATTTATAAACCTAAATCATTGTTTGTCCTTGTTACTACTGAGCTCACTTACCAGGCAGTAAGAACCAGCTGTTGGCTGAGTTCTCTCTGTGCTAACCATCCATTTCCCTGACCTTCCACAATTCCAGAGAGAGATTATTCACTGTTTCTGAGCAACCAGATGCTAACTAGCTAAGCAAGAAAATATGTACACAACCACACGGCACTTTTGTAAGACTTGTAAGACCCAGCTGGAATGGCATTTATAAAGATGTATTACTACAAAACATTAGGAATTAAAAATTTTAACAAAAATATCTTTTCAAACTGAAGCCCATACTTACTGCATCATGAGTACTATGTTGTGCACTTTGATGGATATCAGTGTGCAGAAGTCACTGAAGAGTAAAAGACACACATTATCACATGAGCAACTCAAAATTCTTTTCAAACTAATGGAGACACTGAATACTGATTTTTGTTTGGGTTTGTGTTTTTTTTCCCCCTGTAGATTGGGTCTTTATATTTTGCCTAGATTGGGCTCAAACCTATGGGGCTCAAATAATCTTCCCCATCTCAGTCTTCTTACTAGCTGAGACAACAGGCACACGTTACTGTGCCTGGCAAGACACCACTAAAGATTATAATATATTTATGACTTCTTACTTTAAAAGTATTTATATATTCATGCCCCTGCAGTTTCAGGGTTTGATTATGTTTATTTATTTATTTATTTATTTATTTATTTATTTATTGAAACTGGGTCTCCCTAAAGCTCCAGATGGCCTACAACTATGTAGAGTTGCCTGGCCTCAATCTCACAGAGATTAGCCTACCTCTGCCCCTCAGTGCTGGGATTAAAGGCATACGCCACCATACCTGGCTTCAGGTTGTAATTTTAATGTGTGCTGTGTGCTACAAATGAATTATATATTTTTTATCATTTAAAAAATTTGGGGTAAGCAGGAATTCCCTATCTAAGCTTGTATCAAAAGATGATGAAAATGTATAAATATTTATATGTAAGAAGAATGAATCACTTGAATCCAATTAAAAAGCTCCAGGTGATGTGGTTCCCAGAGTAAGATGGCCGAATAGATACTTCCTCTGTGTAGTGACATGAATAAAGGTCAGGGAAACTCCTTAGACAGCAAGAACACCAAGAATCATGGGAGGGGTGTCAGCACAGCTGAAAAGTAGGATGGCAATGCAGAGAAACTAGGAAACATCTGTGACTTCAACAGAGGCTGGGGCGAAGGGGAAAACAGACATCCCAAGTGACCAGAAACCGGCATAGATGCCCACCGTTCTCCCAAGCCTTAAATTCACTGTGAGGATTTGGTATGACAAGTGATTCATCCTGCAGGACAAGTCAGCACTGGAGAAGACATCCATTTCAGTGCTTCCCATGTCTTGAAGTGCCATAGCTTGGGGCCATCTTAAGAGGGAGTCTAATGTTAGGGATCTACTCTAGGGATCAGAAAACAGGGAACAACCGTAAGTCAAGGAACCTAGAAACATCTTACCACAATCTGGAAGCCTGCTGGAGAGAGGGAGAATCACACCAACTTATTGAGAAATTTAAGCAGCAGAGAGCATGGGCTGTTGGGGGCATGATGGTCTGTGGACCCTCTCTTGGTGGCAGGAGTGAGCTCCATCACCCAGGACAGCTGCTGAGACCGAGAACACTAAGCAAATGGCCCATGCTAGGCCTCTGGGGCTACCTTCCTGCATGGTTTGTAGCCAGGTAGGAAAGAGCTGAGTCCAGGGAAAAAAGATTACTTGATATATCAAAGCTCCTTTCTCCTGCCAGATGGCTACTGCTCTGTAGGTTTGAAGGCAACGAAGAAGACAGGGTTTCTTTGGTTCTCTACTTCAGTGCAGATATTGGTGTTCTGCTTCTCTCACTCTCCAGCTCACTTGTGGGACACTCCTAGGCTTGGACATTTGCAGTTCCAGGGTACACAAAGGGGCCTATGAACAAATGAGAATGTGCCTGGCCCAAAGGTTACAAAGCATATTGAAGCCAAAAGTGACTTCAAGTAGACAAGTGAATGCAGTTGAAAAATGACCCTAGCTGTTCTCAGCCATCAAGCTCACATATAACACCCTTTGAACAGTAGGAACAACTACAGACTCCTACAGCTCACTCCTCAACCCTCACTCACCAGTATAAGTGACAGGTGCCAATATTAGAGCACCTAAGACTCAGAGAGAAGCATACCCAAGTCTTTATCAGTTTTTCTAATATAGCTTTTTACTTTTCTTTTTCTCCTCTTGGTCTTTTTTTCTTTCCTTTTTTTTTTTTTTGAGACAGTCTTTCTGAAGTCCAGGCTGCTAAAAACCTGACCTCAAACCCACAGTAATGCTCACAGTTCAGCCTTCCAAACATTGGGATTATAGGTATGAGATACCACACCCAGCAGTTTTTACTGTCTCTTCATTTTAAAGGGAAAAATGCTTTCAAATACATTCTATGAAACCAGTACTACCTTGATCCCGAACCTGACAAGGACACAGCATAGAAAACAAGATGCTGAGAATCAAGGATGGTTAAGGGCTCAGCCTGAGACATTTACACTACCTCCTGAAGGCCCAATGACCACTGTGGAAGACAGGGCAGGAGTGTTAAGAGTTCTGGAATGGGGAGCGAAGCTGAGGACCACCATTTTCTAAGCAGGATGTTGCTATGGCAATCACAAACTCAAGCAGCTGTGCATACTGCCACTAGGTCCACAGAGCTCAGGCCCTCCTAAGAGCCAGCTATAGCAAGGGTCAGGGCAACCAACAGACTCTTGCGGGGAGGGCATGGTATCAAGCTGTATATTCACTGATGAATCCACCAGGCTCTGATAGTTAGTTCTAAATTCAGAATCCCAGAGATAGTCCTGATTAAACAGTATGGCACACTAAACAAAACCAAAACTAAGACATAGAGGAAAGAGATTAAAGGGAGGTGTGGGGAGGGAGGCATGGGGGAGTGGGGAAGAGAGGGACCAGAATACAGTGCATATGTGGGAAACTGTGAAAGAACTTTACTAATTAAAAAAGAGAGAGGAAAGAAGAATCACAAATGAGATTATATCACATTAAAAAGTTTTGCATAGCAAAACAAAAGCAAACAAAACAACTGCCACAGTGAAGATACAGCCTACAAAATGGAAGAATATCTTTGCTAGCTATTCATCTAACAGGTCCTCAATATCCAGAATATAGAGCTAAAAATGCAAATATAAATAACAACCCAATCAATATATAACTAAACAGACAAAAGGCTTGAGCCCTCAACTGTCCATTATTCTCAAAATTTGTTCAGCCATAGGTCTGTGCGGGTATTTTAAGACACATACAAATAGCCAATTAGTACTGCTAAAAGTGTTCAAGATCCTTGGCTACTAGATGTAAACTTTGAGATTCTGTCTTACTCCAACTCTGAATGGCCATTGTCATAAAATACATAGTAACTGTTGGCTAGGGTGCAGGAATGTGGTAGAAGGAACCTTAATACACTGTCAGTAGGAATAAAATTTGTGCAGCCACTATGAAAAGCAGTATCAAGGTTCCTCAACACCTATAAACTGAACTAACACATAATCCAACTATTCCTGGGTATATATATAAAGTATTAAATTTAGCATATAATAGAGATACCTACACACCTGTTTATTGTGGTAATCGACACTGTATCCAAGAATGGAATCAGTCTAAATGCCTCACACCAGATGACTGAATAAACTACACTGGTAGTAAATGGAATTTTATTCAGTCATTAAGAACAAAATTATGTCATGTATAGGAAAATGAATGGAACACGGAGCTCACAAGAGTCAGCAAAACAAGCCAGACTTAGAAAGGTAAGAGTCACATGTTTTCTCTCCTAAGTGAAATCTAGCTTTAAAAAAAGACATGAAAGCAAAAGGGGGACTATTTGAAGGGGAGAAGGAGACGAATGGGACAGATGGGAGGAAAAGAAGGTGCTATGATCAAATCACATTACTCACATGTAAGAAAATGTCACAGCAAAACCCATTGTTCCTTAAAAATATATTCCTTAAATATCCTTATATATATTAAATATCCTGATATATTCCTTAAAAATCTTCAGAACTTCAAGGTAATAGTGGAGCACTATCATACACTAAAATGAGGTTTTTGTAACTGATAAAGTTGTGGAAATTTAAAAAACAAAAACATTCATTATGCTTTCTTATTTAAGAATGGAGTTATCAAAAGTCAAAACTTACTACATGTAACTCATTTCCTCTGCAATAACTGTAGGTACCGTATAATCAATCTGAAAAACAAAAAATAAAATAAAAAGAAAAAAAATCAATAAAGAACAGTATAAAAAATACCAAATACTGGAATTAATATGTCAAAATTACAAGAATTAGAACTCTCTCCTCAGAGGAAATTTCTTATTATTCTTTTATGGTACACATTTCAGAGTCAAGCCTCTGAGGAGTCAAGCCTTCTCCCTTCTACTTTTCAATACACAAGGTGAAAATCCAGGGCCACACCGTCTTAGGACTGAGCCTTACCTGCTTCATATCAAGGGGACCAATGTTAGTTATGTTGTTTAAGCGTGCCTTTCCAATGACTGTTTTTGAAAACTGAACTTGAGCAGTGATGTTTTCAACTTCAACAGAATAATAGTTATTATTTGTTATATTTAGTGTGTTCTGCAAAAGAAAGGAGGCAAGAAATATAAATTATCTTTAAATAAACATACAAATATGTACTTTTATATGCCAAATTTAGTTGTGTCTATGCTTCATTTATTAAGAGAAAGAGAAATATAAACAAAATGTTAGTACTGGATTTATGAATGAGAGCTATCTGTAAAGTAAAAAAAGTAATTAAAAAATTTTAACGTAGACCCCAAAAATATATTACATAAAAATACGGGAAGGAAATTCTAGAAAACATATTTCCAGCTTTAGTAAGAGTTAAATAAAAGTGATTTTTCATTTCATTTAAAATTTTATCATTCTACATACTTCTCCACCAAGAGTACCCAGAAAACATATTTTAGCAGTAGCAGCAGCAACAACACCACGTTTTTCTTGACATAGGGTCTCATGTAGCTCAGCTGGTTTTGAGCTCATTAGGTAGCCAAGGATGACCTTGAATTTCTGATCCTTATATCTCCAACCTACTGAGCAGAGTCCTTCTATTACAGACATGCACTACCGTGCCTGGTTTTGTGTAGCAATGGGGACTAAACCCAAGTCCATGTGCATGCCAGGCAAGCACTCTATCAACTGAGACACACTGCAGCCTATTTAAAAAGCAAAATGACATTTTAATTTACATGCTTGTGGAGATTTACACTGGATCTACATGGAGAAGAAATGTGTTAGCTTCAAATCTGTTTGGTTTGAAGGAATGTTGGTTTCAGTATTTCTGCTTTTGACAGCTGCATTTTATTTATTTATTGCTTTAGAGACATAGTTTCACTACACAGTTCAACCTGGCCTCTCACTTTCAATCCTTTTCTTTAACCCTCCCTACTGCTAGCATACAGGCACATGCTATCATGCCCAGCCTTAGCTTCTGCATTTTTAATTTACAACGACTGTCTCGTTATTTTAGAAAACAGTCGATGAAAAAAATTTCCCATGTAGGAAGTGTAGTGTGATACTCATCATCGGCAACTGCATGCATGTACCATTGATAGTTAAATCTTCACATTAGGCATCAAAATCTCTATGTATTATAGGAGTTTCCAAGTACCAATAATTAACTCTTAAGCACAAAGCCAGTAAGCAGTACTGTGAGATTATGATGCACACATCTTAGTTTTCAAAGTTCCTAGCTGACAACTCTCAGAAGTTCTGTTACCTCCTAAGCATAGAATAACAAGGTTAAAGTAATTGGCCTGTAATGCTTCCTTCCCGAAATCCTGCCCAAACCTTTCATGATAAAAGAGAAAGTCTTCTGTTAATGTCGGTGTACTTAAGGCCTCAGAACACAAATCTGACTTTCTCTTGTCCTCTATTCACCTGCTTTTTCTTCCCAAGGAAGACCACAGAAACTAGAATTTTTCTGCTTCCAGACTAATCATGGACACTAAATGTATACTATAATCTTACCTTGTCTGAGACTGCCATAAAGAAACTCTCTGATTATAGTGGATCGTAAGATCCCACAATGAAGGAATGCTGCCTGAGTGGCCAAGTCTGGACAGACAGGTCTGCTGGATTCCCCACCTGGTTTACTGCATTAGATCAATGTGTTTTCGGTCCAGCTATTCCTGGCCACCCTCCATTCATGCTGATTAAGCTAACTCTCCATAAAAGCTGAAAGACAGTGTTGAGGGTGATACTACACAGATGAACATGTGCTGGCAGCATAGCACTCTACAGGGTCCAAAGTCACTGCTTGCTGTCCTACCCGCACGCTATATATCTCTTCATCTGGTTGTGATCTGTATCCCTAAAATCTCTTTAATAAATCAGTAACTGTTCTCTTCAGTTCTGTGAGTGGCTCAGGCAAATTAATCAAACCTAAGGAGGAGGTTATAGGAATCCCACCTGGTAGTCTATCAGAAGTTTGGGAAGCTTGGACCTCAAACTGGCATCTGAAGTAGTGGCAGTCTCTCAGGACTGAACCTCCACCCCGAGGGTCAGAGGCTACCTACAGGTGGATAGTGTCAAAAGAGAAAGGACTTAGAAGGCACTAGCTGATTTCTCCTGCAGAACAGCCTGCCTGATGCTATAGGTCTGGAGAGTCCCCATATAGTCTTAGTTACTAAAAAAGAAGTACTGTGTAGGTTTGCAAGTGCTGTGACCAAGCAACTAACAAAATCCAACTTACAGAGGGAAGGGTCTATTTCTGCTTCTGGTTCTAGGGGATACAGTTCATCATGGAGGAGGCAGCATGGGGGCAAGAGGTTGAAACAGATTGTCACATGCACCTCAGTTAATAAGCAGAGAGTGGTAAGTGCTGCTGCTTAGCTTGCTTTCTCCTTTGTATTCAGTCCAGGACCTGAGCCCATAAAATGGAACCTCAACTTAATATAGACAAGTCTTCACAGGCTTGTGAAGTACTAATAAATACTACTCATTTTAAGGGGAAAGAGTAATACAATTCTGTTTTCAAGATGCTGTAAAATAACCCTTTATCTTACCATATACAATCCTGTTAGTCTTTTACTTCAATGTCCTCTACTGAGGCCTCATGTTCACCTAAACAGTAATTCTGTTTCTTATCTAAGGCTCAGTATTATGAGGAAATATCCAAATAGTTTGATAATTATTTAAAACAGAGTATGATATTCTTATTTAAATACATTATCTGGTACTTACAAGGAAAAAAAATGATACAAGACTTTTTATTGCTATACATTTACAGTATTTGATGATATTAACATATGCTTTCAAGGTAGGCCAAAAATATCTGGTGACAGTTTTAAATGCTATACGAAAGAAAAAAAATCTTCCTTATTCCAGAGAGTTGCTGGAGGGGGGCAATGCTTTGGCAACTGGCAATATTTCCCAATTGTACATTATTTACAATTAGCATTGTGCTATAAATCTTTTATTCACATGTATATTTTCCAAAATGTTGATTAGTGATTGTTTTTGTTTTATGAGACAAAGTCTCCCTCAGTAACCAAGTTACCTGATCTCAGGATCTTCCTGCTTCAACCTAACAGCTAACTGTTGACAGTAAGCAATGAGGATAAATGCCTATGGTGGAGATTTTATTTCCTGTAATTAAGTGGTGATTCCATTTTAACCTATCATTCTCTTCACTTCCTCCAAAACTTTTTCCTTCATACCCCATCACAGGCATTTCTGCTAACCATTCACTTCTGTGAGAAAACCAACTATGTCCACCAGTACTCTCCAAGGCTACAGCATCTACTGGGCCTGAAGCCATGAATGATTATGATGGCTCAGCCTTACAGAGTCACCCCTTTTAAAGCAATGGTTAGCAAATCATGTTCTTCTTAACAGGTAAAAGACCTTCCCTGAAGTTTATTTGTTTTTAAAGTTGGGAAGCTGCACACTCCTTTACAAAAAATATTTGTTGCAAACACAGAAACCATTTTCACATGTTCTGCCTTGTTCTACCATAACAGATGATCAGGTCATCACTTCACCTCCATCTTTAAATACAATTAAGGAAAGACCTGTTAAAAGTGACAATATTTTTATTTCATAAAATGCAAAGGAGCAAAAATGTTATATTTATAGCATCCATTGACTCAAGTTAGCAGAGTCTGCACAGGAGAGGCGCATTGTTTTGTGATGAGAAACACCTGTGTTAATACCTTGTGGAAAAGTAAAATGATTATAATATTATTTGTCTCTGCCAGAAATTCTTTGTTGCTCTAACTCTCAAAGACATCTTCAGATGATAAATGATTCTGTAAACATGCAACCATCATAAGATAAGACTTGCCTTTTTGGCAGAATCAGAAATAGTGGAAGGTCAATAAGGAAAGCCACATGAAACACACGGCAGCAGGGGTCATGAGGAAGCACTCTCTGAGCAGGAGCTGCCGGACAGCACTAGGGTGAGGTCAGCACTCTCAGCTCAATGTGCACTTACCGTGATATTTAAATATATTGTTCGCTTCTGGAAATCATAACTGACATAGGCAGACTTTACGCCAATATACTTCACGTCAATAGAGCGAGGGAAAAGGAAAAAGACAGCCAGTCCAGACAGGAGCAGGCAGACAAACACAGAGGCCATCACATACAGCTTTCTGAAAAGAGAGAGCACGTCAATATGTTGCATCAACAATTACATGATACAACATTTAAAGAAGGACTTTCTCCCCGAATTCTTCTTCTACATATACCAGCAATTAGAAGTATGTTCAATTTTCCAAATTTTCCCATTATAAAACTACTAGACAAGGTTAGTCTATTAACAAAGCTGCCAGATGAATTCACTGAGGCAGAATTTGCAGTGAGTCTCACTGTTGTATAATGAGAAAGATCTACAAAGCTCTTCACTTAGGACATAAACACAGGAATCCCCAATCCCACTGTAAAAAAGTACTTTTTAATCAATTAAGATTTGAAGATGCTATTCTATTTTCTTTAACTGAGGAAAAAGGCAATATCAGGCAGGTATGAGACAAAAACATATAACCTACATGGCTTTGCTCTCCTCTTCTATGAACTGTATCATTTTTTTCCTTCAGGATTACACTCAAAAACTAGTTTCAGATTTCTTGATCTCTCAAAAATTCCGCCCTTTGCTAGAAGCCTGCATTCTGAGTCCTGCAGGCCCTTCCACTTCCTCATAGTCCAGCCACTCACAAAGCTTCGCTTTATTCCTTTGCTAACTCTCTCCTCCGCAAAGCTTTCTATCCTAGATGAATTTAATCATAACAGTTACTAAAAAGTGCCCCAATGACCTTTTCTAGGTATTTTAAGCTGGCTAAGAAAGAGGAAAATGCTCATTAAAATTAAAGAAAACAAGTGAACAGAACTTCACTAAATTGCTACCACCAAGTCCATACTTCTGTATGGAAGAAATCTGTCAATTTCCACTTATTCACTGTGGAATTTTTCAATATTAGTAGCAGTGATCACTGAATAATTAATAAACAATTTAAATTCATATTTGTCAGGTCTATGACATACTCAAACACTATAAATACAAAAGGAATTTAAAAATCATAATAAAAAAATACACACACACACACACACACACTTGTATGTTTGTTGCTTTTTTGAGATAAGGTATTATATAGTACAGAAAAGCCTTGAATGTGGTATGTAGCCTAGGATGGCCTTAGGATCCTGATCCTCTTGCCTGAAAATTCTAAAGCTGGATTACAGGTGTATGCCACCATGCCTGGCTGCATTTACTATATTTGATAACCATCCTTAGAACAAAGTTTTCAAAAGTAAAATTTCTGAGCCAAATACTGAATTCATATGCAATTTTGCTAGGTAAATAACAAATTTCCATTCATTAGTAAGGCATGAGTATACTTGTTTTCACTCAGCAGTATGCTAAGAAAAATCTGGACTTCTGCCAGTCTGATAGACGGCAACAGTATCTCAGTGCAGACTGAATTTGCATTTCTTTTATGAACAAAGGTTGAGTATCTTTTCCTATGTATAAGGTCATTTGCATTTCCTTTTCTGAGGTAGTATTCATGGTTTCTATACATACATTTTTCCTTCCTTCTGGTGACTAGATTTTTCTTTACAAATTCTGCTCCTCTGTCTGGTACAGTTTGCACATATTATTTCTGTTTATCATTTGTATTTTGACTTTAAGAGTTTGTTTTCAATCTGTAGAAGCTTATTTATCCTGTGTCAAACATATCTTTTATTGCACCACTAATAAATTAAATCCAAATCACAGCTGCCGAAAAGGTTTCCTACTCTTAAGATTATAAATGTTTTGATTCAACTTTTTTCACATTTATAATTCAATATGCATCATAAAATAAAAGCCCAGATTAAGTTTACATGTTTGGTTGATCTTATTTCCATGATTACAAAGTATACTATTTAACAATTAATTTATTGAAACGCTGTGGCCAACAAGTAGCAAACAAATTTGATATTCTATCCATGATGCATTAATTAATGCTTTGGTCTAAATACTCAAAGCCCTTTCCTTTTTATTATGTGTACGTATTTCTAAACTCAAAAGTCCAAGAATTTCACTAGAATGTATTTTAGGGTGTCTTTTATATGTTTTAGGGTGTTCTTTAAATGTCTTTCCAACATGTAGAATTCTGTATTTTTAAGAAGTTCTTTATTCTTAACCCCCCCCCCCCTTTTTTTTTGTCTTTTTGAGACAGAGTCTCCCTATAGCCCCAGCTAGCCTGGAACTGAATATGTAGACCACACTGGCCTTGAACTCACAGAAATCTGCCTGCCTCTGCCTCCAAAGTGCTGGGATTAAGGGCCTGCACCACAATACCTGTCAGAATTATGTCCTCTTTTAGTCATGTGTTTTTCAATAATTACCCAGTACTTAGTCAGTCCTAAGCCTCTGATTTGCTTCTACAAGGGATGCAATTACATCCTTTGATCTATTCTAAGAAACAGATTTCTGAAGACTCAAATTCTACATTTTCAAATCCTCAGTCCTAATAGACTCCCTTTTACTTTAGTGACGCAAAGTATACCATAGTATAACTTAACAACTGGATACATTTTTCTTAATTGTCTTAACCAGAATCATTATTTATATATAATTTGAAAATTAAAAGATATCTTACCCGCCCCCAAAATTAAAAAAACCCAACAACAAAGGTTTGCTGATTTCTTAGAATCACTTACGTTCTTCTTGGCCGTAGTCGCTGATCACTGTATGGAATCAATGCCACCAGTTGGTTTTCTTGCCCTAAAAGTGAAAGATGTAGGTTGAGAAATTTATGGACAAGCATAATTAAAAATACAGCAGTGCTCCATCAAAATCTGGTTTCCTAAGAGAACAGAATACCTACTGGCTCTCACTCATTCCTTTAGTAAACTGTTGTCTCCATCTTCAAAAATTATCCAGTGGGAATGGAGTTCTACAGAAGTTCTTATAATGTCTAAAGCTAATCAAAAACAGCACAGAGATGAGGCTCTACTACCCTTTGTCTACAGGGAAAAAACTCTGAAAAGCTCTGGTCCTGAGGAGATCCAAATTCATCCCACCTTCCTTCAATGCCACTGTTTTGCATTCAGTCATCAGTTTAACAGAGTGGAAGGAACACATTGCTGCCTCTCTTTTCTCAAATTTTTCTTACTCTGTCCTGGATCCAAACTGCTATTCTAAATCTCAGACTTTCAGGAGCTCGCTGTTCTCATCTGAGATCAGTAATTTCAAGTAGCTCTTAACAAAGGAATCAGTTGCACCATTCCCTAGTTCACACTCTCCAAAACCACAACAGCAAAATTTGACTCTTTTCAACCCCCAGTATCTTCTCCCTTATCCTCATGACTGGTTCATAATGTGGCAAAAAGAAGACAACTTCTACAAGCTCCTACCACTATACTGACAAGAGAATTTTCAGATGTCCTAAATTGAATTACAGAACAGAGAACAAAGGGAAGAAAGAGATACGTTCATTTTGACTCAAAGCATCAGATAGAGAAGGAAGAAAAGTGTTCCACATTCTTTCCGGTATGATGAAGATTAATTAAGGTCACACTGCATTCTGAAACCAACCAATTAGCACAGTTTTCTCTTTCCAAGTTATCTGGATATCCCAGGACTTCTGTTCTGTTCTGCCATTTCCAAAGGAAAAATAGATTCAATGTAAATGCTTCATAGTTTTCCTAAAATTTCATTATGAAATATCCTGGTCCATTAGGAATGGCAGACATTTTTCCAACTGCTATGGGCAAGTTGCTGGTGACTTAGGGAATTTGTCCCCGGAGCACTTTTGCTTTTGGCTAAATTCTGTAACTCAATAAGCCCTATATTTCAGAGACTCCTCTGCCTCAGAAGTTTGATTTGACAATATCTACTCACCTACCTGCTTTGCTATCCTAATACTGTTTTCTTTTATTATAAGGAGAAATGCCTGTCCTCCTCTGTACGAATAGCCGCCTTCACCCATGTACTGGACTCACCCTTCTTCTTACTTAGGACATTGCTCCAATAATATGCCATCTCCTGCATTACCAACAGATTGCCAATGAATCACTTGTATCATCATGCCAACATCTAGCATTCACTCCATCTTAAAGGAATATTTCTCTGGACTTCACAACCCCCTCCACCTCTCCACTCTTCTGTTCCATAAAGCAAAATTCATGAAGTCAATTTTCTCTCTACATAACTTCTATGAAGTGCCCTTGATCCTACCATGTGCTATGCATCCTTTCCCCCCACTGTAGTAATCCGCCCCACACACTGGTCCTTTAAGGACAATAGCACTTGGCTCACTAAGAGTTAACAGATTTCTCTGGACTTTGCTGATGTAGAGGCTTGATGAGGGGGGTAGTCTGCTCCCAGAATGCTGGGAAGATGACCAGACAAACTGCTCTTGGAATGCCAGGGCAGTTGTTACTCCCTTTTATGGTTCTGTATACATAAAGGAAGTCCATTACTGAGCCAGTCTCCACAGCCTTGGGCACAGTGCTAGCTTCCTCACTGTTTGATGGGAACATTCCTATGTATTCTGCATTGTTTAAACATTGTTTAAAACACTATCATATGCAAACTCTGTGTGAACTCAAATACTGAACTTCCAATAAAAGCTCAAGAGGACAGTGAAAGTACTCTTGAGTAGAAATGCCAAGAATTCCTAGTTTCCAGAATTGGTCAGGCAAGGGAGCTACACGGTAGCTAGAGGGCTATGTAATCAGTTTTATTATGACTTGTCTATGTATGTTTTTGCAACTGCTGAAACTGCTCTTTTAAAGATCTCTAGTGGCAGCCACAAACCAAATCAATGGACAGTCCTCAGTCCACACATTGCTCATCTTTCAGTGGCATTAACAGCTGACCTTTCTCTCCTTCCCTGTATGTTTTTTTCACTTATCTTCCAGGACACCACGGATGCAGGAATGTTCTTCCTCTCACTCTAGCTACTTTTCCTCAGTGTCATCTGCAGATTCTTTCTCATGCCACTGACCTCAAATGTCCAGAGTTCAGTGCTGGAGCCTCTTCCTCCTTTTACCCAAACTGATAAACAGTATTCTCATCAAGTTCCACTTGAATTATCCTCACACATTTATGACTCTAAGATAAAATTTGCACTTGAATTTCAGATGGTGATAACTGCCTATTAAACACATCCACTTTGGTGTCAATCACAGCTCTCCAAACATGCATCTAAAACTGAGCACCTATTTTCACTTCTGGCCTGCACATGCAAATCTTAGAAAACAGTTACTTTATTCTTTCAATTTTCAGATGAAAAAAATCCTTGGGTGTTATCCTTGATTACCTACTTTCCACATCCATACCCTGCTGCCCAAAAGTCTATTGGCCATACCTAAAAACATGGCTAGATTGCCAGAAACAGAATCTCCCTCCTCCCATCCCCAATGTACGAATTCCTTCAGCAATACACTTCTCTTATTCTCAAGCAGCTACTATCCACACAGATTAAAACATCATATTCCTACGCATCAAATCCCACCTAATGCAAGACACTTCTCAGACACCCTGGAATTCCTGAGGGAGTCTCTTTGCCCTTTAGGGTCTCTCCAGGGTTACTTATCCACTGTTACTAAGCAGAGAATGAGACTAGCACAAGGCAACTTTACTATTTCTCCTTTCCATCAGTGCAAAAGAATCCTATAAATAGCACACAGGAAACTACTGCCTTCCGTCTTCCCTGTAAGAAATCCTGTACGTGACTCATTTTTATATCCCATGGACTTCCTTTTAGAAATAACTTATTGGTTCACAAACAACCTATTCTTTAGATAACTACTGAATTATGTAACTGCTCCTAATAGCCTATATGGCAAAAGGATGATGATACGGTTTCTAAAGCTGTAAAAAAGGACCCAAAATTTCAGCAAAACTGCAGACTACAATAGCAAACAGGACAAACTCACTAGATATAGTGAAGTCATCTCTATCACTGCTTCCAGAACCTCATCAAACACTTGCTGGTCTCTTTTTGACTAAAGAAAATGGGTAAGTTTTGAATTTTAATCTTTTAAAATAATTACTTAAACCCATAGTTTTTACATTGTTTAATGCCCGGAATTGGAATCATTCTTTAAAAGAAAATGCAGAAACACATACCCCTCGGAATTCTTCCTGTTCCTTGACAAGTGGGACAAGTAACACTGTCTCTTCCAGTGAACTCCACATATGGAAACTGAGAGACATCTCCGTTTCTCCCATCTTCATTATGGACTTCACTATTAACCAGTCCATTCCTCATGGTGTCTGCTGACGTGACCCCATCATAAGCGTCTTCTTTATTTGAATGCAAAGGTAAATGAGAAAGAGACTTTCCCATGTCTAATGAAAAAGAAAAATATGGCAGTAAACTCCAGGGGGAAGTACTATCAAATTCGATAGATATCTATATTAATCCTTAATGTGGTGCCAACTTCAAGAGTGCAGAAACTACTTTTAAGATTAGAATCATATTCAGTCAAAATAATGTCTAATGTAAGGGAGTCAGCTGCTAGGGCTCAGAAGTGTACTTTTACAAAATGTCACAAAATGTTATCTTGATGAGAGTCAACTTTAAAATGCTACCATTTGACAGAAGTCTACAATATACACAGATTCTGCCCATTCCTAGGGTTCTCTAAAAAGAAACAAGCTCTTAGTTTTTCATAGAACAAAACCAGTTAGTTTTTCACAGAACAAAACCAGTTTAAACCAGTTGGCACTAAAGGCTGAAGCAGGTCTGGGCAGATTACAACAGGTATGTGTTATCACCAGGTAATGTCAAAGTAGCACTGTGTACTCATGTAGGGCTCCTATCTCTTTGAGCTCCATCTTGAGTTCTTGCTTCATAGATTTGAAACAAATATTTGCAACAAAAAGAAAACCTCCAAACTGAAGTTTTCCAATCATGAAAATTTTTCTTTAATAGTTGGCAGTTAAGATTATGAAGCAAATATTCAAAAATATAAACATAATTTACCCATATAAAATAGCAAAATGGAATGTATTAACTTCAAATTTTCAGGACAACAGCTTAAATAACACGAGGAAATATAACATAAACTTATAAGCCAAATAAGAATAATTAATACTAACACACAATCAAAAGTAAACTCTGCAGATAGGTCATGCAGTAACATTGCCAATAAGATCCCACAATTTCAAGACTGGAAGAAGACGAGAGCACATAATTCAACCTGCTAATACTCCGAGAAAATTTAATAGAAAGGGAAAACAAAATTTTAAAATCATGCGTACAATTATGAGTTTCTAAATGTAAATTGTTAGGTATTCATTGAGACATTACTTTTAAAATTCTCTTGTATGAATAAGGAAATGACTCCATATGAAGGAAACATTTAAAAAATTTTGCAAGCTATTTCTTGAATTCACTAAGTGTAGACAGCAAGATCAGGAAATTACACTAACATAAAAACTTATTAAGGGGAGAAAGGCGAATACAAATTTGTTCCACTTTTATTATTTAAAATATTCTATGTATACCCTTCCTACCCAAGCTCAAAAATATTAATGACAGTGACTTCTAAACAAGCAGTATTTTAATTCGGCTTAATGACAGTAAACCTGAGTAAACCAGTTCTTCAAGCCACAGGTGGCTCAAGGATGAACGTTAATCATCACCATTATATTCCCACACACCGTGTGACCTTGAAGTCTATGTAGGACACTGAGCGCTGTGGGATTTGCTAGTCTCAGGGAAGGCCTCCGGACACCCT